>JAWUZG010000001.1:17500000-18125000 GCA_036785705.1 Acanthornis magna | reverse complement strand
TAAGCGTGGTTTTTTTCATCTCATAAAAAAATAAAATTAGTTTTACTGAGGCAAGGATTTAAGGGAGAGTGGTTTTTATTAGACATAGCTCTCCTGCATGGTTGAATCAACATCTGATATGCTTAGATACTACCTGTTTCTCCTCTGCACAAAAGGTCTAACATTATAAAATATTATTATATGCAACATTATTCTGTTGCATGCTGAAGCTTTTAGTCTACTAAAATATGAGTTCTTTGGGATGTTAAATATGCTTGAGTAAATAATGAGGATGGGCATAGTTGTAGAGTAGTTGCCATTTGGTAACCATGAATGTGCTGCAAAGTCATATCTACCATCCAAACTATCAGCTTTTAATGTATCAAAATAAGCATGTCAACATAATTATTGCTGTTTTCTTCAGTTTTAATGAGGAAAAAACCATAATAATACATGAGAAGAAAGAAGACTGACAGGTCTAGTAGCAAATGGGCTTATAAAGAAACAGAAGCAATTTTGTTTTCAGCAGGGATTTAGAATAGCAAACATAACTTAAAATTAAGAAATTCATAGTCAGGGTCAAACATTCATAAGGAGTATTCAAATACCTTAAAACATGCCCCTCATCTGTTGTCGATCAATATCTGCAGCACAAAATATTTTGTGCATGGTTTTATGTCACTCTGAATAATTATCTAAACATGTTATTTAAAACAAGGAAAATATCCTCTGTAGCACAATAGCCAAACATTGCTGAAAAGCAAGCGAGAGTTGCTCTTCTCTGCCCCACAATATGTGCAATACCCAATTTATGATAAACTAAAGAGCCAGGATATAGCTGGGGCATAGGATACTCCATCTCTTTCACTTGGAGGAACAGAACCTGCAGATGACAGCTTTGCAAGCATATTTCAAGTTCCCAGGTAAGATGTAGAGTGAACATGCAAGCTCTGCAATGCTGGAGACAGGCTGCAAACAGAAAGGCAATGTGCTGCAGTTTTAGCTCATGGGACAGTAGGTTGTCATCGTCTAGCTGCGTCCCTGGGCTATTCTGAGATAAGGATTGAGCATGACACCTGTGAAATCTGCCAAGATTTTACCAACAAGACATGCATTTAAGAGGCATTTGGTCACTATTTAACAAAATAGTTCAGCATAGATCTTCCACAACAGAAGAGTGCAGAAGATGTTTCATCATCAAAGAATGTAAATACATTAGGTTATTGGAAGGAAAATCAAGGTAGTTACAGGCATGCATTTAACTACTTTGCTTCAGTCCTTTTTCTCATTAACATGAATTTGATTTATAGGACCTCTGTAGCTTCATATGTTATATAGAAGAAAAAAGACAAAGAAGTTCAACTGCTATGTAAAAAGTCAAAGTTTTCTGCCAGAGTTTACCTCTTTATGTCCTACAATGCCCAAATCTGGATGCATAGAAAAAATGTGAGTATGTGGATAAACGTTTTTGTGAGAATCAGAAAGATATGTGTAATTTGAAGGGTCAACCAAAGTCTTTCTCTATTGTTTAATGTACGTTTCATTTGAGTTTTGCTTCTCTTTTTTATGCTTCATTACACAGTCGGGAATATTTTTCAGTCATCTGGACAGATTTAGTAAACTCTGTAGAAAATGTAAGAGCTGTTTTATAGAAAGGGTAGTGTGACTAAATAGTATTTTTGGTTAAAGAGAATGAATGCATTCAGTGTCTGCAGCTGGAAGAGACCTTTGGTGTCCTCAGCTGTTTGCATGGCAGATATTAGCTACGACCTTTTAAGAAAAGCTTTTCACCCAGAAGTTGTCTTGGGGAAACACTGAACACTTCGGACTTCAAGGAAAGACTGGTTACTTTTTTTTAACTTTAATTGGTCTTTTAAATCCAAGTCCTGAGAACAACTAAACTTATGTCATTGTGCTTGAATATGCATAATTGTCCACATACTCACTCCTCCCAACAGCCAATGTTCAGTCCTTTAATCCATCAGAACATCAGTCCTGTGTGTGGTGTTAATGCTCATTAGCTTGGCACATGTGAGGCTAAATTTAAAGAGACATACCATGACTAAATTAGTGTCCAAGCATGAAAACATCATGCAATGGTAGAATTTAAAAAAAAAAAAAAAAAGTTAGAAGGTGTAAGTTGAAAGCTCTGTGAAGCAGCAGAATAAATTTTTAGCTCTTGTTAAGCCCAGAGCTAGAAATCTTGTATGGCAAGTGAAGCAGAAGAAATTAAACACAGAACTGAAAAGTTGCATTTTTTTTGGCCAATTTTGCAGTACATACATAATAAATACCAAATAAATATAAACATGTTTTATTTTTAATAAATATGTTATAAATGTATATATTTAGTGATGCACTTGGCAGTGTTAGGTTTACCATAGGACTCATTGATCTCAAAGGTCTTTTCCAAACTAATTAATTCTATGATTCTGTAAACATTTCTTTATAAGCACTCAACAGTATTTTTAGCCACTGGTAATCAAAGACTTTTCAAGGGATGAAAATGAAACACGTTGGAATGAGTGCCATCCTGTGAAACACACCATGACACCTTGTAAGACACATGTTGAAACTGATGCTTAAAAATGTTTACTGACATTTGTAAGCTCTGCAGTTCTTTTATTTCATTGTCAAGATGAAGTCATGGTAGTGACCTGCAGAACTTCACTATTGCATATTTAACTAGGCAGCAACACATAACTCAGGCACAAGAAAATCATTGTCTCTCCCTACCTTGCAGCAAAGAGAGAATAATTCAACACTGTGGTAATGCTCCTTAACAAAAAAATATCACTGCATTGGTAAAAAAATACTAAACTGTACTTTCAGGATCTCCTTTGTCTGCTTTTTCTTGTTTTAGCCACAATATAAATTCAAAATAGGGAGTGAATTGTATCGTGAATTACTACTGAAGGCATGCAACCAAGAAAAGTTTCAACTCCATAATAAGATATGAGGGCATAGACATATTCCTACAACTTGGGAGGATGCTGGGGAACAGAAAGATTTTATCTTTATAGCATTAATTTTTCAGCATACCTATGTGAGGCAAACGTCATCTCTTGCAACAGAGTAATCCATTGCATGGATACAGGTTTCTTCTCCATTCAAATGAATGCCATAACCACATCCACTGAGTGCTTTTAGTAATGGAAAGGGAGAGGAGGGCATGCAGTGGACAGTCTCTCCTTCTGCAGCTCTCTGTGGTAAATATTTTGCAGTGTTATAGTTGTACAGTGTTGTTTTAAGACAGTGAAGAATTGACGAGGCTGGTTGAGAAAAATTTGAGCTGGGCTTCTTGCTTGTCTTGCCACTGGCTTGATCCAGGCCTAACCACTGAATGATGTCTGAAGCAGAGGTCTCATGGCCTGATGGTGTTTCAGTGAGGCACAGAAGAGCACCTCACCTTTGTACCAGCCAACAACCACACTCACTTCACTGTGTAAAAAAAGCCTTGCTATAAATCTGGTTCATTGAGGAGACAAAGAAGTGCACAAGGATCCTCCAGTGAAGGTCAGAGAGCCTCTACTGCCCCTTCAGTACATGAAAGAGGACCATAGTGTTTATTGTACCTCTTTTTTCAGCTATAAATTCTGACCAAAGTAACAGAGAACTTCATTAAGCTCCATTAGCTTTTTAACTTAACACCCCTCAGGATGCAAAAGGGGAACATGGGACATGTAATGCATATATCACCAAAGTCACCAAACCCCACTCATAACGTTCCATTCCTTTGGGAGGGGCCAAAATTTATAGTGAAAAAGGGGAATTTTCAGGGCAGAAAGGGCTGGAGGGGGAAAACACCTCTGGAGGGGAAAGACATCTCTGAAGAAGAAAAACATCTCTGCCTACTCAGGATCATTGACACACTCTGTCCCTCCTCCTCTCATGAAGGGACACCTCTAGATGATCTTTTGGCCTCTGACTGCATTGGAACATACCCAGGAGTATGTTAGACCTCTCTTGCTGTACTTTCTGTCACGACACATGCCAGCACTCTGCAGTTAGTGCATCTATCACCAGCAATCCTCAATCTGCTTTCAAGTTGCTTCAACAAACCGCACTGTTTGTGAATCTAGACCGTGCAAAGTCATCACTGAATGTGAGCAACATATAGTACTGGATTGATAAACTGCATATTTGTGCATCTGTGCTCATGCCAGTTCTTTTGAATTTGGCCAGAGTTATAGTGCTAAACTGGCGGTAATCAGAAGTTAAACCCAGCTGCACCCAGTCCCTCTGACCTCTGGGGACCGAGGGGGTTTATTTTCTGCTAAATTCCTACACTCTTAATGCAACACACTCCTACTTGATCAATGCCATCCGATAAAAGTATGAACCTCAGTTTTTGTTTTTCCACATTAATGTACTTGTCATCAGGCTCTGAAATGATCCACTTTATGCTCCCTGGGTGTGCCTACAGGGTCTTTGCAGACTCTGACAGAACAAGCCTTGGTTCCTAAGCCTCCTGGTGCGGATGTGCCCTCGTTCTCACTGCTCAAAGCTAATACCTCCTGCAGAAGGCTGACTTTAGCCACACTCTCCAAGGACCCAGAAGAAAACTAAAAACTAAAGAAAACTTCGATTAGGAGGGAACTAATTCACTCCAGAGGAGAGACCACAAGTAACATGACATAAACACAGCATGAATGACCAGGAAACAAGAATTTATGCAGAAAAACAGATATAAAAGTGAAATGACACAGTAGAAGCATTTAGTGGATTTTTTCAAGAACGAGCATCTTCAATAAGTAAGAATGTGAGGAGTTCCTCAAATTTCTCTACTTCTTTGTTTATATAAGTCACCTTATGTTTCGGGGCAAATCTTTTCCTCAAAAGGGGACAAACTGCAAATACAAACCCAAATCTCAAAGGCCAGTCATTAGATTGATGTACATTTTGTTTTTTCTGCAATGCATAGTCCAAGATTTGCACACTTATCTCTTGAGATGCTTTTAAATGGTTTGTCCATTGCACAGGAAGGTACCTGCCTGATGAAGTATGAGCATTCTTAAACAGAAAGACAGAAGCTGTAATACTCAGTGATGCAAAAAAACCTGTGTGGACTTTGCCTAAGGCAATATCTTTGACCTAGATTTGCTGCCTTTGGTTTTTAGACAAATTATAGTTTAATATTCATAATCTCTTGCATGCTGAGCTGTTAGCTGGGGACAGCTGGGGACAGTATCACCTATAAATATCTTCAAATAAATAAGCACAACTAGATAGGAACAACTGGTCAAAATGGAAATGGGGAATGTTTGAACTGCAGAAATAAATAAAATGAGGTACCTACCTAGCAGCTCTGCTTCAGAACTTTAATAGCTTGCAATGACATGCCATGACAGAACTGAGCTGACAATTTTCTGTCAGGGAGATATTAGTCTGTCTTAAATTATTCCAGACTAATAAGCACATTAATATTGTGTTGCTCATTTATCTATGTCTACAGGTTAACAGAAAAGGGAAAGGAAAATTATTAAAAGGTGAAGACAAAATACTCACATGAATAGTTCCATTTGGCCATAAAAACACCATTTCCTGTCTCTTTTTACATTAGAAAATAATTCTTATAATCAGTAATTTAAAAAGCAGTCTCCTCTTTATTCCACTGGCACCATACCTTTGTAGCTTTGAGGTCAAAGAAGCAAACAGCTGTGGCAAATGAATCTAAGCAACTAGTCTGGTAGCTCCTCATGGGGAAAAAATGGATTGTGGCAAGGCATCTGTAGAATTTCCCTAAGGCCATTGCTATACAGTAGCTTAAAAATGACATACAGTCTTGCAGTGTTCAAGTGATCACTTAGGTTAACAGAAAGATTGTTCTTTGTAACGAGAACAACAAAAGGCAACCAAAAAATATTGGTGCTTCAGCAGAAATACACGTACTTTCACTGCATTTGCTTACCCCCCACAGAGAGGAGAGAAAACCTTTTAAAGCACTCTTAAAAGTGAGAGACAGCAGCACTGTCTAGAGCCAGGTGTCGCAGCGATGGCGGCGATGTGTGAACCATCCCTCCCTGGGCGGTGCAGCGCAGGCAGCGCTCCCCATCCCCATCACCGTGGGGCTGAGCAGCCTGCCAGCCCTGCTGTTCCTTGTGCTTGGGAAGATGATGGGTTTATGATGCAGATGAAGGTCGACAGAAAATCACTGCACTGAATCTCCTCCTGATCACCTGCACTACTTTCTCTCCTCTGAGACCTGGGATCTCCTTGATAGAAAATGTGCTCACTTTTTCTATGGCTGCTCTTTGTGACTGTGACAAGGCACTTGCTTTTCTGTAGACATCTCCTGTCTGAATCAGTATAGCCCATGGAGACTACAGGAGTAAAAGAAAAAGAAGATTGAGTGCCTGTGTCCACCAAGGCCCCAGTATTGCTGAAGTAGAACAACTGCAGAATCACTCAGCTTGTTCAGTCAGGAATGTTCTCTTTTCTTTCCCCAAAATAAATCTCCATGCGTTTGGGGACTGGAATCAACCCTAAACAGAAAACCCTAACAGTCATGCAGATTGAAGGGCACAATTGAGGTTTTTTGCCCTTTCTGTGGTTTATCATACCCACACCATAGAAACAGTATTTTCTGGTTTTGACAGAAGTGCTTTGCTGTATCCGTGAGAAGCATTGCCATCAGCAGGAGCCACAACCCTGTGTTGCCTGGAAAGGCTGTGCAGTGCAACACCCAGAACTGCCAGGGCATGCAGCAGAGGTTTTGCCACTCTGAAAAGGGCTTTTGGTGCTGATCTCTCAGCAAATGAAGCTTCTTTTACATCAGAAGAATCTTGAAATAATTCCCTTACAGTGTATTTTTACATCATAATGTTCTTGGAGCAATACCCGTACAACGTACACCCATGCAACTGAGATCAGCCTCTGGCTCTAAGCTCTGGTATTAGCATAAATGATAGCTGAAATGTAAATTTTATCTTTAAGAAAGCAGACAATAGACTGCGTAATGTTCTAAAAAAAACCTAAATGCCCTGATGAATTTATATTAACTTGCTTATTGACAGCTAGAGCTTTTTTGCTAATTAACAGTGTGTCTTTTCAGCAAATAATTTCCTGTACCAGACTAAAGAAAAGTTACTCTTGAACTTCATCTCAAAAATAAACACTGGAAGTAGAAAAAAACCTATACACATAAAATGGGAAAGGAAAAAAATCAGGACTATCTTTAGTTGACAGTTTGGAAGTCAGATTGAAAACTTTGCCCAAATAACAATGATGTGCTGTCCTGCAAGCACGTATGAAGCACATGCTAAATGGAGCATTGTGCATATTTTCCATGCATTTTTAAGAGGATTGACTATGTGGCAGGAAGAGGGAACACTAAAAGAGCTTCAGCTGAGAAAGGGACTACTGCTAATTATCTTGTATTGTCACCAAAACCCAAATGTAAATATCCAGTAACGAGCTTACAGATCCTGAGGTTAGAAAACTGTTCAGCTTCAGAAATTGAATGTGAAAGAGATCTAATCTTGTGTTCAGCTATTCCAGAGCCAATTCCATTTAAAGAACTAGATCTATTTGAACAAGTACTATCAAAATTATGAAAGGTTTGTTGAAGTCATAGGATTGCTGTTTTCTTAATGAGCATAATTAGCACTAGAAGCAAATGGAATTGCAGGAGATTCCACCATGACTGAACAATTAGATCTGCATCTGGTATCCAAAACTGAACCAGGATTTCTGCACTGAAGTAACTGGATGAAATTGTGCAGGCTCGTTAAGCAATTTAGACTAGTTTACTGCTTTATTGTTCTTACATTTTTATACCACTATATGAATATTTAGTTCAATGTAAAGTAAGTGATACTCCTGTTTCCTATATAACATACAATAAATTATTTAGGATATTATAGATATAACATCAAATCTTGACTCAAATTCATCTTTCTTAATTTGATTAAAGAAGCTTTCTCTAGAGGCAAACATAAATCTTACCTCACAATGTCCTTCCTGAGCTAGTGATTGTTAGGAATGTGTCAAGAAGGAATTACTTTTGCCCATAAGGAATGACTTTTGCCCATAAAGAATCTCATCTTTTAATACTTTTAGGTTGACACTAATATTTGAGTTAGATGCCAGAATCAACAAAATAGATTTTCTTCTCCAGCAGGGCCAAAAGTTTGACAGCCTGCCAGCAGCTTGGGGGTAAAGCAGGTCAGGTATACTCTGATGGAATAGACCCTGGTGTCTGAAATGCTACTCTGCTGAACACAGCATATTTCATTTAAAATACCTCATATTTTAATTTTCACTCTATTCAAGATTAGTTCCAAGGGACACCCATCTCTGATTTGGCAGGTCCATCCCAAGGCAGATTTCTGCAGCTGGCTGCTGAGTGGGAGCAGAGAAGCCCATGGTAATGATCGTTCCATCAGCCGCCAGGTTCTCAGAGCTTTTGGTTAACTGGCAGGCTCATTTATTTCTTGGCTTTTATACTGAGTTAAGGCCCAAACCACATAAGTACATGGTAACATAGTGAGCTAGAAGTGCTTTCTGTCTTCTTTAACTCAGTTTTAACTCACTGAACTCAAGCTCTGATTAAACAGAGGTCACTTTGAGATCTACAGAGGACAGCACAAACAATTAAAATTCTCCAGCTGAAAAGAAAAACTGAGATGGAGAATAGAATGAAAGATGAGAAAGGAAAATAAAATACACAGAAATGAATAATAAGACATTTTAAGAATTCTTAAGCATGATTGACAGTAAAATAAATATTATGCTATAATTGGGGAGTGGTGAATTGAAAGTAGTGAAAGATAGATTTTTGGTGTGTTTTGACTTGATGCACTACCTTCTGGCAAATTCAATGTAAACCCACAATTCTGAAGGTTTTTTTATCTGATTTGTAGAGTTCAAATCTCTATAGTTGCTTGTGAGTATAATTGCTAGGCATGAATATATTTGCAAATTCTGATCTATACTGCAGTGGTACTCCAGGAGGAAACAAAACAAAGCCCTCAAACAGTTAACAATTACTTTATTTCTTTCCTTTTATTTACCAAAAAAAAAGGTTAAAAAAAGTCAAGCCCTTCAGGCACTAGGACCTTCAGGATCTCAACACACAGTGCTGCCTTGTGCAGGATGAGGACAGCCAGAAACAGGCACTGAGAGGGCACAAACTGCCCCTATTCATCGGAAACCAGGCTCTGCTAGGCTAAATGCTAGCGCTGTTAACCCTTTCATCACCAAGGGGAGACGCCAGGAAAAGCAGGCTGGCCTTCATGCTCTCTATGCTCCCTTTATCCAAATGGACTTACCACTCAAACTGGCCTGCATGTTTGAGGAAAAAAAAGTCAGGTGTTCTCTCAGGGGTCTTCATTTCATCTGGGTCACTGGCTCCATCCTCAGCAGCAGTGTGGAGGTCTCTATTGCAGTGGAGGATTCAGTGTCCAATCTGCGTTAACCTTGGGAAGCTAAGAAACCATTACAATACAGAATTCTGTCCCCAAAGAGAGAAGTCAAGCTTATCCCCACCTGAGCACAATTCTATTCTTATATCTTCTTTCTTCCTCTTCTATTGCCAAAAGCCAAAGGCAACTCTTCCTCCACACGAAACAAGAACATCTTAAGGAATTAATAGTTTAAGAGACCAGCCACCCCTTGAATTCAAGGTTCATGAATGGTACCTGTTAAATGAAGCCCTCAATGAGAAATAGTTTATTCAGAGGTCACAAAGGCACCTAAAAATCTACAAGAGGATTTTTTTATAGATAAATAGAGACTCCATAAAGAATGACCATAAGAAATAAAGATACCTGAGCCAGTTTCTTGTAGAAACCTCCCATGTTTTGGCAAGGAGACACCATTGCTGTCCACTGTATCATGATTTGCAGGTAGGTAAGCCAGTTTTAAGTCAGAAACACATGCTGTAGTGAGGATATGCTGGCCACAGGTCTTGTACAGATTGATGAGATATTTTTATTTCTGATAGGTTAGAGAAAGACTGCAGCTTCCTTATTTGTAAATACTTTCCATAGGGAGAAGGACTGTTCACCTTTAGGTTTTCCAGTGGATAGACTGAGCAAAATAAATGAGACTTACTTACATGCTCAATTTAAAAGAATTGATCAGCAAAAAAACAAGAGGATTTTCCTTTGCTCAGGGGAGAGTTAGCAAATGGAATAAGATACTGAAAGAACTGATAAGAACAGTCAGTAGAAACTGTTTCAAAATAGACAAAGGGAAGAATTTAAGAAAAAATGTGAAGTATAACTGCTGGCTACAATTACAGATAGGATAATTTCTTTCTTAAGCTTTTGTGTTCCCTATACAACACTAAAAACACTAAATAGATTCATCCAGCACACACGTGTATGTATATTATATCAAACTGGAAGCACATTTTAGGGAAGAATTAGTTCTCTGGTATAATAGCTAAGAGGCTAAAATCTCTTTGTTTATTTAAATATGTATTGTCTTCAGTAAGGGACTATCTCATGCATACCCAGCCACTATTAGATAATTTTATTCCAGTATTCTGGAGTCCCTAGTGACAGTTATGAAATTCAACTACAAGCTATTGTTGAATTGTATGTATCTTCCATCTCTGAAAATGTTTAGGATGGTACAACCACAATTATTTTTTTTAAAATTATGTTGTCATCCCAGCCTGAAAAGTTTATTCAAATCTTCTCTCTTCAAGATCAAGTGAGTCATGACCATGTTTCTAATTGAGTATTTTGGCTTCCTTTCTCAAAGAACAATGGGCTAAATTCACTGTGGATACAAATGAAGATGTCTGATGTAAGCTAATGATGGAATTTCTCTAACTAGACAAAAGAATGAGTGCTTGTGGATTTTTTGCTTTTTGTTTAGGAAAAAAACAACTTTGTAATCACAGGAAAATAGAGCATAAAATATAAAGGATAAAATATATATATAAAAGAAACAGAAAAGCTTTCTCTTTAGCTAAAAATGACCTACCACCTTGAGTAACAATTCTGCCACTAGCACTTATATTAGATACTCGAAACTGAGAATCCTGCAACTCTGATAGGCCTGATTTCTACTTGAAGAAAAACCCCACGAACATTTTAGTCAAGCTAGTATCTTCTACTTTTCGGTAATAAGAAGCTGTGATGTACAACACAGTGCACAAGGACAGAAATCTTTGACTGCTTCCTTAAGAGGCTGGCACATCCAGGCAAATGGATCCTGGCACTCCTGGTAACACTACACAGGGAATGTGCCACCAGAAGGAACAGAGCACTGGTTTTCTGTATTGCCATGTTGAAAATGCCAGGGAGTCTTTGCCACAGCTTTTACTGCCTGAAACTCGAAAACTGAGCCAGCCAAATTGTACCACAGGGAAAGCAAATAGCCTGGATTTTAGGGGTTAGATGCAGCGCATGATTAAACACAGCTCTCCTCCTGACTGGTGAACCTTTAGCTCTCAACATGAGTCAGTGTTTCTGTAGCAGAGATGCCTGGGTATCCTGGAGTCTCTCAGTCTGTGTCTTTTTCATTATTTCTTACTCATTACAAAACATACCCAGCTTTTGAAAATTTGATATCTGCCAAGGATAGGTGTTAAATGACTCAATCAAATACGAAACAGTAGTGAAAAAATAGTTCCTGAAGACTGAGACAGTACATGTAGGATACCATTAAGTTTTAATGATTCATAACATCTGCTCACATTGACTTTGGCTGGGCTCTTCATAGAAAAAGAAAGAAGGAAAAAAGTTGTCACTCCTCCTAATCACATTTTTCAGTGATATTAGGAAAGAAGGATGATTTCAGCATGAAGACATCAGAAGTCAGGACATAGCAGATCCCCTTCAAGGTCCCAGTTTGCCTTTGCAATTGGGGCAAATCATTAGGTCTGGGCTCTTCTGGAACTAAGGTGAGTCAGCTTTCCACAGTACTTCTTACAGGTTCTCCCCTCTCCTATCACCAGCATGTCTCTTACTACAGCAGTTATGCCTTTCTGATGGCATGTTGAACCACTCTCACCTATAAATTAAGCAGAGCAGGGTTTTGAATCTTGCTCTTCCATCCTAGAAATAGAACCTTAATTTTTGATTCATCAGAACATGCACAAACATGTCCATGCTGATGCTAAGCCTGTATCCACTGACAGCCTGTAACCTTAGATGTGCTCTCCATGAACAGACAAGACAGGGCCCAGCTAAGGAGACAGACTAATTTTGGGCAGGTTTTGCCTTCAGTCTTAGTTCCAGCACAATAACAAAGGGATGATTAAAGTGGTTTTGGAGTTCTGTTAATGCCACCTGGCAAAAAAAGCCCAGAAGCAGCTCAGCAAATTATCTGAGCACATTGACAGCAGTTAGGCACCCACAGGGCAAGTTGCATGTATTTACACTGTGTCTTACAATGGCTCACAGACACTAGGAGAGGTTTTGAATGCTCTTGTGGTTCAATGGATCTGGATAAGCTACTCAGAATTTCAATAACAATTCACATTTCATAGAATTTAGTTTGCTTCTGAGTGCCATGAACACAAAAGGACAGTCTCACCATGGAGTCTAACATCACACAATTTCTTACCAAGGGATGTAGAACAACATGCCTGGAAACCTCTGCAGTGTCTTTAGGAGCCATTCCCAGAGCTGCTGGAGCAGCAGCTGTGGAAGCTTACATCACAGTCTCAGTGACAGAACAGGAGCTGAGCAAGTCACTGACATCATTTAAGGGCAGGAGTTATTTAAGGTTGAATGTAGGAATTTATCTTGGAAGTGGAAAAATAAAAGATTTCTTCTGAGAAATATTACTCAATAATTTACCATTTGTACTTTGGACTACACAATTATATTTTTGATACAGGTCAGAAAACGTTTTCATTGGAGATACTGGAACACATACTAGAGTTTCATGGTTTTTAATTTCTCAATTGGACCAAAGCTGGGACAATTAGTGTTAATGTATTAAAAGCTTATGTACCTGAGAGGTAAAAGGTTTTCCTACCTTACAATCTGATTTTCCATTCCATCACTCTTCTATATTGATCACCATGCTCTGCAAGTTTCTCTAGGTAAAAAAAATTAAATCTTTGCAATAAGCAAATCTTCAGTCATCAAATGCCCTCTTGTCAATAAACAAATGTCTGAGAGAACTGGATTGAAAACAGACAGGAGCTTCTAAGAATATTAAAGTAAGAAAAGCAAACTCCAAGAAAATTTACAGAGTTCAGAGCTTCAATCCCAAATGTTGGGAGAAATGCAAAGCAGTACCCCATCTTTAACATAAGGAATCATTTATCATGACACTTGAACAGCTGCAATATTATAAATCTGTTAATGTGGTATTAGTTTAACCAATTTAGATAAATTAGAAAGAAAGTGTGTCTAGCATGTCAAATTGCCACGGTTACCCATGGCAAGGCAGAGAAATAGCTGTGAAAAATGCTCTTCCAGCATCAGAAAAGGCAAGGTTACAGAGAAGCCCCACTGAATATGAGGCTGGAGAATGCTCTGCCACGTGAGTAGGAAGACATATTTACAAATGCAGCATTACTGATCCTCAAATCCTATCTTCTCCAATGACTTTTTACATCTTTTTCTGTGGGGGTGGGTTTTTTTGCTGGGTGTAGGTTTGTTGTTGCTGTTGGGGTTTTTTGTTGGTTTTGTTGGAGTTTTTTTTGGCTTGGTTGGTTGGTTGTTTTTTTTTCCCCAGGACTATCATACACATATTGTGGAAATATTTAAATTAGAGAAGTGAACTGCATCTCTCTGGGACACAGAATATGTAACCTGGGAGCTAGCAACAGTCCTTAGCAGAGCTGACACACACCCACTGCCAAATGGAAAGCTGGAAGCATCTTATATCCAAAGAAATGGGGGCATTTCATGTCCTGGTGCAACCTTGCACCTAAAATAGCAAAATGTGATCATTTAATATTCCCAAGTAAATTCTCTATTTCTATCATTTGTTTCTTTTAAAGTGCTTCCTCCCATTCTGCTGTTCTTTTCCAAGATCCTTGAGCCCCTGCTGTAACAGAAAATGCAGCCGAGGGAAAAATTTCTCTCAGCAATGAAAAAAAAGGGAGTTTTATTCCCATTCTTTATAAATATTGGCATGTAAGAAAGAGTAGTACAAATCAAAATGCAGTGATGGGAATATGTATTTGAGGAAACACAGGCACCAAACTGAGGAAGATTTTGTATTCATCTTTTCTCTTTAATCCCTTTCATAGTTTATCGAATGTAATCAAGCAAAGTAAAGTCAATGAAAGCTTTTATAAGGAAGGGACAGTTCCCATCTTCAGAAGTGACTAAGCATGTTAAATAGGATTTTAAAAACTTATGTAATTTCTCAAGTTCTAAGCAGAAAGAAATGTCTGTGTTTAAAGCAGAATGCCTTGCTAGGGCCCAATATCTGATTCAAAAGTCAGAAAAAAAATCCAAGTGCACATATGTTTGGATTCATATTCATATTAATTAATTTCAACTGGTTTTTCTCAGCTGAAATTATTATCGGTTAAAATGGTAAAGAAAAAGAAGAAACACTGCTTGCCCAAGCAGAGACAAAGATTAGATATATGAAGTCTGGAAGCTACAAACAAAAAATAGAGTCTTTTCCAGAAGTTACAGCAAGTTCTTTAACATACGTAGAGGCAGGTATCAGGAGGTAAGACTACATCAGTTACAGTCACTGTTAATTTCAAAGCATGAATGCATGTGATTTTCCTTCTGCTCATTACAACTGCATTATTTATTTAATTAGTATTAAAATAAAAACTATCTATAAAAAATTCAGTTCCTTAGTGTGTGTCTACACTCCAGCCTGCTGCCCAGTATAAATATGAGCCAGCCTGCCTGCCAAGAACAGAATGTCTACTTCAGCCAAGAGTGGGGAAATAAGCTCTGCTGATAAGGATAGGCACTTTCCAGTCTCCAACCTGGCTTGCTTATAACAACTGTAGATTTTACTATATCACACTGTTGCTGGCAGCGTTGACATACCCTCAATTTTAACCACTCTGCGGACAGCGAGAAGCCATCAGCAAAACACACCGTGGCTCTCGAAACCAGCTCGAGCTGTGAGCTGCTAGTGAATAGTGCTCTCTGTGAGAGCAGCATGGTTCTGAATCAGTATACAGAGCCCTGTGATTAATATTCATGCTACATATCCCAGAATAAATAGGAGATGCCAGTCTGATTCAAAGCCCTCTGAAATTGATGGAAACCTTTCCATTGACTGCCATGGGCTCTGGGTCAAGCCCCAAGCGTCCAAGTGTGTTTATACCTTTTTAAAAAGAAGGAATTCACTCTCCACATGTTTCAGTCCCTCACATTTATTGTCAGCAAACCTCTGGCAAAAAAATGGCTTTCTCTGCAATGAGACTCTTACTGAAGCCAGCAGGAGCTATATATACAGAGACTGAGAACATAATCTCAATGTAAAACCAAGAGCGTACTGGAAAGAATCTTGATTTTGAAACCACACATGACAAAATTCAGTGATAAAGTGAATGTTTTTTTGTAAGAAGTATAAAATAACTCAAGATTTTGTATACCTGCAGGTTAAGAAGAAAATTTTCAGTGAGGCACATTGAACCTTCATAATATAACGTTAAAAAAGCCCACTCCTATAAATCTAATACCATTATAACCATCTTCCTTAAACACTGTAATTATATCCTCCAAGTGTAAGTACCCAAATGTTAATTAAATATGGCCATCTAAATTATTATATGCAAAAGTTTTTTACTTATTAAAGGAATTTAATACTACTCTTAGGTGTCTTTGTTAAATGCAGATTGACAATCAGGTTAAAGAATAAAGTCTCATTTATTTTTATGCTACTTTATAAATTTCTGAAGCCCAAGTCCTCTCACAATAGTGTACAGTAATTGGATTAAAACTACCTTCAAATACTTTCCACCACATCTTTTACATGAAACACCTTGCAAAGCCCACAATGTCTATATAATCATTTTACAGTGATTATTAAAAAAAATACTATGGAATTAAAAAAAAGTGGATTGATATGGATCCTCCTTCCCAAACAATTAAATCCTAGCACCATACAAAATCTCATGATTTAAAATTGTGTGCTGGCTCTCCTTCTTTCTCTTACTTTCCTTTTAATACCCAAACAAATTATTTACCAAAGCATGACTGTTAATACAGATTGGTTTCAAGAGTAGTTTTCAATAGTAATTTTTTTTCCTGCATTTTGCTTCAAGAAGGAAAATATGAAGTAAAAAAAAGAAAAAAGGAAAAAGATATAGGAAATAAAGTCCTAAGGTCAATTAACAGTGAGTCCCCACGGAGGCAAAAGTCGACATTTCGCGACGGATGGTACTGAAGGGAGAGAGCTCCAGTTCTGTGGTGTACTCATTGTCATTGTCATCACTCGTCACTGTGGAAGACTTCTGGATGCATTCGTCACAGCAGCAACAGCAACACTCCATAAAGGCCCGGCTGAAAGGTTTACAGAGACAGAACAGGAGAACTGGGGTAACACAGGACTTAAAGAACAAAAGGAACTGACTAATGAGATGGAGGAGGTCCATAGTCTGTCGAGAGACCCCTGTGGACATGTAGGCAGTCACAATGTTGCAAATATTTTCAGGAATGATGCAAAATCCATACAAAATGGTCAAAGCCACCACTGTGCAGTTCATCTGACTTTCCAGCTGAATCTGTCGCTTGTTCCCCCTTGTGCAAGCTTTTTCTGCCCTCCTGATTTTCCTCGCCGTCACCAGCGAGCAGGTAATGGTGAACAGGGTCGGCAAGCAGAAGTAGCAGCCGAAGTACCACCAGAGCCGCGCCCCGTCGTAGGTGAGCGCCAGCACGTAGATGGTGTCGGGCAGCGCCGTGGAGATCTTCACCACGCAGCGCTCGCCCGGGGGGCTGCCGCTGTACTCGGGGTCCTCCCTGGCCAGCTGGCGCAGCACCACCTCGGGCAGGGCCAGCAGCAGGGCGCCCACCCAGATGACAGCCAGCTTGGCCGTCGTGGAGGTGCAGTTCTCGATCATCTCGTAGTACATCTGCACGTTGGTGGCGGCACGGAAGCGGTCGATGCAGAGGGCACACAGCGTGAATGTGGTGACTCCCAGAGAGGCCACCTGAGAAGAAGGAAAGGCAACACAGGTTAATGCAGGTGCTGTCTGAGGGGAGGAAAAGAAAAAAAAAAATGTAGGGGAAAATAGGGAAAAGAAAATGAGAAAAAAGGTGGGGGGAAAAGAGAGGCAGTTAAGCACCATGGTGCTGAGCACCATCAAAAGCAGCACCACACACAGAACTTAGCTTCCAGTGGTTGCTGAACTATCATCCAGCATGCATTCCAAAAAGACTACATGCTTCTATTTTTTTGCCTATAAATTCTTATTCCAGCTTGGTGTCAACCTGTCCTGGAGATCCAAGTGAGCATCTGTGCAACACTAAATGAAAAAAAAAATCGAGAAAATGACCAAAATTTATAACTAAACTGCTTCCTCCCCCTCTTTTTTCTAAGGGATGTTTTTCAGAAAGATTGGTTCCACCACAGGGGTTGAAATTTTATGTCAAAAGGGGAGAGATAGGAGAGTCTTCCTTCAGCAGAAGTACAAACTTATGATCACATCACAAGTTCATCATGGATGCAGCAGATCAAAAAATTAAACCTTCCATATCTACAAAACTTAGAAACCCTGTGGATTAGGCATCTACTGAATTGAGCAGGATACAACAACTATTTTTGTGGACTTAGACTTTTAAGTGAAATTTTGATGGGATGTAGGTGCCATCAAAGCCATCCTGTACCATGAGTTCAAAGAAATTGTATTTGAAATTCTCAGACTTCCAGAGCCTGTGCAAAACTAGCCTTCACTATAATAATAAGGGTCTATATAATCTATAGTCAGTATTTAATTTAGAAAAAATTCAAGGAAAATCCAGGCTTAATTTCATAGGAAACATCCTGTGGGAGAGTGTACTGTAGGCCAGGAGAAATGGAAGAAGTTTCATTCTTTAAATGATTTAAAGATGGATTGGACAGAGCTGTCAATTATATACTGTGAGGAACAAGTACAGAACAACGCTTATGTCCTCAAGATTTAATAATCATTATTCTATGCATGAACAGAAATCATGCGCTGTCGCGAAACATCATTTCCTATAATTTTATCCTGTTTATAATTTAATTTCCTAAAAAAAAAATATTGCAAGAAGACTATATACATTTTGGCCTAATTCTATTAATGATAAATTCAAATTCAGTTCAAATTTAAAGCAGAACACCCATTAACTTCAATTGGAGAAAGATTAAGTGGCCTGTTGAATTGTAATTCACTTATTTCTTTGTGTTTGCATACTTGTGTTATGCTGACAATGTGACGGTGCAGAAGAAAAAAAAGTTAAATAATATTCCTAATAAATGTAAAGAACACTTACTTTTATAATGAATGAACCCTATCTGTGCAATTAACTGGGAAATCAAAAGCAATATTAGGCAATTCCCTATAACTTTGCTTATCAAAATTTGATGTGCAATGCTACGTTTAAATTTCATATAGGCAGATTTTAAGAAATACTTTCCAATTTCCACCATAATATTGAACTATTACTGTTTATGCATCTCTGAAAAAAGTTCTGCAAAGACAGATAGCACAATTATGCACAATTATATAAATGCATCATTAATTTTGGCCTTCAATATTTAATGGCCATATCAGATTGCTAAAATTGACTATCACTGAAAAATATTAGGCACTTGGGATTAGAACTGTAAGATGTTGGCTTGGTTGGAGAATTCTTTGAAGCAGTTTCCTAAAAGATGGAATAAGTAAGATGCAATCTCTTACTAATTAACTTGCAGAAATATTTAATAATGACAAGGCAGTACTGTAAACATTTTTAATAGGCAAACATATTGACTTGGAAGTTAAATTGTCTGACAAGATTCAAAGAAAGCTTGGTAAATACAGCAAAAAATAAAGAGAATTAAAGAAAAATTAAATTTAAAGAAAAATAGTTCAAGGGAAATCTCAATGAACAGTAAACTTCACTAATGAAATACGATTTTCCTGTATCACAGCTGAGAGTCAGATATTTTAATTCAAGATTAGCAACTTTGTTTCCAAAACACTTAAATGTGTGTGCAGTTTTCAAATTTCTTAGTGACAGCAAAACCTTTAGCCTTAACATGCAAGATGAATAACAAAAGGGTCAGGACTCAGCTTGCTACAATTATAAGAGACAGGGAAATAACTGGGATTTGGAAACGAACAGGGATTGAAATAAAAATCAGCAGAACAGAAGAAAACCTGAGTCTTTGTACATTAAGATTCTCCCTCTCAGCTCTTACACGAGTCTGCCCCCACCCCACCACACACACTTCCACTGCCTTAGCATTTCATTGCAAACAGACTGTTACACAGCAGCCGAGACATTAGAACTCTGCAGCTGTTAGGGCTGGACTAATGAAAGAAGACATGTCTGCCATGAACAAACATAACCTACGGGGTTCCTGTCACATTAATTGACCAACAACTTGGAGGCTTAAAACAGTGAAATAGAGCAAGAGGAAACAACTAAGAATACTCGAAGGCAGCTTTGAAAACCCTCCCATGGATTTACTGATGAAACGCGCTAAACAAAGCCGGTGTTTCCCTGGAACAGGCAACAGTTCCTATTTTCTGCAGATTAGCAGAGTTAGTGATGCCATGGAAAAGCTTGCGAAAACCAAACAAAAACACTCAAGCAGATGATCATGGATTCACTCCAGCTGACTTCCTTAAATGCAGCAGAGCAATTCAAGGGCTGGATTACTTACCCCACACTGCAGACTATGAATAACAGCCAGCAAAAGGAGTGGGTGCTGCTCAGAACCTATGTGGGTGAGAACTAGGACATGCATTCTGCATGTTCACACAATTTCAGTTTAGGTGTGTTTCTTCATACTAGTCATATTAATAATTAGAGTTTAGCTAAAACTCTGAAAGAGATCAGAGAAGTTTTCATTTTTAGTGGTTTAGTGCCTTGAAATAACTACAGAATTAAGACTATTAATTTGACAAGGAGAAAGTAAAGCACAAATTAACAAATCGTAAAGTGGTGCAGGGCTGCATGGAGTTTAATAGTGCTCTTCTTGTTGTAACAGCTGAGTGTCTGATACACGATTGCAGTCTCAATTCCACCAACCTGGCAGGAAATGAGGCAAGGTAAGGGCAACTCAGGCTCAGCAGTTTTTGATCATCACTTACTTGTCTGGTTTATTTCCATATGGTCCCTCTGAAGACTGTCCTGCAGTTTCTAGACATTCAGGATGACATCATTTTACAACTTGCTCTTACTACATGAAATCAGAAAACTCCCTAAATTTCCAGCTGAATGACCACCAATCTGCCCTGAGGAGGTGGTGAAGGAACCCCTGCTCTGAGGAGATACCCACACTATCTGGGCAGAGAACTGCTGTTGAAGGGACTAGCAGCCACAGCATACACACACAAAGGAAGACATTGTTACAGAAGAGTCTCTTTAAATACTGCTGCTCTTTAAAAAGCATTGACAAGGATATTAGTGGGCACAGTGATGCCCCTTCGAGACACTGAATAAATCTTTGGACATTAGCTCACCAGCTGTTAGTCAACTGTGTCTAAACTGATTTGGGGAACTGAGGCCACAGAGAACAACAGCAAACTCATGAAATGCTCAGCATAATTGCATCAGTTCTCCTGTCCACCCTTCCAACGTACTGGGTCCCCTTTCACAAACTTTAACAATTACCAAAATGTTCCCAGGCCTTTCGTGGCCTGCCCTACTTCTCCTGGCTGTGGTCCCACAGCTCTTGGCCCTGACCTCCAGGAGCAGAGCCTCTGGCTGACCAGCAGAGCAGTGCAGATGTATTACAGTGAGCTATGGCCACGGAAACAAGACTGAATTTTCTCCCACTAATTTCTAGTCGAGGGTAATGAAAACCAGAAACCAAATCAGAAAAGGTGACTTGGGTGAAAAGATCAATGAAGCCCAAATTCTGTAAGTGAATATAGAAGAGAGGTTGGGTCACTCCACCCAGTAAGACAAAGAGCAACAAGTGATATTTCCGCTATCTACAAAAGTATCTATTTTGAGATACAAATTCACTTAAGCCAAAGGACCTTGAATGTAACAGAAGGGAAATCAACCATCTATGAGCAACTCCAGGTTGGGAATGAGACCATTCTGATGGAGAAGTGAGTGGAAACAATGTAGACTAAGTTTATATTGAACAAGATCAAATAAAGATGTCATAAGAAGTGGACGCTTCCACCAGCTGAAGCTGAATTTTTTAAGATAGAATATATTTTATGTTGATAGCACAGAGTTTCTTAAAACTATGTGGCACTCTTCCTTCCTTTGTTACAAGGCAAGATGGGTATTCAAAATATTTTCCTGTTGTAATGCGAAAGCTGAACTACAGAAAAGGTTGATGACTACTATCCAAGCCACCTCTGAAGTACCTGTGACACCCTGTAGATTCTTTATATCCATTCCTGTTATATCATATAAATGCCTAATTTTTTCCTCTAGTCATTATAGTTTATCATTTTCTTATGGCTGTTCTACATCCACATCAAACTTCATAGCTTTTGAACATGTTAATGCAAGATAGCAGGGGGACTCCTGCAGATTTGTCAGTATTGCCTAAGATAAATAAATAAAGTTAGCACAGACTGCAATACTTTTTTTTTGGTGCTATTCTACACTTACAGTACGGAGTCCAGTAATAAGAGCAGACTACTGCAAAATAAAAGCTCATCCCATTGCAAACAATTATGTAGTATTTATCTAGATTTCTGTTCTTTTGATAAAAAAGTCCCACTCTGCTCCCAAAAAAACAGCCAACCCCAAACCAAATCCAAAAGTCATTCTTATGAAAGAACAACAATAATTAAATATCTCTGCATTTCTTGCAAGTGCAGAGACATTACAAGTGCAAACATTAACAGCTTTATGCATTAAAATAGGGAAGAGTCACACAGTGAAAACACTACTGTGGTGTGACAAGAACAATTCAGTGGTTAAGAAGTTCTGGGGCCAGGGTACCACTCTAACATTAGCAACTACCTATGCATCCTGAATAAAAATCTACATTACTTATCTAAAAGACAACATGGCAATTCAGGAAACTACTATCATGGAGATGGTCCTACACACATGGAGTGTGTCAATACTGCTGATCAATACTGCTGTTCCCTTTGTAGTCCTATCACCATTCACATCAAGGAGACACAGAGCATGCATGCTTTGTGTGATATTTATTCTTCTGTATATCCTGAGATGTATTTCTGAAAATCTTCAGATATACTGTTCAGAATCAGAGTCCACTTCCATGCACCGCTCTTGAGTTCTGCTGGAAATGAAAGCCAACAGACTATAAGGGCACTGGAAATACTCATTAGTATGCCACACGATTATCCGGGGGTTGGAAACATCACTAAACAAAAGGATTTAATTTTTGTTCATTTTCCTGTTTGCAATCTACCACGCTACCATATAGGTAAATTTAACTTTTTTTTTTCTTTTTCTTTTTTCTTTTTTTCTTTTTTCTTTTTAATAAAGAAACAAGTGTCATTCTCCACTGAGGATCAAATTCTCATCACAATACACAAGGAACTCCTGCACTAATTCTTAATATTAGCAACATGGAATTATTGCTAGAAATCTGCCTCTTCTTCCTTTTGCAGGAAAAATCCTGTCACATGGAGAAATGACATCCTAGTGTTCAGAACAGAGTCAATGATGCCAGGATCACAGATGCTTCCTTTTCCTCTCCACACATACGTAACTTAAATATTACTGACCCAATTTTAAACCTACTCTGACACAAATTCATTTCCATGCTGAAATGCCACATGCAAAGTTTAGCCAAAAGCAACAACTTAGAAGACCCTAAGGCCAGGGGTTGCAGAGGAAAGAAAGACTGACAGGTCAACCAATATGGCAGCAACAATAACGGTGCCATTAATACCTAAAAGGCAGAGATATATTAACACTTCTGTTTTAAATAATTACTTATTGTGTGAGAAGCACTAAAGATATTCTGCTCGGTTAAAGACACATGTAGTCATTGCCCTAGAAAACTCTCACAATGAAGCTTTGAAACTGCAAACATCTCTCAGTGTCCTTGCCTATGACCCAGAGGACTCGCTGGAGGTTCAGGAGCACAGCTCTGACAAGAGTCAAAGAAGAGACATAAAGAAAATGCTGCACATCAAAAGACACAGAAAAGACAGATAATACACAGCTTTTATAAACTCCCATTAAAAATGTATTTGCTTCCCTAAAGTGAAACTCAAAATAGGGATCTCTTCTGACAGCTTTGAACAGGCAGAGAATGGCCACTTCCTCTGTGCTTCTAACTTACCTCTGTCAAGTAAAAGAGAGAAACAGAAAAAAGCCTCACCTCAAATTGCCCTGGAGGATCAGATCCAGGGAAAGGGAGTAATTCATATTTCAGTACAAATCAATCCTTATGCTTTCCACTAAGAATACTAATTGTGATAGTTTTCCTGAGCTGGAACTTGCCCACCAACTTGTCCAGAAACAGGACTGATGCCACAAAACTATTGCCAAAAGCACATGCAGAAATTGGGCATCAGATTTCAAAGGCTTTTACTGTCAGCCTGCTCCAGAGTCATGCCAGTCTCGTATGCATCATATGGTCCAGATGAGGACACCAGAAACTTTGTCTTTCCATTCTTTGTGAGGTGTATGAGAAAGGCAGAGGGGCTCATGCTTACTAGCACTGAATGCAGGGCTGTGTACCATTACTGGCCTTGGCAAATTCTTGCTCTGTGCTGGACTGCACAGGATGATAAACCAGCCTCTGCAAACCCTCATGCTAGACCAGTCCTCAACTCTAAATCCTTACTCAGCAATAAGTAGCTTGATTCAATCTGTTGGCATAGAATGTGATGCCTACTTTCAGTGACCTCCTCAAATACATAAAGCTTCTAGTGTAACCTCCATGAGCAAAATGCACGCAACTCAAGCAAACTTCCTTCTAAAGTCCAAAAAAAGTTCCTAGTCCTAGCTGACAGAATCCATTTATCATCTTGAGCAAGTTGCTCTGGGTCTTAAGCAATTTATTTAATCTCTTCATTATGGCTTCCAGCATTAAAATTAAAAATTAAAAAAAAAAACCAAAACCACAATGTAACTTCACATTACTAACAGTTGTAAAATATTTAGAAGTACAGTAACAGTACAGATAGAATACAGATATAGCAGAGTATTAAAAGTGCAGAGAAGAAGCACATCTCCACACATCCTTACAGGCAGAGTTGCTGCAGCAGTTGTTCTAATTCCCTTCTCAATTCCTTTTCAGTCCATTCAGAACTAGTAGTTACAAGTGGCCATACTGTGGTTCAATATAAGGCTGAAATGACTACTTAATGTACTTGTCACAGAAGATCTTTATTAGGTATGGGAAAACTGCCCTTTAAATTAAATTTGTGGAGACATTCCACTGCTGGAAGCTCAGTCTTTACCTACACAAATGTGCAGGAAGATATCATAAAACATTTTCCCAGACTGTGTGTACATATGTGTTATCACTGACAACAGATGCTTTGTTGGAATTCTGCACAATATCCATTAAACAGCACAAATAAAAACCAATTGGCCACAAGAGGCTGAACTAAGACAACTCAAGGCATTTCCCTGGGATCACTTGAAACCTTCAAACACTACAAATCATGCCTCAATTATGTTAAAATACTGTGATCACCGTATCACTTGTTGTGGATAGTCAGACATCACCTGTTTGCTAGTTCTGCAAATAAAAGCTGCTATGACAGAAGACTCAGGCCAATAATGGTTTTTGATGCTTGACATATTTCTGGATCTACAAACCTAGGTCAGACATAGCTCCCTTCACAGCATATTAAAAAAAAAAAAAAAAAAAAAAAAGAAAAAAAAAAAGATGGAAAGCATGTAACAAAAAGACATTTAAAAGAACTAAATACTGTGCAAACTTACTGAAAAAACAGACAAGAGGTTAAAATGTGTCCATCTTCAAGAAGATGATTTTATTGTACTCCACAAAGGTCTGGAAACCTCTCCTGAAGATAGCTGTCTACAGCTTTCCTCTCAAGGAGCTCAGAAGACTTCACCCTTTCCCATTGTGTGAGAAGGAGATGGGGCTCCCCAGGTGAATTACAAGGGACAAGACAGTGTTGTTCAGCTGTCAGATGAATACACTGCTGTAAACAACCCTTGACACAGCAAGGAGCAGCAGCTGCTCATGGGATGAATTTCATGACATGCTCCACATCTGCATTGCTCCTGGTGGTGTCAGTGTCACTGTGCAATGCCTGTGAGGTTAGAACAACACTTGGAAAGGGGTGAACCCTTGCTCTGACTGCCTTCTCTGCCACAGCAGGGTCAAATCCTGATTTACAGGACAGAGTCCTTCTTGCCAGGCTCCAGGTGAACTGTGGCGAGTCACGATCCATGCGTGTTCAGTATCTGCCACTCATTGCTATAGTTTACAGAGGGGAAAATCCAGCTTTACTTACTCCTCTCAAGGTGGTGATATACTTTGCATACATGAGTATTATATTTAATGACCACTGAATAAAAAATATACAATTCTAGGAGCAACACAGAACCCTAAGGCTGTACCTCTGTATCTGTACCTTAGATCTAAGTTAATTATATTTCCTCAGGGACAAGGAAAATGCTTTACTTTTAGACACCAGTAATAATTAAGCCTAAGACAGGGACCAAGCTACCAGTTCATCCTGACTGGACTGGTGCCAGTTCATGAATAAGACTTCAACTCTAGACATCCACAGAATTTTAAACTGAAAAAATAAGGTGACCTTAAATTATAATGGGGTACAGCAACAGCTGAATATTTTTCAGGATTACAGTTTTGAATTTCAGCAACTACATTTCAGCTAAACTACTTTCACTTGGACAAACTTTTTAGCACCCAAAGCTGCAAAGCATAAGCAACTAATTTGGAGGAACAGTGTGGCCATGCAAATAATTTAAATTACTGGTCTTTAATTAGAATTGGCATTACAAAGAATTATTTCAATTTTGCAAGAGGATGCACCAAAAAGGGTTATGAAGCATGAAATGTCACATGAAAGTCTTTGAAACACACACTACACTATCTATTTTAATTGAAACAGTTACTTTTAAAATGATACTACTTCTTTTATTGGTTAACAGAGTAGGCCCAGAATCCATTTCAGAAATTTTAAAAGATTTGAGCACTATCAGTTTCTCAATAAATACAGATTTACTGCATCACGTCTTCTTAAATGCAAATCAATTAAGTGTACTCTGAGTTTTTCAAATCCAGTGGTATAGTACTGGCCTGAAATTCAAGTAAGCGTAGCACAGCTCCACCCTTTGTCCAATACCACCAGTAATAAACTGCATCACAGACGAAAGAAGCAATGATAATTTCACGGCTACAAACGTCACACATCTTTCTTAATACTTTCTTTAAAATATCGTAATATCATTTGACAGTTAATTCTATGTTACTGTGTCCTAATGTGCTGCTGAAACTGATACTCTGTGTATTAATAACTGGTTGGGTATTTGAAGGTTTTTTGGGAGGGGGATGGGTGTTTGGCTTTTTTGTTTGTTTGGTGGTTTTTTTTCTAATACCTTGTTCTTAGGACAAGAAAATCAGCAGCTGTTTCCCCAGTTCTCAGTTACAGAATAATGTTGAACGTAAGGTTTTGGTAATACAGGAGAGCCAGACAGAGCTACAGGCTACCACCCTAGCAGCAAGCCTCCGTGTTCAGTTCCAGTAAATAAATAAAGCGGACAACCTGAGCACTGTCGGCAGGACTGTGGCCAGCTGTCTGAGAGCTTCTTTGACAGAGCCTCTGAACACCTGCCAAGAAGCTGCAGTTTAAATGGAGCTGGTGTCTTTTTAAAAAAAAAAAAATTAAAAAAAAAAAGAAAAAAAAATAAAAGAAAGCTAAATAAACGTGAGATTTGAACGCTGAAATATAAGAGCCCAGACATCCCACTGATGGTCCTTTTTAGAATCACCTCCTTACAAGCTATCTCCTCAAGCCCTTCACGTGCTTTCCTGACTCACTTCGCTTTCCGAAAAAAACAAAGTAAATAACTTGCAATCTAACTCTGAGAGGATCATTTGCTTTTCAGGACCACAGGGAGCAAGGAAAGTTTGGCAGAAGTCGCGGGAGTGGCAGGAAGCGCCGGACGCACTCAGCGGGAGCCACAGAGATCCCGGTGCCGCTGGACCCGCTGCGGCTACTGCCGGCTGCGGTCCCTGCGGGCCGGGACGGGGCCCCGCTCCGACTCAAGAGCACCGGGGAAAGCCGGACCACGGCGCACCGGGACGCCCCCGGGCCGGCAGCAATGACGGCGGGCAGCGCCGACCCCTCGCACGGCTCAGGCTTGCGGCGGGGAAGCGGCGGGGAGAGGAGTTCGGGCTCCGCGTACCCCCACCCACGGCCATTACCTCGATGTACGGGACGATTTTGCAGGAGAAGTCTTCTAGAAGCCACTTCTTGGTGAGCTCCTGGAAGATGACCAGCGGCAGGCAGAAGAAGACGATGAGGAAGTCCCAGAAGGCCAGGTTAGCCAGCAGGGAGTTGGAGATGCTCCGCATGTAGTAGTTGTGGCATACGATGCACATCACTGCCATGTTGCCCATGATGCCGATGCCGAAGATCACCACGGAGAGGCACATGACGGCGTAGGCGCCGTACGACTCCTCGGTCAGCGGGTAGAAGGGGTTGCGGATGCGGGCGCGGCGCCCCGTGGCATTCCCGCGGCCCCCGGCGCTGCCCTCGCCGCCGGCCGAGCCGTTCAGCGGCAGCCACCGGGGGCCGCCCGCCCCGCCCCTCCCCGCCGCCGCGCCGGCTCCGGGCTCGCTGCTCCGCGCCCGCCGCCGCCCGGCCCCCGCCGCCCCGCGGGGCGCGCAGCTGCCGCCCGGCCCCGCCGCTCCGCCGGCCGCGGCGTCGGCCCCGCGAGGGAGGGCTCCGTGCCCGGGCAGCGCCGCGGCCGCCCGCCGGCCCGGGGCGAGGGGCGTCGGGGCTGGCGGCGAGCGGGCGCGCTGCGGGGGCACCGGCGGCCCGGGGGCTGCGACGGGGTCCGGGGCCAGGGCGCAGGCAGCCCACGCACCCAGCACCTGGCAGAGCAGGGCGAGGGGAGCGCGGAGGGGCCGCATGGCCGGGAGGCGGCGGGGCTCACCCGCTCTCCTTCAGACCCGGCGGCCGCCTCGCTCGGCGGGGCTGGCAGCGGGAGACATGCCCGTCCGGCTCCCGGGCACAGCCTGCCCGGCCGGGGCCGGGTCAGGAGCAGCCGCCACGCCGCAGCCGCCGGAGCGCGGCTCCCGCTGCCGCCGGGGTTCGCCGAGGGCAGCGGCCGGTGCTGGGGGCGCGACGAGCGGAGCGGCGAGGAGGCTCTTGTCGCCGATGCCCGGGGCAGACCCGGAAAGTTGTGTCGCCGTCTCCGACGCGCCGAGTTAATGTAGCAAGTGCAGCGCCGGGAGAACCCCCCCCCGGCGCTCCGCCCTTTCCCGGGACCGCTGCCTCCTCGCCAGCAGCCGCACCGGTCTCGTGCTGCCCATTTGCGTCCTCCCGCCGCCGCGGGCAGCCAGTGGCTCTGTGGGTGAGGAAAGGTTCCTTGAGAAAAACACCTCCCCTCGCCGGGCGGTCGCGAACACTAACTCCTCATCTCCAGCACCTCGGAGAACGCAGGTTGTTGCGCGCCGCTCAGGGTGTTTCAGAGCTTTGCAAAACTCTTGCCGGGATCGATCACTGCACCCCCAAGCGCTCGCACGGGGACGGGACAGGGCGAGCGCGGCCGGGGCGACAAAGGTGCTGCCGGCGCCGGGCGGGCAGAGCCCCGGGACGGAGCCCTCGAGGCTGCTCCTGCCTCCCGAGTCGTGCGGGCATCAGGAAAAGGGGGGCGGCAGCCACGGCCGCCCGGGCAGGCAGGAGTTGGTCTACGGCGCGCTCCGCTCGTGCTGCCGGCTCCCCGCGGCCCCGGCCCCGCTCAGCCCGGCGCGGCTCGCTGGGCTCGGACCCGCTCCGCCGCGGCTCTCGGGGCGCGCCGGAGAGGCGGGCGAGCGGCGCGGCGTCCGCAGTGCGCAAGCGCCGCCCGGCGGCGCCGCGGGGCCGAGGCACCGCCCGCCGGGGGAGCCGGGGCGAGGGCGGGCGTGGGCCGGGCAGGGCCGGGCGGGGGCTTGTGCTCCCGCCAGCCCCACACCTCTCCTTGGGGGATGCGGCCCGGGCGGGGGTGCGGCCCCTGCCGGCGGCGCGGCTCCTGCCGGCGCATCCCCGCCGCCGGCTCTCGGCAGCCCGCGGGCGCGCCCCGCTCTCAGCGTCCGGCTGCCCGCCCGCCTCGGGCCGCAGGTGCCAGCGGGGCCGAGGGGAGCCGCAGGCGGGCAAAGCGCCCTGCTCCGGTACCGGGAGTCTCGGCCCCGGCACGAACCGCGGGCCGTGCGTGGGAGGCGGCGTGGAAAGCTGTCGCACCGGGGGGCACAGGGGCCTGGGGGCACCTTGCTGCGGGGGCAGAGGCCACGGAGCGGAGAAAGGGGCGGTGTGCCCTGGCAGAGCGCGAAACGAAGCAGCAGGCTGAGCGAAGGACATGGTGTTCACACATCATCCCGCAGTGGAATTGCTTCAGAAGCTATTCAGAAGCTAAATCTCCACAGATTACTTTCCGGCTATGGACATTTGTGTATGGTTTTCTTTCTTGCCTTTGTACAGTCAGATAAACTTCACGGTTCTTTCTCATTGTTTCTCTGATTTTTATTTCATTCAGGTGATCGCTTGCCGAATTTGGATGCGGTAACTATATAAAACTATAAGTACCCTTAAGGATTCTCCATCATTCCTGCCAGTTGCTATTTTTTTAGCGCTTTCGTGCAAATTATGCCCAAGTAGCTTAAAAGTTTAATACTTTTCACATAAAGCAGTTTGAGAAGAATAGTTGTGCTGTTTTTCCTTTGAAAAATGTCTGTGACAGTTACCCAGAAAACACAAACAGGACAAACAGAAAGTTTTTCCTTTTCTCAAACCTTTCTCTCACACATGTAGATGAGGTGTAACTGTGGAAACCCTAAGGTATTTATAAGCTTATGGGAATGTGTATTAAGTTAGGCACTGCTGTGTTGCATGTCCCTACATACAAGTCTCGCCATTTTCTTCTTCCTTAGCAATGTAGATATAACCTCATGGAGATAAATGACCAAGCTAATTTTAAGACTTCCTAACAATATGTTTAATCTAATAAAAGTATCTATAAATGTTAAAAAGTAGCTAGGAAATGTTAAAACTTACCAGGAAAAGAAGAGAATGGCAAATATATTTAACCTTTTTCCCCTTATATTTTTCTCCCATTTGTTCCTTCTGAGCTCAGCTGGTGTATAAAAGGAGTTAATGATGATAATGAGCTTACATTTACAGCGCCTTTCTTCCTGAAGAGTCCCAAAGGGCATTACAAACAGATACGATAAATTCACTGCTTGTTGTTAAAGTGTACTGGGGAATATCGCTGCTGGCTTTTATATGAAAGGAGCAGACAGGAGCTAGCAGATGTATTGCCCTTCTACATACTTGTGCAAGAAATATGAATCATGAAGAAGAAGGTTAAGCAGTGTTTGGTTGACATCACTGATCCTTTAATGGTGAAATAAGAACTGAGTCATGCATAGGTTTTTCAGTGTTGGCATTCCATCTGCTTTATAATGGAGAAAAATCATTTCTAAACACAAAGAAAAGTCTTATAAACTATTATCTTTGTCACATTTCTTTTGCTTCACTAAGTATTTTGTTTGTTGCAAAGAACAGCACATACAGAAAATTTGGATTCTGTTGATTGTATTCAGCCAGTCTAAAAAGGTCTTTTGCTGGCTTTAAAAACAGTTGATTTTCCATTATGGTAGTCCCCTGTTTACTATTGCTGCCCTGTTAAATGCTTAAAGTTAGTGAGTTAGTGTGTGAAAGTTGAGTTTTTCAAATTTCTTTGGCTTCAATTATTTCATTGAAATTTTTCTGCCGTCCATATAATTTCTGAGTTTTGGAATTTGTGGTTTTTGTCAGTTTGTTTGTTTGGGTATTTTTAGGGAAGGAGTTAATTGTGGGGTTTTTGGGGGCTGATGGTGCATTCGTCCCATGTCTTTCAAATAATTCTGTTACTTCTTATTATAAGATCTTCCTCTAGGATAAAGCTCCTACTCCATTATATTCTGATACAGCCTAGAGTTCATTCAGGCTTTCACAACTCTGCTAAAGAAGTTGTACATGTTTTGACAGTCGTTCTACCAATTCATTCATCAGCCTAGAAACGATCTCAAAAACCACAAGCAGACTTTTATATTTACAACATGTAAAAAGAAACCCAAAAAAACCCCAGAAACACCCAAAACATTTTTCTCTGTTAGATGGGGGAACAAAAATTCATAGCTGCTTTTGCCACCAAAGTCTATAAAAGGAACACCAATAAACATGTTCCTACATGAAAAAAAATAAAATTGAAAGGTTTCCAAATACATTCATTCTGTTCTGTTGGTGTTCTACGATATTTCATCTATGATAAAAAATCAATAGGCTTTCAATGCCTGCACTGCAGGTTTTTTTTGACATCTCAAATATTCATTACCCAAATAAGTAACACTGAACATGTTGCTGTGTTTCAGCAAGAAGAGATTATTGCTGTTCTTTTTACCTCTCCTCAGGGTTCATAGAATCACAGAATGGGTTGTGTGGGAAGGGGCCTTAAAGATCAGTTAGTTCCAACCCTTCTGCCATGTACCTTCCACAGACCAGGATGTTCAGAGCCCCATGCAACCTGGCCTTGAACACTTCCAGGGACAGGGCATCCACAACTTCTCTGGACGGCTTGTTCCTCACCACCCTCATAGTAAAGAATTTCTTCTTAATATGTAATCCAAACCTACTCTCTTTCATCCTGAAGCTATTACCCCTTGTCCTATCACTACATTCCCTTGTGAAATTCTCTCTCCAGCTCTCTTTAGGTACTGGAAGGCTACTCAAAGGTCTCCCCAGAGCCTTTTCTTCTCAGAGGTCCTCTAGCCCTCTAGTTGTCTTTGTGGCCCTTTTCTGGACCCACCCCACCACGTCCGTGTCCTTGTTGTGCTGGCATCCCCAGAGCTGGATGCAGCACTCCTTATGGGGTCTCACCAGAGAGAGCAGAGGGCAGAATCTCCTCTCCCAACCTGCTGGCCATGCTGCTTTCGATGAAGCCCAGAATACAGTTAGCAATGTTCAGCAGCTCACCGCTGAAGAAGGGAAAAGATTCTATTTCCCAAAACAACTTCTGTCCTTTTTGGATTAGTGTGTGCTCAACTACTTTACATTTGCTTCTTCTTTCTCATTTAGGCAAATTTAACAGGATAACTTTTTTGTCTGTAAAAAAGGTATGTTTGTTTACACTGTCTTCTTACATCTCACTGGATTTTGATGTGTATTATTTCGTCATAAAAATCCGAGTTTGGAGAGAACATAATTACTGTGATGTGGTGTCATTGGGCTTTTTATTTCAGACAGACAAACATACTCTAATCAACCAGAGGAATTTTCTCGTTGAATTCAGTTACTTATATGATTGGGCCAGGCTCTGTAACAATAAATAAATGCTGAAAATTTTGAAATTTAAATTCAAGAAGTTTAGTGATAATATTGTAAATTTCTTGTAATTAGTATTTTGATTGTGCATTTATTGACATCCATTAGGAAAGCTTCTGATGGCTCCTGAGTATAGACTGCTCTTCTGTCTAGTTTCACATTTTAAATTGTAATGCTTTTCCCTTTAACCTTTCTCATTTGATGATGTTTGAGTTCTGTTTTAAAGAATGAGTGTCAGTGCTCATGTCACGCTGTCCAAATAGATTTGGTTGATAAGTTATCCTGATTTTTCAATACAAGTTTCAGCAACATTTCAGTTACTATTAGTAATAAACAACCAAGTATCTATGTTACACGGAAAACTGTGATGTGGTTGATGCTCGCATTGCTGCTCTTCTGTCCTATTTTATCCAAAAAAGGCAGAGTGATATATTGACTATCTAACAATGATCATTGGAGTGTGAAGTCATGAATTCTTTTTTTAAGGTGAGTTACCTGGAGAAAAAGTTATATTTATATGATGTAGAGCTGTGAGAAAGAGTATCTGTTATTAGTGGGTATCCTTGAACATAGTTTAAGACAGTGAGGGTGAAGCCAATATGTGATGTCCATCCACATAAATTCATTCTATTTCAGTCTCTTCTGTTAGCATCATCCCTTTTAGCCTTGTGATCATCTTCACAGGTTTCTGTACAGTAAAGGCCTCAATACTAAAAGTGAGATGCAAAGACTTCTTTTTTTCTTTGCCCGGTTATGAAATTTAGATCAGAAAAAAAAAAAAAAAAACCCAAAAAATTTCCTTCTTAAAAGTTTATTTATATTTTTCTCTCTGTAGTTGGTAAGAAGCGTAGAAGGGCAACAAGAATCATATAGACACAGCTTATACCTTTACAGTCTTTAAAAGTGTTAGTTCTTGTTCAGCCTAAGTGATTTTTCTTTAAGCATCCACCATGGTGATATTTGAAATTATCAAATTCTTTTGATCATTGTATTTCAGAGAATTTTAATGTATTTGTTCACTTGTTTGTGTAGGGTTTTCTTTGATTTTGCTAACTGCTTTATACAAAATATTTTTTTCCTTTATTAACCAGAGTTTGACACTTTCAACTCATTTGAATCAGAGCCATAAACCCTAAAAAGCACAAACTGATATTTGGAATTTCAAGTCAGAGTGCCATTGTGAGACATAATCAGCATGAGCCTTGCTCCCATGAGTCACAACTCAACTCAACAACTACGTTATTCAATGCAAAACTGAAGTTCAGGGGAAATTAAAATCTGAACTGTGGTGACTTCTTAGTTATGCTCCATGAACTGTGGAAGATCTTTGAGTCCATTGCAAAGGTTTCACAGCTGCTGTGGGGAAGCTGATGGAAGAAGGAAAGCTCCACCATTTCCAGTTGCAACCACGCTGAGAAATTCCAAAGGATTTCAAAATGTTTTAGCAGCACTGCTGTCCTTGGGACGGCCCAGATTGCCCAGCACAGCAGCACCTCCTCTAATCCAGCCCAGTCTGGGTGATCACATAGATCTCAGAGGGGCAGAGGCAGTGAGTGGCAGCTCAGTAGTTGGTTTTAAGCAGCCTTGTGCAGCTGTAAAGAGAAACTAAGAAAATGAGAGGAAGGGGAGCTGAGAAAGACTGAAAGACAGGGAGAGAAGCCAAGAAGGCTGGTAGAAAAAAAAGTCATGAGTGAGGAAGAAAGGATTCTCTTGAGAGAATATGAGCAAAAGAAGTGCTTAAAGAATAAAACGGAGAAGGGAAAGACTGTGGTATAGATACTGCCTTACCCCTTGAAATCATGAAGCAGACATCTTTAGATTATTTATCCCTGGGCCCTGTTGTTATATCCTGATGTTTTGGTCCCGGTCTCTCCCTTCTGTGTGCATCTCAAGATTTTTCTGTACTTTGGTGTACTAAAATCTATTGAATAGTTAACAATTAAAACCTTATGTTTTTTGCATGCAGATGATTTTCTCCTTTCCCGTGCCACATTAAACTACTAAATTTGCGGCTTGGAAATACAATAACTTTTGTGTCCAATGACGTGCACTCCAGTCATATGTATCATGAGTAACATATATTACCCTTCATTCCTAGGCTAAGTGTAGGCCAATGCTTTGCCTATAGAAGGTGCTTGTTTTTTTCTGCTGTGGGCTGTCCCTTCTCCAATACAGTAGCTTTCTACTTCACTTTTACCTTTTTTTTTTCCTTCTTTTTTTAATTTAGGCCTTAACTTTTTATTTTCTGCCCCTTTCACATTACTGTCAATAGTTTCATCTGCCAAGGTAATTTACGTATTATTTACCTTTTTTTTTGAGCTTATTCATTAAGTTATTAAAACAAGAGACAACTTCATACCTTGCAGTAGACCCACTGCCTACTTCCCCATAACTCAATGCAATCTGCTGCCATTTCTCATCAGCCAGTGTTTGTGATCCTTCAACCTGTTTTCAATTTACATGACAGTGCTTACGTCCAAAGCAATTTGAATTCATTTTGTGAGATTTAGTAAGACACTGTATTAAATCCTTTATTAAAATCATGCTGTGTATCTTTCATCCAGGATTTTTGCAGTTCTATCAAAAAAGCAATCACGTTTCCTTGGCACGACATGTTCCTTATGAACCCATGCTGCTTATTGCTCATCCTACCATTATCCTTTGAATGTTTAGAGGAGTGTTTTGGAGTCATGAATTTTGTTTCTTTTTTCTGTTAATTTTCTTTTTCCCTTCAGCAATTGTTCTGTTCTTTCTCATAACAGAATATGCTTGAAATTAAACTCCTTGTTTAATAAACCACACTTCTTCCCTTTATTGATTTTTGAGGCTATATTTGCTATGCTATATGACTTTTCAGAAATCATTTTTGAGGGCTTACTATTTTCAGCGTGCACTCAGGAGTGCCTTTAACCTGGGCTAATTGACTGTATACAACTGTTTTCCTTACTTTTGTGCTATCAGTAGCAATTTTTTATTTCTTGTCCTGATTTTGGCTAGGATAGAGTTAATTTACTTCCTAGTAGCTGGTAGAGTGCTGTATTTTGGATTCAGTATGAGAAGAATGTTTTTAACACATTGATGTTTTAATTGTTGCATATTAGTGCTTACCCTAAGCCAAGGACTTTTCAGTCCCATGCTCTGCTAGTGAGGAGCTGCCCAGGAAGCTGGGAGGGAGCATGGCCAAAGTGGTGACCTGACCTGGCCAAAGGGATGTTCCATACCACAGAATATCATGCCCAGTATATAAACTGGGAGAAGTTGCCTGGGAGCTGCTTGAGGATGGGCTGGGCATCAGTCAGGGGATGGTGAGCAATTGTCTTGTGTATTGCTTGTTTCTCTTGGTTTTTGTTCCTCTCTTGTTTGTATATCATTATTATTACTGTTGTTACTATTATTATATTTTACTTTATGTTAATTAATAAAATGCTCTTAATTCACTGGCTGTATGTTTTTGTGATTCCCTTTCTCATCCCACCAGGGAAGGAGGGGTGGCAGTGAGTGAGGTACTAAGCTACCAGCTGTGGTTAAACCATGATACTTGTTTTCAGTCAAACCTGCTGTCAATGGGAGCAAATAATAAATAGATGTATGTGGGAACCATGAGTTTTGGCTACCTCTCTCTCCCTCCAAAGTGGCCCTGCATTTGAGCCATTTTTGCTTTTATTTTATATCTTTTAACAATTTCCTTTGATTATTTGATATTTGATTTTAAAATTATTTGATACAATTTTCTTGTTCTTGGCTTTATCCTAAAAGCCATTGAACACTTTGATGGAGTTCTATTGAAATTGTAAGAATATATTTCCTTTTCATTGCGGAAGTCGTCATGCAGTGTTCTTGAGAATGTTCATACATTTGGGTTAAACATGAGATTTTATGCTTTGTTGTTACTCATACAAGTTGTCTTCTACAGTTCACCTTTTCCCTGAAGAGTAGCCCACTGTATATATTGTCTTCATAAGTAAACACAACACCCTAGGGAGAAGAGTTATTTAAAACTGTGATAAATGTCATACACATTTTGCCTTTCATGTCTTAGTTCTCACTTTAGGACAGATCCAGAGTGTGTTTAAGTTGTAGGCAATGACTTTCCATCACACCCTTACTTGTCAAATGTCATATTTTGCTTCAATTTAGGGTTCTCTTTTCTGTTTTAGTTTGGGTTTTTATTTTATTTTATTCCTTTTTTTTTTTCTTTTTCCTCTTTCTCACTTCTGTATCCCACGATGAATTGATAGCTTCTGAAGGCTGGCAGGGAATAAGGAGATCAGCTAACTGCATGTCAGCAGCTGGTGGGTCACTTCTTGTGAATTTTTCTGTTATGACCTTGTGGGAAACGTATCTGTAACTTCTTGCAGATATTCTGTATTAAATTTCTATATTTGTTTTAAAGGCTAAAATCCTTGCCTTCTACAGCATTGTTCCAATCTATTAATGAGGACATAGTATAAAGTCACTGGTAGTGTCAGCAGGTCACTAAGGAGAAGAAGCAGTCAGGGATGCCAGCTCTTCTGTCACTGGTCTTATGAATCACAGATGTCCTGGACCACAGAAGGCATCTGAGGGTGTTGGTAAAAGCTGCGTGTGGTGATGTTAAATTAGGCTGTGCTTTTTCCTAAAGCACTAAATAGAAGCAGCACTTGTCTCTGTACAGGTAGAAACCTCAGTTTGCTGCATGAGTTAGTATATTCTTCTCTTAAAATCATCGGTAAATATCTTGATTTAAGCAATGACCATTAGTACCAGAATGTGTCTGTCAAATAAAATATCATCAGGAGGCACTTGTTATCTATGCCCAGTAATAAATTCCAGGATACTTTTTGCAAGACTGAAAATATCTTGACACTGAGAGTGTGGTCATTTCCCGTAACAGAAATGTCTCATTTGAGTGGTAAGTGAATTACTTGTACAGTGGGACACATTTTTGGCTGTGGCTGTTCTTTGCTAACCACGCCAGAAAAGATACAGGGAGTTAAAGTAAATTTCCTTTTAGCTACTTTGACTCTAAAGCTTCTAAAAACCGCTTTGAGGTTCAGGATGCTCACAGAAATAATGCTCTGGACTGTTATCTGCAGCGCTCTTTCCTCCTGAGGGCTGTCACAGAGCCATCCTAGATGATGTTTGGCAATCAGCAACTTTCTCAAATCAGGGAAAACTCACTTGCCTTGTTTTAGCTACTTTTTTAATATATGTAGTTCATAGCACAAGGAGACCAGAAAAAAGGTCAAGGATCCAGTTTGATCACCGTAAAGAGCTTTAGAAATGTGTTATTGACCTCCCAAAGAACTTAATTCCATGGAAGCCTGAACAGCAGAGAAATCCATATGTTTTCTGGAAGAAAAATATATTACTGGCTGGAAGAGGTTATTAAAATTGTTTTTTAAAATAGTAACTCAAATTTCCAAATAAATAATCTTGAATCCCCTTTCAAATAACTATGGTTTGAAAGAAAGCTAATGGCAATTATTTTTCTCTTCACTTTTACTTCCAGAATGAAGGTTAAGGATTATTACAGACTAATTGTGAAATGGTTGTTATTTCTTTTGTTAATTCTTTTCCCTTTTTCTTGTGGGTTTTTTTTTGGGTTTTTTTGGGTTTTTTTTGTTTTTTTGGGGTTTTTTGGGGGGTTTTTTTGTTTGTTTCTTGGGGATTTTTGTGGTTTTTTTTTATTTTTTCGTTGTTTGTTTTTTTGTTTTTTTGTTTTTCTACTTAGCAGCCACTGTGAAACTGTATTTCATTTGGGTGCTGGCAAAATGTTAGCTTACTGTAGAGTGAAACCATAGAGCCATGTATGCATTTCATGTGAAACACAGGGATCATATATGAGCCTGGTTGAATTGTACATTGCTGTGAGATAAGACTTCTGCCACATTCCCTCCCACATTATGAAGGTAAGGAAAAGCAGGAGTTATTTACGTGGAGAATTTTCAAAATGTTTTTAATTAATATTTTAAATAGGAAAGGGCTGTGCTATTATGTTTGTGAAGATCCTTCTGTTTCAGGTTGAGTTTGTCTGAGGAGCACTCATCGTTCAGCTCAAGTCACTCACTGAATATTGCTTCAAAATGAAGGGCTGCTCTTTCTAACCTCTTGCAAGGAAGGCTTTAGCTGGAGCCAGAAACCAGAGCACAGCCCAAGCTGCCAGCTTGTTAGCGTGAGAATCCCGCCTCCATAGAAGTCTTTGGATTAATGACTTCAGACAGACAGATGTGAGACTCAGAGGCCATGTGTGGGGGAAGGGGTTTCTTGTCAGAGGGCCCTGGAGTGTTCTTGGTGATGAGAGTAGCTTTATTCCCTGAAAAACACAGGGTGTTGACTGAGCAGCTCTGAAGGAAGGCTGGCAAAATGGAAGGAAAAATATAAATATTGCAGATATCTTTGTGCTGGGAAGTAATGCACAGCAGCTGCTCTGAGTCCATCCAAGAAAACCCCCTTCTTTCTCTGTGTTCGCTGTAAAAATCTTAAGCTGAGTTCTGCACATCTGAATACAGTAATGTTACCAATGCATCGCTGCTGATGGAAGTGATCCGAGTTTCCCATGAGCCATCACTGCAGGAAAACTGATTTCTGTGGGGTAGAAGGTTTTATAAGCACCAGATCTGTCATAGCAGATCCATCAAGACTATCCCCAGCACACTAACCTTCCTACTATGCTATCAAAAATAAATAAAATCAAATGAAATCTAAACATCTTCATCAAGCCCTTAGAAATGAGGGAACACCCTGTGGGACACAAGTCACAGTATGTGCATTGTGCAATTCAATATTTGCATGTTCTGTGACATCTGTAGAGTGCAAGAGTGTATAGACTTGAACAGCATTTGGAATGCAATTGTGCACACAGAAGAGGCAAATAGAAAAGTTACACAGTTATTTCATAGTGTGCTTGTAAAATTATTATGGGAATATAAAAATGCAAAGCACTGATACCCTAAAATAGATTTCTTTGCATATTGTGCATTCCAATATATTTGCATATTGTGCATTCCAATTAAATATTAATTACATTTTTATAACCTGTATGTTGTAAGTGCACTTATGCACATGCACTGTTTCACACAAACGTATTCTGTCACACTTATTAAAGTATATGTCACACTTTCTATTTTGTGTTGTATGTTAATCTTAAAACCAAGAAAGTAGAGGCGTATTTTCAGTCTAAATTCATAAGACTGGGAATGGGGAAATGGGAACAGATGTGATGTAGAAGGAATTTTATTCTGGAGGGCTGTCATAACAGAATTAAGCTATCCAGCTGACTTCATTTCAGTGCTAGAAACTTTCAGCAGTGGGTGGTGTATGAGCACAGAGTCACACCAGTTTAGAGCTCAGTGAATATCTCTTAAATATAGCCAAAGTAAAGCCTGGTGAAAGTTTTAGAAATAATAAGCAGCAGCTGAAGAAAAAAAAAATTCTGGTGGACATAATGTGTCACATTTGCCCATCACATTGAGCTAATGTACAGCTGCAGTGATGTCAGCTGCCCTGTCGAGAGCCCTGTGATGGGGCCCTGCAATGATGCAACTGAATAAAATAATAACAAAGGCTCAGTCAGCGTGGGCAGTGTGGCAGTAGTCTGGAGACTTCTGCATACCCTCTTGAGGTGTGTGACCTCTGCCAAGAACATGAATCCATCTTCTCAGGTCTGGGCATTAATAACTCCTGATGCATTCAGTTAACTGTCTTTCAGCATTTCCCATGGACCTGGCCCTGCAGCTACAAGGCCAGGAAAAGATCTTGCATCATCAGCATAACGGTAATACTCTGTCCTGTGCTCAGTAATGATCTCACCCAGAGATTTCATATTTACAGCATGGGAAATGGGAAAGGAAAAGAACCTTGAAGGGTGCCACATTTCAAATTTCTTTGCTCTGACACATAATTACCCAGCCAAGCCAGTTACCTCCCATTTTTTAGACAGCAGGAAGAGGAAGGATACTCTTACATGTAATATCTTGGGAAATACAAGCTCAGTAACTGGCTCTGAGAGAGCTTGTCTAGTGTGCCCTTGAATAAGTGCTTCAACTGGCTGCTATTTTGTCCTTATTTACAAAAGGATCACAATTTCTGGCCTTCTAATTTTCCTGATATTTCTAGGCCCATGGGTTGACACCAAACACCTACAAAGTATCAAACATGCAATGTTCCAATGCTGTTTGGACCCATGTGCACTTCCAAGCACCCAATTCTTGCACTGCGTGCAGGTCATTCAGATGAGCAATGGATAAGACTGCTGGAGAACAGCTTTAGAAACACCAGCCATTTCCTCTGTCTGCTAAAAGGAAATATTATGGATTCGATATATTATTTATTTAGGAATCTGTGGAAAAACTAAACAATGTGGAACTTCTTGAGGGACTAAACAGGTAATGACAACTGTAGTTAATGCTTCCCTCAAATTTAATTCCAGAGTTTTTGCATTTTCTAGAAATTGGCAAAATTGAGTAGGATTATTTGCTGAATTTTTAGATCATTTTCTTTAAAAGTTTCTGGGTAGAGCATTAAGGAAATAATCTATTGTTTTGATCTCTATGAGATGCTCACACCTTTTTCCTTCAGAAGCTCTCAAGCAGAAGCTTGAAATGTATTGCAACAGAGCAGAGAAAGAGGAGATTCCCTTTTATTGTTTCCCTGAAGCGTTATTCCACTGGAGCTGTTTTTTCTCTCTTCGGCCAACAAGCTGTGCCCTTCTCTCTCGATGGTGTAAGGGCAGGACCTTGAGGCTCTGTAGGCTCACGACAGGGCTGTGTTTGGAGTCCTGCCGTTTCACACACACACACACACACACACAAGGACCCTTGTTGTCCTGGGTATCCTGCCCCTGACATACCCTGTCAGGAAACTACTCCGTGTGTCCGTGGGTAAGGATACCAACTGTTAGCACCAGCGTCAGGGGAGGAGGGAATGCAGGGGCCATCAGAGGAGGGGATGCTGCTGAGCCCTGCAGCACGGCTGTGTGAGCTGCTCTGCGTGCCCTGCTGATGGCAAAGGCTCCATCAGCAGCCGCTCCTCCAACCCTGTACCTGCTTCATACAGAGAATACACACTGAAATACCTTGTGAGTCACCAAATGTAAGATCTTACCCCTCCTGAGCCTCTTGATCTCAGCCATGTATGCTGCTAAAGATCTTTTTCTTGAGTCTATATGATTGGTATTCCCAAAGTGAAGGAGAGGGGAGTGGTCATGGCTGTCTGCACGAAGAAGAAGCAGCAGCAGGACCTTGGCTGCAGTGAGAGGTGTTTAAAAGTCTGAATGCTAACATCTCCTACAGCACTTCCCTGAAACATCATCCTGGATAAAATAAGGGGAGTCTTGCTAATAATTTAAAGACCAGCCTGCTAAATGAGTGACTACACTTTCAATCTAATACATTATTGTTTCTGATTACCACTTTTTGATGTATTTCTATCCACTTGTTCTGGAATGCCTGCTATATCAGACTGACAGGGACTAATAGCTTGGTAGATTATCAGAGCAAGTGGACAACAATTGAGAAAATTGTCAATGCCTATTAATACAAGAATGCTATTATGTTAATTGTGTATTCACGGAAGAGTCAGAGGGCAAATATATTGTACCTTCATATAACAAAAAGTTTCAGCTGATGCTATTACTGATTATATTTGAATTCATCCTTTCCAGGACACTTGTGCTTTTTAACTTAAGTGTTTCACAGCAAAGTTCTAAAATGATATTTGGTGATACATCCTGGTACCAACTGTGCAAGGTCTGCAGTGATTTGTTATCCTAGAGAGTCACTGTCAAGTTGGACAACCCAGCTCAGAGTGGTAGGACTTTTAGGACTGGCAATGTCATTTCATTAGCATGCTCCCTAGTGCTTAATTTTTTAAGGATGCTGCTTACCACACACAAACACACACAAAATTATGAATGCAGCATTGCCTCACTAGAAATATGTCTGTCGTATTTTTGCTGTGACATGTTATGCCACTCATGGGTGCTGGTATATGGCTCTGTATGACTGGGACACCCAAGTTCCTAGTTTTTCTTGCTGGTTTCCCCTGCCACATAGAATCATAACAAGTGTAGGAGCAGCTCTTTTTTTTGTCTCCTGTTACCAGAATGTTGCTACATCTGGCATCATGATATCTAGACAGTGTAAGGGAAGACTAGACAAAGCACTCTTGTCTTAAACTGCCGTGGTGGGATACCACTGTAGTATCCTCTTCTCTGGATCTGGGGACCGGAGAAAGATCTTCAAAAAAACCGCATTCTCCAGCAATTTTCTGAGTTAAATAGCAACTGTCTCCAGCAGATACTTGTGAGGCATGTTTATAATATTCTCCAGCAAAGATCTCCCAGCCTCTCTGGGAACATCCTCAGAAAACAGGATTTTTGCTTTAGGTTGAGATAATAAGGGACCCTTTCCTAGTTTTCTTAAAGGTAACGACCAAGACAGGAGAGTGTAATGACTTAAAGACCACAGTTACTTGTCTCAAACACTGTTTGGGTCGCAGAAGGACTTTGCCATGGGATAAGCATAGAGTGGAGTGGCAGGATGGTGCTGGCTCTGGGTCTGGTGAGGTCTGCCTAGCACACCCTGGGTAACTCATCCAGACAAAAATTCCCACTGTGGCGAATCGTGTAAAAACGCAACTGCTGGTACACATATCACTGTTTGACCAAGATCACCCCAAGTTATGGGACAGATGGCACCTGCAAACACCAAGGACCTCTAAAGACCTCTTGAGTATGCCTCCGTGCACACCTGAAACTTGGGTTGTAAGCTAAGCCACCATGACAGGAGATAAGATAAAGGTGGTAGTGCTGCCCAGGTGTTATCTCAGACCAAGGGGGAGGGTAACAAACCTGGGGGAGAAGAATGTATCACTAATAATGGCAGAATTTATGTTCCACAAGGAAACCCAACTCAGCATCCGTGCTGAAATTAGCTTGGACTGGGTAAAAGGTAATTCTGATGGGGAGAGATGGTGACCACCAACTCACAACCCACTGACTCACAACCCACTGACTCACAACCCACTGACTCACAACCCACCAGCTCAAGAGAAGAGGAACACTGAGCATGGGACTACTTAGCATTAGAAGTGAGGGAATAATTTAGCCAGTAGAATAAGAGAACTGTGTAGCCAATGAGAATTTATTTCTTTGTTTGCTAAAATCTATAAATAGCAAAAAGTATGGGACGACTTCAGGATCCCCACCACCAAGAAGCCCCAGGTGAAGGAGGAGCAGTGAGACACTGATGGATCCACAGGTGCTGACTATCTTTTGTTTGGTATCTCTCTTCTCCCCCCACCCCTTTCTATTTCTTTCTCTCTCTCTCCATCACATTTTATTGTTAAATAAAATCCGTATGAATGACTTTGCCATATGGCCTCATTTGCACCTTAATTTGGGCACAAGCATTTCTCAATAGTTGGATCATAACAGAGAGCCATCCTGAGAGAACATAACACACCTGCAGAAAAGTCTTTTTTTCCTATCCTACCTGTGGTTTTTTTCTGAGTCTACAATAAGTCAAAAAGAGAAAACCTCTCTTTTAACGAGCAATCAAGGATGTTCAAGGGCTACTGGAAGATGCTCCTACTTGCAGTGATTATGCTGTTGAATTTTTTGCCCTAAATGTTTTGTCATGATTGAAAAAATAACTGAGGAAAAGAAGTCTGACATAAAAAGTGCGAGTAAAATGTGAAGGGAAGAGTAACATGTTCTTCTCCTTCCCTGGGATCAGACCAATTAATCCACAAGGGTTTTTTAAATACCACAGCACCCTTGTCAAAATGAGAGTGACAGGTTTTAACCATTTCTGCTGACATGTGCTTTAACAAGAGAAATGTTTCATGTTCTTTGTCAGTTCTAAAGAAATATACTCGCTTCATTGCAAAACTGATGAAGTTTGAGTACCTTTAGCAATAACAATCTCTGAAAACCTTCTAAGGATGCTACTATTACTGCCATTGAAAACTCAGCAATCCTGCTGTAACAGCATAAAAATTAAACTGATGAGCTGCAACTTAAGTGTTTAACAATCAGGTATCAAGTGAACTATTCAAATATGCTGCAGCATAGCGATTCATAGCTGTAACTAACAGAATGCAACAACAGGTATTTGAGAGATGAGTGAGAAGCATGCAGTGTGAATGCTGAGGCGGCTGTAATGGATGGCTGAAGAAATGAAGCAACAAAGAAATAATTCTTGAAGGGACAAGAGATTTTAGTAGCTCTAAAGCCAACAAGTAGCAGTGCATTAAATGACTCATCCAAACTGATGGAAGTTGATGATACCGTAGTAGTAGCTGACGATTTTTCGATTATATTCTAATGGTTAAGGTTCTTGGCCAGAAGATGAGTGTTTCCAGACCAGTGCAGCATTTTTCTTCCTTTGTGTAGTCAGGAATGTGGGAATTTCAGGAACACAAAGAAAGAATGGCTCTGGAAATGAGGGCTTAGACACTCATCTTTTGAATTACAGGTTCTAGTAGCTTCCATGGGGAAATAACAACCTAGCTCCAGTTCCTTGCTTGGACCGTTCAGACACCTCTCTCCTGCCTACCTGGTGTCCTAGGGCTAGGACTTTCCTGGCAAGCAAGTGAACACAGCCTCATCTCTGCTCCCCGGGGCATTCCTGCACGTCCGATTCCCTGCTCACTGAGGAGCGATCCCAGGCAGTGAGGGCAAAACCTGTGCCACAGAAAGCTGCTGGTGACTGAGCAGAGGCTGAGCAGTTTGCTGCCTATCCATCCCCTGGGAGGAGGAAGTCCTTTTTGAGCAGTAGTGGCAATATAAGTCTTAATGTGGATGGGAAAGAAATTATTTGGGATGGAGTGTAAGAGATACTTTGTCAGCTGCACTCCAACATGGGGAGCCGCAGTCCTGGCAGTCCTGAAACCCTGGGAATGATGGAGCTCTGCTGAGCTGGTGTTCTCCAGAGGGTCCATTCATAGATTCAGGTATTTCTTTCTGTCTTGAACTCAGGATGGTATCCTGTCACTCTAAACAGGCATTTCGCAGAGCCAGAAAAACCATACAAAAAAGAAAAGGATTTGACTGATCAGACACTTGATCTGGCACTGGTTTGTTCCACTGCCTCCAGGCTGTTTTTCCTGTTTTTACTGAGGCAAATAACCATGAGTGGAATCAGAACCAAGATGTTCAAATTTAGCCAAAAGGATGGTGTTTTGCTGTTTTGAAATGATATTTAGTTATTAATCAATCTTGTGGAACACCAACCTGATACATGCAACGATTATTTATTCTATTACTGTTATTGCTTCAATTGACAGAACAAATAAAGTTTCACACCAATATCAATCAAAAAGGATCCATGTTTTTGAAGCCCTGAAGCTCCTTTTTCTGAGCCAAGAGAAACTCCAATACAAAAGTCAAATGCAGAAGAATTTGTTAAAATATATTCATAATGAAACTAAGTGAATTACAACAATACTTGCAGAAAAATACTGTACCAAAAATGGTACATAAATATAACTTTTATAATAAAAATATTGGTCATGAATCTGTCTTACAATAACGTAACACTTCTTTTTTGTTCTCAGTAATGGCCTGAAAATGTAAGGTTACATCAAAATTATTTGTATATAGGCAATGAATATTATTAGGTGGTGAACAATATTAGATTCCTATACAGAAGGAAGGAATGGCTATTTCTGTAGCCTGTGTAATGATGAACACAATTTTCATGTTCTTCTTCAACAGCATTTTTCCATATAGATACAAACTGAGCTTTAAAGAGGATTCTGTAGGCAATTTATACCAATGTTTGTAGCTGTTTTTGCAGGTGGAGAATTTTCACAGAAATAAAAAATCCTTTTAACATCTGTAAGTACAATTGTCCAAGAGAGAAAAACGACAGAGAAGAGGAGGATGCCATTAAAAATTATGAAAACTACTGTAGAATTTGTTCTTTCTATGTGTTCCACAGCAAGCATCAGTATGAAAGTGAATCTGTTCTTTACCACAATTCTTTTCCTACAATTTGTGTCCAAGTTGGCTTGCTGAGATAAACTGGTGGTTTTCTGGCAGTCACATTTTCCCTTTGGAACCTAAAGAGAAAACAAAAAAAGACTAATTTATAAAAAAGAAAAATGTAAAATTGCTTTAATATTACAAAGCAAAAATGAGAAGAGAGGAAGTTACATTTCAGGCCTGCCAGTTTCAGCAGTGTTTCCCTAATTTGCAATTGCAGTGGTTCTATGAACTTGAGCCACATTTGATTTTTTTCTTGACTTTTAGTAGAAAGAAGGTGTGAGGGAATAGTCAGTTCCCTGTGTACATGTTATACTAATGAGCACAATCTTAGGAAGGTAAGGCAAGGTTGGGGCAATGCTAGAAACACCAAGAAGTTATTTTCCATTCCCTTGCCTCCCATCCGGAGGGTGATTGGGGCTTTTCAGAAAGCATTTAGCTGATACAATCTGTTCTACTGTGATTTTCAATTTACAGTGCAAGTGATTGACTGATGTTGCTTGTTAATATATAGAATATGGTTCTGTATATGTTTCACCTGTGTGGTTTAGGCTGTGTTGAAATTGCATCAATTTGCAGTGTTAACTGTTATGCAGCATAAATAGAGCCTGCATGGAAATTTGAATTGGGAACTAAATGAACAGATGCAGAGATAATTCCAGCTGTCACTATTAATATTTCAATTTTTTTTTAACACATACTTCTCCGATTTTAAATACATATTTGTGCCTACATATAGATAAAGCAGGAATCCATTTTTCCTCAGATATTGCTCACCCAGGTACCACATAAACCGGTGTACCCACAGAGCAGGAGCAGGACTGCCACATCCTGACTTGCACAGAAGGCACTGGCTGCCTGCCCTGCAAGAAACACCCGCCATGTGCCCAAAGAGCTGTGTGCTACGGATACTACAGATGAAGACATCACCAATACACAAACAGATTCTCCTTCAGCCCTTTGTGACTTTCCAACACATAGTTTAAGGGCCCCTTAGTGCAGTTTTCCTGTGGGGCCACACCAGCTGAGAGGGCACAAAGCTGGGATGGAAATTTTCTGCCAGATGCCAACAAATAACCAAGATTTGGTAAAAGAATACTATGGGGTTTTAACATTATATTTTGTTTATACAGACAGAAAGAGAGTTTGGCATTTATGTCATCAAATGTGTGCAGACACCTCTCCCTATAAACCGACCTGAATCCTCAGCTAGATATGCCTTCCTCCCCAGATGAGGTGGGGATATAGGGCAAAGCAAGTGGTTGGAACATATTGCTAAGCTGAAGGTCTGCAGGAAAGACCATTCTCTCTGTTCTTATCATTTCATTTATCTGTTTTATTCTTGGAGATGGGACAAAATGTTTCACAGGCCCCCCTAACCTACTCAGCATAGCTGCATTTGCCGCATATTTCTCCTTAGAGCACTGATTTTACAGCTCTACATCCTAAAATTTGTAGGGAATAGCTCCCTCCCCTGCAAAAGATAAGGTATTGCTTCAAGTCATAGAGGGCCGATCTTGTACCTATTCTTTAAATGTTTAAGGGAAAATCAGCCCATTTAATTGGATTGAAGTGGTAAATTGCACTTGCTGATACATTTATACAGTATTTACTATGTTTACAGTGTGTAATTTGTGAATTGTACTCAGACATCTAGGTTGTAAATTAATTTAGAAATATAAAAAGAGTCTTTAAGAAGCACAAAAGAAACATCTCATTAAGGAAATTTTTCACTAGAAGAAAAGAAGCAAACTTCTTAGTTATCTTCTCTGATTGGAGGGCTTATACAGTCTTTCAGTAAAAAGAAGATAAAAGAAGCATCTGTTTCATAATCATCATTTAGACAGCATAACACTGTCAGAATGCAAATACTGCAAGAACTGCAGATGCTGGGTCAGTCCTCAAAAAGTATTTGATATCCAAGGCTTTGAGAACAGTGTGAGATTAGCATATACAGAAAGCAATCTTTTCATTAATAAAACACTCCAAAGCCCTTGGACCCCCACTTTCCTGCAGGATAAAGGCTGTAGAGTTAATTTTCATGAATTGTAACATGTCAGGGGTTTGCAAGAAAATGTATGAAGTACTGTAACAGATTATGCATCCTCTGGAAGAGGTATGGCACAAGAAGCAAATTAGTGGGCTTACCAAAGATGAAAAGTGATTTAGATAATATTTTCTGCTTGCATTTGCTTAACTGGTATTTAGGAATATCTATACTAATTGAGACCCCTGGGTACAACAGCAATACAAATAAATGTATTGGGAACATTGATCAAAATTCTCTTCTTCCCTTGTCCTCTAGAAGTACAAAATGACAAGAAACATTAGAGTAGTTTTTTTTAAAAAAATAGCATTCACAATAATAAACTTCTATGTTGTTATCCCGTAAATTTGTAAAGGTTTTTTTAATGGACGGGTCCAGCTGTGGTGGCACAGAAGCCTGCTCATCCCAGTCTTGAAATGGTCCCCTTCTGATGCAGAGTGAGGAGAAGGAGTAAGACACCTGGATTCTAAAACTGGATGAAGAAGTTTATGTATTGACTTTAGTTAGAAATTAATATATTATAAGTTTGTCACATCCTATGTATTTTGCAGGCCGACAGTTGTAGAACAGGCTATTAACCTTGCTCTATAACATCTACTGAAGAGTCCAGAATTTTTACTTCCACTAATATGTTTCTTTTGGTTCTGGAAGTATGATTATTAAGAAGCATGTCTTTAGCTATACTCATTCCTTCAATTGGTAAAACATGCCCATGTATGGAAAAGTTGTCAGAAGGAAATTGACCATTTTAAGTACAATAAAAAGAAGGTGGTTAGCTAACAGGTTGTGGTGGCTTTACCAGGTGCCCACTAAGCTGCTCTATCACTCCTCTCAGCAGGACAGGGGGAGAAAATAAGATGGAAGAAAAAAAATTGTGGCTTGAGATACAGGCAATTTACTAAAGAAAAAGTGAAGATTCCACTCATGTGAGCAAAAGAAAAACCAAAATATTTTATTCTCTACTTCCCATCAACAGACAATGTCTGGCCTCTTCCTGGGAAGCAAAGTTTCAGCACCCACAGTGGTTACTCTGGAAGGCAAACATCCTAAATAAAAAATATCCTTCCTTTCTAGGTCCCAACATAAAGCACATCACTGTGGGGTCTCTGGAAGGGAAATTACCTCCATTTCAGCCAGATCCAATACACAGGTTACATGTCTATTCTCATTTCCATGAGAACTGGCTACAGGCAGGGTACAGAGCACTCGAGGTCTTCACCAGTCACTGCTGACATCTAACATTCTCAGTCTTTCCTTCCTGATAAATTTTTACTAAAATTGAATAGGAATTAAGATCAGATCACAGTCATTACAAAACTATTCCTGGAATATGAGAAGTAAACCTGGCAGAATTAGTAACATGGAGTAGTGGATGCACTTTGCTTTGTTTCCTTTCCTTTTTTCATTCATCAAATATTTTAAAACCTGCAATGAAGTTTTGGTTGTTGTTGGCACTGTTTTGTTGGGTTGCACATTATACTCTGGAGTCTAATTTTTCAGCCACAATAAAGGGCATAACCTTACTGAGACTGATTATGCTGCCCCAGATTCTTTCAACCTACACGCTGGCCCACAGTTGAAGACAAAGTGCAAAAAAATAAATATGCGCATAACTTGCAGTGCTGGTCTTTCAAAGATATCCCATTAGCAAAGACAAAATAGTGAGAACAGTTATTGATATAAGAAGCCAAACCCATGTTATACTACAAAGTAAGGCTTAAGTGAGATTGAATAGGTGGATATCCATTTAGTTTATTAACTACAGAATAAATACACTATAGTCTGAAGGAAAAAAGAGAGCAAAATCTCATTAAAATTATTATTTTCTTTTGCATTATAAGACCCAGTGTTAAACTACATTGAAATATGCTGAGACTTACGAGGAGCATCAGAGGTCACTTAGTTGGTACAGCTTGGAGAAGAGAAGGCTGAGGGCTCCTAATCACAGTCTACAAGTTCCTCCAGGGGGGCAGTGGAGTGGAAGCTGTTGATCTCCTCTGCTTTGGGGACCTGCAACAGGATGTGAGGAAATAGAATGAAGAAGTTCAGATTGAACATTAGGAAAAAGTCTCTCATCTGACAAAAGCTGAGGAAGAGTATAAGAAACAGCACTAATGAATAATGTCATTTGATGTGGTTTAGTGGTTTAGGGGTAGGCTGTGCCAGAGAGTTCATATTTCTAATTAGTCAGGTAATAGCCCGGAAGTAGGAATTGCGAAGCAATTAACTTTGGGTGTAGATCTCATCAGGAATTAAGCACAGGGAAGCTTTTGGTAAAATCCCCCTCTTCCTGAAATTGAAAGCAAAACACACCTATTGATTGCAGCAGCATCAGCAATGCTTTGACTGCATCATTTACCAGTTCACCAGCCAGTGTGTCCTGGATCTGTTTGCTTTTCTCATCCTAAATGCATCCAGTGCAACTATCACCTCCCATTTCATGCTAGCAAGGCCATGTAACCAGCAGCTTTTTCAATCCACTAGAGAAAAATGTTGAGTTTCAACTGATGGCTTAAAATCATGGCTCTACTGATTTAGGATCTCCTGCAGTGAGGTGGTGTGGCTGCAGTGGGGTAACACCAGCCTTTTCAGCAAAGAAATCTTCATCGGCTGTGGCCTTTGGGACTGAAAAGATTTAAAACTGAAAAGAATGAAGTGAATTTTAGAATGATGACACCCCCTGTACATTGCCAAATAAATAATTCCCTGTGACACAACATAGACTAAGGACCCAGTGCTGAGAGAAAAAGGAATGGTGGGCTTGTGCCATGACTGCATGTAACTAAACGTTGTTGTCTTCTAGTTGCTTTGTTGATGGCAGCGTCCAGAAAATTCCAAAATGTTTAAAGGAAAAATGAAACGTGTTATGGATTTTTCACAGTCTTTACCCTGGGAAGAGTTATGCGCAACATTAAGCTTAAATTGATTTTCAGTGTTTGAGCACTGGGCTGGACAGTGGATCTAATTAGTACCTTCTGTTATTTAAATAGCAGAATTGATGCCTGGGTTGCAACAGTTCCCATCTTGGTTTAGAATTATGTTTTGTTAAGGAAACTCTTCTCGTGTTTCTGAGAATGAATTTAATTGGGAACTGTAAACATCAAACAAAACCTGCCTTTGCTATTTAAGCTGTAATAGTTTTGCCTGAGTACTCAGCTTAGAAACAAGCAATGAAAACAGAGGCTGAGCCACAGGAAAACCCAGCTGCTATAAAGCACCTCTCATGGGAAACATAAATCTATATTTATAGAGAGCTTAAACTTGCCATAATCCTTTGTCAATACATTTGGTATTTTGAGGTCTTTTACACCAGCTTTGTGTAAAGCAGGCTGAAAAATGGCCAGAGTGGTACCTGTGGATCATCAGAAAATGCAAATTCTCTGGAATCTAAATTACAGCTCCTTTCTTCATCCTGTGTAAATGAAGGTATTTTGGGACAGAACAACTGCTAAAATGGGTCCTGGGAGGGCTGTGGCTCTCTACTTTTATGTTCACCCTAGAAAATAGTCCCACAGGAGCTGGCAAATGTTAAATTTACCAGTTGACTCAGAGAAGATAGATATCCATCTCACTCTGTGTTGCAATCTTTAGGTACTAGTTACATTTGGACAAAAAATTATGAGTGGCTATTACATGCTCATTTCCTTTCAGAATGAGAAAACTAGACAGATTTATAAACGCGTATGACAGATTTCTCACCTAATCCTTCAGCTTCTGAATACCCTCAGTTGCCACTGAGGTCATGTGAAGTACAGCAGGAACAGCTCCTTGCAAGGACATGAAGGAAAGACTATTCAGGGGTTGGGAGTTCAACAGAATCAGTGACAGAGCCTTGGTACAGGGGTCACACCAGGGACATCACACATTTGCCTTATCTTGTGATTGCATTCCGAATGAGTCATATTTAGGCTGTGGGTTTTTTTTTCTTTCCACAAACCAATATGGAATTATAATAGTAGAAAAGTGTAATGTTAACCCCTATGATCTGAGTGATGTTTCTCTAATTTGTAGTCTCTTAATTAAGGTCTGACACGTCTCAGCTATTATTTACACTTATAGTGGCTGGCCATCTGAGCTTCACTAATAAATAAGCACTTTAATGGCTGAACTACTTAATAAACCTTCAATAAAAGAAGATGAAAATTAAGGAAATTCTTTCATTATGAAACTATGCTGTGCCATCTAATTGTTCAAAAGCAGATGTCACTCAAATTCAATTAAGCTGTTTAATGACCTGCATGCTTATTACTAACTTGATGGAAGGTTTGACACAGTTAAAGTAAATGCAAATGGCTGGTATGATTTTATCTCACCATGTTTCTGCTTTTTGCTACTTTCCCAAAATATCCATGTCAATCTGTGTTTTTTCTTATGATATATGATAAATTTGTACTGTTTAGTCTGAAATCAGAGCTTATGAAAAATCGTTAACAAACATATTTTTCTTATTTTCACTTCCAAATGCGTATTTTTTGTCTCGCAAAGAATGTGTCAAATTATTCAAATGTGAGTCAGTCATGAATGTTGTTGGTTAGATAGACAGCAAAGCTCCCCAAGCAAGATCTTAATTTAGTGATTTAGCTTTTGTTAGTGACAGATTGGGAGAGATATTAAGGCTGCTTTTTCTCTGTAAACAATGTCTTATAATATGCCAAGTTTTACAGCACATTAATGAAATCCATATATAAGTTCCTCTGGGTTTATTAAGAAACAGACATGCAACATTCACTGATGATTAAAATGTTATTCAGCACTTCATATTTTCTAATGGGCTTCCCGCTTCCTTGTTTCCCTCATCCTCATGACTTCTTTAATTAACCAATTATTGCTTAGCACTTATTACTTACAAAATTAGGGGTGAATCATCTTCATTACAAACTTAAATCCATGTTGCAGATTTCATGCCACACACCTTCCACAGCACTGTGAGGTGGCTCACTCAGCCTTTCCTGACAGAAGCAGGAATTTGTGTGGATGAGGTGTAGGTCCTCCTGGCTCTGCATTGGTGGAATAGACTTAGAGGAGCTCTATGCTTCCCACGTGTCTGTGCCAGCTGCTGCCATCTGCAAAACCTCACCTCACAGAAATCCCTGCCCGAGCCCTTTCCTTGGCCTTGCCAGGGGCAGCAAGGTCAGCTGCATCTGCCCAAAGCAAACACCGGTAGAAAATGTTCACTCCTGCGTGGGAGTCGGAGAAAGACTAGAATGTCTTTTCTTAAAATCTGTTTTTCCACTAGATCCAGTGCAGGTATCTATTTATTATAAGCAAATTGAGTTCTTCAGATGTGTTGGTAATTCTTAAACGGTGACTTTAAAACAAGAAATCCTAAAGTAAACCCTAATGCAGATGCTCTGGATGGATGGCTTCCTGGCAAGGAGTGGGAGCAGAAGCCTATCCTTCACACATTGATCTCAGATCGAGAATCTGATTTCCAGACTCCTGATGGGAAGCAAATAACCTGGGAGCCCTGGAGGCCCAGAGCCATCCCCATGGTGACACAGCCCTGGAGCAACAGAGCCTGAAAAACAAGGCTCTTCAGCATCTGGTGCTGCCAGGCAGCTGGCAAGCCTCCAGCTGAGCATAGGCTGTGCTCCAGCAGAAGGCTTTGAACGGGATGCGTTTCTGCAAAATGCTTGCATTTAGACTGGTAATTTTCATTTTATAAAACAATTTTGAGACTGCTATCACCACATCCAAGCCTTCATTTCTGCTGTCTCAACAACCCATAGCAGAACTTTAGTCCATTTCTCTCCTCTTGCAGGAATATTGGGCTGCCTGGAAAGCACTGCTCCATCCTCCAATTCTTAAATGCACCCCTGTGTTTCAGAAAACAAAGGTACTCTTTAAGTAAGGGCTTTGCCACATGTATTTTGAGGCCACTGCAACTGTTGGGTCTTTTTAACTGGCTGTTAACATTTTGGATAGGAACTCACCCTGTTTGTGCTTTCCCATGTACAGAAGTTATCCGTGTTAGGAAGTAGGTATGTCTATTTTCCTATCAATGTACTAATAGCAATATTGGAATTGTGAGGACTTTATAGTTCAGACACGGCTAAAACTTGTGACATGGAAGTGTTAAGTTGCTCTGGAAGAACAGGTTTTTAAAATTTTAATTTGGACACATGAAAACATAGCCAAGCTAAACTTGACAACCACGTACCAGAGACTTGCGATAAACTCTTCTGAGCAGTAAAAAGTGCAACAAAACCAAGACCACAAAACTTGTGATTTCACAAAAGTGTTTCATTCTTGTTCTCATTTCTGTGGCTATGGTCATCAGCTGCAATTACAAGCTCTTTTGGAAGGTGAATCACAAGCATGTAAAATACACTCTTCTCTTTTTCTCTAACTGCTGTGCTTTCTCTGTTCTTTACAGTTTATATTTCTAGAATATTTAGTCAGTAAAATTCTACTGAATTACGCTAGGACACACATCTTCCTTAAGAAAGTTGCTTTTCTTTCCTTGCTTAAGTCCTCCTCATATGTACTTGTCTGGATGAAGTCTCATGTACGTGGACTCATCTGGGTGAAATCTCACTCTGTCTGCTTCAGAGTTAAATGTAACATGGGCCTTTTCCTGAGGTAAGCCTAGCCACATCTTATAAAAAATTATTATCTCTGCACCAAATGCTGTGATTATACAGCAGAGGACTGAGTCTTTCACTTGGGGTATTTCATAGGAAAATGTAGACATATCCTGCCAGTGCTCAGAGCTGAATGAAATCCGTGTTGGCATGGTGAGTACAGTTCTGGGCTAGGTCTGATTGTTCATATTCCTGTGGCTCAGAGAAAGGGTGGTGCAAGGCTTGTGCAGCTCTGTACAGCACTGTCTTTGTTCAGTCTGAAAAGAAGGGCTGATATTATCTAAGGATATTATGTTGAAAAGCTAGTCTGAAATTAACAGAGATAATTCTGAAACTTGAGCAGATCTCCAGACATCCTCCAATACAACAGCTTTTAAAAACTTCAATGCAAATACTTCATGGTACAGCTCCCAAAGATTGCCCTGTCCACTTCATCTTTTTAGCTGTGGTTACATGTCACTAAATGCTCATCACCAAATCCAGTTATAAAAGCTACATCCACTATTTCTGTCACTTATTCCCACTCTTTCCTAGTTCTGATAACCCAACTTTTCATGTGACTCTTTTCACTGGTGCATTTGTGGAATAACACAGACTAGATGATCACTTTCTAACATTTCTTTTTAAGGAAATCTTCTATTTTAGGCCAGGACATTTAAAACTTGTTTGGAGAGCTGCTATGCTTAAATCCAGAGGAGATGATAAACTTTTGGAGAGGGGGTGGAGGAGAACACAGCTGGGTACAAATGCAAATCTGGAAGCGGATTTGCTGCCAATGCAATAGCAGCTTGTGTGGAGAGAGAGCTGCTTCCCTCTAACTCACTATCATTTAAAAATTGAAAATTCTCAGTTAAGCTCTTTTATCATCTTTTGATGGTGAAATTCTCAAAATTCAGAAAGGATTTGCAGAACAGGACAGTACAGAAGAGCTGCCAGGCTGTTAGTGACTTCTGGAAGCAAGAAATAATCCAACAGGTTTTGCTGATGGAACCTAGGACTTATTAAAGATGGAGCCTCTTTCTCTGTATGTTCTCTGCCTAAATAAGAGTAGGTAAACCGACAAAAAAAATCACATTTTTCTATTGACATGCCCCTCATTGACCTGATTCATTTATGAGTTGCATCTCATCATAAGCACGTGCCAATTACAACAAAGACTGTCTCCATATGCCTGTCTGTGAGGGATATGGCACACATGATTCCCAAGCCTGGCTGTGGTTCCTGGCTAGACTGGCTCAAAAATTATGTATTAGTCAGATGTTTTCTCTCTATGGAGATCAAAAAGGATACTTCAGTATTTCTAGCAAGATAATATGTTTGTGCAGGCTGAGATCTTACTCTTCTAAGTAAATTACAATAAAATATAGTTGCTATTGTGATTTTCTAAAGGCATTTTTTTCTGACTAATTATTGTTCCCTTTCAGCTTGTTGTGTCAGAATTTATTTTTCACTCCTGCTCTGTTGTTTGAACCTCACTTGATGGTCTCAGCTAAATTTGAAGTATGACCACAGTGAATTGAATTGCTCTATTGCTATGCTGATATAAGAAAAAAAATAAAGGCAAGTACAAATTATTTTTACCAAAGAGTATTATATCTAGCACGGTTTTCATTCAGGGCTGTCATTGTTTACTTCAGATATTAGCAATTAGTTCAGATACTGGGAAATAGTTTAATCTTACCACTTGTTTCATCCATCTGTCCTGAGATATTTTTCATATATATATATATATATATATATATATATATATATATATATATATACACACACCTTGAAGCTTCTTCAGTTTCATAACGCTCTTTGTAACTCAAGTGGCTGCAAAAAGTAATAGCTGAATACATGGACTGACCTGTTCAGATGATAGCCACTGCCTCAAGAAATGCTGCACAGGTTTGCACTTTGGATTTTGCCTAAGTGGACACATGGCTAGCCAAATGTGTCCTTTCAGTCATCATCCTCAATTTGTGTACCTTGAAGTGGATTTCCCTTTAAAAGCATCCTGATGCCATCAGAATAATAAGAATAAACATGAAAAGCTTAAACATCCTCCAGAAATATGTCAAAGAGATTCCCATTACAAAACAGAGGAAGAGTAAAAGGCTCATGCTAGAGGTCATAAAGACCTTATTTACAAGGAAAACATTTATTTTACAGTGTCTTCAGATAATAATAATATCCAGATTAAGAGAAATCTGTGAGGAATCTCTCAATTCCTTCTTTTACATATTGATAAATAAACCAACATTTTCTTCCAATGAATACGTACACCTTTGGGGCTGCTGTACTTCCAGTACTATTAAAAGAAGAGCTATGATATTCATTTGCTCAATTTTTGAAGCCCTTTCCATCCTCTTGCATGTCTCTTAGTACTAGATGAATTAATAGATAATTGTGCCACTGCCTGAAGCACAGCTGGGTAGAAGTGGCAACAGATTGTCTGATTTCTAAGGGGTTGATTTAACCTTAAAACTACGGCTGTGGTTCTGCACAATACAAAACAGATGGGTTGTTTGTGCAATTAGGCCTTAAGTGTTAAGTTCTTCTTTTGATTAAAATGCCCAAGACCTCTATTACCAACTACCAGCTAAGGTGTGTGCATCTAGAAGAGGGAAGCATACAACCCTGAGTGTTAAACAATGTGTTTGTCAGACAGCTGGGGACAGAAAGGCAGCACACTGCACATTTCTGCCCCACGGTATTCCTGCTCTTAATTTGAGAAATCAAACCATTTACGGGTCATAACCAAATTTATTTGTGTTTATAAAAATCCCACATCTCATCAAGGACCTGACTGTGTTCCATCAGCGGGCAGGCTAGAATTTTTGGATTAACAGCTTCCCAAGGTCTTTATTGTGCTGTCAATTTTCACGATCTTCTCTTTAACTAAGATCAGGACATCTCAGGCAGCAGTGGCCAGACATCAGTGTCTTAGAGCAAGCAACTGCTCCCGTGCCTGCAAAGTTAGAGGCTGTACTGGGTACAGGTGCACACTTGTCCATACATATTTAGAAACTGTTCAGACATTGCTGTTGTGAGCTGTGATTTAATCTGCTGCTTCTGTTTTGAACTTGTCAGTGCTCTTTTTTAGATCTAGACCAACTGCTGCATTTTTTAATATCCAACCTTTGAAAATTAATTTGAGGACCAACAGGAGACTGCTGATATGTTCTTTGAAAAATGTTGTTGTTTTACACTGAGAAGGTGCCAGTTCTTTTGGGATCCCGGTAAGAAAGACATTGACACAGAGCTATTTAGATGAGTTACTAAGTGTGGGAATTGTAGAGGAGGTGACAGCGATGTGAGTCCCTTTTGAAGGGGGGAAGTGCAGCTGTAGCAGAGACAGAGGAGCCTGTCCTTGTGGGTCCGAGCACACCTCACAGTGTCCCAGCTGGGGCTGGGGTTTGCCAGCTCTGTGCTCGCTGGCATTGTCAGGTACAGACTCATCCATCAGTGACAGCTGTCAGGTTTGGAATCTGGACTCACCTCTGAAGAGTCCTGTGGATGTGCACTCCAATACTCTGAGCTCAATAAAGGTATGGTTCCCAAAGAGGTGCCTGCATTATTTGAAATGCACAAGATGAGACACTACACATATAATTATGGTTGAATACATACTGAATACATGAAAATTGGTTACCTATGAGTTTCTTACGTACACCTTGATCAGTTATGCTATGGTATAAAGCAGTTGTATGATAGAGGTAAGAAAAAAAATTGCTTTTCAATATAGTGCCTCCTCTGGGGCCTCTGCTCTATTTGAACAAGCCATCTTGTGCTTTTCATCAGATTTTTATTTACTATTTGGTTTAAGTTTCAGATGAAAATTCTTTACCAAAGCTGAATTACCAAAAGCAGAATATATCACTGCCCCATTTTTCCAAGTGTCAGTTTCAATTATAATTGATTTCCAATTCTGATTTGCTTTGTTGCACGTGCTCTTGACAGGAGTATTTGGTACAGCTCTGTGCTTTCCTGACACATATTAGCCAATGACCTCGATATTTAGAATGAGGCTTGAGTACCTTTGCCATAGCCACTAAGAAAAGAGTTCAGGATTCCCTGCTCCATCACATCACATCAGCTACCTCTTTACCCAGATTGAAAAGTAGGCCAGACATTCACATTTTTCTAGGCCTTACAGCAGAGCTAAATGAATTTTGAAAACTATTGCTATTTTTACACTGCCTTGATAAGCTTGCTGTGAAAAGATACACTTAGAAGGTATCTTTGTGGAATATCGTCCTTGCCAGAAAAAATGATCTGATGTGAGTAGGCCTGGGCACTGAGAGAATTACAAATATTTTAATTTTTTTTCACACAGTTTTTAAAGGATAAAAACAATTTCCAGTAATTGGACCCAGAGGAATTAAACTTGTTTAGAAATATAATTGTGAATTAGTCTAGCTAATAATTTACAACAGATTGGAATAATATTCAAAATGTTATTAATTATCAAATCATATAGAGAATGGCAGTCAACATCTGCATTAGGATTTGTAAGGCACAACATCTGATTTATAGAAGTGCCATGTTAGATATTTAAGGTTCACTCTTCATTCCTCATTGTTCCTTCATGTGTAATTTCTGACCTTTCCCAACCCTTCAAACAAAACTTTTAAAGCTTTCTTTTCTGCTTCTATTTCCTGCAAGAAGGACCCAAGCCACAGCATGCTGCTAAACAAATGCATTGACTGACCTGTAGGAAAAAAGCAATTCTTCACCTTTCTCCTTACTTTTAGGCTGGTTGGTTTACTCTCGATAAAACAGCAAATAATGGAAGCAGCCATTTCCCTTTAAGACAAATGCAGTTTTCTGGGCAGTGAGACCTTACACACATGTCATGGTTTAGGAACGGCAGTCTTCAGTTCTGTGCCCCCACCAAAACTCTCCAAACCATGCTCTGCTCTCTCTCGCTCCCCCATTTCCCCCTTTCCTACCCCTGCTGCAGAATGGAGAAGAGAATTGGAGACACAAAAGGCAAAGGTCACAGGTTGAGATAAGAACAACTTACTGGAAACAGCAGTAAGGTAAGAGAATGAACAGTAACAGCAACAACACTAATGACAGGGCACAAGAAAAGAAATTATTCACACAGAAAAAAATCCCCCGATAGCAGACAATACTAGAGGTCTCCCTTGCCACACTTACTCGTTGCAGGGAACCTTTTGTCCTCAGAAGAGAGTCCCTTTGCCCCACCCCTGGCAATGAGGTGACGTGGTACAGAATAACCTCTGTGTCCCAGCCCTGCTCCCTCCTGGCTGCAGCAAAACATTACCTCTGTCCTGGCCAGAACCAGGACACCACAACACTACAAGCACCAGGGCACCTCTGCATGATGGGAGACCACGGCAGCACATCTAGATGACCTTTCACATCCCCATATTCTGGGCTTTTGTCAAATGCAATCACTCCAATGTTTTCATTTTTATTAATGGGATTTCAGCCCTTTAACATAGTAAATATGTTAGGAAAGTGTATCCTTCAAGATGGAGTATCGAATGTGTGTCAGAGTGACAGCACTAAAGACAGCTGGGCGGTGCAAGCCCCGTACCCACCCCCCGGTTGAAAACAATAAAGAGCCCCTTTGGTTAATACACACCGTCAGTGACTGATCAGATTTGTCACTTCAAACATTGCTTTAGAGGGGCTTTGAGTTGCTTAAGGGCTCATTTGCAGACAGAGGAAGAAAGAAATAAAATCTGTAATTAAATCTGTTCCAGCAGCAGATCTCAGTTCCAGTTTTACTGCTCTTTTAACAAAAAAATTCAAGCAGCATTTATAAACTGCCATCATCCAGAGAATTCCTCTCAGTGAAGTAACACCTCCATAATTCAAAGCTATCTGATAGCTGGCCTTTGAAATTACAGCTGAATACGGACTCAATTCTAAAGGTGTAGCTTGTACAAAACTGTATTTTTTTAGCAGTGTCAGTCTACAGGCTGTGCACACAGTAGAAAGTACAGAAAAAATTGAAAAAATGTATGCTTAAAGCTTTGTGTAATAGAACATCTGATATAAAAAAAAATAGACTTTTTTCCTCACTGGCACGTATTTCCATATTCAGCATTTTTCCTCCTAGTTTTCTTGTAAATAATTCAAATTAAAATAAGCATCTACTAAATGTAGATTTATTCCTAGACTTTCAGTCTGCTCTGTTTATGCAGACAAACGGTACCAAAGCAGCAGTTTTAGGGAGATACCTCTGTAGGCATGTAACAGCGTTACAGCAGAAAACAAGGAAAAACACATTGTAGCACATTGTTCTGGGGTGAAGCCCACCCATACCTTTACCACAAGTATGAATTCATTAATTACAGCATGATTCTGCTCTACATTTTTCAAGCACTTTGGATCTGGTAATCCATCATCAGATGAAAGTTTTCCCAAGCCATAGCTCCTACCGGGAGTCTCATGCAGGAAATGCTCCAAACAGGAACTGCAGCAATGTATCTTAAAGACTTCTATCACTTCTTGCTTTTATTACTATCCTCAGGAATTGTTATTTCATTATGTCTCCATGTTATGCTGATTTTTTGTTTTGAATTCCTAACATTCACTCTACACTTTGAGTAATACTTGAAGTAAATTTTTATTTGGATTTTTTTTCTTTCCTCCACTGAATAAAATTTTTGCAGTGGTCCCATTCCACCTGAAGAACTTGAACATATATATTTGCTTTATTTTTTTCACAACTCCATTACAATATTTGGCCTTGTCCCTTACAATAGTATCTGTTCCTGCCAGTTTTACAACTTCATGCATTTGGCTTTGGCCAGAAAGTGACCTGAAGTGCATAAATTCTCGTGATCTAAAACACTGTGGCATTGAAAAGCTAAGTACTCATCCCTGTTAAGACAATAAATCTCTTCCTTCTGTTGCAAACCTCAGCTTGTATCCTGTGGGCTCCACTGTCCTTCTTACAATCCCACTTCCTGCTGCTCAGTAGCCAAAGGATTAGTATTAAGATAAGCATTTCAAAGCCTTGTCTGTAAATCTCTGGATCCCATAACTGCAAAGCTGATGAGAAAGTCCAATCACTACTGAACAGCAGGTCACCTACCAGGAATGCCTCCTCACGTCTGCAATATGTTATTTATTTACATTCTGTCTTTCCAACTGGAGTTTCAAGAATGTGACATATCCAAGAGCTTAAATTCAACTGAATTTGGAGAGACTTCCAATCTCATGTTTTTTAACTCCATTAAAACACAGAGTTCAAGAAGCCAAATCACAGAGGAACCCCTAAAAATACTATTCCAAATCTATTTTGTTTTCTTTTTTCCCTGAAAATAATTTTGAATTACAATTTTATCACTTTTTCTGCACTTACTGATGTAATTGGAGCAGGGAATGCGTTCATGTTTTTATTGTTCCTTTATAGTTTTATTATTTTCCCTTGCAGCTCCTCCTTTATATTCAGATATTCTTCCCCCTTTAGGATATTGCTGCGTGTGATATCTTCACATTCCATGCACATTTTCCATTTCTAGTAAGAAGGTGATGTTTTGATTCTGTTCTCCTATATGTTGGGATGTATGTGGAGGGAAAAAGATGTGAAACCAGCAGTTTTCACTGGATCTTAATGGTAACCTAATTTCCTATTGGTTCAAATTTTGAGTGTCTTTGAATATTTATTTCAGTAATTTTACAAACTATTAGAGCAGGCATTTGAACTTTTATTAATGTTTTAGAAACTGAAATCACACACCAAGGGAAATAAGGCTTTTTTTTGTAATTTAGGAAATTGTAAGTAATGGCTAGAAGTCATTGCTGCTTGAGATGCTCATCTTTCAGAAGCCAGAGCCTGTGGGCGCTGCATGTTCAGGACAAAACAATCTCAGGATATTCACTCTTCAGCCACACACTCACAGCTCTCAGTACTGACCAGGATAGGGAACTAAGGTCCAAATTCCACTCAATGACTTCCACTGCTCCATACAAAGGCTACCAATGAGACCCACTTTTAAATCTCACCAGTAATTCCTTTCTATACAGTGATATTTATCACAAACAAATACATTAATTACTAATTTATTTCTATGCATTATATTTAGAAAGAATTAAACATGTACATTTAAATCCAACAAACGATATATTCATTTGGAGCATTATGTTGGGTGAAGGCTATTAATGACAAAGTTTTCACAGCTATGAAACAGAAACTAAAGGTCAAATACAAGAAAAACTCATTATTTGGAGAAATCTTTATTGAACATTTTAATACCATAATCAATAGTAAAAAAATAATGTGATGCATATTTAGAGGTTTTAGGCAGGGATCTCAGACAAGGCATGTGATGAAACTGATTTATTTTACACCAAAGTTCAAAACATCTTTTTATTTATTACTTTACAAAGATTTATTTAGAAAAAATGTACAATGTCAGCATCTTTCAGAGTTGTTAACAAATATCTAAAAATAAAAATTCACATTTTCATACACTCTATACAAAAAAAAGCAAAAAAGATTGCCTTCAATATAACCTCTAACTTGTGCAAACATTTGGGTATGGCCAGTGCCTAAAGTTTTATAATATTCATTTATTATAACTATTTTTTGTTGGTGTATTTATGCAAAGATTCGAGATAACTTTCGTAAGTCAGTACACTCTCTGATAAACTGCTGTGTATCAAATTCCAAAATTGTTTTATTTTACGGAATTTTTAAAGGAAATATCCACTCACTACTTTTAATATTGGTTGTCTCTATACACTGATCAATAAAGAACAATATCCTGGCTTATGACATATAAGGCCAGTATAATTTTTTACAAGAAAATTACTAGGGGATATTTGAGGAAATTTTAAATGACAAATTGCATAATCTACTAAACGGCCCTGAAAAACGAAAAAAAATAAAATGTCATCTACCATCAAAATAATAATCTACTTACAACTATTCTATCTTGCTTCTGAACTTCTTTAAAAACAGCTGCTGTAAATACTACGTAATTTTGCTCTGATGGAAAGCATTTGATTTGACAGGGGTTTCTACATTCATTATCCTTAGAGAAACATGTCCTGAATTTGTCCTAGAGACTTCTGAATGCAAAGTAAAAGCACCAAGTAATTTTCTAGTTCAGCAGAATTTTCAATCCATGATAGCACCAGATCAGTTCTGTGTCTCTAAATTTAGCCACACAATCTGATTATGCAAGACAGAAAAGGCAGATCGAGGCAGTGCAATCTGACAATACTTAGAGCCAGAACCATGAGAGCCTTTGAAAACACAGAGCCAGCTAATAAGCATGCTAACAACTCTGGTACCCAACAGGGCCACCCGAGAATCATTACCATCTACCAAATGTCAATATTCATTGCACAATTTTACACTACCTTACTTTCATGGCTTGGCTTTAATTTCAGTGATAATCATGACATGGTCACGTTCACAACCCCATCAGAATCTGCAGTAACTGGTACATGCAGAAGTTACCTGAGTATTACTAACAGGTGGAGTTCTGTCTGAATGTACATAATCAGTACAAAATCAAAGAAGTCTCTAAAAACCAACCTCCCTGTAAAACTGTCTGAGAACAGTAATATTGGCTTGCACAAGAGTCTGAGTTTACCAAAGAACTCCTTCTCCCTACCTCTGCTGACATAATTTAATACCAAAATAAACACACAGCATCATCCTGACCACATTTTTCTGAGTAAAGTTCACCAGTTTGGAGTAACCTCACCACTGCCTTTTTGAAGGACAGATGGACAATAGATTGCTTCCATCAACCTAGGCCAAGCAGCTTCCAGTGAAAAGCTTAGCATCTCCACTCGCCCTCAGAACACAAAGCTGCATGTCAGGAAAACAGCAAATATATCAAAATATAATTCCCATTCACATTCATACATACAGGTTGAATTCCTAACAAAGGAACAAAGATTTGGGTTTTTTTTAATACAGTCTCTGATCTCAATCACCCACAAAAATTGATTCTTATTGGATTACTTCCAATCAGCAACACATGACTATACAACATCTTCAGCAATTGTAGTGTCAAAAATTTGGTAATAAACTTGATGTTTCATTGCATCTCTGACATTATAGGACCTGATGAAGCATTCCAGCCATGGCAAGTCACCTATCAACAAAACTCAAATTAGTATTCAATACAAATTAGTATTCAATTTCTAACTTTTATAGGAGGAAAGTATAACTTGAGCAGGATCTTAACCAGGATATCTAAATGTATAAATAGTAAGAAGAAAAATTAATTGCTAACTTTGAAATTCCAATTAGTATCTTTAAAATTTCCCACATCTGAAATGGTGTTCAGTGACAGTCTTCCAAGACTGTGTGGAGTGCTGCTTGCATCAGCACTCCACAAAACACTTGGACCCAGTAGTTGTGCCACAATATAAAATACATATAGGTAAAGACTTTCCAGTAATAAAAATAATCTCCATGTGTCTCATTGAGACAACTGCACTGGTCTTAAAGGGAAAATCCTTTACAGTCGCTATTATAGGGCAACTTTTTCTAAGTATGGCAAAGACTCCGGGGTGATTGCAGTGGTCGCTGACAGCCATGCACTTGCAGTACACTCTGGAGGTCAGAGCTGTGTCACACATCCAGCTACCTTGGACATGGGTAGCTTAGGCAGAGCTACTTTCTGCCACAATGCATACACTGCACAAAGATCTCTGTAAATGGATTTGGGTTAAGCATTTGCTCAATTTCCATGGATATTTCCTATGGCAAGGGATGCTCTAAATCGGCATGTGCAATCAAAAGCAGAGTATCACCCAAAGCATATGCCACACACTGAATTTTCTTTTAGTTTTCTCTAACATGCTGTGACATTCAGTACGAGGGTGTTCTGGTTAACTTCCATATGAATACAGATGGCATGATAGTGCCTGCACGGGCATGACTGTACTCACACATCACTGCATGCTACATGAGAATTTACTCAACCACTCCTTTTCTTTCTCAAAGGGAGATCTAATATTAAAGACATATATCAGAACAAATTAATTGGAACTCTGCTTTCAGACTCCAGCATTTCTCTGTTTGGAGTAAGTTAGAATTCTAAGACTTTGCTTATGCAATAGCAGGTCGAAAGACCACTTCCCTTCCACCCCCCCTTTTAAAATAACAGCAAGCTGACCTAATTTTCTTCCTGGAGGACAGAGTGTATTCATGGTCATCTGCATCTTTTCCTGAAGAAAATTGTTGGTTAAGACTTCAGAGGCAGGAATTTGGAAAAACTTCTCCTGAAAGAGAATGAAAATATGAGGGGTTGAAAGAAGTGTAAGAACTTGTTAGCCAGAACCTTGACTGCATGTTCTTTTAGGGACTTAAAATTAGATAACACAACAGAGGAGCAATATTATCTAAAAAAACTGTTCAGATACAGAAAAAATGCAAACTAACTGAAAAAATTAACAGTCTATTTTTCAGTACCCCTGAGTATTTAGGGACTACAGCCACCCGGAAAGCACACATGTAGGTCTCTATACATAACTGGCAGATATTCCTCATGAACCTCCATAACCAGACAATGTTATGGCCAGAAAGGATGGTCAGTCCCCCTCAACAGTCTCTCACATCATGACAGGAACAAAATCACTTGAAAACAAGGGGCACTGCAACCTGGCTTTACATCTGTAGAACTCCATTAGTGTGAGCTTCATTTTTTGACAGTTTTAGAAACTATGGAAAAAAGCTGTGGGGTACATTTCTGAATGGAGACAGAAATCAATAAATGGAACATTACAATGTTAAATAAACGTTTTCTGTGTGCTATTAATCCACATACTGTAAGCATGACTGAAAAAAACTCCACGTTTATTCTTCCAAGTTTGTTACCTGATTTTGTATCTCTAAAGGCTCCTCATCTTATAATTTCTCAGAGTGAGCTAAGATTTTTGGTAGTAATTTCTCATTTTTGTTAAAAGATACAAATACAGAAAAATCTGCCTCCGAATAATTTTTGTATGGCATGTTTAATGGGAATGATCAGAAATTAGCAGACAATCCAGCAGCAAAACTGACACAGATAACTCTCTCTCCCAATTCTTTTTCTGACTATAAAATTTTTTCATTTTTTTCCTTCATTGACCTTTTCTATAAAGAGGGGAGGAAAGAAAAGAACTGTGCTCCTATGGCAGTGCAACTGGCAGCTAGTGTAAAGCTGCACTTCAAAGCAGCCCAGTTCCTTCTCAGGTGCTACTGAAGGACTGGAGCTTAGGCTTGGAAACTATTGGCTTGTCTTTGAAGTACCAACAGTAGGAATGCGAGCAGCTGGCTCTTCAGAAGAAATTGTGGGTATTTTCCTGCAGCTAACCTCTAGTACTGAGCAGTATCTGATAAGAAAGTGAGCCACCCTGAAGTAAAAATTTTTGGACTTCTGCATCATGAGATGGTTGAAAATCTTTTCCCTCACATTCCTTTTGCAGTTTAGTTTCTTGATACAAAAAGGAAAAAGACAGTAGAAGGAAAAGATGACTGGCTGAAATGGGGATTGTAGTCTTTGATCTCCATTGCTGCTAAAATGCCATGTATTTTAAGAAAAAACACATTTTTTCTGGTATTATTTTTATTTACATTCTTAAAATTAAACAAGGAAGAGTATTCTCTTCAAAGTCCCATTCAAAGTAATTTGGTATAATGGTGGAAAATGTGCAGATTATACACATATTAAACAGCATCGCTGTGCAGAAGAAAAATCCCACTAAATATTTTGTACATCCCATTTTGTCACACCCACATTACAGTGACAGGAAAACCATCCATCCTTCAGTGTCTCAGACAGCAGGAATGGTCTTAAGTCGCTTCAGAGAAAACTGAAGATAGGTTAATTTTAAGGTTAGTAAAGTATTTGAATAAACTGCTTCTGAAATCCAAGATAAATATCTGTACAGATATAGCTGAGTTCTGCCTAGAGAAGAAAGGGCTCCTTATGTCAGGGTCATGTGAAACAAAAAAATCAAGAATTACTGAATGGGTACATTCTACTGAGAGTCAAAAAAAGAGGTAATGAGATTTTAAACTAATGCAAAAGTTACCCGCATAAATCCTGAAACACTCCCATCATTCACACAGCATTCAGGCTGCATAATTTACCATTGCCAATAAAAGACAAAGTCAGCCAAAGGAATGTATAAAAGCTTATGGAAATACCAAATAATCTATCTTCAAGCTTCAGTTTTGTATTTATGCTTTAATATTCTATACTTTGTAAAGTATTAACAACCTAACAGCATTGTAATCATTTCCACAAATATTGCAGATAACATAGAAAGAGTATTTGTGTACATACATTTGCTATTTTAGAAACAAATAAAATCCAAACTCACATCATCTATAGAGTCTACCCTTACCTAGATTTACTTACATAATCAAAAAGGTATGCATTTAGTGCTCCTGTTTCATCAACCAGTGTAAACTTCATAACAAAAACATACTGGAGCAGTTCAATACCTAAAACTGAAGAAAAGAAAAAACTGATGTTTCTCTGACAGAGTATGCAAGACAAACTATAAGAACTCGAGCTGACAATATCCCTCCTTTAATAGTAACTGACTTTGATTCCTGTCATTAAAAGTATAAATTAACAGACCAAAACATAGAGCCTCTGAACAGCAAAATGTCATTTATCTTTTAAGATCACATTGTAATTTTCCTAGAAACACTTCAGTAGATGAGCCTATAAAAACACATAAAAGATTTTTAAGTACTTATTCTCATGCTAGTAAACAAAAAGCTAATATTTGCTTAGATCTTATGTCCTACGCTAGTAGGATCCTCCTACTCCTGTTCTTTTATCCATGGAAGATTACAGGAGAGGTGCTCTTAATTCAGTGGTAATAAGAATTCCACCTGAAAACTATCTTCCGAGGAAAACAGTTTATTTCATATGATGTAGTAAAAGCTACCAGGCAAAGTCTTGCTCAGAAAAAATTTTGCTGGCAGTTCTGAATGCATTCCAAGTAAGTAAATGTAAGTGTAAGTAAATGACTACAGTCACTCTCACTGGCAGCAGTAACTGTGAGGCTGCAAACATAAAATAACTAAAGCAGACAAAGTTACTAGAACTCTGCATCGGTCTTCTCTGGGTACACCTCCTTAAACTGGCAGTCATTTTATGTTCTACTGATCTGATATACTTGCAGGTTATAATTTAGCCTGAAAATACAGATGATAGAAGAATAATATACAAAAAACAGTGTAACTGTCAGGAAGCATTAATGAATATTGTTTTCATTTTGAGAATTAAATGTCAATCACTGCCAGTTATATATTACTTTAAAATTATTTAATAGGATACAATTATGACAGCTTATTTAAGAAAATCACTGTATTGCTCAAATAGTTTTCTTCTTTTGGAAAGTGTTTACCAAACTTACATACTGCTAGATATTCCAACCTAATATGCCATAACATGAATTGATAAAGATGCAAATTTTTTTTTTCCTTTATGTGTTATAAAGTTTTAAACTCCATTTCCAGCATTTTAACATATTGACTGCATACAGTAACACAAGGAACACACGAAGCATGGAACACCCATAATTGTTGCAGTATCATTCCTTTCATTTGAATATTATTTCTTGCAGACTCTCTGGAACATGCTTAACGTAAGGTTTACAGAAGATAAAGTCTAACTTTTATGACTCATTAAATAAGACTCTCTTAAGTTCAGGTCTGAAAAACAGTATCTTGAAAAGGAAAAGAGAGACTAAATTCTAGGACTGCAAGTACGTACACAGTTTAAAAGTAACATCTACAACCAAAAATTAATGACATCTGTACTATGATAAGTGTTGCTACTGATACCTACAGTAGAAGAAACTAGTCAACATATAAAATCCTATAATTCATACTGCAATAGTTAGAAATGTAAATATGTTATTTCAACTGGTAAAAGGTGAATGAATTTTACAGCACCATATTCAACATGACTGTAATTACATGCTTTCTGTACAAAACTGCAACCCAGAACTGCAAATGAAACTACTTCATATAAACACTTCAGAATCAAGACACAACAGTATTTCAGGACAGTATAATGTCAGCTGACCTTGTGCTATTTCAGTTGGTTCCCATGATGGTTGCTGTTCTGCTGCAATGGAACTTAGACTCCTCATAGGCTTTGGAGTTGAACATTGCTTGCACCTAGCATTTAAAACAAGATATTGAGACTAACCAAACACTGATGTATTTGTACTAGAAGTGTTCTGCACAGAAAAAACCAGAATTCTGATTTTCTTACACCATGGAAGTGTAGAAGTATTTCTATTGCTGCTTGAGATAACTATTTTACCAGACACACCAGCTTCAGAGCACAAAAAAATCCTCAATACTGTTTTTGAACTATCCATGAGGAGAAGAAAATCTGGAAAAGACCACTACAGTCAACAGACAGGAGTAAAACTGTAGGACAAGTTTGAGAGTTGGGGTTGTTCAGCCTGGAGAACAGAGGGCTCCGGGATGATCCTATTGTGGTCTTTCAACATAGAAAAGAGGCTTATAAGAAAGACAGAGACTTTTAACCAGGGTCTGTAGTGAAGAACAAGGAGCAACAGTTTTAAACTGAAAGAGGTTAGATTTAGATTGTGCAAAAAGAAGAAATAACTTTACGAAGAAGGATTTAAGGCACTTAATCCAGAAACATTGTGGATGCCCTGTACCTGGAAGTAATCAAGACCAGACTGGATAGGGCTGAGCAATCTGGTGCAGTGCAAAGTCTCTCTGCCCAAGGCAGGGGGTTGGATTAGATGATAATGAAAGGTCCTTTCAACCCAAACCATTCTATGATTCTAAGATCACTACATTGCTAAACGTATTATTCATATGCCACTACTTCTCACTTTGTAAAAGCAGGAATGAATCTGAACTTGTAGCACACTCTAAACCCATTACAGTTATAGGAGAAATTTAGCTTTGCCTATGTTGAGAATATTAACTAAGAGTTGTTAAAACAATCCATTTTATTTCTGGTGTATTTTCACTAATTATTATAAATTTTACACATCACATAGTAAGCCAACGCTGGAAGTGGACGAAAACATTGAAGAACTGTTTTCAAAGTTGCTCCCATTTGCCTCAAGGAATGAAATTAAACTATTTTTCCAAATTAAGCTTCTGTATTAGTATATTACAGTCAGAACTTGAAATAAACATTTATTATCTTTTAGAATTACATGCAAAGCATGTAATAAAAATCAATAAAACTACTTCTGCTTAAGTGATATAAAGTCAAACTTAGCTAAGTCACTTTTTTCCTTTAAAAAAACCACTCATACTCCAATAAAGTAACCTAACTGTGAGGTTTGCTTTTTATATGCAGGGTGTCTGTGTTTATTTTTACATATAGATGAATACACATGCATATGCACACACATATAATTCATTCTACCATACAAAATCTTTTCTAGACTTTGCTAAGTATATGCCACTGATAAAAAATGTGCATGAAACATAGCTCTGAAATGTCAGCATCCTTGTGAGGTTCCTTCCTAAATATCCTATAAACAATTGTGGAATATCTTATAAAGCATTTAAATTTACAATCCAACCATCTGAAGAGAGAACAATGTCTGAAGATGAGTTATGTGTAGCTGGGGAAATATATGGATTTTTATGAAAGTGCAAGGAGAAATACTTTGTATTGGTGAAGATCCTGTCCCAGTAGGAGTACCCATATACTGCCTTTATTTAAAAAAGCTGTAGACAGCAATATCTGGAAAGGTCAAAACTATATATGACAAAGAGAAACAATTACCCGTATTCATTTTATGGACGGCCCCTATGGGAAACTCCAGGGTTCACATGAAACATGGAATATTTCTGCACAGAAATTTTATTACTGCCTGCAGACCTGGCGTAGTGCACCACTGCTCTGCACTCTGCTTGAAATGCTGAGAGAACACTCAGTCGCTTGCATGAAGGAGACTGGCATTTCTGACATGGCACTGCATGGCAGATCACAGATATCAGATCTAGATGTACATACTCTATTCCACAGCTTTGAAATTGTGGAATTCAGAAACCTGTTGAAGTCGTCTCTACAGTGAATGACATCCACAAACACGTAAGGCACTTTGCAGTGCAGTGGATCATGATAAATTACAAATGGTAAGGAAAGGCTGACCAAAATTCCTTACTCCTTCCAAACCTCAAGCTTTCCCAAGCTTTAGATGTAGATTGAAAGCCTGAGATTATTTTCTGGATCTCTATTTGAATATTATCTGCTATACTATCTATATATACATACATACATACATACATATACATATATATACACACACACACACATACATATATATATGTATCTGTATATATATGTATGTGTGTATATATATATGTACGTGTATATATATATGCATGAATGTAAAACCCCTCAGCATACAGGTTTAAAAACAACACGTTTTGACTTTAGTCTAAGTGAGCACAGAAAATGGAAGATCTGGACTAAAAGAGGTATTTAGGTGCTCTGCACTACATGCGTGTTTCCATCTCTACAGCACACCGCCCTACCCACGCACGAGAGACAAGATTGAACCTGGAGCGCTGTGTAATTAAGGGCTTAAGATTTACAGAGCAAGAGCCAAACTGCAGTCAGTCCTTTGATCCAAGGTGTCAAATGATATGGAATTTCATCCCTGATGCCAGTACTGTGGATCATGCTATGTATTTTACATCAAAGAATCTTTGGATAAGTTATCCCTTGAGCACTGCAGTCTGAATTACTGAAGAAAATGCTATTTATTACTGCAACTACTGAAATATCAACAAATACTTTTAACCTACCCGTAATATTTTACATTCCCTTGTAGAAGAAAAGGAGCTGAAAGATCTAATAATTCAAGATCATCTTCTGTGGATCTCACAGGAATAACACACTTAAATCTTTTTGCAAGCTTCCAGATTTCTTTTACCGTTCCGCCTATTAAAAAACAAAATACATGGTTTCTTAAATAGCAGTCAGAAACAAATCGAACAACTTATATTTCTCAGCTGATTTCAGGACCTTCAATAATAATTGATATCCACTACTGAAAACTCAAAAAATAGCCCAATACCCGTCACTTTTACTCAACAACTGACTCAATTAAGAAACAAAGTTTGACATTTATCAAAGCATATGCTTTAATAGCTTCCTCATAGCTAACACTGTAACCAAGAAGTTGTATTTAGTTAACATCACTGTCATATAATTACTGCTATGATTTTACTAGCCATTTTCTTGGAAAAAAAATCAAAGCAACCAAATTGACTTTTTATATGTACGTATCCATATATAGACATACTTAGTTGCTGACGCTTTAATATCTAAAAATAGATTTACCAAGTTGTATTGCTCAGTTGTTTTAGGAAAATGGAGAATAGATTTTTTTTCAGAAAGGAAAGATTAGATTGAAGTCTGTTTGAAACAAGACAGAAATAAAGCAGGTATCAGAACTAATCCATTATAAAGGAAAGCAGAAAACCGAAGGGGTTTTGTCATTGACCATCACACAAAGGACTTATATTTGCTTATTCACATCACTACTGGAGCACAATTGAAGACTTTGTTTTAAACTCTGAATGATACTATATGCAATTATTTATTATTTTTATTATATTACAAATTCCTCAATAGTATTATTACTAAATTGCTTTGTTTACAGGTCAGTGGCCATTTGTCTTCCCCGAGGAAATCTGATAAAAACCACACCAAACTAAAAAAACTCACACTGAGAGAAGCTCTATTAATCTGAAACAACACTGACATCCAGAGGCTGACAAAGTTAATTGGAGGCTTGTATTACCAGAAGCCTTTCAAAACTTTACCATATCAATACTAAAAAGAGGATTGTTTAGAAGACTCAGCAAGCTTCTAAATCAGAACTCAAAAACCAGTAAGCACAGCTAGAAAAAACCAAACATATTCAGATGTTAACTTCAGTACAATCGACAGTAAACATATTGGCAGAATTTAAAAAAAGACGGAAGCATCTTAGAAGACATTCACAGACTACCTTCCCCTCTTTAAACAACAGTAACTTACAGTTCCAGCTGAGATTTTCTTTGAAGATGCCTTTATGATCATCACTACTTACACTGAATACAATTTCAACATATCTTTACTTTGTACATACTCAGAGTGGGCACTGCTGTAAGAAGTGGTACATTTGCAATTTACCTTACCTTCTATCATAAGCAAGGTGTCTTCCGGATGTTGAAGCATTTCATCATGTTTCACAAAATGGATGGCTATTTCCCTTTGTTTCTGGTCTCGTGTAGTCCACATTACAGATTCATACCAGAATGTATTGTGTAATTCTGGGTTTGGGGCAGTAACGGCAGAGCCATGTAAAATGGAGTCAAAGTCATCTCTATCTGGGACTTCTTGCCTAAAACCATTTCCAAAATGAGTAAGTAAATTCTAACACCTTCTCCTTAGGCAATCTACCAACAAGGATGACAGTACTCCAAATAAATACTAGAATATAGTCATGAGAGTTAAAGTACATACAGGAAAAATATCCTTGTAATTTTATCAGTTTAAGCATTTAGCGTTGTATAGTATATTATGACTTTCCATGTTAATAAATACGCTAAGCAATACACTAACTTACCTAGGAGAAGAGGCAGCCTCGTGACTATGTCCCACACAAATGAAAATCCATGTAAAACCAAATATATCAGCTTGATGTGATTTCAGCTGTTCCTTAAAAGGGCCACAAACTGTGTACCACTTCATTAGAGTGAAAAAGACCTCACAAGCTTACATAAATTCAAGTTTTATGTTTTAGTCTATTTGATTTTGCATATATTGAGGGAGAAAAAAGGAAAAAAAGGACAGGACCAGAATACCTTCACATAAATGCTGTAAAGGGAAAAACTGCAACTCTACGCCACAGAGTTTCTATCCTGTCCTGCTGGAGTCCACCATCTGTGCATTTCCACTTATCATAGACAGAGAAGCAACCACGCAGGCCAGCCCAAATTACATCAATATTACAGAATCAATTAGGCTGGAAAAGATCTCTGACCATGTCCAAAGGAGGGCAACAAAGATGATGAAGAGCCTTGAGGGGAAGCCATATGAGGAGGGGCTGAGGTCACTTGCTCTGTTCAGTCTGGAGGAGACTGAGATGAGACCTCACTGCAGTTACAACTTCCTGGTGAGGGGAAGAGGAGGGGCAGGCACTGATATCTTCTCTCTGGTGACCAGTGACAGGACCAGAGGGAGTGGCCTGAAGCTGTGTGCTTTCCCTGGTATTTCTGAATCCAGAAAAGATGCCCTGTCTGGAAGATACACCTTAGTCAAAGGTATTTAATTAATTTGTTTGGAAACTATTATATCTCTTTGTATATCCTATTTTAAAACTGCAATAAACACTTAAGGTACTTAAATACAACTATGGTATGGAAAAAACTACACTGCTGCATTTGAAAATAAAGGAAAGTTATTGTTTTGAGACCACTCAAATGATTCTGTAAATGGAACTCATCTGATGATATAAAGATTTGCTACTTCTTATCAGTGACTTTGAAATCTTTGCTCAAAAGGACATACACTTGCATTCAGCTCATTTTACACAAAAAAAGTGAAAAACACACTGAAAATCTAGGCATCCCAAAACATATGGAGCAATTCCTAGTTACTTATACTGTGTGAAACACTTACAAAGAGTTGCATTTGGAACAATGAAGTTTAACAGACTGATGGAGCTTCTGGGGTTTATAAGTTCTCAGCTTTGCTCTAATGCGATACTGTTGAGGAGCTGTGCTGTTTGTTATGGTTTTCAGTTCTGTGTTACTCATATCCTGATGATCTGTTAAAACTGCAAAACAATACACAGAGAGATGAAAAGGCACCATGCATACATATTAACTACCCTAATATTTGTAATACAGGAAATGGCAATTGCAGGTACACATTTTTCCTTAATTTCCAGCTTTTCTTTCCTTCCCAGCTGCAGCCTCAGTTCTATCAATACAACTTGTTATTACAGTCTGTAAGATAAATCACACCAGGATGCAGGAGCATGGTGTACTTCAGGGTACAGAAATGCAACATGTGGAAAGAAACAAATGAAAGTAGAATATACAAATATGCTCTATTCCTTTAAACAACAAATAAACCAAACACAACATACATGCATTTATACTCTTACAATAGCTCTTCCTATAATAACATTTAAGAGAATGTCTCAAAACTACTTTTGTTCTTTAGCAAAATTAAAATTCACCTGAAGGTCAAAATGTTACCTACCTGTAACAGATAACTGCTGACATCTCTGTAAGTACAATTCAAGATCTAAAATCAAGAAGAATTTCCTAATTATTTTCCATCCTTCTTTTCTATCATGTGGACACACACAAACAGGTAGTTAAATAGACAGGTAGAAACACACACAAAACCAAAAGCTGAACAGATGAAAATGAAAATCCCAATAATACATGAGAACAATACAACAACCAAAAAAAAAGCAGAGTAAGCGGGAGACAAACATTACATATCGAGAGTATAATATCTAATATATTAGAGGAGAAGTTAGCATATACATTAAATAGTAATGCTTATCAAAGTGAGCACTTTTCAAAAGTATACCATGAATGATCTGCTGACATAAATTGTATTTATCCTCTGTAATCCTTCTGGACAAGAATATCAATACATTATTCTAAAACCAATATGGACCGCCTGGTCCCTCCTCTGAACAACCTATACTACACACATGGAGTGTAGAAAGTAAATGCAAAATTTTTTTCTAAATTTTCAGTTATGGACTGGACATGAATCATTTATTTATTCTTGACTTTTGCATCCTTTTAGAAATGTCCTATATTTTTATGTTAATAATGGCTGAGTAGATTTTTAGAAGATACAAGCAAAGATACAGACTATGTCCAACCAGCTTTAGAGTTTAATTCCCTTTTAGTTATTCTTATCCTGGGCTAAAAATGCCATTCAGGGAATAATATGGGGTCTGTAGAACTGTCTGTAAGATACTACTGTTGCACAGAAATGCACCTTACAGCTCTGCCACTGAAACAACTTTCCATCCAATGGCTTAAGAAGGGCTCCTCTACATGCAGCTGTTCAGTAGCATTTTCAGTGCCTGACCCTGCAGAATCACCCCTTAGAGGGAAGCAGTTACGTAACTCTGTTTTGTGATCTAATATAGTATGATTAAGAACACCACCTGTGTTTAAGAATTTATTCACTACCTCCTACAAAAGTGTCTTTCCATGTAGTATTGAAATACTTGTGCTGGGAGACAGAAACAGTAATGTAAATTTCCAGTCTAACAAACTGAAGGAATTCTCTAAGGCTTTGCATGTCCAAGTACCATTGCACACAGAGATGCAGAAACTGTGACCTTATCTTGACCATATATATCTATTAGAAGAAAGAGCAAATCAGCCTTCAGTTGCTCTTACCTGTAATATTGCCAAAAGTGCTGTCTAATTCCTGTGAACACATGCTTTCCATATTCTGACTGTCCGCCAGATCCACAGATTGTAAGAACCTAAAGTTAAATGATGAAGTATTTTATACCCTAGAGAAATCTTTCATATATCTTCATTCACACACATATATACGGGATTACACAGACACTTATATGAAACCTATTTATTATCAATACACAGGTATAATGTTCAGAAATAAATGTTCCAGCAGAGACATAAAACTCAACTGAGCCAGAAGTTGCAGCAGATTATATTAATGATGTAGATGAGATACTTTCCAAATCACTTCTGGAACATTAAGTACAAAATAGTGCCAAAAGAAATATGCACTACTGGAAACAGAATTCCTGATAATGGAATATGGACTTTGGTTACTTAACTTCTCCTAGGGAAAAAGAGTTTATATTTATAACCTTTGGAAGAAGAGGCAGACCACTCAGGAGGACTACAAGGATGTCATGCAGGCAGAAAATCAGAAGTGACAAACCTGACAAGAACCTAATCTGGCTACTGCTGTATGAGAAAACAAAAATAGTATCTCCAAATACATCACCGACAAAAGGAGGGCTAAGGAGAATCTCCATCCTTTACTGGATGTGCAGGAAACACAATGAAAAAGGATAAGGCCAAGGCACTTCAAGCCACCTTTGCCTCTGTCTTAACAGTAAGACCAATTATTCCCTGACTACCAAGACCCCCGAGCTGGGAGACAAGGAGGGGGAGTAGAATGAAACCCCCATAATCTAAGAGGAAATGGTCAGTGACCTGCTACACCATTTAGACATACACAAGTTTATGGGGCTGGATGAGATCCATCCATGGATACTGAGGGAGCTGGCAGAAGTGTTTAAGAAGTCACTTTCTATTATTTACCAGCAGTCCTGGATAAGTGAGGAGGTCCCAGTAGACTGAAAATTACTGTAGATGCTCATTTACAAGGTGGGTCAGAGGGGCGATCCAGGGAACTACAAGCCTGTCGGCCTGACCTCAGGGCTGGAGAAGGTGATGGAGCAGATCATCTTGTGTGCCATTATGTGGCACATGAAGAATACCCAGGGGATCAGACCCAACCAGCATGGGTTTATGAGACACATCCTGCTTGACCAACTTCATCTCCTTTTATGACAAAGTGACCCGCTTAGTGGATGAGGGAACAGCTGTGAACGTAGTTTACCTGGACCTTAGTAAAGCCTTTGACACTCTTTCCCACAGCATTCTCCTGGAGAAACTAAAGCATTCTCCTAGAAAAACTGCTCTGGCTTGGGCGGATGCATATTTGCTGGGTAAAGAACTGCTGGATGGCTAGGCCCAGAGAGTGGTGGTGAATGGAGTTACCTCCAGCTGGTGGCCACTCATAAATGGTGTTTCCCAGGGCTCAGGATTGGGGCCAGTTCTGTTTAGTATCTTTACCAATGATCAGGACGAGGTGATGGAGGGCACCCTCAGTTTGCAGATGACGCCCAGTTGAGCAGAAGTGTTGTTCTGCTGGAGTGTAGGAAGGCTCTGCAGAGGGATCTGGACAGGCTGCATCGACGGCCAAGGCCAGGTGTATGAGGTTCAACAAGGTGAACTGCTGAGTCCTGCACTTTGCTCACAATCCCAAGCAGCGCTACAGGCTGGGGGCAGAGTGGCTGGAAAGCTGCCCAGCAGAAAAGGTCCTGGGCGTGGTGGTTGACAGAGGCTGAACATGAAGCAGCATGTGCCCAGGTGGCCAAAGGGGCCAAGAGCAGCCTGGCCTGGGTCACCAATAGTGTGGCCAGCAGGACCAAGGCAGTGATTGTCCCATTGTACTCAGCACTGGTGAGGCCACACCTCAAGTCCTGTGTTTATTTCTGAGCCCCTCACTGCAAGAAAGACATTGAGGGGCTGGAGCGTGTCCAGAGAAGGACAAAAAAGCTGGTGAAAGGGATGGAGCACAAGTCCTGTGAGGAGCACCTGAGGGAGCTGGGGTTGTTTAGCCTGGAGGAGAGGAAGCTCAGGGGGACCTTATCACTTATCTCTACAACAACATGACAGGAGGTTGTACTGAAGTGGGCTCAGCCTCTTCTCCCAGGCAACAAGTGACAGAAGGAGAGGAAGTGGCTGCAAGTTGTACCTGGGGAGGTTTAGATTGGATATTAAAAAAAATTTCTTCATGGAAAGTGCTGTCAAGCATTGGAACAAGCAGCTCAGGCAAGTGGTGGAGTCATCATCCCTAGAGGTGTTTTAAAGTCACATAGATGTGGTGCTTAGAGACATGGTTTAGTGGTGGACTTGGACAAGGTTTACATTTGGACTTGATGATCTTAAAGGTCCTTTTCAACCTATATGATTCTTATTCCTTATCAATGTAACACAGTTCAGTAAAGAATGTAAATTATCTGCTTCATTTTGAACATTTTCAAATCTCACCACTTCCAAGGATCACATATGCACATGATTAAAGTGTGCTTAATTTATTTGCTAACAAGACTTTTGTCTTCAAAAGATAATACGCCACTATAAAACAAAATAATTATGTTAATATGGCCAGGCTTTATTATTACAGCACTGTAAAATAGAAATCTTGATCCCTACTGCAATTTGAAAAAATTGCCTTTATTTACCTATCCATCCAAATACTCTTCATCTTGGTGGTGCTAAATACATACTCTGTTCTCGAGTTTCTGATTCTTAGATATATTTACAATTCTGAACTGTACAGCTGCTACATTAGCCTAGAGTTTTCAAGAATCATCTACAAAAAAACAAACATCTACACATAGTACTTACTCTTTTAGTTCCTTAACATCTGGGTTACTTTCTGGCAAGACTCTTATTCCTCGACCATAACAGGTGCCACCATGAAGATGAAATTGTATATGTGAGACATCTTCATTGTCAGCACTTGCTTGTTTTGTACGAATACTGTAAATTCTCAGAAAACTTCCAATCTGAAAAAAAAAACCAAACCCCACTTTGATAACACAAAGTTAGTTATTTACATGGAAAATTCTAGTCTGCATGAAGCTTCTTTCCTGTTTTAACTGAATCACAGAACAGCTGAAGCTGTCAGGGACCTCTGGTCATAACCTCATTCAACTCCTGTGCCCAAAGCAGTCAACCAGAGCAGACTTCTTAAGGTTGTTTTCAGCTAGGTTTTAAGTATTTTCAAATATGGAAACTGCAAAACCTCTCTGAGAGACCTGTTTGTTTTGCTTTATCAGACAACATTATTGGCAGCCAAGGGTGATTCAGAACCAGCATAAGCCTTCTTAGTAAATCTAATTCTCAAACAGACTTCAAAAGACAGATCAAACGAGTCAATACATTCCTCTCCTGAGGGCACAATTTGCCTTCTATATTCCCAACACAGCCCTGCAGAGACTGACATCCTGTGATTTGTCCATATATGATCACATTTAGCAATTGACCTCCTGCTCACCATCGTGCATGGCTTACTATCTGTTTATGTGTACATCCAAACATATCTGCTTACTCAGATTTCTCTATCATATCTTACTCTTACATTACAGATAACATTTTTTTAGCTCCGGGACAAAAGACAAAATGTGTTAGAACTCAAAAATCTTGGCACTTTTCCTATCTCTCTTAGATCTTCTCCTCAGGTAGATGGAGAATATGATTTCTGTTTTTCTTAGGATGATTTTGCGTTTTCTGAAACAGTTTAGTCAAGTTACACAAATAGACATAGGCTAACTTATATGAGCACCTATTAAAAACAAGTTATGGAGTGCTGAACATTGCACACCTCTTTATAATTTAGCTTTTATTTCAAAATACCACTCCCATGATCCCCCAAGGAAAACCCACACGCCCAACCAACCATACAAAACTAAGCCCAATATTCTAAAGGTAGATAACCTGGATACTCAATTACAGCTACCCAAATACTTTTTTTTAAAACATATAACCTGAGATCCAGCTGATAGCTGGCAAACTACACACATCCAACAACCTGGATTCATATTCATTCTAAGCATCTTTCAAATAGCTTGATATAAATGACAAATTATTTTAAATTTGCTTCAATTAAAATTAATTTTACAGCAGTCAGTTTATTCAGTCTTATTTCAGCTTCAGGTCCCACTTTAACCAGTGGAAATCAAAAAAGTATTCCTATTAGATTGGACTGGTCATGTCATAGTAAAACACTTTTAAGCACATGTATATACACATAAAAGCTGATGGAGCAACCTGTGTGTAGAATTCTCCTCTGTATCAAGAAACGAACTATGACTACCTAATGCTGGTATCAAACTGCTGTTTTAAACAATAATCACACATGAAAAAGGCAACATATTTTCCAACTGAGCCAGCAGGGACATAAAAAGTGCACTTCAGCCTGCACCTATTTTGCTTCTGGCATGGAGCTCTTACCAGAGTTTTAATTGATCTGCACTGTTAGGAGGCTGCTCATTTTGATCATTCAAAGCACCATCAGGACAGCTGTGCATTTAGATGGCAGTTAAGAGGCTTAACCAAAGACTTATTTTTTTTCCTTTCCAGATGCTGATTTCACTTAATTATGCTGAATATCCAAAACCACAAAGGACACTCATATCACCAGGCTAATCTAACAACTTTGACAAATGTTTTTGGAGAAAGTTGTTTTAGAAGCGCTTAGCTAAATTCTGCTTATGAAATAACTTTATGTAAATAAAATAGTGTCAAACTACTTCCCTGCCTCTAAGCGTAATTTGCATATAAGCAGGAAAAAGTTGATTTTAATTGACAAATTTCTTTTTTAAAAAAAGAGTATATAAAAAATAAGTATTTTCACTATGTATAAATACAAAAAATTAAATATGGGAGAGGAGAGCTCAGAAATCGAGAATACAAAATGCTGTGTCTGCCTTCTAAACATGTGGGCTGAAATTCACGTAAAAGTCAATCAAACTACACATTTTAGTGCAACATTCACTTAGCAAGATTTATAATCACTATAAAAAAAATCTTCCTATTATAAGCATTTATTAGATACTTTTCTGAAAATGTTATTATTTTATATATTTTAAAATCACTTAGAACAATAAAAAAGAGATGCATAATAATCAGCATTGCCAAATACTGTGAAAGTCCATAAGGAACGTCAGCCCAGAGATGCCTGGGTGGACAGAATGCCATTTCCATGGATTCCTTTGGGAGGCAGCCTTGCTTACTGTTAAGAGCAGAGAGCAAATGTGGATATTAGGGATAAAAATACTACTGTATTTCTGTTGTTTACAGAATGCCTGCAGACCGAGCACTTTATATACTTGACTAAGAAGAAATTATAATCTACATGAAAGCAAATACCATGATTTACAGAGCCATCACTAAAATCTAATACAAAACCAGCTCCTTACTTAACTTTACAGCAGTTCTGTTTATGACCTACCTCATTCAGGGGAAGTTCATTTAAAAGTGAAATTACAAGAGTATAAAAACATTTCTTGCAGTAATATAAAATATACTAACACCCTATTTTCAGTCTAATTCAAATATGACTATTTAAAGAATACATATTAAGGCTAGAGAGAATTGAAATGCAGAAGTCATATGTGCAGTTCCCTGTAACTAGCTAAGTAAAACAACTTTTTAGCATAGGAAGTTCTCATGATTATTTCAAATCATATAGGGTTGTGTTCGCAATCACACTGGTGAATTTATAACAGCATTTATCATGGCAGGTAAATATGCACGTTTGTCCAAAAAGGCACTCATGACAAGAAGCTGCCTTTATCTACAGGAATCACCTAATAAATTCACCTGTACTCATCTTTATGCCTATTTTTATGGTTGATTGTATTCAATGAGATTTGTCACCATTTTTATTGCATCAACAGTCTAATTTTACCAAGTAAATGGTGCACAACTTTCTGCAAATGAGACAAAGCATATACACAGCATTTGGGCACCATCCTTGGCAATAAGAAATACCAACGCAAATTCATTAAGAGTTTGAAGGACTCAGGACTGTTGTCTTTTGGGTTTTTCCCCCTTCCAATGAGTGACAAGACAGAAGTGGGGAGAATACAACTGACATGTCAAAGGAATTTTACCTACATCTGAAAAATATGAAGCTAGATCTTGCAGCCATGTAGTAACTCATTTAAGTTGTATGTTGAAAATGTGACTCTGGCACTAGGAAAGCATGACTTCTTAGTCCAAAAAACTACCAAAAAAGACATCACATTGTATATGGTGGGAGAAACAGCTGAAAATATACAAATTCCACATCTGAAGATATGGAACATGAAGCAAATACTGTGAAATTATGGACTAGGACTTGTGTGTATGCTCACGGTTGTTTTAATTGTATTATCCATAAAATGCATGGCAATACAAAATTGATGGTATCAAACCAGAAGAGGAATGCACAGGACCACATGCTCAGAGAAAGGTAGAACATAAGAAAATCTCTGACCAACTATGGGCAGCTGGACCCCTGCTGTGCACTGCATGACCACTGACACTTGCTGACCTTGATGCTCACCACCTAAACAACATAGCCCAGATGGAGAAACTTGTATCACAGACCTATTCCCAAATTGCATGGCAAAGTCAGTGAATCCTGAGAACTTCTAGAAAAACTGGCATAAGAAAGGCTGAAGAATGGGGAGCAACTGTATTCCAGACAGTTAGTTGTAGGCTGTGGTTCCTAGAGGAATGAGAAAGCCTCATGCACTCCAGGTAGCCAGAGGAAGAGGGAAATTCAAGCAAAAACAGTGAATACCATTTTCTTTGCTTAGTTGTAGGTCTTGCTGTGTCCTTATGCCCCAGAAAATAATCTGCTTCAGAGATGAGATTTCTGAAAATTCTTTTTGTGTTAAGGCACCAAATACTGAAAAGCCACAATCTTACCCAGCAGGAAGGGGAGGCCAGTAAATATAGGGAAAAAAAGTCTACTGTTACATACATTCAATTTTTAACTAAAGTTCTCTCCATTGAAAATTTTAAGAATTATTTGTCATAGAAAATGAGATAAAGTGCTCATATCTTCAGTGCTCTCTGGACAGACGATCTAAACAAGAGGTTTTTAACAATCTCTTGAAGCAATAGCCCTGACACTGCTCCCAGATTTGGCAAAAATTCCCTGTAATATATTACCCATTTTCTCTGGTGTGTAGTACTTACTCAGAACTTCCTTGTCTGACCATGTGCCTACAGATACAACTTTAAAATAAGAACATATATTTCAGGCTTTTAAAAAAATCTGTCCTTCTTGTTATCAAGGTTGTGTAAGATTGTTCCTACATAAAACCTGATTTCCAAGCTGCAACTGTCATTGCAAATGGTACACAACAACAGGTGAGAGTGTAACCTAACAATTCCATAATAATTTATATAAAAAAGGCCATTCTAAGCTAGTGCTAAATGTAGAAGATTGAAAAATAGTGCACTTTTTACTGTTTCTGAAAGCACAAACTGGCAAAATATCTAATCACTCTTGGGAAGGTGCACGTGGATACATTAAACACTCTCCAGGTTCTATACTGCAACATAAATGAATTCTTAAAAAAAACCTTGCATAACAAGACCCTGAACTCCATCAAATATTATACATACTTCAATTACACTTTTTAATGATATGACATGATTTCCACTAGTATTTAAAAACTTTTAATAAAGTCCTCCATTTTAAGGAGGGTTCCCCAGAATTTTATTATATATATATCTATTATTCTGTGAAATACAATTAACTATACATGTTGTAATCTGAAATTTAAAAGTATTTCTGAAATTTTATTGTCAGCATATCAGCCCTTTTTCTTTGAGAACTCCACTAAGACAATCCACTAAAAAGTGGTGTACAAAAATCATCTGACTTGAAACTTCTACAGCTTACATGACTGAAACTACTGCAACTTTGAACATAGCCAGAAGGAGAAAAACACCCACAAGAGGTCAAAGGAGGTTTCTTAACAATTTCCTTTGAAATTACTAGAGGTTCTACTACACAGTGCAGTATCCAGCAAAGGTACAAATGCAGCAGAAATGTGAAAGAGCAAGCAGATAGGAAGTAAAAAATTGAGAGAAATGGTGTAGAGGGAGAATAATAAAATGTGAGTAGTATCAGCTACTCAAGAATATGTGCTTTATCAATATTAAATACTTCTTTCCTTACTATTCAAAGCATACTGTTTCACTGGAACATCAGTTACTAACACCAGTTAGCCCGAGAAAAAATTTGCAAGAGAACTTGTAAGTAATTAAATACTTCTGACAGTTTTGTTATGAATTCTTACATAAATCCTTACACTTATTTTGCGATCTATAATTTACTTACGAATGAGTGTTAATTTATCAATTGATTTCAAGTCTGCTGATAGAGCCAACATAAACAATGGTTATCACTTATCATTATTTTCTGGTAAATGTTTTCTCTTAAAAACTATGCTGGGTAGAGAGGGCAAGGCCTGAAATGAAAGATGCATTCTTTGCCAAGTTCCTGTATTCAGAAGCAAGATGGCAGTATTGCTGAAGATCAAATGTTTAATTATGTTGTTGTTTTCTCTATCTAAGCATAATCAACATTACTGACATACTAAATGAAGATTGCACTGCAAACTGCAGAAGTTTATAGAACAGAAAATCTTCTATTGACTTTAGAATTAAGGGTCTTTAACAGGACTACAGGTTTAATGCTGCACTATGTCATTTAAAAATAATTCTAAAGCATAGAATACATTTTCTGAGTGCATTATTTTCATATATTACAGTGTCTGGAAAGAACTGCTTAATTGGAAGAATTTTTTCATGGCAATTTTCGGGTAATGAGCCTGTTTAACACATGTTGAAGGAGTTTTGCATTCAAATAAAAGGTATGGGAAATACAGTGAAAGATAAAGAGGAACATGAAACTAATTACAGCAGAACTGAATTGATGCATTCTCTGAAGTGATTTCTAAGCAGAAAATAGGCCACAAAAAGAGAGATTGAAATACCAAACTGCGCATTACCTTAAGTGATTCTGCCAGTTGTACATGATTATCATAGACGAGAATGTCCACTGTTAGGTTTCTCAGCTGATGAAGAAGAAGTCTTTCTCCTTCCAGGTCTTTTGCTTCCACAGGCACCTTCCATGTGGGGTAGGGACATCTTGTGCCATCCCACACCTGCAATGCAAATGAACTATTTCAATGTGCTCAGAATATTTTAGATTCAGAATTTAAATAAGTTTATTTTTTATTATTTTTTTCATTAAAAATTGTTAACAATAAGAAATCTTCGTTGTAGTCTCAGTCTAAAAGTCCTTAAAATACTTGAATTAGACCTTACAAGACTTTTAAAATTATTATTCCTTACAGAGCATAAAATAACCTCTACAGAGAATATAATCAAGTGCTAAGACCCAGAATTTGTTAATATTTAAATAAAGAAGAAAACGAACAGCTCTAGCAAAACCACAGCTGTCTATTCAGCACAATATCACACAATATTCTGAGTTGAAAGGGACCCAAAAGGATCATCAAGTCCAGCTCTTAAGTGAATGGTGCACATGGGGATTGAACCCACACCTTTGGTGTTCTTAGCACCATGTTCTGACCAGCTGAGACAATCTCAGGGTCAGCTGTTACAACTATCAGAATTCATCAAAAGCAGAACACTCTGTACTTAATTTTTAATTCTCCTATGGGGGGGGTTTTAACCACTCCAGCTACAGTATGTGAAGACTGTGTACACAGCCTATATTGACTTAATTACTGATGATATCCTATATCAGTAGGATATATATCAGTATACTGTGTATATGTATCAGTATACAGTGCTAGTTATCCAGAACATATTAGAAAAACATCAGTACTTAACATATATTTATTAACAAGGGTTCTAAAACTTGTTTGCCTAAAGCTAAATCCTTGATACACTCAAAGTACTGAAATATCAGTAGTTATTTTTCAGCTATCAAAGTTACTGTGAAAAGGTAAGTTTACCAACAGACTTTAACACCTTGAAACCAAAATCTTTCTACTTAACCCAAACATCATTCTGTAAGCTATGGTTTCCTGAGTTACTGAAGATATACTCTTCTCAAAGACAACCAAAATAATGGCTTGAAATACTGGTATAGTAAAATAAAAATCTAGAAGCATTTGGAGCATAATTCTGAAATGCTGTTTTTCATAGGATTTCATGCATATAGGTTCAACAGAAGCTAATTTTCAGAGGGTTTGTGATACCAGGGTGCTTTGGCCCATGAGTTAGGCACTGCAGAGGGCAAGAAAAAAGACACCAAAGCTTAATTTTTAAAGAGTTTCTACCCCTTATGCTTAACTGCCTTGGATCAACAGACCCACAGGAAAAGATCTAAGAATCAGCAAAGCCATGTATAAATGCACTATGAATAACTCACGGAATATGCATCCAAAATCAAGAGATAAAAGGGAAAACTGTTCACAGCGAAAATGACCCATGACATCAAATTAATGTTGCCAAATAAGAGTGTATTCTGAAGGACTCAGATAATGAGGTGGTATATGCTGCCACAGATTAAAAAAAGCCTATTATCTTCTGATCCTGCACCATGAAATACTTAAAACCACCTTTGAAAGAGAGGTTGCCTATTGCTTGAATTATCACATCTTTTCCAGAACTCAGCTTGAAAACAGATTTAGTGCATATATATTACAAATTTAGTCACTTTGACAAAGTAAAGAACCTTAAGTTTGTCAAATTTTTCATTATTTTTCAACTGGCTTTACTTGGGACACTTCAGTAATTCTGCATTGGAGAGATGATTTGACAAATGGATTAAAATAACCTGCATGCTCCCTGTTTAGATAAAAGGACGGCAACTTAGTTTTGAAATGTTCTTCGCTAGAGGAACTAACAGGGCTGGCACTAGGGCACCTTTAGAGGAATTTATAAGCTAGTTAACTTCCTTTACAAGAAAAAAAAATCCTTTGAAAAGTAGTGGGTTTTGGGTTTTTTCTTGCACAAATATGAAAACAGATGAAGCTCTCTACCTCAGGAGCTAGGCAGCTCCACTTTGCACAAATTAGGGATGAAAACACGAAAACATCCTTGTTTCAAACTGTCCTGGTTTCAAAAATGAATACTGGACTAAAATCCAACACTGGTTAAATTAACTCTGATTAACAAACAACAAATTGTTCTATTACTAGTCATGAACAGACTGGAGCTAAAGAAAAGTTAGCGATAACCTTCAAACACCATGGTTGGCAAACACTGAAATGGGAGAGACAAAACACCCATTTCTATCTTCAGCAGAGTACACTCACTGTACGACTTACCTTAATGTACACAATTTAACTGACAGAAAGAACAGAATAATAGCAAAACTCTTATGAAAGGCCCAAATGGCTGAATAATTTCTAGTGTGCATTCTTTAGTCTCTACCAATTTGAATAACAAAATTCTCAGAAAATGGTAAACACTAACAGGTCAGGGATACCATCTTTATGCCATGTCCAACTCAGCTGCTGTGCATATAGCAATTAATCAGTGTAATTTAGAAGTTATCCTACAGGTGATGCACAAAATTGCTGAAATTCATTTTAGTTGTCTTTGAAGCAATCCCCACAAGGTAAATGAGCTCAATGCTTAAAATAATCACGATTTTTTATAGTATAATCAACCATTAATATAAATTATATATTTGGAATAAAATAAATGAAAATCATTATATAAAATGTATAACCAAAATAATACAATAAAATAATATTTAATGATCACTCCATTTGAGCTGGTATTGAATTGGTTGTTTTGTTCGATTTCTTTTTTCTATTTAGCAAATCAAGAAAATAATCAGAGATCTGCATACAAGTTTTCAGAAAGTTTTCTATCAGGACCAATATTTGATATCAGAAATGGATTTTGCCATTGTTGAAAATTGGAGGAAATTAGCAACAGAATGTTAATGTAGCATTTTTAAGCTTGTCTGGTGTACTGTCATAGATATTTAGGTATTTAATAATTTATGCTAAAAATATATATACTGTCAAAGGAATCACATATCAGAAAAATTGATCTATCAGTATTTGACTTCAAACTGTTACCTTCCTAAATCTATCCTAAGATTCCCTCAAGTCATTACCTTTACTATACAAGAGTGACAACATTGACTTCAGATCTTACAACACAAAAAAGCATGTAAAGATATATTAATAATTTAAGAATGCACTTGTCTCTGTCATTCCAAAAGGTCCTTAAATGTTGAAGATAAACTTATTAATTAACAACTTAATGGTAGCCCACAAAGTTCTGAAATTTTACTGGGTCTCATTTGACATGAAATTCACAGAGATAATTAAATGGAAATGGTTGTTGCATTTGCAGAATACATTGTAGCATACACTAAAGGTTTGTTTCTATGTAGTGGTGCATTGTTCTAAGAAGAAAAACCTTTGCCACTTGAATGAAGGAATAATGCCAAGTGCTATTTCTAAAAATATTGTAACAATACAGTTTAACACAGTAGAACCAATATATAATCTTAGGAAGTCATAAAGAGGAAAATAACAGCTTGATTATTACTCATGTTTTAACAATCAAGTTAAAAAATAAATACAGAGGAGTTTCAGAATAACACCAGACTCACGCATTTGAGCTAAAAGCAGGAACTTTATGGAGATCTCCTTTTTATTTAACTAATGTTAAGGATCACCTTTAGAAATTATGCTCCTGTTCTGTGGCACTTTGCATTTTGTATTTTCAGTGAGCACTGATGCCCAAAGTGTTTATGCATAACTAAAAGAAGCCACCTGAAATCCATCATGATAACATAACCCATTCACTCTTTCTTTACATAGTGCTATTTACTGCATAATATTATCCAGCAAATCTCGAAAAACAAGCAGTAAATGCTGCTAACGAAAAAACAAGGATAAAGCTCAAAACTAACAACATTTTTCAAGGTTAAGAAATCTTGCACTATTTATCTATAAATCTTAGTGAAACGATGATCCATATATTGCCATCTTAATAAACCTCTCTGAAAAATCAAATCAGGTCATCAACCTTAAAGAGTACTGGGCTTTCCATTCTGTTTTCATAGAAACAAAATGTCCAAGGACCAATTATTTGCTTACACTCAAAATATTTATCTACCTAACATTATTTAAATTAATTGTCTGCTTGAAAAATGTATTACAGTGTCTTAATAAATCTAACAAATTATTTTCTAAAAAAGTAAGTCTACCTTTAGAAGAAAAGAAGTTCCATCCACTTTTGCTTTTCCTACCAGCTGGCAAGTGAGATCAAAGAACAGCATTGGCTGAACACCAGACAATTTTGCTGCTGGTCCAGAGATAGAAATATTACTGGCTGCCCAAATACGTAATTCTTCTACTGTTTTCTGTTCTTCATCCAGGAAAGTGTACTCTTTGCTAGAAGTTCGAGGAACTACTGGAGCTCCTACAGTTCCATCAAATGTTAAGGATGCAAATCCCGCACTGGTAATTCCCTGCATCTGTCCATTGTATTCCCTGATCTGTAATAAAATACAAATGAGAAAAAAGAAAGTTTGTACTGCATGGAAATACAAATATATTTCTGCTTTATCATGTGCATGGAAAATGAACCATTGATCATTTCTGTTCTTGGTTCTATTGGGAGAACAGAGTAAAAATAAAAACAAAACAAAAAGATAAAATTAATAAGCAAACAAAATGCAGAAGCAGAAAATATAATCTTACAGAAAAAAATTTTGAAGAGGCAGACTGTAAATATACAGCATCTTTGCAGAGCATTTTATTCACACATGTAAAAATAATTGTGTGGGGAACACATCAGGATTGCTCTTATAAATGGGGAAATTAAGGCATAAAAGAAATTAATTTTTAGGGGTTACACAGCAGCGTGATGACAGAGCAACGTTATTATGGATTCCTGTTTTTGGCCCCTCACGATAGCCCTGTTTCCCAATATTATGGAACTGAAAAAGAAAATATCAGTCAAGAAGGTGGTTTTCTTTCCATAAAGCAAACAGTGATGAGCATTCATTCCTTGAATTATGAATACAGCTTTCACAATTACTCAATGTCTATTGTCCTGCACGTGGCAGGTCTCCTGCATCCTGCTGATTTAGCTGTGTATCTGCTGCCATATAAAACACAGTATTTAAAGTCTGAAGCATTAGTTCAAGGATCTAGTCTAGTCTTACTGCTCCCGGCACACTGGATGTGTATCTATATCCAAGCACTGCATGACTCATTATCCATCCCTGTTTTGATCCATCCCTTTTTAATTACTGTCTGGTTAGCAAATAAGCGATAACACTCATGAATATAGCTTTTGTGAGACAGTCCAGTATAGGATTCCCAGTGCTCTATTTTTAAATGGTTGAAAATCCTACTGATTTCAAAGTACAGAACATGAAATGAGTGTCAGAAGTTCTAAACAGCAAAACATTGCCAATGATTTAGGCCTACATTTTATAAACATGGTGAAATTTAAAAAGCACACAAATCAAACATTCATTGACCTTCGAAATTCGTGATTTCAATCTTGGTGACAGGAACTCCTTCAATCCCTGCTACTTTGACGTAACGCATAAATGCATTAAGGGCCATCTTTAAGAAAAACTTTATTTACTTAAGACCTGACCAACGTAGTACATTAATTCACGATGTAGTTTTTCTACAGAGAAACATTAAAAAGCTTTAATCTGACAACATCTATGTTTAAATATTGAAAATATAAGAAAAGTCAACAAACAGATCAGGAAAATACATAGTTTCATAAACAATTTGCACCCCATTATCCCGGATCTGGAAAAAAATGTTCCCCTGTAAGAGTAAGATGTTATCTAATATAAACACACAGACTTTAGTTGCTGTCACTGCCATTATACTCCATAGCTTCTCTAAACAGGTAATGTCCAGAGGGGAGAAAAACTCTCATCACTTTTACCTATTCATCCTACATCAAAATATACTTCAAGAGTATTTTTCATATCTTGTCTGACACATCAAATGTTTCTCAAAATGTTTTAACTTCTAATTTACCCATTCATTTATTTCTTCACTAATTCTTTTAAATCATCATAAAAATATCTTAATTTCTTTCTTGTTAAAAATTCTGTCCTAGTCCTCTGTGAAGGCTCTAAACCTTTCACCAGGCCAAGAAACTACTTTGCCTTCCTGGGCTTCCACCAATATTTCACAGTAAGTTATTCTCCTCTTTTCCTAAATCCTTTATGTCATGCTTTGAACATTCGGGAGGCTGATCTCAAACATACTGTACTTCTGACATCTCTCAGTACCCCCACTTAGTGAATTTGAAATCACCCTTAATGTAGAAAAAGGCAATTATAGAATAAAAAAGGAAATAAAATATGTAAGAAGGTAAATCTCAAGTGTCATGATGAGAAAATGACCAATGATCTTTAAGTAAAACCATATATCCTTAGGCATAGGTAGGTGGAGAAGCCACTGAGTGTTCTCAAATGTAAACAGAATTCAACAATATCATTTCGTGAACAACAAAAGAAACAGGAGAAGAAAGTGTAGAATGGGTAACAAAACAAAATATTTCATAGCTGAAAAGTACTTATGTCAGACCACAGAAAAGATGATGGTCAACAGAAATTCTCTGGGCTTGTCCTTTTAAAACAAATCATTGCTAAAGTGATGAGGGATCACTGGAGTGTAAAATGAACAAAATCTATGGGCAAATGTTGTTTTATTATGGCACTCTTTAGTAGATCCCAAATCAAGTTATGCATTGATATTGTAAACATGTTATATTTTCCAAACAAACAATTTTGAAATTAAATTTAACTTAGAGAAGAGCCTATCTGGGACTTTTGCATATGACAACAATTCCCCTTCAGTAGATTTTGTGTCATTTCTTGGGGATGTGGAGATAATTTTTTTTTTTAATTGGTGGGGGAGGGTGAAGGGAAGGGAGGAAGAAAATGGAAGTGAGGCAGATGGCTATCTCTTTAAAAACTCCCTGAGAATTTTAAATAATTTCAATAAATTATGGTTGCTAAATAAAAATATCCTCTGGGACAAAAATGGAGCAGATAAAATGGATTTGGCTTGTTCCAAGCAAGTAAGTAAATTCCAATACATATTGCAGGAGTCTTTGGCATAGTTCTTGTAAACTAAAGAACAATAGGTGAAATGTCACCTTAACAAACTGCATGGACAATAAACTCTAGTGATTTTTATGGGGTACAACACTATCATGAATATGGTTATTGAAAAGAAGCTAATCTTGAAATATTTATAAATAGATTTACAGCAAAGTAGAAGACATGGTTTGGGTTTTTTTTTTGTTTTTTTACTGAAGATGGTGTTATTCATCTCACTAAATGGAAAAGTGTGATAGTAAGTAGTGTATAAAGCTGGAATAATAGCATCTCCGAGGTAGTTTTCCATCAAAGCTGATTGTTAAATTATAGAAGCAAAGGACTATTATGAAACCACTGCAGTCACAGATCATCTTGCAATATCAAAAAATGCCTTGGGAAACAACCTATACCAAGCTAATGTACATGTTTTTACACTAAGAAGGAAGATTTCTTTTTTTATGACTGTCACTTATGATATTTGTAAAAAGAAAAGTATCCTGTCAGAAAAAACCCCACCAGAATGCATCTGGTATATTCCTTTATGTTTTGTAAATGTTTTCTCATCTTAAGTAAATAGACTAAACAAATTTGGATAATACGGTATGCTGATTATATTTTCTTGTATTTTAATAATGTAAACCTGCTTTACTTGTACCTACAGCTGTATGAACAGAGAGATACTAATGAAATAGAGAAGCCATTTGAAATATAAATTAAATCATTCTGAATATGTTTAAATGTAACAAGAAGAAAACTGAACTAGCAAAATTATCTGCAGGCACCTTCTAAAAGAAAATTAACAAGGATAGTCACATGGAAGTAAAATGAATTTTTTGAAGACATGATAAACACACCTAGATATTAGGACCATAAATTCTCTAGCATTCCTGAGAATTGTTGCCTGCAAAATATGATTCTCAGAAACATCTGTAGCAATGGAAGCACAAATTAAAGAAGAAAATGAGCAACACAGTGCAGATTTCATTTATCAGTTCAATTCACCTGAAGATATAACTATTTTGTGGTAAAAATTGTATGCAAAAGGTATATATACTTAAGCCAGTTGGAATAATTTCTGGTTTAACAATTTAAAAAGCCAGCAGGCACTGTGAAACTGCTTAGAAATATTCCTCAGAGAAAGTGGTATAGTTTATTCAAGAAAATTCTAGTGGAGTAAAAAATTACTGTTTTGAAATATTTTCTACATATTTAAATCATGATCCGGTAACTTGACCAAAAATATAGAGATGAAAATTTCAGAAAACGTGTGTGCAAATTTTTAAGGCTTCAAATTACAGAGACACTCTACAACTGCCTACAGTCAGTATTTCCTGACATTATTTACTATAGGACAACTACTTGTTTTTAATTTAAATTGCATTCAAAGTGAGTTGCATGCCCTACAGAATTTTTGAAGAGGAGGCAAAAACAATAGTAATACTGATATTTCTGAGAAGAAAAAAACCATATTTTTTCTGGTATTAAAAAGAATTTCCTAACTGCTTACTAAATAAAAAAGAATTAATTCCTTCTACTCTTCAGAAAAAGAATTTGAAAACTGGGTAGCAATGCAACAGACAACACACGTTCTTCAACACCTTTTTTAGCAGACAGTCTCAAACGTAACTTTGGCCAAGTTTATATATTTCGACCACATTTAGTCAGAAGACACTAAGAGTCTGGGACCTATATTCTGCCAAAGTTTAATGTTCATTCTGTATGTCATATAGCTAAGCTCCAGACTTTCCCCTCTCATCCTTATCAACACAAGAGCTATGGCTAGAGCTGCCCAAGAATAAGAAGTGATCAGACACTTCTGCTGTGTCTTTCTCTCAGTGCCTTCAAGACACTTCCCTATTGCATCAAGCAGAAAGTAGGAAAGAAAACAACTTTCATTGGCCAAACTGGATTAAACTAAAGGAGGGAATACAATGAGACAAAGAAACTGCTAGCTAAGTGCAAAAGTAAGATTGCTCCTGGAAATAACAGCAGATTGGTTCAAAGATCCAAGTAGGTAACACAGTGGAATGAGAATGCTTTGTTAAATATTATTAGGTTTAGGAGAGTGATGCACAAAAAGAGACAGAACAGAATTAGTAAGGATAACAAAAAAGGAAGTGCGATACTTCTGTGTTGTTATGAAGCCATGCTCAATATATTTGACATTCAGATTCCCACTCTTCTGTGGACCAACAGTTTAGAAACTCACTAGCAAAACACACATCTTACACTTGTCAATCTAGTGATCTACGAAAGGAATAACCATCTATATCATGGCTATTAAATCCTTTTGCTCAGAGGCAATGTTTTTATATTGTAAATCTAAAGGGTTTGAATCAGGTGAATGCGCAATTAATATCATGCAAGGAATTTGATTTTCCTGGTGTTTTTCTCCATTTTTTTATTCTAAAGATCTAGGATGCAACATTGGGAATGGTGGTATTTGGTCTTCATGATCTTGGAGGCAATTTCAAATCTTAATGATTCTCTGATTCTATGATCTAACCACAAAGCTAAAACAATAGGATCATCATTCATAATTATCTCAAGGTTAGATGACAGAGTTACTGATATCTGTGTAAACTCAATTCAGCTCATGGTGCATTTGTTATAATACTGTGTTCCATTACCCTCATTGCACTATTTTTCTACAGGATATTTTCCTACACAGCGCATGACTTGAGAAGTGCAGTGGTGATGAAACAGTGCTGTCTAAGAAACACGCTGACAACTTTACAACTCCTACTTCATTTGTTACAGCAACTGGAGCCTATGTACAGTAGAAGTTATGGTTAATGAAAGTAAGAGAAGAACAGCAACAAGATTACTATGACAAAGAGCTCGAGAATTAAGGCTTTGTAATTGCTACAGAGTTTGCCAAGGAAGCCACGTAAGTAAAGTTTATAATGGGAGGTCACTCTCTTGGTCTTCATTCTCCAAGTGTTACACATGAGTCACACAGCTCTGCGCTGCTGCGCATTCAGGAAAAAGAGCCACCAGAACACATTCTGGACAGTGGCCACATTAGACAACTGGAGTACACTGAGCAAGATGAACACCAAAATAAGAATGTTCTTCACTTTTTGCTAATTCTCAAACACTTAAATGGAAATCAAATACCGATTCACTTCACTGGGAGTGAGGAAATAAGTTCTTGTTTGTGAATCACTCAGAGGTAATAAGGAATACGAGAGAAAAGCCAATGAGGAAATTAACAATTCTATCATCATGGCAGGATTTGAGCATTTTAAGAAAGGCAGAATACCAGCCAAAACTCTGAAGCCAAGTGAGGATAAAATATTGCAGGTTTAGCCAGTACCAGCAGGTTGCCTCTTCCCTCTCTTTAACAGTGTTACCACTAGGCATTAATTCTAAGATATTAAGAGTATTCACAGTGAACAATAAAATAGAAGTTCCAAGAAAAATCCACCTAAGAAAATGCCTCCTTTGTCATGAAGATAGAAGGAGACTAGACAAATAGATCACAGGTCTGGCTTTTATATTACAAGATGGAGAGCTCACCTTCCACAATCTCTGCAAAGCACTGATTGTGACTGGAAGCCCAGGTACAGTACGGCAAATTACTAAATTCTATAATTCATGAGAAATCATCCTAAGATGATGTGCATAAAGATGCACTTCAAGAAATACTAACAGAAATGTAACTAAAACTAGATAATTCTTCAGTTCTGTTACTAAGACACTTAAAATTTTCTTTCTCTGCAACAAATACTAAGCAAATTAAATTGCCGTCTCTCCGGAGTAATTCCAATAGAATCCTCTTCATTAAATTCTTATTAGCTCTGACCATCAGATTTTCCCAACACCTCTGTTATTATGAGGAGAAGCTATCCATTAGTAGCCAACAGTGTAACTGGGAGCAGTAATTTCTAAAATGTATTTGCTATCAATGTCAACTTCCTGGAAGTCCCTTGAAATCATATCTGGGGCCGACAGAATGCGTACACATGCTTTAAGGACTATGTATATCTATCTATCCTCACTGGTAAGCACAGCTTTGACAGACTATGGCCTCTGCTACCCTTGATTGCTTTCCATTCAGCAAGCTAAGAGAAGGTGATTAAAGCCTGAAGATAAAAGCAAAAAAGACTGAAGGAGGAACTCCAGAAAGTGTAATCAGAAACCTAATCAGAGTTGATATTTTTTAATTGAAAACTGTGTTGCACAGCAATCACACTGCCTATGCTGGCTGTGGCTGAAAGAGAAGGAGGTTCTCCCCCTCCCAGTTCATTCCCAGAAGCTGGCACCAAGCTTTTGTGTCAGATTTCTACCTGCTTAGATCAGATATGAAAACTTCCAAAGTACCCGTTTTTTAGTCTGGAATAGCCAGAACATTCCCATCCAGAAAAAGACAACTTAGTGACTCTAGGTCATTTTAACTTAAAAAGAAATTAAACAAGCTCTCAGCTCATGCATCTGAGGAGACTTAGACGGTGAGCAACTGGAGGTCTGTTAGGACTGGAAACCACTTCGAACAGCTCAACTGTGATGAAAGAAAGAAAGTATATCAGAAGTGAATTAGCAGATGCCATCTTTAAATACTGGAACAACATCTTGGAGAATGAAGAACCAATTGACAAGGAGTCCAGAACGATCTCCTCAAAAAAGCGATGCCAAATTAGAATGGTGAGGTCCCTTACCTGTGCTGTATCAGGCTTCCTTAATAAGTTTGTGATAAAAATAAATAGTGGAAGTGAGACAATACTATGTTTGCATAAAAGAAGGTGCATACATAAATTTCCTGACAGTGGTCTTGTTTGTTTTCTTAATGTGTACTTAAAAATCCAATACTGACCTACCACAGCCATGCAACTTTTCAATTCTTCCATTTTGACCAGCTCCTTTCTACTTTCTCCTTTTTCACATATGTATTATAAAATACGAACTCTGTTTTCAGAAGCAATAAACAATTTTATGTCCACTGAATTTCTGAAATGAGTGTATCTGTGTAACACTCACCCTGATGGATTCAGAGAAAATATTAAATTTTAGCATAAGACTTTCCCATCTGAAGTTAAATTCATGAACTTTTAAGACTAATCTCACATCTCCAGTATTGATCAGCAACACAAGCTTCAAAATATAAATACATTTTAATTCCACTCTTATTATATATACAGATGACCTTATAGAAACCTTATACTAATCAAGAACAGATTAGCTAACTTCTCTCTCAATTGTAAATATTTATAATATAGATGAATAACTGAAGAATCTTTCTGAATCTCAAGAAGTTATTTTTTAATGATCTCAGTGGTACAAAACTCAAATACTGGATAAATCTTACTACTTTTTACATTTATTGTCATGGGGTTTTCTTCTTTGTTTTCCTGCTACAGCATATCAAAATGTACATGCTTAGTACTATGGATATTTATCCCTTTTATCATCCTTCTGTACAATCCTAAATTTACTAGATCTCTCAAGAGTATTCAAATATGCAAACTGGTGGTTTGTTTTTTTTTTCCCCACTGGCCTCTTTGACGACATTTATTAATTTCTGCTATAATTATTTTACACAAAAAGTAAATATATAATTATGTATGGTTATGTTGCACATTAATATGCAACATGGTAAAATCACATCTTTGGTCTTATTATGCACCTCTTCAAGTATGGTCCAGCACTACAAGACTTCCATGGAGTCCCTGTAGGGTGGTTCCTCTTCCCTATACAGTTGCAGCAGGCATAAGAAAAACATCCAAAAGAAGCAGCATCAAAGCTATGAACAGTTTTCTACATGCCCTTTGAGAGAGATGAATAGGGAGTAAGGCAGGAAAACATTGAAGCAAGCAGCTGAAGCACACTGCACACTAACAAGCCCAGACAGATTCGCTTCACTGGAGTTACTGGCCAGCTGACTGAAACTGCTCCACAACAGACGACCTAAAGAAACTCCTCAATCCTATCACTTTGAAGAGGAATAAATTGTGCAGGCTTATGTCAGTTAAACTCTATCTGGAAGTACCACATGATTTTTTGTCAAGTAGTTTAATAAATATTGTTGTTGAAAAAACGTCATAGGTTACCTTCAGTTGTGGTCCATACCATAACCATAGCTGTTTTAACAATCAGCTGCTTTACCCAATGTCTCCAAGTGTTAATTTCTGTAGAACTAAATTATTCCTATGGTCCTCTCATTGCAGAAAAGCAAGAACATAACCCCCCCACATCCTAGTACATACCTTTATTCTATGAAATCGAACAATATCTCCAACTTTGTAAATTTTTGGTAGATAATCTAGATTTCCATTAAAAAGAGTGCACGTTAACTTCACATTTGATGGGTCCACAAGTGTTACAACCGAGCAATAATCTGTAAAATATAAAAGTATCTGAATGAATAATAGGCATTACGGAATTGTTAATACAGATATTAAATTTGGGAGGAACACCCCTATGGCCAATTTTTTCTGCTATAATCTGTGTAACTCTTTCAAAGTTAATTTTTTTACAGTATCATAACAACTGAAGTGTGGCCCATCTTGCCAATAATTGGTCCAAATAACTGAAAATGAAATGTGATTAAGCACAGCTCCTTTTTCTTCTGTCTGTGACAGGCATGTTATTCTTTCAGGTTTCAGCTACTTGCTCTATAAAATGAGGAGCAGATGTACAATTTTATAAAATCATTTTCTAAGACTTATTTTGCACAGCCTTCCAGAAAGGAAATGAGTTCTACAAGTTCTAAAAGCAAATTAAAACATAAATTATGTATCCTTCACTTCAAAAAATATGCAAGATACATATACATATATATATATATACCAAAAGAATAGTCACATAGTGGTAGTTAGAAAGTAGAGTAAAAATATGAAATATGCCCTTTGAAGTTAAACTTCATAGAATTTCACTTCTATTACTGATCTGAAAAGTAAAATCAAAACAACATACAAAGATGACAACGCAGACCAGTCCAGAATAGAGCAGTATTTGCAGAAGATATAAACGTAAAATGGAGCAAAAGTACAGTTGCAGACAAAGCAAGTAGCAGCAGAGCTACATCCTGACCCCAATTTCCTGTACCACCTATTGTCCCTACAAGAGATACAGAGTAACCCATAACCATGGATGAGGAAGAGAGACTAGGAAGGAGGGGTGTCTGGAGTGAGGCTGAGCCTGGGAAAGGTGGAGGAAAGGTGTTCTCCCTAAGTGTTCAAATGTTTCTTTCCTTTGTTTGTCAATATCTGAATAAGTTATTAGATATTTATATTAATTGGCAATGAATTTAATTCCCCAAATAAAATCTGTTTTGCCCTGACAGACAGACACCTCTTCATCTCTTAAAATGAAACACCCAAACAGAAGAGAAAGAAATCTGCATGATCTAACTTCCCTTAGCTATAATTCTATGAGGCAACTAGTGATAATGACACTAATCCAGACTTTACATATCTGGGAACTGAACACAGGTGTTGTAGTTCTAAAACAAAGTCAATAAAATCTCCATCATGCATGCTATAAAGATGCAGACGTGTAAGATGTTGATAGACACCTTTGAAAGAGAATGCTATCAGTCTACTAAAACTGACAGATTTGCCTCACGTAAAAAAAGCTACAGGAAGGAAGTAAAAAAAGACGACTGCGATATGTAAACTCTGTGAACAAATTCCCCAAAGGTGAAGACAGGTATGTAAGCCTGGAATAAAACACATGCTTCTAAGGATATATTCTTCCGTTTCCAGCACATATACCCTTATATTTTACTATCATTTAATGTTAAAAGTTTGAATTCCCTAAAGACTTGAGTGAATGAAGTGGTGAAAGAAATCCACTGAAGGCTTACTGAGAAATAAAACTTTTCCCACAGATATAAAAACCTTCTGTATTTCTATAAAACTAGTATTCTTCTTACTTCCCAAGCTTTTTACACAGACTGAATAATGATAAATTATCACCTTTTACATTCAGAAGTTACTGAGATAACTTTTTTGCACACTCCAACCAAAGGCACAAGGTCCACACAGAGCCTATTTTGACATTCTATGTTAGGAATGTCATGAATAAGTTCCAGTGACTGGCTGACAAAACTGCAAATATGTACTACTGTAATACAAAGACTGATTGTTGTATTTCTCTGGGTATGAATTCTAGAGGTTAACTTAACAGATCCGTTGCAAATATGAGCAAAATGAGCAATTAAGAAGAAAAACCCATATGGTTCATAGATTTACAATCCTTTGGGGATACAGAATAACATGCTACAGTGCACTGATATAATCCAACATCAGAATCAAGAGGAAATGGCAAAAACATTCCACATTAAAATTGTGGTTGCTCTTTGATGTTGTGATTATACAACCTAGTCAGCTTCATACATGTGCAGCTGCCTATTTAATGGTAGAAGTTAACACACTGCCTCAATTTTCTGTGTAATTTGCATAATCATGTAAGACTGATAATCATCCTAGTCAAAGCAGTATAAAATATTACACTTGCTTTACATAGCCAGGGAACACTTTCTACATAATACAAGGTTCTCTTTCTCTGTGACTTTATCTTCCACTCCTCACTATCCCCTCAAAACATCACTTCTACAATAAACCTAATTACAATAGAGGTCTTTGGGAACAAAGTATAAAGACTGATCTTTTAAAATGAAATCCTCATTCAGCAAGCCCTTCTTGAAGGCTAAAAACAAAAAGCCACCTGTCTTTTCCAGCTGAAATGTGAAAATTGTTTTCTGTTTTCCACAGCAGCATTATACGTCAGTGAATGAATTCATTTTTCTGAAAAAAGTGAGTCAAACTCTAAACAGAATTGCTGAATTTAAATAATGTCCCAATGTTAAAGAAAACAATAGAATGTCATTGGTCACACTTTTGAGTTTTCTCAATATACTTTCCAACAAAGCAAAATCCCTTCATTACCACGTTAATAAACAAATAAATAATGAAAGTTTACATATTGGAGCCAATTTTCCTTCACTAGAGAAATTTACTCCACTAATTAAAAAAATCCACCTTTTTTTTTTTTAAGAGAATTTTTACCACTGGTATATTTTACTTGTAATGATCGGTCTTAAAAATATGACACAAGGATGGTCAGTTCAGTAAATTTATATGCTACAGAAGAAAGCTTTTTACTTTTGTACTAGATTGTCTCAGTAAAAGCTCTGAATTTTGGTTGACACTACACAGAACTTCAAACTGCACCTACTTTTTTTTTTAACACATTTAATTATTATGAAGTGGCATTTTCACTCAGGCTTAACATCATGTGAGGGGCCACCTGCCATGGACAGCTACTTGTAACAGTGCTTGTAACATGCCAGAATTGGTGTTTATGAGAACAAGGACACAACTGATGTTTAATTTAAATGAAAGTACAGAGTGATGCAGGTGTACATGGTCTGCATGTGTCTTACATGCTTTTTATGTTCTTTAGACTAGTCCTTATTGTTCTTTAAAAATACAATTGCTGTAACTTGTTCATGAGTTCTTTATTTCATTCCATAAAAACCCAGAACTATTTGGTAATCAGTAGAAGGTTACATTATCTGCACGGAGAATTGCGATTGCCAGGCTTCTAGGTCCTGACTTTAAATAGTTTGAAATACAAATCTCTTGCAGCCCTGTAACAGTCACTGAAAATCTAAAGTTGCCTCTACTATCATGACAGTCTAGGTTCATTCTTAGGTTACAGCTTTCCATTCATAATGCCATAGCATTTCCACTCTTTTATGGACTGTTATGCCAGTCATTATCATGAGCAGAAAGCCAGCATTTCTCCACAGTGTGTACAGATAAACAAAAAACAAATACAAAACCCCCCAAACCCCACAGCTTCACCAATTTACTTTTCAGTCATCCTAAGAAAACCAGAATTCCTAAAAAAGCCTTCCAGATTCTAGTTACTGATATGGTAGGACTAAAAAGTTGTTTAGTAGTTACAGATTAAACATTTACTTTGGTTTTACTAAGGACTTCAGCAGTTCCCGACAAATACGCTTGTATAAATTTTTCAGGTGGAAAGCAGCAATCCAATTAGACACCCCCTTTTGAGCAATCACATATTTATTCTTGACTAACATTTAGGTGGAAAACCCACTATCCTAAACAGTAACTTCCCCCTTCAAAGAGATAAAAAGGTTTTTGGCAATGTTGTTAGCAGTCAGGGACTCTAATTAAAGATTGCCTTCTGTTTCTTTTATTTCAATACACAGAAAAAAATGAGAGATTATTGTAGCAAATTATTCTCTCTTCAAAACTAAATGAAACATTAATATTGTTTTCAAGAACTACTGAGGCCATTCAATACACAAGTGTCTGCACTAACACCGAGCAGCTGAAACAGCTAATTTACCATTCACATTTCAACAAGACAGGAAGAAAAATAATACAAATGTACACACACTCCTATGCATGTGTATGTGTATGTACATCCAAACATATATTGCAGAAGCCCAAAACAAAACCTCTAAAGAATCAAACTGCTTTACTAGAGCTTGTTTTTCTAACATGGTGATACACTTTAGAGATAAAAACAATTTAGTAACTATCAGAAGCATCTGGCTAAACAGATGCTTCAATGCCATAATTTGTAAATTGTAGCTCAAAGTCACTGTCTTGAGATTTCTATTAACTATTTATTCAACTATTTATTTTTTCATTTCCTTTAAATATCTCTTTATCTTTTATTTATCTTCTATAATTTTAGATAAGAAACAGTGGTTTTTTAAAAAAAATGCATACAAACCACTGTTAACAGAAGGGAAAAGAACATTATTCTAATCTCTAGGGGTCCAGAAATGAAATCACTATCTTTACCTCTGCAACAGCTCTCACTCTGTTCTGCAAAATTTAAATAATATTCCCTAATATCTTGGTTTGGAAAAAATACCCAAAATGGAACACAATACTTTGAAGGAAAAACTACTGCAAATGTAACTGAGTCTTCTTCCTCACAAATGGATACCACAACATTTTGTGATGGGTTTGCTTTGCACTCTACAGTTGCTTTGCTATTACTTACTAAAAATTGGCTATTGTAGTTCAAGTTGACGAAATGGTATAAAGTCCTTTCTTTCAGCTACATAGTTTTAAACAAATTCTGGGCTATTTGATGAACTTGGCTCAAGATCAAACAAAAAATGAAAATAAAAATAAGTTTTCTTAGGGCTTAAAAATTAAGAATGTGATTTATGAATCTTAAGCCACATTTTGGGCACATAGAACTTTTCAGAAGTGAATTTTCTGAAAATGCTATCCTTTACTAGTTTTGATTCTAAAAACTATTTCATAAAAAATAAAATAGTTACAATATACATGCATGTCTAGGTAGGATAAAATGAGATTTTAATTCAGTATGTTACATACAAATATACTGCATATGTCTATGAAAAAATGCTAGATGGAGGTTTCCCCAGGAAAACAGGACATTAATTGTATGACATTGTTAACCAGCAACAAGGATTCTTCTTGCATTCTTCGGTGCTTTATGGAAAACACTGACTAATATCTATATGAAAAAAATGTGTTGGGGAAGCAGTAGTGTCAAGCTGTAATGTCCTAAAACTTTCATAATCAAGCACATAATCTCTGTAATTGGACACAACAATAAGGTTCTTTTTTCTTCTATTTAGCTTTTTTTTAAACTTTTTTTTAATCTCAAGGCTAAATATGTGAGATTGGGGATTAAGGAAGGGGAGACAGGAGAATATAATCTTCGTTAAAAATTTAAAATATCTTAAGACTCTTAAACTATTGGTGAAGGAAGGTTAGAGTATGGTTTCGAACACTTCCAATTGATCTTCTAGCAGACAAAATCCCATCTGCCTCTTGTACCAAGCAAGAGCTGAAGTACCTCCTTGGAGAGTTTTCAGAACTCGTAAAGTTCTCAAGTATAGACATTTCAAACTATAGGCCCTAAGCAAAAGCATGCTTAGCTGAAACAACTTTCTCTGGAATAAATGATTTACGAACATACTGAAAACCTATTTCATTCATCAGTGTTTTAACACTTACCTAATGCAATAATGGTAATAGAAATGATGAACTTTGAATTACAGATTAGATAAACCAACAAGACTAAATTAGGCACCACTCCAGTGGTATGCACTTTCAGTGGGAACATAGTGCAAAGCCTTAGCCTCAAGCCTTAATACTTGTAAGAAGGAGCAGCATCTTATACCTCAGGGCATATGTGTATAGTGAATAAAGACCCATGTGGATTAAGGACAGTGGCCCCACTTTCCATGCTTCCAGCGGGCATCAGCTTAAAGTTACATCATTCTACTAATACAGGGTCAGACAGGGAATGTATTAGTGTAGGATTGGGCCAGATCTAATGCAACCACAGAATTTTCTGACAAGAGCCATTTCCTGCCCTGACAATGGAGAACAATCATTGACCATTTTGCACCCTCTCAAGCAGACATCACTCCAGATCGTGCAAAAAAAATCAAAAAACAACATTGAAACATTTGACTGATGAGTAAGTATTTTTACTCAAAACCCCAAACTAATTAAAACTGTTTTAGAGATTTTCATTATGGAGTAGCAAGTGAATTACAAATATCTTCATAAATAGGAAATATCAAATTTTGTCCCTGTTCTTCACTGATATTGTGGTGTTATTTTAATAATACCAACTGAAAATATACAGGGAAGACATATTAGGAAGTTATTAATGACGTTTAGGCAAGGACTAGTTGTTAAGGAAATAATCATTTTCCATATTAAATTTCTACTAAGTATTAAATTGAAGTGATTAACTTGACAAATAACTCAATCGAAAAAAAGTCTCCCTTAGCTGCTTCAGAAACATGCTGCTTTGAAAATCAGTGCATTTAACGTCACTGTTTTTACATATCTGGAAAGAATGGCTGCCCTAATGATTTCCAGCAATCTGTGCTTGTCTAATTAAGATGTTCCAAGTCCTCAGTTCCTCAAAGCCTTGTTAAAGTAGCTGGACAAATGACAAAACTCCTTTAGGAACTTTCTTCATTTGCTATCTCCACCAGTCTGCCTAAACTGACTGATATCTCTTATCTATTTGTTGTTCTGTTTCCTTGGTATTAGCTGGTCAAAGCCATGGTCAAAAGATCATGTGAATTTGCTGTTCTGGTTGATTTTTAACAAACATAGTAAGAAAGTTCTGTCTGGAGGAGATTTCAAATCTCTTGAATATAGTACATACCAGTTCCTTTGCTGACATATGGAGGCTTGAAGAATTTCACAATGCCATACAAGTTCACTATAGTTCCATCTTTAAGATGATTCAGGGGAGTATACACATATTTAGGAGCAACAGACTGAAAAGGCATGATAAAATGAGGGAACAGAAGAAAAAATTACTCAAACAGTCATACACAATTTTGTCTTTTAACATCATTTATCCTCAGACATGTTTATTTCATCTTAAAAAAAGAAATAAAGATTATATATTTCTTTAGATCTTATTCACTTTAGATTCAGAAAGCACACAAGACTTTTAATTTCTTTCTGGGATTGAACTTCCTTACAATAAGCCAACCAGTTAGTTCAAGTAAGTTTCAATCCATGAACCAGGTGAGTAAAAGTCAGTACAATAAAAAACAATGAAAGACAAATTTTTACTGATGCATTTTAACATGTCCATCCAGAGAATTTTTAAAGCACATACACAAATAGCTCTGTATTTCTGCTTGGCAGTGTCACCGAACAGAATCACTGTCTTTGGCTGGCGGGGGGTTACCTCTCAAAGCCATTGTGCACATCTTCCAATTAAAATACCACAACTGCTAGAGGATTAAAGAAATTAGGGACTGCTTTTTACAGTTAAAGGACTATTGTTCTTTCATCTTAAGGTTGTAATATATGCTGACTAGACTCTTTTAAAGAATACAAGTTCTGTCAAACATTGGTAATTGTGGTTTTCAAGTACTATACTGAAAAAATGAAATGCTAAATAAAAATAATATGAAAATGAGCTCTATCACCATTGGTACTGATTCTTTAACATCATTTTAAAAAGCATTAAAATTTCATAAACCAGTTCTTATGCCTTTAATATACTATTTCCTCTAGAATTTTAATTTAGACACATAGAGGCTTGTTCCAAACAGTAATCAAAACAAATGTTTAGATCAGTACCTGAAGTCTGATTTTAAATAAAAGCAAGTTTCATATTTCCTTTTTTTTTTTTTTTAACAGCACAAGCACACAATCTTATTTAGACCAATAGTTACTGTTCTACTTCAAATTTCCTAAACCAAGATGAAGTCTATTTGGAGATCGAGACGGGAACTATACTACAAGTATAGAAAACTTTTTTTCATATTTTATTTTGTGTTCCGGGTATACTATTTGCAAAAGTAAAAGTTAAATGACTGCTGGGATACGAGTATGGAAGTAAATTAAACAGAAACAAAACCAAATTCTACACATTCTTATTTACATGTAGTTAATCTCATGTGATTTAAAAATAGCCCAAGTAAGAACTTACCATAGATGCAGTTTCTGAAGCACCAGTTGTTCCTGCTTTAGTGTAAATCTGTGGAGAAAAAAATAACAAGTTTTATGATTACAAAATTGAAGGTACTGCAAATATAACAACATTTGATAACTTTAAAGCAAATACAACACTATAAAGAAATACAAACCAGCCCTATTTTTGCTATATGAATCATCTCTGAATCTAGTAAAATTTTATCTACAGAAAAAAAGAAAGTAATATTTACTGCAATTACACTCAGACAAAAGCTTCTTCAAAATAATACACACATTTTCTTAAGTCACTTAGTTGAATATGTTAGGTTACATTAACAGAGTAGCATTTGAAAGTTGGAGGCCACAAATTTAAAACTGCATTTGCTTAACATAGAACTTAAGTGGGTTTAGATTTTGTACATGTCAATGCTTAGAGCAGATCTATTCTCAGTGTTACTTTCCTTTCGGGAGAAAAAAAAATTCTAAAAAGTCAAGGCAAATTCACCAGAATGGGGTAAACTTTATTTAAAGATAGTTCCTAAGCTTTTTGAGCCTTACTTTTAAGCCAGACACCTTCAGTGTAAAGCCTTTTACAGAACTAACAGTGGTGATTGGATGAAAAGCCAAGACGCCCCATGTCTGTGAGGAATGCAGGGCTCAGCCGCCATCCCAAGGCCATAGCCCAGCCTGGCTGCTGACAGGGCCCCACGTCCCAGCTGTGCACTGCAGACTCCTGCTGGGGATCTGCTTTTGCTCTCCACCTCAGCTGCATTCCTGAACCTACCTTTACCTTTAACCAGTACTTTTACCTAGCCGAGTGAAAAGTTATGACTAAGAAAGTGAAGTACACACAGTCTGCTCATTTGTATTAACGTTAAGAATCCAATGCTTGTGTCAGTAAACAAAGTGCCACAAGTTCCATTCTGTGGTCAAGGATGGGATAAACACCTCAGCACAGCATTCAGTGAGCTGCAGTGTCTTTGGGATCAGACTGTATGTCATGAGGTCTTGCCAATACTCAGTTGAAAGTCTCATGTAGTTCCTAAAATTTAGGCACTTTTCATTTAGATGCACCTGTTCAGACTCAGGTCACAGTTTTGCTATCTATGATCTTCAATGAAACATACTCTTTCTACCTATGTATCATGACCATCATCAACAGATAGTGAATGCCAAGAAACAGTTTGCGCTATCATTTTCAATAATTTTGTTTCTCACTGAACTGTGTGCCAAGTTTTAGTTACCTATAGAGGTCAATTCCAAAACAAAAGAGCTTTTCTGAAGTTTAAAAAAAAAACCCAACTTTTTTTCTTAAATTTAGGGTTTAATTAGACAACAACTATTCAGATGAAAATAAACAGCACTGATGTGAAAATAGTACAAAAGAACAAATATTTTACTTAGGAAAAAAGGGTACAATTCTCTTTATAAAATTTAGATTATAGCAATCCATATATTTGAAAGGCAAAGACTAATGATTTGAGTTAAAGTATCACAAACTCATAGACCAGAGAAAACAAAACATTATAGACCTGACTTCACTCTCGAACCCTCTATCTTGTCTGCATTATTGAAACGTGTTATGCACAAGAGTAGTTTGAACAGCTCTAGGAATCTATCTGAAGTCAACTATAGTCAAATTCCTGCACTCAACAAATAAAAATTTACCTGGGAAATAATTTGGTTAGGGTTATTATAGAACTACATGTGCACACAGACACACACGTGTCTTGTTTCCTGATGAACAAGGTAAAATAATCTGTAGCTTTTCAGTTTCTAATAGATTATGCTGTTTTTTCTACTATAAAGAAAAATGGTAATGTAAGTATTTTGGACATTAAAGAAAAAAAAAAAGGTGGGTAACCACACACATAAATGGCTGATCCAAATTCTTCAGACACTTCCAGGTGACAACCATGTCTACCATCCTCGTTCACTGTAGGCGATTTTATCACCTTAAATCCTGCAACTATGAAGGTTTCCTGTGGGGACAGAGCAATAAACAGAAAATCACACAGACTCTATCACATGTTCTATTTTAAGAGTATATGATGTGATATTTCACCCTAAAGTCTCAAGACACCGAAGAAACAAAAATCCTGAACAAATTGTAAAATCTGCCTTTAAGTTTACCAATTTAGTTCTTCTACCCATGGAACTTATATTTAAAACAAATGCAAGAAACCTTTTTTTCCTTTCAAATTCTGCTAAAATTTTCACACTCTTGATGCTACTGTAACGGAGTGCTATTTTTGACAAGGCCTAGGGAGGAAGATTCACACTGAATAAAGCAAAAGAGTCATTCCCCTTTGAATACACTAAAGACTGACTTCTTTCTGATTAGCTTAACTAAGGTAGAAAGGAAATCACACATTGGATCAGCAGTGATAAAACATTCTTTTCTTGGATCTTCTTATTGAGCTACAGCTGCACTTTTACGAAACTCTCTTTGTAAATATTTTGGCTGGACCAACATCTTCCTTAAGGGTCCAATAGATGGGTCAGCCAATAGGTAGGTTTCTGGTAGCAAAAGAGGCATTACAAACTTCTCTGGCATCACTCCTGAGATTCTGGCAATGAAAGCAATTGTAACTCTATTTTTACTTCGGTGAAATGTTCCTCAGACATCACAAAATGAAAAAGAAAAGGAGGATTTAAAGGGTACATGATTCAAGTCACAGCAGTACTTCATGTTTTTGAAGTGAGGTGAGGAGCAACCTCACCAAATTAAAAAAAAAACCAACAAAAAACAAAAACAAGCAAAAAAAAAACCCCACCACAAAACCAAAAAAACCCAAACAACAAAAAAAGCACCCAAAAGCAAAATCAAGAACAACCACCCCCTCCCCACCAAACCAACCAAACAAAACAAACAGACAAAAAAAACCCCAAAGCACCAAAAAAAACCAAAACAGAAAAAAAGTGCCTAAAAATGAAGAAGTAGGAGAAGATAGAAAATACATGAAATACCTTTAGGTAATCAGGGGTGATTAAAAACAGCTATCTGATACACTGCAAAGGTCCTTTACAGTCAGTTCCCTTGCTGTCAGAACTGTATAGCAAGGCTGTGCCAGTGTGCTCCATTCCAATAAACATATTAGACTTGGAACCCTATTTCTATTCAAGCGTCTACCAAAAGCACTTCCATAAACTTTTACTGAATGAGTTTTGTTCATGTGTTTATTTGATTACAACAAATAAAAGAGTTTTCTGATTAAAGTTGACAGTTTTAGCCAAATATTGCACTATGACAGCACTTTTTTTGTTATTTCAGCAATCTGACAATGCTACTCTAAACGATTTAAGATCCAAAACCTTAATGTTTTGTGCAAGAAAAAGAAAGGTTGCTAGATTAAGTGACAGTGATATATTTTGTTATTAAAACATTGGGGGAAAAATTCTGCAGAAAACATAAACTTAATCAGATAGTTTAATTCACAATGAAACTACTTAGGGCATGGTGATTTTCAGGTCGTGTCACAAATGGGAATACAACGTATGCTTTGACTAAAAAGTAGTATATAAGTCACCTAGACATAAGCCATACTCAAAGCTAAGTTAAAATGTGCCAAGACCATTAGAACGCTCAGTATTCCTTGCACCTCTAACACACCACCCCGCTAACATATATGGAAGTTGTTTCATTCTTTCCAGATACAGAAACACACAAATATAAACTTCAGGAAGCTCCATGAATTTTGCCAAAATCAGGTGTTAGTACGTGTCTTTCCTTTCACTGTTAGCTGATGCTACCCAGAATGTTCCTTCAGCAGTAAAATCAACCTTCATCTAAAAAGCTACACCAAACTTCTATCCCTGACAAAGCAAGATACCAGCACCAAGTCAATAAAAAGCCTTGTATGCATAGTTTTGATTTTTAAAAAAATCTTTCACTGTAATTGTCTTTTAAATTAATCTAAAATATATCTTATCAAAAGGCAAAACATTCAAAATATGAATATAAATGGATGACTTCTCTATTATCCATATTCATGATCCTTTGGTTGCTAAGTAAACAGCATTGATAAAAAGAATTGCTTTATTTCAATATTAGTGTGAGAAAGAATTTCCATAAGTAAATATTTTTTTTTCTAGTTCATATTTATAGATTTGAAGGGACTGAACAGACTATTTCTAATTTTAGGGATAGGCAGACTAAGACAAGAAGTCAACATACATCTGTGTAAAACAACTCCTAAAAAAAGAATATGTATGTATATATGTTTTGGTGGTTTTTGGTTTTTTTACCCCACGACGTATAATTCTTGCACACTCCTCTGCCATTTTTCCATATATTAAAATATTGATGCTGTTGATCTGGGAACACCAGTTATCCGAATCTAGTGGGAAAAAAGCAAAAGTGATTCCAATCACTACACCTTCTCCAAAACAAAACAGCAATGAAAAGAGATTTGCAAAACAAGTTGATCTAGAGTCTAACATTTTTCAATTGATCTACAAACAAAGAATGTAATAACTATAGGCATATTGCTCAGGATATTCTTCATAAGAGGACCATTTAAAATATGATGTTGTACACCAGTGTACATTAAATAGAAATGACAAAGGTTTCCACTTGGATAATTCAATGTGTAGAGAGGAAATATTATCCAGTCACATGAACACAGATCCTATTGTAGAATTTATTATAAACTGAAGATATTCCAGGACACAGATATATTAATTAATAGCCTTTCAGGAGGACTGAAGCAGAAATTATGTCGTTATTTTAAGAGTTTTCTACCTTTTACTGTTTCAGAAAAAACATCAGTTACTTAGATGTGCAAACTTATGTTTCCGTGGAGAATGCGCAGAAACTCTTCTCCCCTGAAGAGTCACTGAAATCAGCAAGACTCAGGGAGGTTAAGCATCCCTTTGAAGCCAGCAGGGAGACTGACTAAGGTCCCAGCAACTTAACACCAGCCACAAGCAGCGTCACCAGGCAGGACCTGCACAAACCAGGCCTGCTGCTCAGTGGGAGCAAGTGACAATTCTCCAGCCACTGTAAGGAATAAGCTGAGAATCAACTGGAAGAAAATGGAAAGTTCCTTGAATCCAACAGACTCTTCACAAATTAGCTCCTCCACCTTCCTGACCGGAGGGGGCAATAATCTTAAGACTTAAAAGGAACACATTATTTTTTCGTATCATTTATTACACGACAAACAACTTAGGTCTTTCAAACTGCTGATCTAGCTACTGATATTCAAATACTTGAGTAGTCAGGTTAAACTTCCTTTTTTTAAATGCTTAGATTAAAACAGAAGGAAACACAAATATTTCGCTGCTAATCAAAATACTGACCTACATTAAATGAGCACTAATGTAGTATATGCTATGTATATTGTATTACGTGGTAACTATTATGTGTGCAATTTTTTTAGTCCTTCTTATGATAAGCAGTTTGAAAATACACTATTAAAGCTACACATACAGCTAAGAGATTTCCAGGATGGTCTTTTAAAAAATTATGCAACAAGAAATCTTCTGAAAATAAAGTCCATATTGTTTCCATTAAGCTATCCAACATAAGTTTCAGATAAACTTTTTTTGGTAGAAAATGTACAGTTTTAGAGAGTATTTTAAATGTAACATTTTACTGAACACTATACAGAAGCAGATACTACTGATGTAGTACCATAAATTTAAAATCCATACTTAAATGTAGTACCTTGAAGAACAATCTTGAAAAAGTCTGTTCCATCTTTGAGTTTTGTTAATGGGTAGGAAAGCGTTACTATTCCCTAAAAAACAAAAAAAAACCAAAATAAACTGTTGTGAACTGAGACTGTATGCCTCTAAGTTACCGAAACACTGATAACAGCTGAAACATCTGAAAGATGAAAAAGGTACAATTTAAGGAGTAAGTGCAAATTGCCATCTAAATTCTTAACCAAAAAAACCTGCTACAGACAGCACTAAAAAGTAACATATTTGAGATATAATGAGATATTACATGTCAATGCTACATAGATGCTACTGACTAGATGATATGCTTAAACAAAAAATAGCAGCTATATACATATAACTTTCACTAGTTACAAAAATAGCGTAAAAGACTAGAGTTTTAGCACAAAACCCAAAAGACATCTAAAAAGATAGTGATCAAAATCTTAAAAGATACAGCAATTTCTCCAAAAATATTGGCAAAGGATTACAACATTAATATTAGAACAAAACCACAGTCAAGATGTAACAGATGCATGCGAAGATTAATAATCTCCTGTGAAAGAAATACAGTTACGAGAAGAATATTACAAAGTTTTGAAACTGTAGTGTCCTAGTTATCTGGCAATAATACAAATGCTCTAAAAGATGCTATGATTTAGCATTAATTAAAAATACTCTTTTTATTGTGATGCTGAAGTCACAATGAAGCAAAAATTACAGACCAGCAACTTCAGTGATGTTCAGTGAATTTAACATCTGTTTGGAATTAACACATCTAGTTAGAAAGTTGGTATTATCAATGGTACCAAAAATGTCAGTCAAGTGTATTCTTTCACAGTATGGCAGGTAACGCACGATATACTTCTCAATAATAAAACAAAAAAAATCAGTTCAATAAAGAAAAATAAAAATATTGAAAACAGATTCCATAAAGTGTTTTTTAAAACTACACAAACACCACAAAAAGAGACTAAAAGGTTTCTTGTAAAAAGAGAGCAGGGCAATCTGTCTATAAATGTACAAAAGCAACATTAAGAGGACAGTCAGGTAAACTCCAGTGATTTTACAGTACACATATTCAGTGGGAAGCTTGACTTAAATGCTTGCAAATGCTTCTTAAACCAAATCAGGATAAAATATGCAGCAGTGAATTGTTACTCCAGAGGCCTTTCAGAGTAAAATTTGTCCTACAACATGCTAACGGAGGAGTAATCTAAATCAAATTCAATAAGATTTTACTATCTGTTTTATAGAGCTCCACGACTCCACAAAATCTCAACGTTATTTGCAGATGCTGATTTCCAATATAATTTGGTAATTAAGTCTCCTTAGAAAACTCATTAGTCGTCTCTGTGAAGAGTAGGAACCTAGCTGTTAAAAACAGAAAGGTTTCTCACTTATTTTCAAAATTAAAACTTTTTCCAAAATTTCACTTTTTATATATATATATATACACACACACTCGCACATATATATATATATACACACATAATTGTTCTTGTTGAGATTATCTTGAACTGTACTCACAGGTAAATAAGAGACTACTTAATTTTTCTTGTAATAGTCTTTGCAGTGAAACAGTCACCTCAGGAATGCTCAACATTTACATATTTGTGTTTTTCTTACTAAGAAATTTCAATCTGCAGCAGCAAACTATTTAAAAGTGGAATACGTTGATGAGATAGTGACTGTTTTTTGACCATCTTACTTTTTATTTTTTCTTTTACATCCCAGTATCTTCCAAAGAGTTTTCAAATTCTGGGACAACATTCTTTGCTATAATGGTCTGGCCCCTCCACCTTCCTTTGTATCCCAAACACCTACACTATAGTTCTCTTCCCGGGTTAGGCTACTACCCACTTCTTCTTACTGCCCATTGGTTTCTCCACATGCCTGAAATTCCTGGGCATCAAACTTCAAAACAAACATTAGCAAAACTTGCTCAAATTGACTCTTCCCCCACAAATTCTGCACTACTTGAGTTCAGAAGCAAACTTCCCAAAACCCTCTGCATTCCATCTGCCACTAGACTCACTCTCAAAATGACCATGTACAATTCCTCTAGTGAATGTCTCTCCTTCCTTATCAGGCCTCATCCCCTCAGTCTGGTTTATAGCTGATCTGGCAGCTGATTTTCAGGTTTCATTCAGCTTTGCCACAGCAAAATCCAGAGGATGATGACTAACGGGAGAAAGCATCATGTTTAGTTAACAGACATGAAGACTGAGGTACAACCACAAATTAGAAACTTGCAGTTTTCAAAGTGGTGCCAGGAAGAAAAATCCATGCAGAAGAATGACTGGACTGAGGCACACAAGCCAGACAGAGGCATCCGAAATGTTTTTTCTTGCTTTTCCCAGAACACATTTCATAAAAATCCTCCTTTGCCCTTCCCTCCTTGTCAAAGCAGGACCTGATCCCTATTTTGGCAGGTCTACAGTGACAGTGTGCCACCATTAAGATAACCTAACATCAGTGTATTCTAAGGTTCACTTCAAGCTCAGCCTGCAGAACTGGATTTTCCTACACATTTAATGGTGCATTAGCACAAGCTTTATCAGCTCTCCAGTTGGGCTGTTTTTATGCCAAGCTGTCTTAGTCACCTACTAATCCATGTCAGCAGCAGCATGAAGTTCTCTTCACACAAGGCAGAATTCTGAGAAAGACATTATACACACTTTCCCTTTCAGAATCAGCTATAGCACTGCATGTATGCTTTAAATCATAGTCTGGTAATAATTGCTCTGCTTTCCTAATGGAAACATTTATTTTGGCAGAAACATTTTCTAATTTATAATCCATTTTTTTCTCCTTCACCACTTCCTTCTGAACAAGAATCCCTGCTCATCCATGTCAGGGCTGCTAGCAGACATAGCTCTTCAAAGCAGGGAAGTCTATATATCCTGCAGGTGAACAGGGATAGAAAACTGCACCCTGAGGAATAAAACCCGTTTGCTAGCAGCAGTGGTTATTGATGTTTCCATTTGTTCCTTTACAAGACCCAAGGGAGGCTGGATCATTCTCAATCAAATCACCTCCTATACCACTCAAGTGCTGCCTGCTTCCAAACAGGGCAGTTTTGCTCCTTCGCTACACCGAAGTGCACCACTCCTGGCATCAATTTGACACCACAATGAACCAGTACAGAGTGAGAGCAGCAGAAAATTATCCTCTCTCCACCAATATGGATGGTCCTCTGCCAGTTTCCTTCTCATGAATGGACTCAATCACAGGGTCACATAAGCACTAGAGTTGGAACTGGGAATATATAGCTATGGAAGCAAAAATGGTTTTTTTGGATACAGAAAAACATTAGATCAGTTCAGCTCACATTTTTTAAAATGCTTGTGCCTTTTTTTGAAGGACTCAAGACAACTTAGGTTTTCTACAGAACTAGACTGCCGAATTTTTTTCCTCTTGTTTTTTTTAGTAACAGACTAAAAGCAAGCCTGGGTTAATGCTGATTTCCTGACAGATAAGCATCAGGGATGCCTAAAACATATTCTCAGAGCCACAGACAAAAAAAGTTAAACAGGATAAAAAAAGAACACACTCAAGAACTGACACCGTGTTTTACAGAGAATACTTGTTTCAGTCATGAGAAAAGTATTTCTGCATTTCACTAGTACAGCAGGATTATACTTCCAATCTGAAATATATTTGGGATTACTGTCAAATATAAGTGCACGCTTGGTAATGATAAAAAGACCTAACTTTGTCTTGATGCTGCTAGTTGCTACAAACAACACTTTTCATAAAACTGGATATTGCGTTGTTTCATACAAAAAAAAAAACTACTTTAGAAGTCCATTACTCTGAAATCTGACCTTTTACAGGATTGAGGTGCTTATTACTATTTTTTTAAAATAAAATACCACTTAACCTCCTCCAACCCCTCCATTTTCAGCACAGCATTCTGCATATTAGTGAGTTTTTAAATTGGTCCACAGCTTATAAATTGTGAAAAGAGAAACTCTTTTAAAATTTCAGTCTGATAACATGAAAGGGCAGGACTATGAATCAATGAAGGTAACAGCAAATGCAATGTAGTTCAACAAGGTCATAATTTTCCACTGCTTAAAGACATGCAACAGATCAACATAGAGACACACAGTTGCAGAAAGTCACCAGCTGAGCTGGAATATGGAGGTGTCATGCTAATGTAGCAGGAGCTATTTCAAAGCAAGACAAATTTTTTTACTGGTCAGTTTACCTGAATGTATTTGTTGGTATGATCGCAGCCTTCTTGCAAATGTTGCAAAGTCTCCCTCTGCAAATGGCTTGGTAGTGGAGTCTCAGATTGTCCTTTAATGATCTTCAGCAATTGAACAGGCATAGCTGCTTTATCTAAACACAAATTATAAAAAGTTCTGAAGCTCCTCATCTTGCTCAAATTAAGAGTTACTAGAAGTTGCAGCTTACTCCGAAGGGGAATACTTATCTATTTCATAACAAGACAGTTTAATATGTAAGAATAAGAATCTTCAGAGGGATTGGCCTCATCTCTTAGTACTGTAAATAGCAAGAGAGAAAGGAACACTTCCTTGGCAATAGAAAACCATCCAAATTACTTTATTTTTCAAACATTCCAAAACACCATAAATGGCAATAAAATATTACTTTACATATAAATAAACAGGAATGCATACAAATGCAAAGGCTAATGTAAACAATGTTAATATTTTATGTACAGAAATGCAGATAAAAACCAAGCAAAGACTTTGAATGACTCCTTCCCCAGCACAACATCATGGACAAAGTCTCTACATTCAGTTTTTCCCCTGTAAGAAAATTTGACTCTAAGAAATTAAAACGCCTGTAATTTTAACTTAAAATGAACAAAAAATGCTTATGTACCAATTGAAAAATTTTCATCAGTGAATCAAATAATGAAAAAGTAATAAAGGAAATTAGATGGGTATCTACAGATGCTAAGCATGGAAGGCACTGGGAAAAAGCTAAGAAATGTATGACTGTGTCATCTATTGTCTGCCCTCACTGTGCTAAAAGTCAATGCAACAAATTATTAGTGATAGTGTTATAATGCTGAGAATAGGGGAGAGGAAAAGTAGTTGATTATAGTGAAGTTACATATAAGAGAAATAGAAAAAAGTAATCTAGCAATAAATAGTTATTGCTGTATTTTCTCATTACATGGTCCTCTCATTTCTTCTGGTGGTATCTTTGGTCTTTGCTGTATGATTTTTATTTCAAGTGGGTATCTACAGAAAAGCCACAACATTATCAATCTTCTGCTTCCAATAAGTTTTAATAAATTAAGGAAAAATGTATTCTGTTTTCTGAAAACCCAGACGGCAGTATTATAGGCACAATCCTAATTTCAAAGAGAGTTTTAGCAATTTTTATATGATAGTAAAGGACAAGAAAGAATTTCCTATAGTTTGGAATGGATACAAAAACTTAGTATTTTACTCAATAAAAGCTTAACCTACATTTCAGTTTCAGTTCAAAAGAGCTTTTTCAGAGCTAAGCAGACTGAATTCCTACAAAATATTTAGCTATAATTAAATGGAATTGGGAAACCACTGCAAAATGGAAATACCGCTGGATCGTAAGTTATAAACATAAGTCAAGGCATATAGGTGCAGACAGCAACATTATAGACTTTTTTTTTTAAATGCCTTATTCTTCAGAAAAATATAAAACCTACCTTAGTGTCACTCCAGTATCCAAAGACATCAGACTTCACAAATAACTCATGACTATTTCTCTCCTTGTGACCTTCCTTTCTCCTTCCCCATTTTCTAGGAAACTCCCCAGTACAGTTATTCTTGCCTAACAGACTGCAAGAAGTCACAGTCACTCATGAGATATCAATAAAATCCTTTGGTTCAAGGATGTCTCAGCCGCAAGGCTACACATAGGATGACAGGCTTTTGTTTTTTCCTAGCCTCTAATTTACATGAGGAAGGAGGCAGAGACGAAGCATTATCAACTGACCACAATCCTCATTCTCTGTCCCCTGCACTGCTCAGGGGGAGGAGTGAGAGAAACTGGGAGCGGAGCTAAGCCCAGAAGATGGGAAAGGTGAGGGAAAGGTCTTTAGATTAGTCCTTATTTCTCATTATCCTACCCTGGTTTGATCACCAATAGGTTAAATTACGTCGTTTGAGTATCTTTAGTCCATGTAAACGGCGAGTGATCTCCCTGCCTCAGGAGAAGGGAGCTTTTAGTTGTATTTTCTCTCCCCTGTCCTGAGGGGAATGATAAGAACGGCTTTGGTGGGCACCTGGCTTCCAACCAGGGTCAACCTATGGCAGCACAAAGCTGGGCGATACAGTACCAAATGGGTTTCAATTTCTGCTTGAGCTGAAGGAGAGGTAAAAGCCTGCTACAAAGGTGCAGATGCTGTTCCCTCTCTCTCAACTGCTTTGACTAGTGAGGTATTACAAGTTACAATTTCCATAAAATGTTACTAAGTGAGGCTAAAAACTAGGCCTTTATCTGTATGTTTTCAATACACAAACCAGGACAGCTTTGTCATTAACTTACTAGGATTTCAAGCCTCTAGTGAAAAGAGGAACTAGAAGATTTACACAGCTTTTCAATTCAAAGTATCTACTTCACACTTTATTCTAGCAGACTAAGAAGCTGATCTATTCTACCTAGAAAGAGTCAACTTCAAAGTTAATCAGCAATATTGATCTTCACCCAGCAACAGTATAATGAGCTAGGGAGATATACAACATAGCAGATTAACACTTTTTTTTATCCTGTTTCTCTGTTACAGTCAGTTCTTGAGCAATTAAATAATTTTTTCTGGTTTTTTATTCTTCCCCATAAAGATGTCTTAACAACACAGAGAATTTTGTGTGTAATACAAATTTATGTAAATAACATTCCAGTAGAAAACGAACGGGTTTTTTTTCCAGATCTTAAGCTTCTTTATATATAAAACCAAGGTCATATGTTTTAACTGCTAATCTCTCAAGCTCCCAGATTCTTGTTCTCAGCAATTAAAAAACAAAGATATGAATATCCAGCTCTAAGAGCTATAAAAGTAAATTTTCAAAAACAAACTGATAGAGCACTGGCTTTCACAATCTACATGAAGATATTGTTAGGGCTGTCCTTGGCGTTCCCAACTCTCCTGAAGAGCAACTAAGGGAAAATAAGTCTGTAAAGTATCTGTGTTGCTCTCAAAAGTCTGCCTAACAGAGGACAGGAATGACAGGAATCATTCCAACTTGAGCCTAAGAAGCTTGTAAATGGTGTAAACAGAGCTATGCATAAGGATGGATACTGAAAAAAAACCAAACAAACAAAACCAACAGTCTGCAAGAAAGGCAGACAGCATCATGGGACACTCCTCGAAGAGGACGGAGACACAACACATACACACAGTAGAAGGAAGGCTGTGAACTACAAAAACCTTTTGCCTTCCAAAAATTAAATTGACAAAAAATATGGAGAGCAAGCAACAAAAGAGTTTAACAATTTTAACAAAGAATTACATGAAAGGATGTAGACTGTTTCAAGCAGACTGTATACTGCATATAGGGTTTAACCTGCAATTTAACACCCCCAAAGAGAATGTGCCATGCATCACTTAAGTGAAATATAACGCTGAGGATGGCTATGGTCTTAACTCTTATGTGTTGCTCTGCCCTCTCCCTGACATTCTGCCTATCAATTTTCTAGACCTTAAATTTCTGACAGTGGAACAATCTACTTCAATGTACTGTCTCCATTGCATACAGCACAGCAGCATGTATTCCAAAAGCATAAAACCATCTTAAACCACAAGACACCAGAAGAAAATTTCTTAGCAGAAATGGCTTAACCTTCCACTGAAAGAAGCAGCCATTTTATTTTATCATTTTTTTTCTGGAAAAAGAGTATTATTCTACCAAAATATTGCAGTCACAGACCGCCTCTCTCTCTAGGTTCAGAAGTAAGAAAAAAATTTCTATAATATTTCTGAAGGACTTCATCCTGTCCTTCTCACTCGCAGCTTGAGAGTACAAACATCCACAGATATGAATTAGGTGACTTGGACTGGTTTGGGGTGCATGCAAAGAAACAAGAAAAGCTTTCAGGCTCACAATCTTTTCATCAGTTCCCACAGAAAGCAAAAAAATATAGCATTTTTTTTTTATGTGTAGCACATGCCAAAAACACACTCTAAGAGCCTGGTAATTACCGTGTTTAAAACTGAAGTTTCAAACACCCAAAGATTTATGCAATTCCAGAATCAGACACTGACTTTGAAAAACTGTAATTTTTGAGCTTTGCACTGCAAAATAGGATGGTAGGAATAACCTGACCATTTAAGTCCTTTTGTGAAGGCCTTACTTCTTTTTTCTCTAGGCTTTTTAAACTTTCACTATAATTAAAAAGAATTAAAACCCAAGTTCTTAAATTACATTTGGAAACACATCAGAATCTAAACTCTCAATTAGTTATATCACCCTTCAGCACACACTGAAATCACTATTAAACCACAAGCTGCAGTTGCAAGTGAAGTTAACACCACACAGTGACAAACAATATAGAACTGTTGACATGAACTGAAAGTTGACATGAACTGGGTAACATGACTGAAAGACAGGGGAACAAAAGAAAAACAAGCCATGTAGGAAAAGCTAATTTGTTCCTATCATCAAGACAATTCATCAGCCTTTCTCCCCTTCCTACAGGATTCTCTATGCAAATGAAATAGTCAAAATTTGTATGGCAATTAGCACAGTAAGGAAGTACAAAGTACTCTGTAGTCTCCTCTAGAACAGAACTTTTCTTCAAGAACTAGTAAGAAAATATCTGTGGAGCAGAAAAGCAAAGAAAACACAAAAAGTGAGAGGTAAAATGGAAAATTTAGTCCTTTCTCTACAACCAAGGAATACTTCAGTCATAGACAAAAATTACATGAAGAAGATAATGTCATTTTGGGAAATAAAAGAGAATAAAACACATGACCGTGTGGACTTCTGAAGGAAACCTCACCAGAGTTTCATGAAGAATGAAGGAAGAGCCAAGAGCATCAGAATCTCATTGATGTGGTCAGTCACACTGCTAGATACCTGAAGCCCCTGTAAACATAAATGCTTGTCAGTGCAATTCTCAGGCTAATTGTGCAAAAGTAAAAACAATTATGAAATACATAATGCTTCATTTTAAAAGCACACATATGTGTAGACATGGTCATACACTCTCACTATATTTTATGCAAAATTTTATCATAAAAATGAGTATTTGCATCTTGAAGTACAGAGCTACCACAAACCCAACCTGCAGTCACAAGAGAAAGCTTTTGTCATACAGTAGTCTTCATGAAATCAAGATGATCATCAGTGAATAAAGTGTGTAGTCTGTCTAGAATTTTTGCAAAAGTCTGATTTGGTAATTTATTATTTCCTTGAGAATTCTCATGAGGTGAAAACATCATGTCAGGTTAACTAAAATAGGAGAAATCAAGTCAGTAGCCCTTAGCTGCAAGGCCCTTACTATTCCCTTAGCTGTAAGGCTTCAGCTTTCTCTTGCTGCAGGTCTTCAGGCACTTAACTTTTTTTGGAAGAATGTCCTAGGCTATTCTTACACTTGACTACACAGGTGGTACTTTCACTAGAATACACCCGAATTTCTTAAACAAACAGTATCTCCTTTATTTCAGATTAAAATTTACCGATATGACATTGTGCAGAAGAGACCACAATCAAACGTTACCTGAGGAAAATGGATTCTTACATAGCCATTATTATCTCAGCAGTACTTCAGCTCTAGAAAGCAGCAACGCACTGCAAAGCAATGGCCTCGGAAGGACAGGGCTACTCTGCAGATCCCACACTTCACAAGATATGAACTAATCGCTACAGAAACTCAATCCATCAGGTACGAGAAGCCGAGACCTTTAAAACCAAGATCTTAAATGCACCAGCAGAGGCTTACTGCCAATAAAACTCCCCTTTCAGTTTACTCAGTGCCCGATAAGAAACTTCCAAACCCGTGGCGTGCTGGGACTCAGATCCCAGAGCAGAGCCCGTGCGCAGGGCAGCTGCGGGAGGGAGAGGGTGTCTCACACCGGGAAGCACAGCCGGGCCCGCAGAGCCGCCGGTCCCCGTGTGCCGCCGGTCCCCGTTTGTCCCTGTTCCTGTCCCGCCGGTCCCTGTTTGTCCCTGTTTGTCCCTGTCCCTGTCCCGCCGGTCCCTGTTTGTCCCTGTTTGTCCCTCTCCCTGTCCCGCCGCGCCGCCGCCTGCGCCACTTCCGCCCGCCCCGCGCGCCTCCCACGCACTGCGCATGCCCGGGCGGAGCGCGCAGGCGCACAGGCTGTGTCAGGCACGCCCGTCCCACAGGGACCGGGACCGGGACCGGGACAGGGGCGGGGACCGGGACAGGGGCGGGGACAGGGATGGGCAGCAGCCCCCTGATGCTCCGCGCTTCTCAGTTCTGGAGTTGGGTTTTCATGTCTGTAAGGGATCTGTTTAGCAATTAGAATTAAGGTGAAGTGAAATAATGGAAAACTTGTACATAAGTAATTTAAAATTGGGAACCATCGAATTGAACTCCAGAGTAATTTAAATGGCTACTTGATCTTCTCTCCTCTTTTGCTGTTTCTGCTTCCAGTTACTTTTTCTAAATCGACTATTAAATTCTTTTATAAAGTAAAGTTAAACCTAGAGGAATTGGAGTTTGTGTCCTGTCCTGTAGAGCATCAAAAGAGAAAACGTTAGATGTATATAAGCAGAATTTTGGTAAAAAGAATACCCCAATTTTATGTGTCAACAAAACAATAATTGGATCTGCCAGAACTTTAGCCTGAAGTCCTTCTTTCTTTATTTTCTAATTCTGTTTTTTAATGGTAGTCGTATTGCTCTTCAGGAGGATGGCAGGGGGGCAGGGCTGGGGACAGGAGCGGGCGTGGGAAAAGCGGTGAAAACAAAGCGCGCCCTGTCCGTGGCCGGGCTGTCCCTGTGCCCCAGGCTGTCCCGGGCTGTCCCTGTGCCCCGGGCTGTCCTGGGCTGTCCCTGTGTCCTGGCTGTCCCTGTGTCCCTGTGTTCCGGACTGTCCCGGGCTGTACCTGTGTCCCGGCTCTCCCTGTGTCCCTGTGTCCAGGGCTGTCCCGGGGTGTCCCCGGCTGTCCCTGTGTCCCGGGCCGGTGCAGACCCTCCTGCAGGAGCCATGCCGGCCCTGGGAGCGTCTCCTCCCGGTCCCAGCCCGGCTTTTCCCCAACCTCAGCTCCAGCATCCCTTGGAACGGGATGTTCAGTGCCGGCAGGGACAGGACCGATGTTGGGTAGCCTATAAAACGGGGATGCTACCGCCGTGTTCAGGCGAACTTAAAAGCTGTCACCTGCAGAAAGTTAAAAAACATGGGGGAAAGAACACCCTGCTGCCTGCTGGCGTCTGTTGTTCTTTAAATGGCTTTGGAAACCAGTATTCGTCACTGACAGCGACACGGCGTCCCTGAGGCTTGCTGATGTTTGGATGTTGCAAGCTGACACATGCCAAGATCCCACTGACACATGCCAAGATCTCATTTGCAGTGACTGCCAATTCAAAATTACAGCATTTGTGGCTCAGCGTTGCAACAGCGACACTTCTTCCTTAAAAGCCTTCAGCTTTCTGTCTCCAGTACCTCAGAGATATGTCTGCTGCCAGTCTGTGCTCTCTCTTTTCCCTTTCCCTTCTCTGCAGTCATGGATATCAGGAACAGCTTTCCTTTTCTTGTTTTTCATCACTTAGTGATTTTAAAAAAGTCCCACTGGAAGTAATTTCTTCCTTTCTCTACCTTTAAATCATTTCCTTCACAACCCTCCTCCTATTTTAGAATTGTTTCAGTTATGTCTCTGGAGTGTTTTATAGTTACACTTAGAATTCAAATCCAATTCAAAAAGTGGAACTTGGATCCATCCATGTTCAGGAAGCCTCTGGAGGGACAGCTGTGCTTTGTACTCATTTTCACCATTGACAGCCTTTTCTGGAACAGGCTTCTTTTCTTTGATCATCACACTTCCCCATAAATTTTAATCCTGTACCTTCCATTGGGTATTAATGTACCACGCTTGATTATGAGCAAAAATATTATTAAGACCTTGTTACACAGGCATGATAAAAGTAGCCCACAGTCAGGGCTAAGACAGAGCTGGGAATTTAAGCACACCTGGTTACATGGAGGACTAATGATCAGCCATTTGGAGAGCCAGCTACAGCAGATAGGCTGAGAAGATTGGTGAGACTTGCCCACATCCTTTCTTTCCATAAAAATATATCAAGAAATTGACCTTACCTTTAGGCTATTAAGTTCTGTCAAGCAAGCATTTCTGGTGGAATATTGTCTGTCTTCTCTTATGACCTCTATTTTTAAAACTACATTTTGAAAACAACGTTTTTGAGAAGAAAAAATCAGCAGCAAAAAAAAGTTGATCAAGTGGTAAAGGAAACATTCAGGAATTAAACATTTTTAGAGCCTCTTGTCATTAGGTAAAAAAACTGGATAATTTGAAAGAATGCAGAAACTGTGCCACTGATGCATTTCTCTTTTCCGTTCTGGTTCTTTTTTGCATGTCTGTAAAAGATCTATTTAACAATTAAAATTATGGTGAAGTGAAATCATGGAAAGCTTATACATTATAGGTAAATTAAATCAAAATAATTTGAAAACATCAAATTGCACTCCAGAGTCATTTAAATGGTTGCTTGATCTTCTCCTCTTACTTCTCTCCTCTTCTGCTGCTTCTGTTTTCAGTTACTTTTTCTAAATTTACTATTAAATTCTTTTATAAAGTAATCTTAAACCTAGAAGAATTGCAGTTTTTTATGTCCTGTCCTGTGTATAATCAAAAGAGAAAAACGGAGAAGAAGCTGTATATAAGCTGAATTTTGATTTTGATAAAAGAATATCCCAATTTTATGTGTCAACAAAGCAATAATTGAGTCTGCCAGAAATTTAGCCTGAAGCCAGTTTTTCTTTAATTTTAACCTTGCTTTTTTGTGGTAGTTATCTTCCTCTTCAATTACTCATTTTCAAGAAATTTTATGAGAAGTTAGATTAATTAAATCAGAAGGTGATTTTTAATGTTCCAGTAAGTGTGTGTTGTATATTCTCATACTACTTGCAGTAAAAGTAATCTTGAAATGTGCTGCAATTTATATGTATCATGATACAAAACAGTACCTCTTCAGAGGAAAAAAAGAATCACCAAAACCAGAATTCTGATCTTAACATTGGTTTGCTTTGTGGCTTTTAATAAATCATGCTTAAAGCTTATGCTACAAAATGAAAGTCCATAAATAAATAACATGGTAGTGTTATTTCTTGAACCCATGTTTTGGGGTGGGGTAGTGGGGTCCACATATAACAGTTGCACATGCTCTTAACCAGTTTAAGAATTCTTGGAAAGCCCCAAATGCAACTGAAATTCTGGTCTCACTGAAAATAATAAAAAATTTCCATTCACTTGAGCAAGAGCAAAAGGTCCCCCTCTGCATCAAAATACTGTGTAACATAAGACACTGAATCAAAGCTTTCAGAAATAGAAGCCTTATACATTAAATCAATACCTTGTCATAGGATCTTCAGAAAATTATTATCTTAATGAGGCAGGAAACTAGATATGGGTTTTAGAAACTATCCTCCAGCTCATGGGTTTTTTTTTCAAAAAAGTAAAAACAAACAACCCAAAAACCCTAAGAGAAAAAAAAAAAAACAAACCAACAAACAAACCAAACCAAAAATGGGCAAGTTTTTCAAATATGTTTTTGCAAACACACATTGCAGTGGCAGTCGAGTCCTTAAGCAATATTGAAAATTCTATCTCTTCAATCTTATTCTCCTCTGATATGTTAGTAAACAGTATTGGAAGAAGAAGGATCATCCTACAGGACTACAGGCTATCTTCATTAGCAGCTGCTTTGGTATAATGTTTCCCAAGTTCAGCATGAGACATTTCACAGCCTAAATGTAGCCCTTTCTACTCCTTTAACTTTGCTTTGCTTTGGTGATAGCACTTGATTTTTAGTAACTTACATTTATACAGGCCAAATTCAGGCAGACATCCTTTGCAGTACATCTGAAATGATGTGTTGCTTGCAAGAATTGATAGGCTAAGAGTAGTCAAAATTCCAGATTTATTAAAATTACAGAAATTATTACAGTATAAATGTTTAAGAATTTCTAGATGACTTCCAGGAATGAATTCTAATTGCCTCTTTATAAAATATAGTTAATGTGCAGTCACTCAATAAAAAATCATATGACTACAGCGTACTTCTCATTACAAAGTGCTGTGCTTAAAGGATTTTCCTTCTGTAGAGAACAGTCAGATCCATTAGTTATAACTGCTGGGAAACCTGAAATGCAGAGACCAGAATTAGAGTATTTTGAAATAAGTATATATGAAGTACTAAAATAAATAATTCTTTGGGATTTTTTTTATATTAGTGTTCTATGTGATTGAAGCTCACTTACACAGATACAGCTTATGTGTATGTAAAAATAAATAGACCATAGAAGTATTTAATGGGTATGTTATGATAATTTAAGAAGCAAGATTTGCAGAGGAGGATAAATCTTTTATTAGACCAAATTGTATAAGTTATGGTTTGTATAAGTTATGATAGCATGGAACACTTTCACAGGCTATTGCTGATATTTCAGTAGCTCATTCACTGAGCAGATTCATGACTAGCTCCCTGATCAGAAGCAGCCAGCTTTAAATAACTCACTAATGGCGTATTGGGTGAAGAAAGACTCATTTTGAGCAGGAGACAATTTTCTCCTATATCTAGGAGATAAGGAAAAAGAAATGGGAGAGGATTCAGGGAAGAGCAAGAGATTGAATGTAGGAAAGGAAATGAAGAAAGTCTCCACTAAATGTGATCCTGGAGACACATCTGCTTATGGCAATTCTGTAGTTCAGCCACTCTCAAGTAAATCTGAAAATCTCCAAGTTTGCTTGTAAAAGAAGGTGATATGTGATACACGGAGTCTCTTGCAAAGGATTCTTGGGCCAACTGGCTACTTCAAAACTTATTGGGGTTTTGAGCATTATTAAGATAAATGTTAAGAGAATATTTTAATTATTACAGTTAGTGTAAATTTTGGAAGCTGACACAAAGCTGTTTGAAATCGATGTTAGTTTTTCCATTGGTTCCAAACGTTTCCTATTTATTGAATAATCACAGATACTGCAGATCAGATTTCTGTTTGTGGGTTTTAAGTGTGCTTCTTTGTTTAAAGTGAGACATTTTTCTAAATTTAATATGCTCATTATGTATGTTTGCTCTGTGGTTGTGCTTTTAGCTAATTTTCTTAGCAATAGGATTTTATTTTCTAATAAGACAGCTACCCAAAAGCCTTCTGTAGAAATCAGAATGGTGGATATTTATTGTCTCTTTGCATAGTACTTTTTCTGTATTTTAAGTGAAATACTCACTAGCTCTAAGAATGTTGAAATAGTGTTCTTTATTCTAAAGCCTCAGGTGTCTGACTAGCTATAGAAGTTTGTGCTTTTTTCATTGATGCTTATAAGCTTACTCTGGCTAAGAAGGCTACTGCAAAAAAAAAAAAAAATCTGATTTACATAATTTCCCAAATAGTTGATGTGTTAGTGTGACATGTATCCTGAAAGTAAGATAACGAAAAGAAACCCCTACACTTCAGAAGCAGTGGATTTTTTCTTTTGTTTGAAACACAGGAATAAAACCAGGAATGTATTAAGATATTTTTGTGAGAAAAGTATAACATTCGTAACTACAAGGTAATTAAAAACAAAGTGGCATCACTGGGGTGTTTAATCTTTTAATGTCGGAGCATTTGTTTGCATATCCATTCTTTGCATGTGAATTTTGGTTATGTGTGCTTCAGTTGTAGACAACAGTGGACAGGAATCCAGGCATATATTTTCAAAAAAGTCATTAAAAGAGCTTATTAAGGGGTGCAATTGTGTGAGTGCAGATAAAGAGAACTATTTCTATAAAAGCTATTTATGTGTTACTTGTAAAATAGTAAAGTGATTCTTCCTTTATTTTCAATAACTGAAGCAATTTCTTTCCTCTGGTACGTACTAAAACCTGAGAATTTTTTTCCTTAGAAAATAGAACTCTTTAAATAGAATTATCTATGAACCAGTTTACATGGAAAATTCAAGTTCTTCCATTTCAAGAATGAAAGTCAAACTATGGTTATTATCACAGGCATCACTTTCCTCACTGTGAAAACCTACAGATGCCATCATGAACTGAAATCATTGTGTCTAACAATGTAGTGGTGAACAAAAGGGTCTGTCTTCACACCATAAGGTTTACAGTCAAAGTACGCTGAGAAAATTAGAATTGGAGTTAATTTAAAATGCAGTGAGCTACTTACATTGAAGCCAAAAAATATGTCAAGAAGCTGAAGTAGACTTGGGAAGATATGTTACTGGGAAGCCTACTCCTATTAAGTTATTTATTTTTCATTTGTGTGATGATGGTGCCAGTTTTCCAGACATCATTGAGTTCTCTAGCCTGAAGAAAACTTCTGTACATAAAATGAGTTATAATTTATTAAAATATGGACCTTTTGGGAGAAATAAAATACCCCAAAAGCACAAAAACCCGTTTTTGTTCTTGAAAAACCTTAAGCTATTAGGGCTCACTGATAATTCTGTCTTCATTGACTTACAACAGGATTTTTCAATTTTTTTTCCTGGTTTTTCACATTTAATTCTCAATTCAGCTTTGCATCAATGTATTTTTAAATTATAGATTTCTTTTGACTTTCAGTAAGATAAAAGGAAAACTAAACTAAAATTAAATAAAGGTGGGGAAAAAACTTGTGACTTAAACAGAATGACTTTATCTAGTCACACTAGTCATGTTTACCTCCTATCCTGAGATATTCTGAATGTTTTCTAAAAGATCCTTCATTCAGGTTTTAACTCAAAGGGCCTTAAGAGCTTTTCAGTACCCTGAAGCTAAAGCATTGGGTGTCCAGTGCTCTTTGTCTTTTTATCTTCAGTTTTCTATGAAAAACTGAACAGAAGTTGCTCTACCATTAATAACAGACCACTTTATTTAAAAATGTTTACAACTTGGAAGATGTTTGTCTTCACTCTTCCAAACATTTTTGTCTGTGGGCTAGATGATTACTTTTTAAAGCTTCTTTGTTACAGAAAAACAGAAATGGCATTTTCCAAAACATGGTAAACATAAAACATTGTTTTACATTTGGAAACAGCCAAAATATTCAAAGTGAGGCAAAATATGCCATTAGTTTTTTTATCATGACAGATAAAAAAAGTCTCCCTCAACAACTGAATAAGAGGGAAGCACAGGAAATCTTCTGACCTCTGTGTTAGTATCTGACAGTTTAGTGATGATTTTGCACTCATCTTTACTTCTAGAATTTGTTTATGTCATGGTTTAGGAATGGTATTCCCCAATTCAGTGCCCCCAGCAAGACTCCCCAAACCATGATCCACTCTTACTCCCCCATTTTCCCCTTTCCCTCCTCTGCGTCAGAATGGAGAGGAGAATTGGACACACAACAGGCAAAGGTCACAAGTTAAGAACAATTCACTGGAAACGGCAATGAAACAAGAAAATGAACAGTAACAGCAAAAATACTGATGACAGAGGGTACACGGACAGAAATGATACACAGGGAAAAAAGCCCTGATAACAGACAATACCAGAGGGCTCCCTCTGTCATGTTTTCTTGACTAACAGGAACTCCTTCTCCTCAGAAGAGTGTCCCTTGCCCCTGGCAATGACATGAGGTGGCACGGAATATATAGCACCATATGTCCTAGCCATGGCCCCTCCCAGCTACTGCAAAAAATTAACCCTGTCCTGGCTAGAATAAAGACAGCATAACTCAAGAGTGCTTTTAATTTCAGCCATTACTGGCCACATTTTTTTGAGTGCAGCTCTGTTGTCCTTGATGTTTTACATTCTTGTGGACTTCAATGGGACTTAAAGCCACATAGAATCTTGTGGAAGTAAGGATTTTTTGTCTGTGTCAAGACCTTATTTAACAGACTGCTGAGCTCTCGAGAGGTATTACATGAGCTCAATTTCCACAGAAATGTCAGGGCAGATGTTCAAGCCCTGCAGAATTATGAGAATATGGTGGTAGGTTCTTACCTTGGCAATGGTCTTGTTGCTGTGCTCTGCACACCTAGGAGGTATGGTAAATTGAAGACTCTTAAATAATAGCAGATACTGAGAATGTTGATTCTTCATTGTTGTGTTGAAGTATTTTGTTGCAATGAAGAAAACGGTTGAAAAAATAAGATGCAATCAATAGGCACAAGCAAAAGATACTACACTTACACAAAAATAGAAAATAGTCATGATGTAAATACACAAGGTTAAACAATGGACTAGGTGGGAGTTCTTTAGAGAAGAAAGCAATGAATCACATGTCAGTCAGCCATTTCATTCTGTTCTAAAAAAAAGAAAAAGCACAAATTATGTAAATAACCTGTAAGGTAGATAAAAAGATAAAACAACCTAACAACCTTCCTGTTCAAGAGTTTTGATAAGCTGGTGCAATGTGTCTCACCACATTTCTGTCATAAAGCTTGAAGAAAAACATAGATCCATTGGAGGGGTTCTGAAAGGCATCAATGTGAATGAGGAAAGGGTTAGGGAACATGACCACCAAAGATGGGTGGAAAGATTTGGGGTTATTTAGCTTAAAAGTTTATCTAATGTGAAGTCATGTGTGTATAAAAATAGAAGTGAAGAAATATTTTTTTTTTCTGTGTCTGTGGTACCTTGGAGAAGAAGTCATAAGCTTAAATTCTGTAATGAATTATTCCTGTTTGACAATAGGGCAGACTTTCTGAACAAAAAAAAAATAATGCTGAAGCATGGAATAATTTTTCTGAGATCTGCATTACTGAATGGATTTTTTTTTGGGCCAGGTTAATAAAATATTTAGTTTAGCTAGCTGATTTGTCTCAGAGTAGATGGATAGATAGGTAAGATACCTTCTGAAGGTTGTTTTAACTCTATTCTTCTATAGTTCTTTAAGATTTGTCTTGAAACCTTTGTTTAGTTTAAATTTATTCATTTATTAAAGCTGCATTATTCTCAGACAGCATTATTCTCAGCTGTTTCTGTGAACTCAAAGTAATCACTAGACAAGGATGGAAGACTGTTCATATGCAGACTGTGAAATAAATATTTACAATTTGTTGCTTTTTTGTGACTTAGTATATACTCATTGTATTTGACTGGATGTGATTAATATGAGCTTAAGAGCCGTCATTTGATTTTGTTTTAAACAATCTTGCTTTATTGTTCATTGCCTTATTTTCATGCTGCTTTAGTTCTTTGTTCTTTTTTGTATATTGACAATGTCATTCAGTTTTGTGGTTGCTATGGTTTAATGTCATTAGTTTAATTGCCATTCTTTAGATAACATAAAAATCTAAGAAGTGCTAAGAAGTTTCAAAAATAGGTTTTTAAAATTTCTTTGATAATTTGATTAGTAGCAAAAAGAATAAACATTGTACACAGCATTTTCTGATATAGCATAATTACGATTGCATTCAGCTGAATTGACTAAGACTAGATGCTCAACCAAGCATCTAATTATTTTGAAAAATTGAAGTTGGATGCTGCATTGTGACATTGAATATAGACAAAGGTTCCTGATACTGATTTCTGCATCTTTAAGAAAGCAGTCAAGCATGAAGGAGCACAGTGGCACACTAAATTCGGAGCTTGCAGCATTTGCTAATAGAAATAGTTTTTCTTAAATGAGATGGTCAATTTATTTGCATGTATTCATTAATGTTATTATTTATAATATTAGAGAGTATGTCCAAGATAGTGTTTTCTAAGAAAAAGGACACTTTTCCAGAAAGACATTAGTAAGAGTCATGTAGATCACATTTGTTTCACCTTGGTGAATGTATTTCTTTGCTATTTTCATTTGAAACTTTTGTGTGATTCACTTCGAGAACATTGCAATTGATCAAACACTACACTTCTGAATATGTCTTCTCAAATGTGACGCTGTTGCTGAAGCATCTACAGCAGTGAGGATAGCAGTTTTATCTTCTCTGTGACTTATTATAAACAAGGTTAATTTCTGTTTAAGAATGGGGACTACTGGAGAGGTCGGCAACATTATGAAAAAGATAATTACCACAAAAGTCTGTGGTGGGTTGGTCCTGGCTGGCAGCCAAGCACCCACACAGCTCCTTCTCACTCTTCTCACCCTCAGCACGACAGAAGAGCAAACAGAACAGAAGAAGATAGCTCATGTTTCGAGATAAAGACAAGGAGGTCACTTACCAATTGCTGTGGCAGGCAGAGTAGACTCAAACTGGGCAAATTCTTCATTGCAAATTAATAGAAATACTAAATTGCTCTTTCTGGTATTAAGAAACAAAAACAAAACAAGAAAACAACATTAAAACATTTAAGGAAAACACACCACTCCTTTCCCCAAGCTTGACTACCCATCAGGTACCTCACCTCCCACCCTGTTTGCGGCTGCAGGCTGTGCTCAGTGCTTTCAATGAGGCGAGGGATCCAGTGGTGAAGGGGTGGTGGTGTTTGCAGTCAGGATGTAGTGGTTCCTTTCAGTGCTCCTTTGCTCTTTTCCTCTGCTTTAGCATGGGTCTTCCACAGGCTCTGTGCCTCTGGGAATATACGCTCTGCCATGGAACACCTCTCACCTCTCTGACCTCGGTATTCTCTTGCTGTTTCCCTTAGGCTCCCTCCTCCTGTCTCTGTTCACTCCTTGTCTCCATGTTCCCTCGTCCTCTTTCTAGAGTTTCCATTCTTTCTTAAAAACATTTTTGCAGAGGCACCACCAAATTCACTGATGGACTCATCTTTGTCCTGTGATGGGTCAAGAGCTATCTGGAACTGACTGTGTCCAGTGCAGGACAATCACTGACCTTCTTCCACACAGGCCACCTCTGCAACAACTCACCACTAAAACCTTGCCACACCAACACAGAAGGTTTTATCCACATTGCATTTTCAAACAGGAAGTCCATATCCCCTCTTCACTTTTGAGAACTGAATAGATTCATCAGAAATCGGAAGTTCTGCATGCTCTTATCAGCTTTAATGATTCCTTTCTTCTCAGCTTGCCTCACAGCTTTTAATTTAAACAAATAATATATAAACTGTGTATTTTTTAGCTCTTAGTCTGACTTATGGGGTATTCAACAGATACTGCTATGGACTGACAATGATAACATCATTTGTATTGACATCCAGCTCTAAATTTCTTTCATGATGGGAAAATTTTATTCTTATTTATTAGTTTTATTACTCTAGCAAGTAGGAGATTTATCAGAAACTAACACTGCATTGTCCTGAGGTGAACACCAGCCACTGACAGTGCTTTCAACTAGCACAAGGCAAGAGAAAGCCAGCAAGGTAATAAAGTCAGTTTGATGAGAGGTAGTTTTAACACAGCAGCAAATTAAGCTTTGCCAAGGTCAGCAGTCCAATTTCTTAGTGAGTCATCTGTCCATTTTCTTGTTGGTCTGACAGAAGCTAGTCTCCGCTTGTGAGAAAAAGTCAAAAGGCATGAACTGTGGTGAAGAAGGTTTAAAAAAGGATCATAGTAAAGAGTGTGCATTGTTGCCTTCATTGGAGAAATAGCCAAAAGCAATTTCAGAGGATTCAAATATCTCACAGCTAGTATATTTTGCTAAATGATGGTAGAAATCACAAACAAAAATTTAAAAAAGGGAAAATAGGATTTGCAGTAGTGATTGAAGATAATTACTTTGAACATCTCTTAAACTCTTGAAAATGCCATCACTACCTATTAACTCTGCCTTTTTTCTCATCCATCATTCTTCTAGGCAGTTTAATGAAATTCTTGGGATCTGAAGAAGAAAAGGAGTGTTTCTGTGTTCTATGGGCCAGGATCTCTGGCCTCTATGGAGAGGACTTTCTGCAGAGTTTTCTTAGGGCAGTGTGGTTAGGCACATCCCACAGGTAAAAAGATTCAGAGATGGCAATCATGAAGTTCCTAGGCAAGATAACAGCAAGACATTGATTGATAGGTAGTCTATTTGCTACCATAATCTTATTCTAAACTTAATAACCACTGAAATATAGAGTGATTTCCCACATGATGTGCTTGAAAAAGAAAGTGCCACATACTACTCAGAATATTAAAAATCTCCCTTTCTTATATTGATGGTCAGAAATCAGATTGTTCTGGAAATGTTTATCAGGTGGTAGTGGTTATCAGTACCACCGCAAATGATAATGCATGACAGAGCACAGCTTCCACTGATATCAAGAGGTGTTGCATGTAGTGATCTGAGAATTGATGTGGACTCTGTATACAGTGACATTTCAGAGATTAATGGATATTTATGGAAAGTCATGATCAAACCTTATATGAATTATTTAACTGTCATAGGCATTCCTACATAGAAAATCAGAGAAAGGTGATATGAAGAACTGAAATGGAAAACAAGGTAACAAAGCAACAGGACAAGAAAACACAAGGCTATAAAAACAATAAAAGGTACAATTAACATTTTACTATCTGACCAGCCTATTGCAAAGCTATGCAATATCCGCTAGGGAATAAACTAAGATGATTAAGAGCTCTGAAAGAATGCAGAGGCTAACAATTAGCCCTTAAGTTTATGGATAACTAAAGAGGAATATTCCTAGTAGATTTCAAAATTTTATAGGGTTCTTATGAAAGCCAAAGGATGCCAGTAGGTGTTGTGAAACATCAGAGCTTATCAGGTGGGGACATGATTCTCACATAATGCTTTTCCTTTAATTCAGTTCAGTAAAAATTACACTTTTTAAAAATACTACTGAAAATGTTCACAGTTTTTCACAAAGCGGAGAAACATTCTCAGAAAGTAAGAATCAGTAACTGCCTTTGTCTCTTCTAACTGTAAGAACAGGAAAATAATTTGGAAAAACAAAAATTGGTCTGAGAGAATAGAAAACACATTCTTCTGTTGGCTGTTCCGACTGTCATCATCAGGGCAAAGTCCTGGAGGGGAACACTTGTTTGTGGGGTGAACCAGCAGCTGATACATTTTTGCCCAACACATTTTTGTTAATGTGTTTACCCCACAGCTGGGACCAGCTGATGGCTGTGCTACCTGCTCTTCAGAAAGATCTCAGCTGGCTAGAAAAGTGGGCTGAGAAGAACCCCAGGAGCTGAGCCATTTTAGAGTGGACTCATGAGGGAACCTCACCTGTGATCTCTGGAGGAGTCTGTGGAAGAGCCTGTCTCCCCATTGGCTGAGAAAAGGGGAACCTGCCTAGTTTGGACTTTTGCGCCTGAAGTTACACTTAGTGAATGTACAGCTTTTAAAGCAGCCAGTTTGTAGAGCCGTAGCACATAAAATCAATCTGACAGAAAGGATATTTTCTATCATATGACAACTGGTTCTCAAGAAGTGGAATACAGAGCGGAAATGACATGTTTCCTCACTGTTGTCGCTGTTCCAGTCCTGAGTAACACTACCTGGTGCTTGTCCAACCAATGTCCTGACAGCTTGTCAAGAGGCTCCTTGGAAATAGTTTTTCACATGATTTACTGCATCAAACAAGCTGTCTTTACATTGCAATTCAGGCTTGACAAATTTGTCAGTTTCTCCAATCCATTCACAGTTCGTAAAGTCAACATTTCTGTGAAGCAACCTGAGAGGCCTGCAAGGAAACCCCAGGAGATTGCTTCAAGTGTGACTAATTTAGAAATAGTGTAATATATTTTTAAATCTCAACAAAAAAATGAGGTTTGGAAGGTAGCAGGAGGTCTTAATTAAAAATTATCTAACAGTATCTGAGAGTTTCCTGTGCAGCAAAGATTTATATTTGAAAATTCTCACTGGACTAGGAAAATTCAGGGCTTCCCTTGAGAAAGTGTTTGGTTCAGATTTGTAAGCTATTAGAGGGTGAGTTGTAAAAATTATGAGGATAGAACCTTTAAGCACTTGGGTGAGCAAAAAAGCCCCACTTCTTTTGCTGTCTGGATAAACAACTTGAGTACTGCATTCCTCAAATATTGTCATCCTTTTAAAGTTGTGTTAGCAAAGAAGTTTTCCACTCAATACTTTTTGTTTTCTTTTTTCCCTGTTGCAGAGAAGAGCAGGGTATTAAGCTGCTACAATATGTATGTCAGTTAACCAAGAAAAGATGAATATTAACCATTCTCTCTCCTTTTTCACACATGGTTTGTGTTATATCAGTGAAATTGATTTTTACCATGTTTTAACTGATGACACAAGCTAAAAGAAGCAAAACTGTAAATTACTAGGATGTCATTGTTTCAGCTAGGGTAGAGTTAATTTCTCCTCGGTAGCTAATACAGTGCTGTATTTTGGATTTGGATGAAAATGGTGCTGATAACACTGTCTGAAGGGATATTCCACACCAGAGAATGTCACACCCGATATATAGACTGGGGGAGTTATTGGAAGTGGAACTGATCTAGGCTCAGGAATGGGGTCTGGCATCAGTCAGTGGGTGGAGCAATTGTATTGTGAACAACTCATTTGTTTGTTTTTTTCTTTCCCTTTTTGTTGTCATTATTATTATAATTTACTATTATCGTATTTTATTTTGTTTTCAAGTATTAAACTGTCCTTGTGTCAACCCAGAAATTTTACTTTTGATTCTCCTCCCCGTTCCTTTGCAGTGGGGAGGAGAAAAGGCAAATTGAAACAGAATTCAGGAGGCTTTTCAGATTAAAATGAAATGACAGAACTGGGATTTGGGATGTGTTCTCATCCTAGTCGCTCAGCCCTCATGATGTGGCTGAACTGTGCACTGGGAGTCCAGATGCTCTGAGGGTATGAGCAGATCTTCAGGGTGCTCAAGACCACACAACCTGTTGAATTTAGCTGAGCAAAACTGGAACAGCCACTGAACTGACAAAGGTGCCCAAGGCTAAGCCCCATCCTTGACAAAGCTATTGCTGAGCAGCAAGTCAAGCTGCTCCACAGGGAGGGCAAACCTCAGCTGAGGCTACACACAGCACAGGCATCACTGCATCCCCAGCAGCTGGACTTAAAAGCATGGCATAAAGGAAAAGAGGGTGAATAAAAATACAAATATATAAACCAATTGGGACTGTATGGAATTCTAAACTGGAATTAAGATTTTTTCACATCACTGCACTTTATCAAATGATACAGCCTATTCACAGTGGCATGTTGTGATGTAAAAATATTCAGGGATGGAATTCTTTTACTGTTTTCTGTACAGATTTAATCTCTTGCACGAAGTGGAGTGATCAGTTCAGCTTTTTGAAAACTGCATTGGGTTTTTCTGAAAAATGAAGCAGGCTCTGAACAAAGACAAATCAGATTTGTTGCTTAGCAGAACAACATATATATGGTGATGCTTCAGAGGACAAGAAATGATCTTTCAGTGCTGGCCAAAGCAGGACTCACTAACAGGAGTATGAGCTTGAGATTACTTGAAAGTGTGGGCAGAATGTGTAATTGATATTCACAAAAATACAGAAGTCCTTGGACGATTTATGGTACAAACAAGACTAGAAATTACTTGCAATCTTTTGTACAATTGCTTCTGCCTCATATTCTCAGCATTAACCAGCATGCTTGGCCCTTCTGTGCAGTTATATGTCAGAGAGCCCTGGGGAATAACAAAATTCTTTTGTTCTTGTGACACTCATGCAAACATTACTTGAGGTTTTTTGATTTGTGCTGGTACACCTGGCATTTTTTTGTCAGCAGAGAGAAGTACCAAATTTGACAAACTCACTGGCTCTTGCTCAAAACACTTTTCTGGAAATCAGTTCGTCTGCTTCACCTGGCAGTTTATAAATTCCCCAAACTTGTTGTTCTGTCCTCAAGATGAAAAGTGCTTCAAAATATGAGGATGGTTTTTCACTCTTTGGGGTCCAAGACATTTGTCCCAGCCGGTAACTTGTGAACCAGTTTGTTCACAAAGTCTTCAACAACTTCTTGTGCCTTGAGAAAATGTTCAGTCTGTTAATCAACTGGAAACATCTACAGGAGATGATCATGGCTGGGTTTGGCCAACAAGAGTCACAGTGTCCTTTCTATTTTCTGTTACCATGAAGTGTTTGATAAGTTTCCTCTGCTTTAAGTCATGATCTGTGCACTCAAAATACCTTCCAGAGGCTGGTCAGCTGCAAGTAGCCAGGCAGTTTGGATTTGGTTGGAGCTGCATGAACAGTTTTATTTGTCTAGTCCAGCTGGGCTTCATGCACACAAGCTTTTGCTAACATTACACCAACAGCGTTTACCTAGACAGGAGAAATTCCCCATTGCTGTGTGTTATCATAGATTCTACTTGGAACCTGCTAATAGCTACTGGTCTTCAGCTCCATATACTCCAGCCTTGTCCCTGTAAGGTGCTGTTCTGCTGAAGGATGTACCAGCTTGTACTCTGTGAACTATCATGGGGAATTAGAGGATTTTCTTCACAAACGGCCATAAACAAGGTCAGAGAATATGTGACTAAAGGAATATGTGAACATCCTTGTGCTTTGCCTATGTGCTGTGCTCTGTTGGTTGGTTTGCTCCAGTGAAAATGCAGCAGGTTCCCTTGCTGGGGGACTCCCCAGCTGCAAATTGGAACAGAAGAGTGATGTGAGATCAATAGCAAATAAGCAAACACAGCATTAGATCAACCCAATGTAAGGACATGATGTAAAATTGAATCAGAATGAATAAACATAGTGTTTGAAACTGCAATGTACATAGGAAGCCACAGAACCTGTTGCCACATTATATGGCTGTTACAGAATTTATTTTTATGTGTTTATTTTATGTACATCCAAAATTTATATGTACATATTTCATACAGTACTAATACTCGACACAAACTTCTAGCTCTTTATGCAATGTGTAATGATGCCTCTGAGTGTTGGAACATAAGTGCCTATGCTAGTAAGCTTTTGTCTTTCCAGCTAGTGTTTTTAGCAGGATTTTTTTGATGTGCCATGAGTAACTTACTCAAAGAATTCCTGGGCATGATGCTGGACTTGGAAGGTTCCAGTGATGACTGCCAATAGATAGTTTGCATGCAACCATCTAATTTCCTAGGATAGCAGTGGTTACTAGTGTAGAAAAAGGCTTTTCTGTGCCACCTGGTTTCAAGACCAAGAAATACTCTCAGTAAATTTAATTTACTAGTATAATTCTCATGTGTCTCATCTTTCTTTTCTCTTAATTTTTAACTTGATCTCAATAAAACTGAATCTAATTTCTTGCCATCTAGAGTTTCTGAGACTGCATTCACTACTGAGACTGCATTCAGAAAAGTGAGTTGGGTCTTTCTCTTAGGAAACTGGCTGAAGGGTTGATTAAGGAAATAAATTTAAGTTGCTTTTATTGCATCTAGTTACCATAAGTGTCATATCTCAGAGGTTCAAACTTTTCTCTGTACCTACCTAGGTCTAGAAATTTAATATTTTTGCCCCTCATGAATCACCAGAATCCCTATGCTGATGCTTTGAAAAAGAGTTGTCAATAGACTTTGCTGTAAGTGAAATATGCAACAAAATAGCATAAAATGCAAGAAGTGCATAAAGTTAAATGCAGATGTGCTTAAAAGCATATAGTAATAATGTACCACATTATTTAAATTCTCTATAGTCACAGATGCAGGCATTTAATATTACTGACATAACTAATCTTGTGAAATAAGTAGGGCATCTCACAATGGCTGATATAAAAGGGCACACATTGGTAATTGCAAAAGCATCACATATAGGCAAAGGAAAGCTTCTTTTTTTTTTTTTTTTTTAATTCTATAGTCAGATGCAGCACTCTTAGTAAAAAAAATCAGAAGATTTTATGACCACAAAATAAAAAACACCAAAGAGTCAGCTCTCTTGAAAGAAGGTATTGATTTTGGCATCTCTCTTTTAGTGAAAGTTCATATTAGAAAGGAAAAACTATCTCCTCAAAATTTCACCTCAGGTTTTTAAAGTGTAATTTATGGATTCTCGTGCTGTAAAATTGTGATTTCAGTCAAGAGGAAACAACAAGAATTTACTAAGGACCAGAGGTAAGTTATTACAAGCCCTTCTGAGTAGCCTAGTGTTTTCTTCTTGGGTTTTTTTTTTTTCTTTTACTATACCAGATTTCCTGACAGAAAAGTAATTGCAGGTGTTCAGAGAGATATGGATCCAGCTCACAACATCCAAAGTTAAAGCTGGTAATTGAAATACAGGAATCTATGCTTTCTCTATGGGATTTTCACTTTTCAAAAATGCAGTAGAGTTGTATTAACTAATATTTGGACAATAAAAGACCAATGACCAACTAACTAAACAGCTTCCCTTGAGTTCTGGTGAACAGTGGTCCAAGGCAAATTTCTGTTTCTGTAATATTGGCAAGCCAAGAGCCAGTTTATTATTTTTCTTATGAATAAGAGTATCTTGAGGTTATCCAAACTTACTCAGCGAATCCATCACTCAAGCTCTCAAATACTGAGAGTATTCCTGGGTCTAGTAACCATCTGTCACAGAAGAGCCCTAGTGCCAGTACTAAAGCTGCCCTAGTGACCTTTCATTGTTGGTAGTACTGTTCTAGCCACAATGGCATAAAGACAAATGAAATATAAGGTAACCAGCGAGTGGCAGTAGTCAGTTGAAAAATGCAGAGCTCTTTTAAATTTTTTTCCATTATTGGACAAGGATTAGCATATCTCTAATTAGCCACAGACTGGAGAAAAGTTGGGGAAAAGGACAGAGAATAATGCAAAACTTAAAAGGAGAAAACTCTCACTATTCTTGAATTTCTGTCAGCTGGAGATTCCCTTTACCATAATTATTTACAACACTTCCATGCTATGTGCATATCAAGTGATGCTTTTAATTTTGATCAGACCATTTTTTCAACTTGTTTAAGAAACACCTTTGAAAGAGTCTTAGTTCTGTTTCTGAGGAAATGGTGATGATTCGATCATCCATCCCTACCTGACAGGATGGTACCTTGTTATCAGTTGTTTAATGGCCTTTCCTTGTCACAGATTCAGAATTGATCAAATTTTGCTTATAAAATATATAACATATTACCAGTCATAAAATTAGGCATATTATTTTAAAAATATGTCAGGAACATTTTATTGTAAGAGCTAATAGTATTTATTTCACTTCCTGACTACAGGCTATGCAAAAAAATAGCTTGGAGTAGCCTTTGAAAAAACAGTGATGGCAAAAACACCAATTACTTCAAACACTAAACTTAGTAATTTACTAATTACATTACAGAACAGAAACCTAGAGGTTAGAATCAGAGAGCAGGATGGTCTCTTTTAATCTATACTTTCAGAGTTTTAATAATTTTAAATTTAACTAACACTAATCATAGTGAAACAGGCAAGACGGGGTAATGCTATTGCATCAGGAAGGAAATGTGAAATTTATGGCTTGTGTACTGTCTACTTTCCCAGGAACCAGTTGGCATCATAATCCAAGCACTATTTTTTACAACACCAGGATCAATACTGAAAATGGGAGAGGTAATAAGCAGCTTTAATTCTTCCTGTAAAGTCAGAACACCATCTACCAAATGATAAATGAGCAATGGCTCAACCATTGCTCTGTTTTCTGGAAATCTCCTCATCCACAAGGACCTATTTAATTATTTCTTTGTTTTTATGGGTCTGTCTACAGTCATTTACTTTTCCTTCACAGTCGGTTACCCAAGGTAATTCTAACTCTAATGACACTGGGATGTTTTGCTGCAAAATTTGGAGGACAGTTTAGAGACCCTGCTGAAAGCATTTTCCTCCTGCTAATAGTGAAACCTTCCTCTTCTAGGCCTCCTCAATCCCATTATAAATCCCATTATGAATCCTCCTGAATCCCAGCTCTAGTGCCCTGTCAAGCCTCACCTGGGACCCCAACCCACCCACTCTCTCCATGGACAGAAGTCTCATTTCAGCGCAAGCCGGGGCCCCTAGTCTCACCTCATCTGCCTCTCTCTAGCCCTGTCCACATCATTCCCGAGCTGTTAATTAGATTTCCTGGACTGATATTAGACTGAGTCATTACCTCAGCTGCGGCTGGATAGTGGGGGGAACCCACTGTGCTGGGCATCTCTGCTGTGCTCCCCCTGCTCAGGTATTGTGGGTCTGTGATGTGCTGCTGGGGTTTGCCCTCCCTGTGGAGCAGCTTGACTTGCTGCTCAGCAATAGCTTTGTCAAGGATGGGGCTTAGCCTTGGGCACCTTTGTCAGTTCAGTGGCTGTTCCAGTTTTGCTCAGCTAAATTCAACAGGTTGTGTGGTCTTGAGCACCCTGAAGATCTGCTCATACCCTCAGAGCATCTGGACTCCCAGTGCACAGTTCAGCCACATCAAGAGGGCTGAGGGATTGGGATGAGAACACATCCCAAATCCCAGTTCTGTCATTTCATTTTAATCTGAAAAGCCTCCTGAATTCTGTTTCAATGGCCTATTATTTCTGTGATTTATTACAAAATTATTTATCTGTGCTTAATTTGATTGGGTAGAGTTAATTTTCTTGACAGTGGCTGGTGTGGGGCTGTGGTTTGTATTTGTGCTGAAAAGAGTGTTGATAATACAGAGATGTTTTTGTCACTGTTAAGCACTGCTTGCGCAGTGCCAAGGGCCTTTCTGCTTCTGGTACCATCCCACCAGCAGGGAGGCTGGGGGTGCACAACAAGCAGGGAGGAGATACAGCCAGGACTTCTGACCCCAACTGACCTAAGGGATATTCCAGATCACATGGCATCATGCTCAGCATATGAAGAGAAAGGAAGGAAGGAAGGGTGGGACTTTAAGACGGGTGATATTTATCTTCGCCAGTCACCATTATGCGTGATGGAGCCCTGCTTTTGTGGGGATGGCTGAATATTCCTTGTTTTGCTTTGCTTGTGCCTGTGACATTTGTGTTCCCTATTAATTTGTCTTTATCTCAACCCACTAGTTCTCATTTTTCCAATTCTCTTCCCCATCCTACCTGAAGAACCTTAATTTGCATGAGCTGGGTACAAGGGGGAATGTGTATGTGTATCCACAGACACCAGAGTGTCTCTGTGCAACATGTTCTGTAGCAAGACAAACAAAAAAGTTTGCTCAGCATAAAATCTAAGCATAGAATCAGCTTTCAATAGAGCTGTTTTTAAAAGATAAAACAAAGTGGGCAAATCTAATGGAAAGCAAACTTTAAGACAGGTATTACTTTCCATTTTTTTGATGGAAGGTGAGAACAAGTATGTAAATTTTGCACGCTGTCCTTTGGGCTTTGATTATTTTTTTGATTTAGCCCTTTTGGTTTAAATTCTACATCATTTCCATCTCAGCATCACTCCTGTTTGTGGTTGGCTTACATGTGCTCCTTTGAGACATTAACTGATAAATTCTAAAGTGAATCAATGATCCTAACCAGGCTGTATGGGAAAAAGATTACTCATAAATAATAATTATATTTTGGAAGAAGTAGCTCTCCTTAGACTAGGGCCTGGAAATGTTGCCTAGTACTAATGTTTTTCGATTTACTGCTTTGTTTCTTAATTACCTCCAAAAAAAAAGGCTAATCTTTCTTGCTGTCAGGAAGCTCTCATCATAAGCAAATCATACATAGGGGCCCACTTCACACAAAACATGAGAATATGAAATTAGCATTTTTAACTCCATTCTTCAACCATTTTATTATAATCTCTGCCTTTTACACTGTAAAATATTGCAGCTCCTCTTTGGAGATGTAGTAGTAACACGTAGGAAGAAAATATGTAAAAGCTTGTATCATCTGGCTTACAAGGTCTAGCTAAAGCATTAAATGTTATTTAAACATGTATTTTTATTACTTCATTTCATTTTTATTGTTATATTTTAGAGCATTACTAATAATACTGTCAGTCCTTTTTATGTGAGCAAATTACATGGGTTTGGGGTTTTTTATTTTGTTCCTGATTCTTTTCTGTGAGTTTCTGCAATCAGCCTGAAATTTTCTGAGGGATCATGTTAAAAGAAAGCTTTGTTAAATTATTGTTGGTTTTTTTTCTGAAATAAAAACTCTGACTCAGAACCCCAGAGCATTGACTGAAAGCATCTAAAAAGATCAAATCACTGCAGTCTAATCCTTTCTTCTTGCCTGTTGGAAAGAAGAAGCAAAACAGATGCACAAGAATTTCACAGTCTGAAGAGGCAGAAATGTTGTTTGAATAAGAAGAAGGTTTCCCCTTTGCCCTAATCCAATTAACAAGATTCAGTTTCCTGAAACTGTTGGTTCCATTTCCAGATTCTGTTGTTTCTTAAACAACCCAAACCATGTCATCTCAGACCTATGGGACGAGGATGGCAGCTAGAAAGATAAAGTTCAATAAAGAAAAGTGCAGAGGACTGCATATGAAAAGGAATGACCCCATCTACCAATCAGTACAGACAGATGGAAAATAGCTCTGCAAAGACACCTGTGTCCTGGTCAACAGTAGCCAACAGCAGTGAACAGGAGCCAGGAGTGCACTCCTGTAACAAAGAAGGCCAACAGCATCCTGGACTGCATTCGTGTGGTGAGCTGTGGCCAAGCTGCTCACTCACTCCTCTCGTACTGAGACAAGTGCAGATATTCCATCTCCTGTGCTTCTATTTCCAGTGCAACAGTAACTAACAATAACACTTATTCATAAAGAACATGGTAACCACTAAGCTTGTTTTCCCTAAAGGCAGTATTTGTCTGACTTACAGGGCATTTAGTGGTCATGCTGCTACTAAATACTGTTTCTAAATGCTGTTTATTTTGAATAGCTTATCTAAGCTAGTATTATTGCAGCTGTTGCAGGCCTCTTTCTCACATCTACAGTTCAAAAGAATTTTGTGTATAGTGATTACTACTTTTCTATTGACACGGTAATATATTTGACATATCCAAAAATACCTAGGTCAAATTCTCTTTGCATACATTGCACAACATTGTTCACTCCTAATACTTCTCCATAACATGTGAATAAGCAGTGCTAAGATGAAGAGACAGAGTTCCACTTTAAATACTTTCCCCTAGTGTTAGAAATGTCTGGATAATTAGTGAAACATGTCTTTGAGGTTAGATTAGTGTGTTGCTTTTGACAACCAATGGAGAAATAAACTCCAAATAAGTCACTCCCCTTTTCACCACTTTCCCCCCTGGACAAGGGAATAGTACCAAGAGATTATAAGTTAAAAACAACAATTTACTAAAATCACAGATAACAGCAACACAAATAGCAAAAAAGTACACCAAAAAAAGGTGCCCGACCCATAGCGAGGCCTTCACCACGGGAACAAAGCCAAGGTGGCTGCTGTGCCCACACCACATGGCCCCAAGGAGACTGACAATACGGCCGGGGGAAGGGGGGCTCCTGTGCTAGACCACATGAGCCAAGAGAACAAAGAAAATAACGTGGTAAATGAATTTCTGTGGCCCAGTGCACTCCCCCTGCCAGACAGATGAGAGGGAGGTGGGATAAAACAAAAAGAAACCTGGGAAAATGGCATTCTCTGAAACAGCAGCCTGTGCCTGGTGAGCTCTGCAGGGCGCAGGGTCTCTCTGGGTGGGGCGGCAGCAATGGCGGCAATACACAGCGGTTCCTGGGCTAGGCCGCGGCTGTGCTGGCTCACCTCCCACACAGAAGCTGCCTTCTCAAGACCTGGGCTCCACCCAGCTGGAAAAATGACGGACAGGGAACCTGTGGTGATGGCAGTGCAGTCCTGGACAAGCTCCAGGCCAGTGAAGAGCAGCCATGCTTCTGCTTCTGCCTGCTGCTGAGAGAGACTGTCAAAGATGACATAGACGATGTGGAATAGCGCTAAACTCCGCCTCTTATCTCTGCAACTGGTACAATTATGCCTTTGTTTTAATTAGACAAAAAGGTATATTTTGAAATGATAGAGAACTTTTCTGTTCAGATTTCTGTCCCTGTTGTTGCAACTCCATCATGAAGAGGTTTGATTGCTAGAGTGCCTCCTGTCACCCTTGGCAGAGCTGTTGGTTTGCCAGCTTGCTGCCTCTCTCACTAGGTTTGTCAATATCTTTCCTACCAAGTCTCTTAACTGACTGTAAACAGCACGTCAGAGGGGTTAATATTCTGTCTTGTGTTCTGTAACAACATGCGCCTAGTACAACTGAAAGGCATGGAAATGGAACTATAACATATGGGCTGTCAATAAAATACTGTCACCTTAGAGTTACTATATACTCCTTGTATGAGGCCAAGTCTCTAAAAAATCACTCTGTGTGGAAGTTTTCTTCTCCAACATAATTTCTGTCTTTTTAATTTAGTCCTCTTCAGAAACAACTATATTTCATCATTTAACTCAGAAATTGGATGCCTTGGGGCTTGACTTTATCATGCACTAATAAAATGAAGAGAAACAGACCTTTAAAAATAATTGCGAAAATACAGTCTGTCAGCAGGGATTAGACTCAGCTGTGGCACTGGCTTGAAAAAGTTATTTTGCTTTAAAATACATTAAATATTTATTAGCTTCACCTGAGGTAAAGATGCAGTTGTTTACAAATCTGCAAATTTGTATATACACACGTGTAAATGAATTTAGAAAGGAGCACCACATTCATAAATATATACGTTTCTTATCTATGATTTTGAAAAATAAATCATCAAAGTGTTCCATTAGCAGTAGGCCAGGAGTAGAATGGGAGAATATTTGAGGAGCAGTACCCATTTCCATAGCCTGTCTAATAAAATGTGCTATTACTCATTTGGTTTGTTTTGTCTCCTTTCTATCTCAAACTCTTCTCTCTCCAAGAGCCATGTATATTGGCTTAGGGCAGAAGTTATTAAATATGAAAGTATGATGTATTCTGGCTTTCTTCATACTTGCCAGTAAGAGAAGATGACCTAAACCCATAAGAAACCCATAAAGCCCTAAGAAATGTCTCTGCTATGATCAAGAGATTTGTGAAACTGAAGGTGTCAACCAACTGTTTTAAAATCTTGCTGAGTCCAGATAATGTTCAGAGAGTTTTCTTTGGCACCTAGGATAGTTTTTTTGTGAAATGGGGACATGTTGCTGGACCATGCAGCACAGTAATTAAGAAAGCTTATTTCCCAGAACTTGTCATTTAATGTGGCATCAACATTCTGAACTTCAGAGTTCCTCAGGTCTGTGAACTTCTGTGACTGAATTTCTGTGACTGCTTCTTATGCACAGAAGCAGTTCAGCTTCTGAGAAAACAGTGCCTATCTCATAGCCAGAGTCCCTGGATTAACCAATGGCCAGAGATCCTCAGGGCACACCAAATGCACAAAAAAGTGGATGAGAAAGAATTTAATTGTCCAAAGCAGTATAGGAAATCTGTGTTTCAATCTGTGTTCCAATCTGTCTTCTCAGGACCATTTCAATCTTCTGCATAATGTAAATGAATTGTCATAGGAATTGAGACAGCAGTAGTATTTAAAAATAATTCTAGGCCTTGGAACAAATTTCTTTATATGATTTTCCAGTGCTTGACATAGTTTCATCTGCTCAGTCCCTTTTCCCTGGAACATTGTTTACTTAATGTTTCTTCAGCACTTTTATTTCCATCTTTTTAATAATAGATATCTTTCAGAAGCTATGTTTCATTATTCTTGTCTGTCTGCTGCTTGTAAAATATTTTTATATGCTCTATGACAGTAATTCAGATTCTTCTGTATTGTTCTTTGCTAGAGTACACAAATTTTCTTAGCCTTTTACTGCCCTCACCAAATTTTCCAAGTATATTAGATTTCAGTCTATCAAAGATTGTGTTCCTAGCACCTTTTAGCCTATAAATCTTATCATTTTCCTCCTCTTGCAGTCCATTATTTCCTGTCTCTTTGATTGCCTGATTTTCTTTTCCCTTTGTAGTAAAATAATGCATGGACACCACCTGATCTTCACAACTTTCTTCAGCAATTTAGTAACTGAACATTTGTCTTTTCTGTGTATTTTCTCAGCCACTTAACATAGATTTCCAACAGTTGAGAGAATTAACCCTCAAATATATTCTTCCAGTGCGAAGACATCCCTGGCTTTTCATTTGCGTTGTCCTGCTCTTACTTCTTTAGAAAAAGCTTTGGCCTTCACTTCTGTAAGCATGTCCTGCAGATCTGTGTAAACTTCCATACACACTGTATGGGGGACACTGGCAGTCATTCCCTGCAGTGTAAAGGACAGTCAGGACACCTCTTGGAGTTTACCTGTCTCTTCAGCCCCTCCAGCTACAATGCATGTTCTCAGCCATGGTGGGCAATAAGTATCCTTAGGAATATTACAGTGACAGACTGAAAAAAATATTTCTAAATATGAAGTTTCATTGACAGATATGCTTCTGCCAAGTGTCAGCATTTCTTCCTGATCTTCTCCTCTTCCAATTTCTTTCCGTCTACAGATCTCAGACACTAAATCCTTTTAGTTCTTGTACCTATTGAGTGATTTTTTTACTTCCTTATTCTTTGGGTTTTTTTCTCTAGATTATTGCAGCTCTCATTTAGGATTGGTGAGTTGACGATCAGTTGTGAAATGCAAGAAGTTTCTTACATGTTCTCAACTTTCAAGTCATGGTCTCCGCCTGCAATTCCTAAGCTTCAAACTGAAACAAGTCATTGATATTGTCAGCTGTGACCAAAAAATCACCTGGAAATGGAGAAGATTTTTTTATTTGCCTCAGGGAGCAAAGCCCAGGTTCTTTTTCTCATCATCAGTCATTTGATTTAAGATTTAATATCTTTAAGGAATGTCAAAATTAACATGAATAATTAAATAATTAGAAATATTAATAATACTTTACGTCCACATATGCATTTTTGTTTTATAAAATATTATAAGGTTTTCAAATTAAAAAAAACCAAAACTTGAAAGGTAGATGAAGCTTACAGGAATTCATTGAAACCAAATAAAAACTTTATTTAATATATTTCTGTGTTTTAACATTAAGGCACTCAATGAAAATGTCCCTGATTCCTGGAGATCATAGTTTTACCTTTCTTTTAGGTTCTGATACAATGATCAGTTTCTCTATTTGGTGCAAAACACTGAAGCACACATTACAATACAAATGTGCTTGATCTGATACAGTGACAAAACCCTTTCGCATCCAGTTTCTCCTCATGTCTATGGACTAAAAATTATACAGCATTAAACACTGAAACATTAATTAAATTCTAATCTGTATTAAACTCAGTGACACCTGCATCACATGGCTACAAATAAACAATGAACTTTGTGGAAAATACTAGTGATACAACATTATAATAAGTATAGTCTCCTCTGCCAAAGTGGTTAAAAACATGGCATTGTTCTAATTGCAGGGTGCTTTAGCCATTAAAAAGACTTTGCAAGTGTGCTCAACCTCCTCTGACCACCGAGGGACTTCTACTGAGGTGCCTTTCTGTTCATATTTGATAACACATAGGTGTGCCATATCCACTGAGATCCTATTAAGACCTCTTATTGCTCAGCAGGTATAAGTTGATATGGCTTTGTTCATGCCAGTTATATGCCTTTTAAATCTTGTGAATATGACCTATGATAGGATTTTGAGTCAAACTCTACAGGATTTTAGTTTGTTAAAGTGATTTACCATATGCACGTATAATTTGAGCGAATTAATACTTTTGAAAGTATACTTTGAGGCAAACCTATTAATATAAGCACTCACACTGTGCTCATCTGTGTGGTATGTCTGCTCCTTGCATAATGAGCAGGAAATAAAAGAAAAAAAGAAAGAATTGATTGAATAAGTTTCTTCAAGCTTCAGCAGTATGCATTCACACTGTTGTCTCTTTTTATGCCGTCTAGTTTGCTCTCACTATCCCAAGTCAACAGAAAACACTTACTGTGTGTGATTTTTCTATGAAAAGGCAAGAATATATGAAATACAGCTCATGCCCGCTCTGCACTATTGAGTGTTATACCCCTTTGACACACCTCAGACAAACTAAATGGAAATTGCACTTTTGTAGCTCAGGGCACATATAATTTTAGAAGATAGGATGCACCTCTTGACAGAAGAAGGCTTGAAATATGCATGAGCATTCTTCTGAGAGTCTTCAGTCTTCTGGAATTAACATAGTAAGTATTTTAGTAGGTACATCAGGTTAAAAGAGTAAGAAAAGATATTCAGCCTTTGGTGTAGTCTCTCACTGCAATAAGTCTTTCACAGATACTGTGCAAGTAGGCACAGAAGGGGAAGACAACACTCTAATATTTTTATTTTTTGCCATTCTAAAACATTAAAGAACACCCTTTCTTTGCCAAATTTCATCTCAAGAATCTCAAAGCCGCAGTTCTTGGTCCTCTCCTTCTCATTGTTTCCATATCCATGGCTCTCTCATGCACTAAAAAACCAAACTGGGCATTTCCAGTCGTGAACATGAGTCATTACAATTTGATCTTAAATGTCTCCTGTAGCAACTCTAAATATCATTTATATCAGGTGAAGAAAGCACTACCTAACGTACATTACCTGGGGGTAAAAAGAAAACAAAACAGAAAAAGAAATTGTTCATATCTTGTGTTATCATCTCAGAACTGTGTTGACTGGTGCATTCATGCCAATAACATGACAAACATTTCACATTTTTTAGCTAAAAAGCAGCTTTGTGGTGTGGCTGTCACACACAAAAAAGTACTGTATCTGCTGCCTTCATTTTCAGCATGAAATCTTATAGTGACAGTGTAAATGATTTGACAGAGGACCTGGCATAAATATATAATCATGATGTGTCTGGGATGGCTTTGGAAAACACTGTCTGAGATAATTTAAAAAATTCTTTTGACTTACAAATCACATTTTTAATCTTCTGGTAAAAATATAAATATGTCTCATATAGTGTTAGTCCCATTTAAGAGGATATTCTATATCAGAATAGATTAGAGAAAATGAAAGAAGCTTGTTTTGTGTTTGGCAATAAGGAAAAGGTACCTTGAACTATGATCACACACTGCTTGCATAAAGAATTGCATGGCACTTGGAAAAGATATCTCTGGATTTTTTTAACAGCTAGAAATTATTTGGAGGATTTAGTGGCAGAATAAATTATTTTTTTTTAATAGACAATCAATAGATTTGTATTCTACTTTGTACTTCTACAGATGTTGAAGTGAATGAAAGGGGAAATCAAGAGTTTAATTTTGCCTGGCTTATATTTCTGGAAGCAAATGTTATAGACTGTGTCCATAATGACTATACAAAAGGAGATACAAGAAGGTAATTAAGGTCCACCTTTAACAACAAAATTATGTTACCTGCCATCCTCCAAGAGTCCAGATCTTGTTTAGAATGATTCATCGATGTATAGGTTACATTTTAAGAATCCAGAGCAGTAATTTTTATAAATTTGCTTTAGTCACAAAACAATGGCTATTGCTGATGCGGGACTACGCACTTCCAAAGTGGAGGAGAGCATGAAAGTAAGTGGCTTGATATTTCCTTGAAAACTAGTGAAAACTTTAATTAAAAAGAAGTTATTTGTTGATAACACAGAAATCTACATATGAATTTTGTGGATAACCATTTTCTATTAGCCCAGAAAACTGTATGAACATAACTACATTGACACTTTAATAAGATATGTCTCACCTAACTTTAGCTGTGTGAAAATTACATGTTCAGCCTAAGGTGATTATATAGACGGCTCTATAGTCAGTGAAGATATTTTCAGTGTGGGCCATTATAGCCAGAAATAGATTTCTAATACAGAATGGGATTAATTCCCTCTGGGTGTGCTCATTTCTCTCCACAGGTTAGAGCACAATGACAAGTCAGAACTAAGCACATAGTTAAGTGAAATAAATCCTACCTCTAAATGAAAAATACACACATTTCGGTAAACTGAAGGAGAGGATGAAATTTTAACTTAATTAACTCACCTTACAAAATTAGTTTGAATATATTGTCCTGAAGTGTTTGTTCACCAGATGTTCGTTCACCACAACACCTTATTTAATTTATTTCATGAATATGTATGTATTGACCACTAAAAATGAAATTTTGTCCTGTGTTAAACAGAAAGTAGGCTCTGCAGTTGCTGTAAACTGAAACTGCTGAGTGATGAAGAGATGCAGAGCTTGTGCACTATCACATGCTGAGTAGCATGTTCCCATTGCTACAGTCAGGTGAGGAAATCCAATCCCATTAATTTCAAAGCAGATAATGTTTCAGCCACGAGGACCATTTGATTATCCACATTTGCCACCATGGAAGAAAAAAACCTTTTAAAATATACTCTAAATGATGCCAAATTATACTCAGTTGTTTCCCAGTGAACCACAGAAGCTGAAAGAATGGCAATAGTTTGCAAGAGATGTAAATTGAGAAGAAATCTTGGCTAATAACACACTACTTTGTTTCAGCTCCCTTGATCCTTTCTCTCCATTGTACCCAGAAGGAGATAAAAAAGGAAGACTAAAAGGACTCCATGCTCTCTCCCTGATTACTGAGCCTGCTCTGTACCAGACTTTTTGTAGCATACTTTAACCTTGGACCTGAAATGATCTGTGCTAGTCGATAATAGACCTTAGAAGGTTGTTAGTGAGAATTTGCATCAGCATTGTAGCCTTTCAACAGCTCTCCACATATAGCGTCTGGAAAGATTAAGTAAGAAATGGATGTATGTGCCATGTTTCTGCCTGATGCTGTAAAAATGGATGGAATAGAACAGACAATATGGTCTTTTATACTCACATCTGTTTCAATTTCCCTTAAACTGAAACACTTTAAAATGCATTTATAATACAGATTTGCTGCTGTACAGGTTCTTTTATTCAGAATAACAACACTGAGCAGGAATGGCTGATCACACTTCTGATATACCATAGAACATTAGGAATTGTTACCTCATTCAGATAATAAGAGATATTTTGTAATCCTATTACGAATTTTATATTCAGTAATGCAGTTGCTTTTTCCCTTAAAAAAAAGTGGCCTTGTCAGGTGGAATAAAGAATAAAACAAAGAGAAAGCAACAAGACATTTACCCTGTTAGCAGCTCAAGTCCAAAGGAAAAGCGTTCAGTGGCCCCTGTCTGTTCACCCACAAGAAACACTGCAAGCAATTTTTAACTTGTCATCCAAGCATGTGTTTTGATTAGATGATGAAAATTAAATAACTCAGCATTTAAACAACTCTTTCTTAAAAAATTTACTAAGCCTAGATTTGGTGGCCAGGGTTTACTGATTACACTACAGGTCATGAAGCTGAACCACTTAGAGGAACCAATCCCTCTACACATGTAGAACAAACTGCAGGATTGCTCTAATTCTGTCTGGGTTTTCTTTTGTTTTGAGGGGGGTTTTGTCTGTGGATTTTTTGGTTTTGCTTTTTTATTCCCCCTCTCAGTAGACAATACTTTACAGACTCTTCTGCCTCTGCCTGAACTGTCAAAATCCAGACACTATGTGCTAATTGCTGTGATTATGACATTAAAATCGAATTTCTGACTCTTCTGCGGCAGTGGGGCCAGCTCAGCAATCTCTAGTGTAGGAAGGATACATAAAAGGTTTGAATATAGTGTCATATTTATTCTGTAAGTGTCACAGTCTTCCCTCAAAATTAAACCTGTTGGGTATTCCTTTGTAAAAATAGGCTTTACTTCAAGTTAATTTTTATGCATTTTTGGAAACAAAAAGTAACATTGGTTGATTTCCTTTGGCACTGGAGTAGGTTTTAAAGTAAAATGTGGTGCTAACACCACTCATTTCCTCCCCTTCCTGTTTTTTAAGTGGAATTTCTTGATCCTCATTACATCAGTGACCCACAGGGATGTTGATGTTTGCACATAATAATGATTGCAAGCAGTACTGTAGATAAATCTTGGCATGGAAAGAAAACAGGCTATAAATGAAAAAGAAAAAAATTACTAGAAATGGAAGATAATGTAGTGGGCTGTTTTCACTGCTGTTTGAAACCATTGTATTTAAACAGAGAGTGCTAGACTGAATAATTAAGAATTATAGGAGAGAAAATGCAGAGAAACAAGCATGTACATGGTTACCCTATAAATGAGATTTTTACTACAGAGAGAAATTTCATATTTATTTCCATACGTTTGAAATGATGCCAAAAATGAATGAACAGAAGGAAGAACTTCAAGAGAGATCAGAGCTAAGAACAGCATTGCTGGAACCGATCTGCCTCTGGCCTGCAGTCTTCTTCTTTTGACTCACTTTCTTTTATACAACAACTATACAATAATTTTGTTTCTACTTCAGCTTTCATTATAAGACTGGTAATATAGGTAATATAAAATCTGACTGAAGACTGTGAAGTAATGAAAGAAACGTTTGAAAGCCTTCAACATAACATAATAGATAATAGGGAGAGTTCAAGCTGGCTTCCTGCAGGACTTTTTGTGAACTTCAACAGTCACTGTAGCTGGCCTAACATTGCTGAAAATGAGTGTTTTCTAAAACATTTTCAGAAAACATTAATTTTTTATCTACTGAAGGGAGATAGTCTGCTCAATGATTACATTGTGTTCTTATGCATGTTAGAATTTTGTGGCAACGTAGGTACTCTTTGCTTTCAAAGTCACTAGAGTTACTTGGAGGGTTCCTCCTGGGTAGCAGAGTAGCATTTGACCCCAAACCATCATTCCTCTTCTGGCTGTCAGCTCTCCCAGCAGCATGCCATGCACGCTACAAATGGAATCTGGCTAATAACAGTCCTAGTGAGTTTAGCAGTGGATGGCAGTGTGGAAATGTGTTTCCTCTGTCTTGTTTCATATTCCAGCATTTTAAAAAAAAAAAAAAAAAAAAGGAAGAAAGCAGAAAAGACACATACGGTTTGTATTTCTGAAATGATAGGCATGGAATGGAATTGTGTAAGTGGCTCTGATTCTGTTCTTTTCTTCCAGTTATTAGAACTGAAATATTTATCTGTCTGTGTGTGTGTATATATATATATACACACACATATATTACACACTGAGGAGAGTCAGAAAGGACTTAGAGAAAGGTCACCGTAATTCAATTCCAATAAGTTAAATTTAAGAAAAAAATACAGCAGTGAGCAAACATATACATACCCACACACTGCTGAATGTCATCCTCTTCTGCATAGCACTATGTGGTTGCTCTATATGACCTCCATATTTCTCCTTCCCCCAGAAAATTCATCCTTGATAGGGCACACGCAGAGAGATGTATGCAAAGATGATCAGCTTAATCTTTTATTCCGTTTGCACAAATCCACAGGATTTCAGTGTTAGCTGTGTTAACCCCTTACCAACTGATTATACAAAAAGAAAAAGAAAACAATAAAGAAAGGTGATGAGGAATTGTGAAAGGTTCTGTGACTATGCCACTGACAGTATATGGATATATATATAGATTTAGTAATAGATATGGCCACTGATATATGGGCACTGGGCTCCTTATCACAGGATTGAGGCCCAGCACATGACCACTTACCTAAACCTTTTTTTGGAAAAAAGACCATATTTGGTGTCTAATGAGCTAAATGGATTTATTAAGGTGATTTTCTCAAATTAAAGCATTCCCTTGTGCTCCATATCCTGATTTTTCTTGTAAAGTGAATTCAGTGAGGGACTTCTATCCATCAGTTATAAAATAGCATATTGTATGATATATATACGAGGCAGAGCAAAATAGCGGGGCATGGATTTGATGTCTAGCATGGCAATAGCAAATCAAAGAATTTAACAGGGTTAGGAAGGGGAATAGGATTACTGAAGTAAAAGGGCTTGAACTTTTGCAGAATAAAGTGTAACTTGAATCACAGTTATGTTTGCAGATAGCATCTATTGTGGTACAAAGATAACACAATACTCAGAAATATGCCCACTTCTTGCTTACTGTCACTGTTCATTTTCCATTTCTGACTTGCTTCTTTGTATGGATCCTTTTTTTTCTTCAATTAGTTTAGATGACTGTAGTATGCTGTAGGCCTAACAATGGTTACATCACAGATACCTAGTCAACCATAATTGTTAAGGATTTGTTTTGTAATTTTCCAAACACTTGCCATATCTTCTCTTTTTTACCAGTTTGGTACTCCTTAGCAGAACAAATAAATTTTTCTCAGTGAAGCTGTTTTTCCTTGGAAGAAGATCATTTAATAGAGGTGGAGCTTTTGTAAAAAGTGATTTTTTTAGTATACCAGTCCGATGAGACATTTTGATCTATCACGCCTCTTTACAAGATTCTTATTAATGTTTTTAAAAGCACTTCTTTTGATTTGAGAGACTGAAGTTTCCAGCTCAGCACAATTCACTACTTCCTTTCTGAGTCTTGTGTGTCCCCTCCAGTACCCTGTCTTGTTTCTAGGAAAACAGATGGATTATCTGAAAATCAATACCAACTAGGTAAGGAAAATGCTGAAACACAAAAGCTAATTGCAAAATAACCTACCATACCAAAAGAACAAAAGTTCTATGGAACACATTGCAAAAGGCAGAAACAAGTCAACTTTAGGATAATGAAGTAATAATCACATACCTTGTCAGGGCACCTGGGGCTGGGGCTGTGGCTTGCTGCACTGCTTGTTTGCCCTGTTCCTGGCTGGAGGCAAACAGGGCAGGACCCCACAGGCAGAGCCCGCCCTTCCCCGTCAAATGGACCTTGGCTGCCAGGTCCTGTCCTTCCCACTGTGGGGACAGTGAGAGTACAGCCAAACATTATAAACTGCTGTAGATTCCATATTGAATCTATTGAAATCAATATTCACTGTGAGGTTTTTAACAAAATGGAAAGCTCATGTATTGTTCTGATGCACCAGAAGAGTGTGAAGGAACTTGGTGTGTCACTAGGCATGTTTCTTGACAACTGCAGGCACATCTGCTAGTGAAGAGGTGGAGGATGAGCAGACGGAGTAAGAAAATACTATGAGATCCAACAAGAATAATCCAGTCCAAGGATAAACATAGGGGAAATAACAATATTTTATAGATTAGGAAGGAAAAGACTCAAGAGAAACATGATCACAAGTTTATAAACACCATGAAAATAAAGATAAAAATTAATTAAAGGAATTACACTGCCTCAGAAGATGGCATGACAAGAAATGATGGCATAAAGGTGTTATGATCCAATTATTAAGGTTCTTTAGAAATAACTCTGCCCAAATTAAGGTGCAAATGAGACCATATGCCAGTCAATAGTATAGGTTTTATTGTATAGTAAATATCAGAGAGAGAGAAGAAAAGAGAGAAAGGGAGAAGTAGGAAGAGAGGTGGGGGGGACAGAAAGAGTGCCAGAGACAGAATAAAAGAATATCACCATCCGTGTATCCCAATGATGTAGCGTTGATCCTCTCCAGCTTGGTCTTCTTGGTGGCAATGGTCCCCCCAGAAAGCACAGAATCCCATGGGTTAATATACACTCAGGCCAGGTGGCAATGTCCAGGCATGTCCCCCCAGGGGAGGGGACAGTCTCTTGCAGCAGACTTGGCTTGCATCACGTGCAGTCCTGTGGGGCAAAGCCTAGCCCTTTGGGGGTTGGTAATGGGTTATGACACCCCCTCTGCTGCCTCTCACGTGAATGTCCTGTGGATGTGGCCTGTGGGTTTGGGGGTTCCACAGCTGGGCCAGTTTGTGTAATGGAGGGTGGGTGTTTATTGCCTCTCACCAGAGGTTATGCCATGCACCCAAAACCTCCTCCTCCCCTCCTCAGCTGGGGGAGAAGTCTGTGCAAACCTGGCTTTGTGAACTGTGCTCTCCCCCACCCCAAACTCAGCCGGGGATGATTCTCAGTGCAGCTGGTGGCTTTGGCCTTTGTGGATGCATTCCTTTCCTCCAGCCTGAGATGACTGAACAATAGGTTTCCCTTTATCTAATCTCAGCAGTTTGACTCTCAGTCCAAAGTCCCAGTCAGGTATCTTCGCCGAGGCTTCTTTGCTTGTAGTTTCTTTATACAGTTTTTGGTACAATGAGCAAAACTTTATATCAATGTTTGAGGCATGAACTATTTCAGTCTTCGACAAAAGGTAGGAAAGGAAACTCTTAAGTTAGACATTAAGAAAAAGTCTTTAACAGCTAGAACAAATGGCCAGTGTGTAAAATCCCCAGGGGTGGCAGTCAAGTCACTGACATCATGGGGTTTATCCAAGAAACAAGGTTTCTTTCAATGTTTCTGATAAAGAAGTGCAACAGAAGTGACAGCCCAGAAAATGAACTGACTTTTTTATAACTGAATTTGGGAGGTTCTGATTTTTTTATAGGTACCACTCGGTATATTTAGCAGAAATAGACATGAACATTGATTTTGAAAAAGAAATAGCCTCTTTCACTTTATATTCATTGAAAATCTCATCTAATTTTTCCAAAATACTTTTTAGGGAAAGTGTCTTTATATAATGGTTTCTGGCTCTAAAGTTTTGGAGGTAAATAGCCAATTTTTTTAATAAGACATGGACCATGCTCCTAAATAGGAACAAATGATGGATGTGCTAATAAATGCCTGCATTCTGTTTCTGCTGATGTGAGACACTAAAATACAGATCATAGTAATCTAGAGTAAACCTCAGGACTGCAAGTTATGGGAACAAATGGATTTTTTTATACAGAAAAATCACTGTTCATGATTCTGGAGATAAAAAAACAAGCCTCCTGTTGGTGAATTTGGAAAGGCATAAAGTGAAATTGTGTATGTTTCTAAGAAGTGGCAGCTGAGGACTTGACAGATTAAGGAAAAAAAACAAAACAAGAAGGACAGGAAACATCTCTTACAGAGCAGCTCAAAGTTCCTCCAATGTGGTGATGTCTGTAGCTGCTACAGTACAATATTGTCAAAATTACACCTCGGTGTCTAGTTTCTTTTCATGAATGGAATTCTTGGGATAAACACCAGTATTTTTCATTGCTGATAATGCTCCTTGTTCTGTTAGAGCCCAGAAAAGTATGATTTAATTTTTTTCTTTTTCCTTCCACTCTTTCCTCATCAGCCCAGAAAAAAATCTTGGAAATTAATTCATAACACTTTCAGCAGCCTTAGAGTACTGGTAAAACTTTAGACCCAAAATCTAGTTTTGGATTTTTCTTGTACTCCACTTGAAATACTTTAAGAATTTCTTTTTAGAGTCCCAGATGCAGAGATGTTTCAGCATACAAAATGGAAAAGAAATTATACAAATGCCTATCTCCAGTTTGTCAAGAACTAGGTTATAGTGACTCTAAGTGTTTCTGTGGTCCATATATAGACTTCATACAGAATGCATTTTTTCTGTCAGAGACCTATTTTGGTAACAGACTGGTATTAGGAAGAACTGATTTTATGCTCTAAGGGTGACTGAATGCTCTGTGTGAAAGATAATGGTTCTGGAGCGTTTGAATTTGTTTGGATTTAGCCTGATATTTACAGTGATGGTTGAATTGGCTGATCTAAATGCTTAGAAAAACCCCAATAAACAAACAAAAAAAGCCAAGCATAATGATAATGTCTTTCTTTTTCAGCTCTACTCAGAGAAAATGTAGGGTTTTTGAATTGAAGATATTATTAGGAGCACTGTATTATGATTCTTGGGAGGGCTGAAGGGTTTTTTTCTAAAAATCAGTGATCTAGAAGAGCTCTCAAAGCAGTAATTAGGTATCACAAATCTATGGAGATATAGGTAAATAGGATTTACTCACCTGGCAGAGAAATAGAATGAAATCCAGACTGGCATGCAGCAGCAAAGAACAGACAGTAGAGTGACATGCAATTTTGCTCTGAATTAATATCAAGTAACGGTCATCAGGGGGACTAGACATTGTGTAAACTGAAATCAGACTACTCTGAAATGAATAATGACACCTATGTTTGAAACATTTAGGTAGACAGACTGTAAGCACCAGCAGATTCCAGCTACCTGCAAATCAGCAAAATTTCTTTCTTATTCTGGTTCAAATACATTGCCCTCTCCTCATCCAGTTCCCTTTTTATCTCGTGTTTTTCCTTTTCAATTTTGGGGATAACTAACCTGCACTGAATATCAGCAATATTTCTCCAATATTCAGTCCTTCTCAAATTCTGTCATTGAATGCTGGCCCTGATTAACTTGTGACATTTTAAAAGATCACCATATAATCTGGTAAACTTGCAATATCAAACAATAAAATAAGCAGAAGGGTTCAGAGCAGAGGATGCTTAAAAACTACTCCCGAAACCAGTAAACATAATTTGTGCCCTGCAAGGGAATTTTAAATGAATGAAAGAAGATCAGTGCGAGGTTTGGTGCACCAATGACTGGAAGCAACTTATATGAAGAGAAGTTTGGCAGTGACTGGATGATAATGTTAAACATGAGTAGGCTGGGACATTGATGAACCACAGAAAAGAGAGGGAACACCAGTGACACCTTGGAAGGAAAGGCTGTATACTATCTATCAGTGCACCTGAAGGTGAGAAGTCTATTCATTGAAAATACTGTAAGGACAGAATTTAGTCCTTTTACTTTTTAAGGCAGTATAATCACAGAAAATTGCAAGATTCAGACACTGGGCAGATTGGTGACAGCAAAAGCCTGCATGTGGGTCCCAGAATGGAAGGTGCTACAAAGAAGGACACTGCATACACAAACAGGAAAAATCTGGCCTAAGGCTTGTGAGGATATTTCATACTGCTTGGGATGCCTTTTGAAGCAAGGATCAAGGTGATCTTGTTCAATACGTCTCTCTCCCAAGCAGACTTTATTTTTCAGAGCTAGATCTGGCCAGAATTGTTGCACAAAGCGCACTGGATCTTCCTTCTCCCAAAATGTAAATGCTGTATTTGTAGTTTGTATGGTGACTCTGGAGAAGAGGCTCTGCATATTAGAAGGATTTGAAATAAGTGTACTAACACTTGTCAAAATGTCAGTGTAAATAGAGTTTGCATGATTATTTCCAAGAATATAATTTTACTCAAAGTAAAAAACTAATCCACAGATAATAAAGGGGTCTTAGAGGAAAATGAGGTCATCAAAGTTACTGGACATTACTTTCAATTAAGTAAATGAGAAGTGCTTTTGCTACCTCTGCTCCATTTGTTTTATTATCCTTGTACTGATAGGGGTTTACCTGAGAAACAGTTGCTTGTATTGGGTTCATTTATTAGGAGGATATTAGTGTAAAATAGCCTTCTCAACAGTGCAGTCATAGACTAAGGAAGAAAAATGAAAGAAACTACCCAAGGTAACCTCTATGAAGATGGCAGATCCAGGCCTCCTCTTAACTCACAAATTTAATATGAATTTTAAATAAAGTTAGCATAAGCTAACATACAGAAGACAATAGTGGCCTTTTCTTTGATTAGTAATAGTCACAATCCATTTTTGTGGGTTTTTTTCTCATCAGACACTGCAGAAGCCTGTGCCACTTTTAATGGATTACTATAATTGCAAGCTTGGTGGTGAAGAAAAAAGAAAATCTTTCATGGTTAAAGATGATGCAACATGAAAATATATCAGAATTTTGTCCTTGATTCTACAATGAAATATGCAAGCTGCAATGGTTTCACTGCAGGAATTGCAGCTACAGTTATGGGGTTTTTCTTTTAATGAAATCTTTTCCCGAGAAATTCAATCACTACCCTGGCTTAGCTCAAATATTTGCCATGTTATACTTACTGCAAATTTGCTTTTTCTTCTGTCGGAGGGAGACGCAAAATGTGTTAAAAATTTAGATAAGTTCATTTTAATTTCACCTGCAGAGAAATCATCTGGGTGTTCTTTACTGACACAGACTAGTGATAATTGGGCTTCTGATGTCTCCTCTAGGCCTCCTGTCCTGCCCAGCTGTGTTCAGCATACATTACAGTGCACAGAAACATGTGCATTCTGATAGCAGCCGGTAGACTCCTGAAGTTTGATGTGGCTTTCTCTCCTCTCTGCTGGGGACATCACAGTCATGAAACAGAAATAATGCATACAGAGGTGTCCAGAGAGAAATAGTACTATCACCGTACATACAGTTTTTCCTTTTCTGACCTGCATTGTGATGGAATTTCCTATGAAAATATAAACGATGAATGAAATCAGTGCATGAGGTTTTGCAAACACAGCAACAATATATGTGATAAAATAGTAGCATGGGGATCAGTGCTAGTGTCCTTGTCTGACTCAAACACCATAGGTCCTTTCTAATCAAAATATAAAGTAGAATTCTGCACGGAGACAGAGTGAGAAGATGGAAGTCAGTCCTCTATGCTGCACAGGTTTGCTAATGCAACAGTAGCAGAAGTCAGCTCTACATTGCAAGTTAACACAGCATCTTTGTCTAAATTAATTCATATTCTACTATTGTATATTACTCATCACACTTAAATAAGAGAATATTCTTTAGTGGTCTTTTAGTAGATTGATCTGTAAAAAAATTGTCTGGAGGCTTCCTTTTGGTGGTTACAGTACATGGCAGCAAGGTCAGCCCTAACTTCCTCAACTGTTAGAGAAAATAAAATTCAGCATCTCACAGTGTTCCTGAGTCTAATATTTCACAGGAGCTTAGAAGGTAGTACAAGGTTCCACATCACATGTTATTTCCCTCAGAAACCCACATAATGCTCCCATATAGCTGGGGCTCTGTGGTTTATTATGGGTGATTGTGATTACTTTCCTCTTTTGATATTTTTTATTTTTTATTCTGTTAACCTTCTTCACTTTTGAGTGATAAGGAGGGATATGCATGGCCCAAAACTGAGCTTAGTCCCTTAAAGAAAGAGATGAATAGCTATCGATGAGTAAAAATAGATTAGATCACCACAAACAAATGAGAAAATGACTGTGAGGTTTTAGAGGCAACCTTGTTGCCAGTAGTAAGAAGAAAGGTAAATTGAAGACATCCACACTTAAGAGAAGCTTGGGACCCCTATAGTTTTACTTTTCCTGCAAAACTCTGGGGTCAGCCAAGAGCTGCTGGTGTACTTGCCTCTTGGACCACGAGTCCTCAGCTCTGAGATGAGGGTACCAACTCATGGTCCTATTGGGTGATGCCTGAGGTTTGAAAGTAGCCCCTTCCATTCCCATGGGCTCGGAACCTTCCCGAGCAGCAGAAAGCAGCAGGCACCACCCTTCCCTGTGCCTCCTGTCTACAGATATCAATAGGAAGCTGTGCTGTTATAAATAAGTAATATCTTTCCTCCTTGAAATTGGTGTTCAAGGCACTCTAAAGATCTGTTAAGGCTGTGTAAGACAGCAGTAGGTCTGTCTTCTGCTGAGCGCTAAAATGTTCTTTCAACAAAATGCCAGGTTTTTGTTTTCTAATTGTAACTCTAGCATTTGTTTATTTATTTGTTTTTTGCATTCTGATTTCTTTGAGGATTGTGCCATTGTCAGAAATAGAACAAATCTGTGGGCTGGCCCTGTGTTCCTGCTAGCTAGAGAGCACGAGCTCATGCTATACCTGGCCAGCTTGTTGATGGGGTGCAATTTATCTTCAGTTTAGCTTCTTTATTTTCTGGCATGAAATTCCTCTGTGTGAATGTTTTCTTTGTCTCCTTGCCAAATCTGTGGCTAGTTACAATTACACATTTACTGACAAATTAATATTTTCTCTTGGCATCAGCCGCATGTTTATTTTGTTCATATATGCAACACTTTATTTGCAGCATCTGTGTCTTTCTAATCTGTTTATCTTCAGTATACAGCCCCTTTCTCAAAGAGATATGAAGAGAATGGAAAGCTAATATGAGCTAAATTATATTATACAAGTATATTTTAATATGCATAATGAACGGTAGAGTTAATCCTTCATAAGTCTTTTCTATTTAATAAAAATGATAACCCTCTTCCTCTCATCCTCTCCTTTCTGACTGATCTTTATTAGTCTTTTTTCAAAGAGTTCAAATCTCTTACAAATGCAAATAAAAGAACATTAGAGCAATATAGTCTTGAATAGTTTTTAATAATTATTTTTCTCCCTAATTTTCTTATTTTTATTATTTTCTTACTTCTAGCAGTTTCTTTTGCAGGTCCTGGATGGGAAATTGCATTAAGGGTATTATTATTTCATCTCCTTTAACATATAATTGCTTGATACACTGTGAAATAAGTCCCTGAAGCTTCTATGTTTAACTTGTCTTTATTATACTTCAGTAATAAAAATGAAATAAATATTATGGAAGGGAGATGCTGAATTTCAGTAGGTGGACCTGTTACGTTGTTTCTGAAGGATGCAGGAGAGGTTGTGTGATTCCAGACATGCATAGAGGTGTTGCTCTTTAATGACTGTTCAGGGCAGTTGTTTATTTGTCTTTATGGCTGGGGTGATATTTTTATCTTCTTGTCTTTGCTCCTGAATGTTGAGAGCTCTAAACATGCTCCTCACAGCACCTCAGAAAGAGAAGTGGGATATGGTGATACAAAACTTCACAGTAATGTGACACATGACCAAACCAGTCTCTCTCTAGGATTTCACACTGATTTAATCAGAGATACACAAATTAGAAGTTGTCTATTACTGAAGAAAGCCATAGTATAGGAGTTCCATGGAATGTGATACTTTGATTTTTTAATCCTTCATGCAATAGGTTTTCCCATCTAGAGAGGACACTCATGTATCTGCTTTTAAGACTCTAAGTAGCCAGAGTGATACCTAAGCGCCACACAAGAGTCTGGGAAAGCCTGTTATGTGTGAAACTTTGAAAGCCAATCCTGTTTGATTTGTTTGATCTGTTTAGCCTATTTATTCTATAGGGGAACTCGTTCTACATTGGCTGCAGCAGGTTTGTGAAAGTACCTGTAAAGTCAAAGAAGGATTGTGTGTAAGTCCATGTTTATTATTATTTTAATTTATAATTGCTTGTTGATCATACCTGAGGGATACATAAATCCCAGCGGCTTAATACTTGTGTGTGATGGGCTGTTGGTTCCCGGTTTCTGGGTGGAGCACAGCGTAGGGACAGAGCTTCTCCCTCAGAAGATTGCCTCGGAAGAGGTTTCCTCTACCCAGGCACAGCATCAGCTCTGCCCTGCCACCTTAACTGCTCCATAAAGGGGAATCAGTATGAGTAATGGACTAAACTACTATGTTATGGAAAAATAAGGAGAATCGACATTACCACAGTCATTTTCAAATTTAGTAGCAGAGATGATTTAGAACTGATGTGAGATGTTAAGACACAGCACAATATTTTATGATGATAATTTGCGTGAAAAAATGATGTATGTAATAAGTTGAGAGCTTGCTGTTCCCTCTACCTCTGAAAATATTTTTATGCGTAGCTAAAGACACCTCTAATGAAATGTGATTTATGAAAAAAGTCAGTATCATTATCTCTTTCTTTTTGATATTATAGTAACACAATTTTCCGCTGAAACTAGGTTTCTCTTGCATTTGGCATTTTTTAGGTATGCCATAAAATGTCCTCTTTCCTGATTTTTAGCCGTGTGACTACCTGAACTCCCCCACTCTTCTGACTGTATTTATAGCTAAATGATTGAAATTTTGCTGCGATTTCTTTATTTTGCTCCATTATTTGAATTACACCTAATTTAAAGCATATCCCTCTGGACCCAGGTGGCTCCACAGTAACAGACACCACTCGAGCCATATTGCAAGGGACAATGCCTCTGTCCAGGGCAATGTAAACAGGCTGGAGGGCAGCAGAGACAAGCCCTACAGCAGGGCAGCTTCAAGTAAGGAATGATGGCCAGATAGGGTCTGCCAGATATTCTAGTTACCAAGTCAGGCTGACCTCTCTGATATGTTTTTTTAAGCTTAACTCTCTTTAGAAGGACAAATGATGTTATCACATTTTTCAAGGGGAAAATAATGGAAACAGGGAAAATTAAATACATGCTTGTGATCACCCAACAGAGAAAAGACTGGAATCTAGTTTTCCTGATCATGATCTTTCTTACATGCTGCATGTACCCTAGGCCTGAGTTTTTATTAGAACAATATGTCTTTTCTTCATTACACCAGTACTTTCCAGATGATTACATACTTCACTGATAGTCAGTTTTCAGACCTTCATAGCTTCCTGAAAGCAAAACAAATTTCTTTTGAAAAAGAAAATTACCAATATCTGACACAAATGCCCCTACATAATATCCCTTTTCTTTAAACACACTTGTTTCAATGGAAAGATCTAAAGTACATAAAAGGATGTGTATATTTTTCTCTCCATCTTTGATGTACACAGGATTAACCAAGTCAGTTTTACTCAGATTCATTTTCATGAAGCTTGCTGGTGGGTGAAAACTGAATGAAAGACTTTACTGCTTGGATTTTGAAAACCTTAGTCTGAATTTGTTTTCCTTACTGCTAATTTATCTGCAATAAAGTAAGAGGTCTAGATATGATTTTAGAGGTGTCACTGAGAAGGAGATGATTTTCTAAAGTAAATCTATACTAAGTACAGCTTCAAAGATGAACTAATATAAAGGCAAGAAAAGTATAGGGAGGAAAATCAGATGAATCATATACATTATATTTTTCCCTGTCTGTTCTGCTTATATTATTCCAGAATGAATATTCAGTAATTATTTCACTGAAACACATTTTTCATGCTATTTGTCAGAATGTGCAATTAATTGCTAATGATGAAATGGCTATAAAACAAAAGAATATTCCTATTTCATTGCTTGTTTTTCCATTTCCTGCCAGAGAAAATATCACACATATCCCATTTCAAACTTCAAAATACTTAACCTTTATTTTGGTAGTTGTTAGCAGAATCAGTATTTCAGAGCTATCTAAGGAATTGATTCCACAGTCAGATCTCTCACCAATTTCCTGTGATTTCTTTTCACACAGAGATGATTAAAAATATGGAAGTTGGTTCTTTAGTCACCATTTCAGTTATTCTTTATGTAAAGACTTTTTACTACAGAAAATCTTCAACCTGTTAATGCAACTATTCTATTCACAAATACTCTAACGAAGGGCAATTAATCTCCTAAATTGCTTTTTTCTCAGGTCTGTGTTGCAGATGTGCCACTGTTGGTAGAACATGGGAGAAGAGCCTTGGGATTCAGCTTACATTTCCTCTAACACACCCTCTTAGAAAAAGAAAACAAAACAAGTGAGGGTAAGCCCCTTAATAATAAAATCAATGATGAGATGAGTGCTAAAAATTATAAAGTGCAGGACGCCATCTTCTTCCTCTGGCATTGAATACCTTTTCTAAATATTGAGCTACTGGTAAGGCAGGCAGACAAAATGTGAAAGAATATGCTTTTCATGTTTATTCAGCTCTTTCAGAAAAACTGAAATAAATTTTCAGTACTTTTTTGCTTATACATTTACTTCCCTTCTTCAAGATTGTTCTAATACGTTACCCTTTTATTTTAATTTGATAATGAGTAAGTTTCCTGACAAAAGGTTAGAAATCAAGGTTAACAAGTAACAAATTACTCTAAAATCAAAATGTCACAAAGTCTCTGTGGAATGCAGCTGCAGACATTGGTTATTCAGGATCAATTTTTCATTAAATTCTGCAAATGATTTTAAGCCTTTCTTCATCTATGATGAATTGCTCTTTATCAGCTGCCAGAAGATGGAGCTCTTCTAATAAACCATGATGCTGTATTTGAAAAAAAAATGCAGAAAAAATTGCATAGAAAATCTTTAGAAAAACATTAACAATTATTTCCATTCATGACTAACTAAGGCTTAGTTAAATACATTTTAAAGCATTTAAAATTATATTCTGCTGTAAATCTGAAAAACAACTTGGTGTATTAAATATATTTGCAGATTTTTTTAGTTTTAACCTTATATTTTAAACTCTCTTTTTCTTCCACATTCTGAATTTTCCAGACATTCCGGAATAGGTCAGAAGTTGCTCTTTAGTTAAGACATATGGACTTGCAAGGGTGTAAAGGCAGTAAAAATTGACTCCAAGTCCTTTCTCTGTGTTGCTGGTTTCGGTGGTGTAAGGCTGGAGCGGCAGGTGGTGTAGCTGGGCTCTTCATGGCTGTCAGACCAAACATCCTTCACTGACACCGCTGACAGCTGCTAAGCAGGTGGGCTTCACTCCTGCCGACAAAAAGCCACCTCAGACAGGTGACGGTAGAAAGCCACAGAAACGTGCCTGTGCAGGTATCTGTTCGTCTCTCCTGTTGTATTGACCATGGAGGAAAGACAGATAACGAGGTTAGGCTAGACCTCTAACTTTAGGACAGGTAAAGTTAGCCAGAATGAATCCAGAAATCTTGTTAACAGAATTTGTGAAGGAAAGATCGAATCTCTGTTCACAGCATTGATTCAGACTTGTTTAATACAAGCTGTGATTCACACTTCTTTAGTATAAGCTGCAGCCACAACAGAGTACACACATAAAGTTCAAATTAAAGGGAGACAGCTATGTTGCTTGGAAAGAATAGTGAAAATAAATTGGTGTTTTGTATTCAATGCTGTATCTTAGCTTTCCACTTAAAATTGAAATAACCTTTCTGTAAGTGTCAAGCCTGGATGGAGAAAACATAAAATACAGATTATGTTATTTTAGATAATTCTTCCTGCTGTTTTTGAGAGTCAATGAATAATACACTGAAAAATTCTCACATTGACATAACACTTGAAATGTACACCTCCAAATGTTGCTTGGTATGAAAGGATGGGCTTTTTCATCTATTTTAAGAGAACTTCTTTTGTCTGTACAAAAATTAATCAGTTTGTGTGATCAGTCTGTCAATAGTTTTCAATGAATGTGTCAATCAGGCTGGATTACATTGAAAGTCACTTTAGGTCTGAATTGCAAAATTGATAATTGTGTGTTTGTATGAGTTCATGTATTTTCACCACTCTTCTCCTGGTTCAGAGGAATGTTTGCTTCTAATGGAGATTAGTGATATAATAAATGCTCTTGCATTCTAGCCTGGTGTCAGTCACAGTACAGCAAATCCACTCTGTGGGTTATTCCCTTTGCAAAGCCTTTGCCGTGGTAGACAATAGCAGTTTTGCCCTACGACATCTTCTCTTTGTATTATGCTTCTCTGGATGTTCTTGAAAGCTTCCACAGCTGTACTGCACACTAGGGTTAAAGGCTGGAGATTCACTTGGCACCTTTGCTCCCTCTCAAGCCATTGAACAGAGAAAAGTTATCTGCTAGTGTTAAGAACTGGGAACAGTCAGAGATGAAGTTACAGCATTGAATGCAGAGCTTAACTACTGTCGTGTATTGATTTTTGGGAGTTTATGCACCACAATTCAAGCCAAAAGTTCTGATAACCCTCCTGAAATCCACATGTACTTTTCAAGGGCACTCCCTGTCATACAGTCTAAACCTATGCAGTGGTTATGGGTTTCAGCTTTGCTTTGACTAATATTGTTTTCTGGTAGTGTGAAAAGAAAGTCCACACTTGCATTCCAGATTTTGAAATGAACTTAGAGAGACATCCAAAGAGACATAATTTTTGTTGTCTCTCTTTTTAAGAAATTATTTTACAGTCAGCTTCTAAGATATCCATTATCTTTGGACCTTTCTGTAGGTTTCTCTGACAAGCACTGAAAGGATCACCTGTACTATGAAGAGAGCGCTTACTTGACAGTAAATGGCCCTAATGGACACGTGCCAGAGGATTCAGCAGGACTGCATGGTGGCATCCATAAATGATGGTGCATAATGATGACAGAGAGAGTGCATATATTATTATTTGAGGCTTTTATTACTCATGGCTTTCATATTTGTGCTGACACATCCTCTTGCAATGTTTTATACAATGGTATATCAAACTCACACAGTGTAGCACCTTGCTTCCTTTTGCCCAAATGAGGAATATCTTGCAGAATGATTAATAGGTGGAGGGATTTTTTGTCAGGGGTTGCAGTATTGAGCTTTGTTGTAGCACTTTTCTCATGCATCTCTCCCACTTCATGAATGTTTTAATTACCTCTCATAAAAATAAAACCCACCCTTGCATTCAATGTAAGTACTAGATTTCACTGTTTTTTTCTTAATTTCCTTTGATCATTTGAAGAAGAGATAATGCAATTGAAGGCTACTCAAATCCAGAGGGAAATTAAAAGCAGCTTTTGGTACTGAACTTATAAGTGGTACTTTTGGATTGAAACTGTTGCTTTTCCATCACTTAAATCTGATTTTAGAACTAGATTTTCTTTCCCACTGATTATGAGAAAGACCATATGTAAGGTAATTCAGCAAATTAAGCAGCAAGGCTAGGAGGAGAATAGAGAAACAACGCATCGTATTTCTAACGTCTTCTTTACATACGCCAGTTGTACAATTGACAATTGTACAATTGTACAATTGTGACCACAATGGTAAAAGTGTGCCATCAGCTAAGTGTGCACCAAACTCACTGGAAAGAAGTAATTATTTTACAGGAATGCATTTCTTCTAATATAGATGTTTGCAAAGCAGGAGTTTTGTCACTTTTGGTCAGGTAATTATTTCTATTTTAAAGCAAAATTTTATCCTCAGCTACAGTTGTTAAAACAGTAGCAAATCTACAGGCTAAATAGGACCACTATTTTTCTGTTACAGTGTTGTCCAATGCGACTTAAAATTTTCAGTGAAATTTTTCAAGAGGAAAATATTTCAGTTGATGGTGATCTGTAAGATTTTGTTGAAACTATAACCAACATCAAAATGGATGTATTTTTTTCAGAGTATGGGGGAACCCATGACAGAGGTAATTATAGAACAAAAATTTATTCTCATATTAAGCAAGGACATTGGTTAGAATGTGGAATATTAATTTCTCTCAGATGTCTAGCTCTGACACGTTCTAGAAGGTAATTCTATCTTGGCAAACCTCCTCTTACTCTTCTGGAAGAAGGCTTCAAACTAAGGAAACTAGTGGTATAGTGGAATAGTTTCCATGAAACCTACTAGCAAAGGAAGTACCCTAACTAGATAGGTATATAGGTGATGTACAAGATAACTCATATTTCTGTTTAGTACATCTTGGACAAAAATAGAATGAATGTAGGAAGGTAGCAGTCCTTTGGGGAAGAAATGATACATCAAGTCATTAATTGTAGATCCTTTTACTATATTTCAAGGCATTTGTAAGTACCTTCTTCTGACTTGTAGAAGAGATATCCACTGTGTTGCTTTACAACTTGTAGTAGCCTATAAAAGGCAAGAGCTTTGCAGCCATAAGCCTAGAAGGGTAACATAAAAGAGGCTCTAAAAGTCCGGGAGATAGCTTTACATTTTTATTACAAAATGGTAACACCATTAGAGGTGCATTCCTGTCTGTTTGACATTTCATTTAATTATAGTCACAACTTTAGATCCTCTAGTACCCAAAACTATATTTAGTTAATATTATTAAAAAAAAAAAAAACCCCAAAAGATATGGGGAGTCAGAACCGGATTGATTTTTGAGGCTTATTTGTCGCTACGAGCAGAGATTAGAGCTCAAAGAAGAGTGACTCATGATGTCTGTGCTCATTGCAGCATGACTGACAGTTTGCAAGTGAAGACCGACATCCCTCTATTCGTCTGGGAAGTTAGCAGGAAAAGGCTGTATTTTGGAAAAGGTTGCATCCATTTTTCCAGTATTGGTGGGCACTAACACAGTCTGTACACCAAAAGCAACGCTTTCTCCAATGTAAGAGCAATTTGCACTGATGTCTGTCCTGAATGCAACCTTTTCCTTAACTTTGGACTTGATATAGAGCCTGCTTAGAGCAATGTAAAAACTCATTGACTTTGGTGGAATTTGGATCTGATTATAAGGTGCATTGCTGGGTTTTTGCAACAAAATGGCTTTTTGGGTCCTTAATAACAGATCTATAGACGGATATTGACACTCCTCATTTAATCTTCTATTTTCAAAGAACTTCTCCTTGAATTGCCCAATTTCCAGTAAACCACCTCTAAAAGACTTCAGATTCCTCTTATATTGAGAGTGCCTTTAGATTTAGCTGCTTGACTTTGAAGTGGAAAACTGCAGCCATCTACAATAGAATGGTTGAAAAATGTCCTGGTTGGTTTCAGCACAAGTCCATTATCTTCCTGCAGAAGATGGGAATATATTTCCTTTATCTTGTTTTTCACCCATGTTTTACATATTTATGGATGAACAGACATTGTATTTATTTGATTGTGTTATGTTGTGAACTACTACATAAAAAACCTGAATAAAATAGAAAAAACCCAAACCAAAACAACACTTTTCTATTTCTAAGACTGTAGGTCTGCCTCATTTAGCCAAAATTTCACTGGATTTACCATGGAATTTAGCTGTTTACCTTTAATCTCTGGTTACCTTGAGATCATATTCAGGCACAAGTAACATGACTCTTCCTTTCTAGTACAGCACACTTTTATTTTTTGTGTTTTCTTTTTTTCAGTGTTTCATATTTTTGAGATGTCAGTTAATGAAGATACTTATATCTGCCAAAGAGAAGCTGGATATTTCAGCAGATTTAAGCATTTTTTAGATAGTCCTAATTTTACAGTGTAATTGTACCTTGATCAATTGGTTTGATTTTCCTAAATTTGATTCTGAACCACGGAAAATCTTTCCATTGTAAAAGATGTGCTGGGGGCTAATACTGCAGAAATGGAACAAGTCTATTTTATTACAACTCACTGAGTGGAGGATATTCCTCCTTTTTGGAGGATATATAATAAAAGGTTGAGGCACTCAAGGAAGCAGAATTACTTGGAAGACCTGAGTTTCATACAGCTGTAAGCTACAGAAGAAAATGGTGCTTGACTACTGTGCCTGATGCAGAGTTTTTAGAACATGAGGGCATATATAATTTAGCAGTGACAGCAGTAACGGCATGAGAAAGAAATTTACTTCAAAGAAAAAAGGAACAGAGGGAGGGAGATGTTTTAACAAACCTGGGAGCTCTCTTTGGCAACAATGCCTTACAGGATTCAAATGTAGAAGGCCAGACTCTTCTATTGATTGCTGACTGATCTGTATTTTTTCTTCTGTCAAAGTTAGTGTATACTCAGCTTTTAAATTAAAATCTGCCTTTAACTTAAAAGGAATAAATAAGGAACAATTGCTTTTCAGGGCAAAAAAAATAACACACACAGAGAACAAAACCTTAATGGATTAATACCTTTTCTCTGGAGGTGTAGAACAGACAACAACCTAGAATCTCCTTTTATCCACATGGCAGTCACCTCCCTGTAAACATCTGCCTCCTCCATAGTCAGAGGTCTGAACATGCTCTAGGATAGATTTCCCTTAGCTGCTTTGATCTGCAAGACAGTGATGTAGAAGAGTATTTAGAGCAAAGAATCACCACCATGGGAGGTTTAACGATCAGTCAACAGTCATAAATTAACAAGTCTGTGTGTCAAACAAAAGCAGAAAGCATCATTGTTCTGTCTTTCTAAGGTGAGGCTGGTCTCCTTGTATCCCAAGGGAATCACACACAGCATTTGCCAGAAATACCTGAGCCATGGGGTTAAAACTCCACTGGTCCTTAGGTGTCCTACATCAGCTGGGAGCCTCTTCAAGGGAAGTTGCCTGAATGTTTATTATAACCCATAGGTTATTAATGAGAGAAGCAAGCAAGAAAGCAAGTAAGCAAGCAAGCAAGCAAGCAAGAAAGCAAGAAAAGAAAGACAAAGAAAGGAAAAGAAAGAAAAAGAAAGAAAAAAAAGATAAAGAAAGAAAAGGAAAGAAAAATAAAAAAAATCTGTTCTGGTTCTCTTTAGGAGAGAGCTTTCAGTAGAGTAGGATTTAATCACTCTCTTTGCTGAAATGGGAATAACATTATCAAAAACATTTAAACCACTGTAAGATATGTTGAATATGTTGCATATTCATCTTGAACTAATCCATGAGGTAGCAATAAAAGCTGAGATTCTAGCCTGAATTCTCTTTCAGTCTTTTTTCGTAAGGATCAGTTTGTTGTATGAGAATCAGCAGCTTTCTAGATTATTCACTGCATATACTTTGAACAGTCTTGCTCCCTTTGAGGATCGTACTTCCAGAAATAATGACCCTATAGATATGATTTGCAAAACAACAACTAGATTCCATGGAATTTCGCATCCATTTTAGCATATCCTTTTCATGTGGCACTGAGAATTTGGATTATGAAGCACTGCCTTAGTAAAATAAGACCTTTTATGAAAGGTATCAAAATAAGGGGAGGTAATGTTGGGTAAGAAAGTTTCAGCAGAGTCCAAGGTTATATTTTTCTCCAGCTGTTAATTAAATGTAAGCACTTCCTTTGAAAGACCCCTGCCAGCCTTACTGAATGGAGTAATAATGAAGTAATTTTTGTCTTGAGAAGGCTTTTTTTTGCAACAGCTCTGTATTCTTGTTAGCATTAGCAATCTCTGTTACAAAATAAACCCACATGCAGCTGTATTTCTGACACTCTGTGGGGTCAATATACATTATTTTGTGGTAAGCACTTCTAACATAAAATACTGTTATTATGTAGTAACTATTAAAAGTCAGTTGGCACTGGGCTATAAGTTATGAAAGTATGAGAGAATAATTATATTGACTTTCTTAGTACGAGAAATTATTGCCATACCTCACACGTCTATTTAAAAAACTTGTAAGACTTATACTAGAATTGTATAAATATAAGCTTTGAAAACTTATGTTGGTGATGGTAAGGACAGTTCCAACAGCAAAATCTTTTGCTTTTTTGTTTATTCTATGCAATTTTGAAAGAGTTATACTAGTAGTGCGAGTTGACACAGGCAAGAACTACCACAAAACCACGGCTGAAATGAACAGAGCAAGTTTATTACATTACCTCACTAACTGGAGGATCCCAAAGCAAGACGGAGGTGGTGACACACAAGTGGGAACGCTGGCACCATCATGCTCAGCCCATCCAAACAGTCGGTGAGGCTGCTGATTGCATGCCTTTATTAAGAACACTTGGCAGCCCATGCTGTGATCTCCCCTGTGCGCTTTTATGATCTCCAAGCTTTGATCTTCTCTCTGTCAAGCAGGTTTGAATGCCTCCAGGTCTCTGTAAACACCTATGTTATCTCTACACTGAAATTCTACTTCTCAAACAGAGAGAGAAGGCATAATATATGTGGTCTTCCACACTGTCATTCCCCAGGCCTTGGCATTCCCAGGGTCACTTGAGTCAATCTACCATCCTCCTCACTATTCTTGTGCTTCTAACCCTTTCCTCCCATTATAGTTTATTGCAAAGGAACTTATCACAGAATGCTAAGGGGTTAGAATCCAAAGGTCTCCAATGTGGAGACAAGGATGACATGTGGGACAGCGTGAAACGCTTTGCAGAAGTCCAAGTAGACTATGTCAGTTGTTCTGCCTGATCCACCAATGCTCTAGACCCATCATAGAAAACCACCAAATTTGTTGGGCATGATTTGCCCCGTGTAAAACATTGTTGGCTGTTATCAATCCATTTGATCATTTAAGTATGATCTTTTATAAAAAGCAACATCAAAAAATGAATTTTTCCAGATTTTAGAAGACATTTTCTGTAACATTTAGAGCAGGAGGTAACCAAAGTAAACATAAGTTGTACTGGGCTTGGGTTTGGTTGTTTATCTCTTTTTCCCTTTTGGCAATAAAACTACCTTCAGTCTAAAAGTTAGATTAACTGCCTTTTTTAAGAAAGGACACTATAAAAATGCATCAAAAAGCCAATTTTTCTCATAAAAGTCCTCATGTTTCAGTGTTAGCACTGAAAAATAATCTAGAAATTGATAATTACTCATTGGTCTAACCTTTAATCAGTAAGGTTACTGAATGCTTTGTCATAGTCTCATGGGAGCAGCTGGCCAATGAAGAGATCACTAAACTCTGAGAGCCTCATGTAGCAACATTGGCCAGGGGACCTCCATCACCCTGAAACTGGGTTTGGTTATCTGTGTCTGACTTCTGATTTGCTGACCATATTTCCTTATCCTGTGGTGCTTAGACATAACTTCCTTTTTTGGCCTAAAAAGGCTGTGAGATTGCAAAGGCCCAGCAAAATTGATGCTGGTTTATGTTATTTAGTTTTGATGTAGCTAAGAAATGAGTAAAAGGGAGACTTTCAGCTCATGTATAGAAGACACAGAAAGCACCAACATAGTGGGATTTCCTGGAACATTTATTTATTCAAGTGAGATGACAGTTCTAGAAAAGGAATACTTAAATAGTGAGATATTCAGGTCATGGACTTTATTTCATGCATTCAGTTTCTTTTTAACTGTTCATGCAAGAGACTATTTACTTTAAAAGTTATCACAGAAGTTGTAGGGTTGATGAAAATGATATCGTATTATCAGAAAACTCTATTTTAAATTTGCCATTTTCATTGCAATATATTCAAAAAGAGCAAGCTGAGATTAATTTTATGATGAAAGCAAAAGTAAAGTGATAAAAACAGGTAAGATACCCAAACCCCCTAGATCATTCGATACCCGAACCCCCTAGATCATTACAACAGTCTTGTTTGTATAAAAGCGATAGCTACAGCAATACAGCAATACATCAACTCTCCTTAGAGCCTGAGAGCTAAAAGGATCTGAGGGATTGCTCATCTATGTCTATGGTTTTTCTCTTGTTTTGCAATGATACTTTTGGACCCACTATACAATGAGGGCACTGGCTATGAAATAATACAATGCATATGAGTCCAGAGGACACAAATTATTAGTAATTTCCTGGGTTTTCTCCTTATGAGACATGTTGCTCCATTGGCTTCATCTGTACAGTAAAAGAAATTCTAACTCTTCATTTCTTGCTCTGTTATTATTCTTTCACTCCTTCTGCCTCTGCTCTCACAGTCTCAAAAGAATAGCGTTTTCTTTTGTTCAGTTAAGCATGAAGTCACAGAAGCAACACTTCAGTAGGGAGAGACTTGTATTGATAGCAAGAAAATTTCAAAAGGTCTGGGAACTTGTCCTTTTGTCACCAAAATCCGTAAGAGTTTTATCATTAACTTCAAGAGGAGTGGATTCAAAAATGAATGCTTTCAAAAATCCCTCAGCAAAAAGTAGTTCTTTCTTCCTCTTTTGCCTGCTATATTTCTCTCCATCCTTACTTCCAGCTCCTTCAATAAATTTCTTTTAAGGGTTATTCAGCACATATATACCCTTAATGGGATTTTTCAAAATATAAGAAATATGTGCTGACTTAGTGTATATATTTATACACAAAGTAGTCAATATGGATATATTATACCAAAAGTATATTTTAATGGTGCCTCTCAGAATATCAGAGAGGGTGACATGGTTTAAGAAAGTTTAGATGCTCATCTTTAATTTTTGCATTACATCCACTAAATGCATATAGGACTACAGACAATTTTTTAATACTTATATTGAGGCAGAAACTTTTTAAATGTAATTTTTTTTTTAAAATAAAATGGTTTATCTGATGGGTTTTTTTTCTTAAGTATGTTAATTTAAAGTTTTCACAATGATGTTACACTGATTCTGTTAGATTATATTATAAAAAAAACCCAAACTATTTCACTGTTGTATTTATTTTCATATATTGAACACAGAGCAATAATATTTTGGGATTAAATGTTTATTGAATGTATCAAGTCAGGTGTGATTAATCTACTTAGTGCAAGTGACATGAAGATTTCATTTTATTTAGATTTATTTATACATATACACATGTGCCTGTTTCCTGCTCATCACCATTTATTCTCTGTGTCACATCTCCTACCCCCTGAGATTTCATGCAAAGAAGTTACTTCTGGACACTTTCCTATCTGTTCAGGAAAGTGCTGCAGAAGTTTTCCATCACCATCCTCTCTATGTCACAATCATAACGTCTAATGCTGTCAAAGTCTGCATCTGCTATATTGTATTTGTCAGCTATATTTAGGTTCTCTAGACACTGATGTTTAGACAGGAAAATCCTACCCATCCTACAGTTAATCCATAATGTTCTGTAATGTTTTGATGGGGCTGGGGAGGGCAAGGGTACAGACACACAATGAGGTGCAAGTACTCCAGAGGTTTGTTACGGTCATATTGAAGAAAAATTACTGAAAGCACTACTTTTCCAGAGTATTTAATTCCTTATTTCTTTTTGTACAAAACTAGTTTGATGAGCTTTTCAAGGTGACTTTGCAATCTAAGTTAATTCACAACCTGTCAGAAATTATGGCTTAAAATAAATGACCCTAGAGTTTTTTTATTCTATTCTAGAAATAAGCAAATAAGAAAATGCATAATCTAAAAAAATAGCTCTGGTTGCATTTTTAAGCTCACAGTTCAGAAGAATTTTGCCAATTAAAAAGTACAGGTGTAGATTTACCATGGCCTATTTCTTTTGATATTTTGTATGCAAATAGTGTTACAATAATTATGAATTAAAATATGGTAATAAAAATAACTAATTTAGGCTCCTGATCATTTAAAGTATTTGAGCTTTGATGCTTAAAGCACCAGTGGACTTAGATTCCATGTCTTCAGTGTACCCAGAAGGCTCATAAAGAAATATCATTGCATTGTTTGTGCTTTAAAATTTATCTCCATGCAGTGCCAGCTCCCAAGGCATTATCCAAACAGCTTGTTCAGAGGTTGTTGTACCACCCTTGTTGATTGCTATTCCACGTATTGTCTAATTCCTTTTCCAAGGTGGCAGTCTTTATTCCTCCTTTCCAGCCTCACAATGTACTTGTTGGCTCTACGTTTCTCCAGCCCAAACTGTTACAGAAATTTGGCATTTTACGGGAAGATAGTTGGAGAGCTGTGCTTTTTAAAAGCAGCTGTTCTACTGCTGCAGGATAAAGATGTTCTGGCCCTTGATATTCCTGGGCAGGGAACAGCTGTATCAGGCTTCCTGGGTGATTGATAGCTCCTTTCAGCTCAGCTGGGTAAAAGGGCATTATTTGTTAAAGAGCTCTGTCTGAATTTGCACACTGAACTTTTTGAGGACTGCTCTGACCTGAGCTTTTCTGTGGATTTGGAAGAACAGGAAGCTGCAGCTTTGGTTAAATTTCAATTCCAGTCCTTAAACTGAAATATGTCAGAAAGAAAAGTATTTTAAGCAAAATTCAAATTCTGTGGTTTGATTTTGCTCAAACAATGAGTCGTATAAATTCTTTTTATTTCAGATGAAAGCGAAACCATCACTGCATTGAATTTTCCTGTATATTTTGAAACTAAGCCAAATAAATGCATCTTTAGAAGAAAAGCTTGCTTGAAACAACGCATCAGTTCCATTGCTTGGCTACGCTTCCAGCCTACAGAGCTACCAGTAAATTTGCAGAAAATTGTATATTCCATGTGGTAGAGTCAGCAGAGTTGGGGAAATCAGGTGGTGTTATTAGAAAAGAAGTTTTAGAAACCACTCTGAAAATCCTGCTATTTTTTTCCCTGGGGAGTGTAGATACTCTTGTCATTGTAGTCTGGCTACAGAACCCTTCAGAAAATGATAGCTGTTTTAGGGAAAAACACTTTTCATATTCCCTCCCTTTCACATCTTCTTATGAGCCAATTGGTCAGGCAATGAACCAATAAATAGGATCTTTAAAACTTTGGGAATCATTGGGTGTTCAGTGCTGAGTTGACAGAATTTTTTTGTGGGGTTTTTATCATAATTTAGACAAGTTTCTCAAAATCCAGTGTGGAGTCTGTGGGAATAGGGAGTAAGGGAACAGAAGAAACTTGCTCCAGAGACACAACATAGTATTAGGGAGACCCTTCTCTATCTTCTCGCTCTACTTTGGGATCTAATATTCAAACATAAGTTTCCAACATAACAAAACATGCTCTAAACTCTTTATCATCCTGGGCATTGTAACCATCCAAAAGGCCAATTTCTCCAGCTTTTGTATGACTCTTTACTGGGCAATATACTGCCTCTATAGCAGTGGAGGTGGGGTACCCAGCTTGGAAACGGAATATTTTGTTTGAGTCACTAAGAACCCACATGTTCAAGATACTGCAGTCAAAACAGGTGTCAAAGCACACTGAAGTCAGAGTAAAATGCTCTTACACCAACTTCGAGTGTTTCTCAGGAAGGAGCAGGAAAACAGATGAAGAATGGAATAATGGAACAGTCATAGGAGTTAGTACCTAAGCAAAGCATTAGGCAAGTAGGAAAATCTCCACTAACAGGCTGCCATCTCAACATCTTGTCTCTATTGGTTCAGAGACCATCATAAAAAATTTTAAAAAAAGAGTTTGAAAAGAAGATGATGGATTATCAGACAAATATATATATCTCTGGGAGCTGTCACCTTACCTGAGGAAGTGTCAGGCCTCGCTCCCTGTGGTATATGTATCTGGAGTGCAGAGATAAAGATTTCTCAGAGGTCAAATAACCCCCCAAACCCCATTTGGAATCACACTATGAAAAATTAACTGGAATTACAGAGAAGAAACCACAGATTTATTCAAGGTCTTTATTGTTAGAATCTGGCAATTAAAGCTTTTGTGTCTTAAATTTGCAAGGATCAAGAATGTAGTTTGCAGAAACTCTTACAGGATACTGCATTACAAAGTGCTTTACTTCACTAAGTATGTGAATGAGAATTTCGCGCGCATAAAAAAGTCATAAAGGACCTCAGAAATTTACATCCCATTTAATTTAGTTTGCATAAAGACAAATTATAACCTAATATACACGAATTTATATACACCTATGGAAATAAATATATATATATTTATATAAGTGTGTGTAAATACATATATACATATATACATATATATCTCTGAGCATGTGTTTGTTGCATCCCATATGAATACCTAGAGTATATTCTTTCCTGAGCAGAAAACCCAAAAGATTCCTGCTTCTGCTGTGTACCATCTTGGAAATTCTAGTCTCTGAAAAATCTTCAAGTAAGTTCCCAAGAGACTGTGACAAGACATATTTTCTATGTCACCTTATAGAAGATTGGTTTTTTACATTGTAGACTGCTATATGAGAAAGCATGGATATCTGGAATTAGAGGAAAAACAAGAGGAATGGCAGTCATCAGATGGTCAATAGATCTGTTTCCTTTATTAAAGGAATGGAGAGAAAATGGACAGCTTTTAGATAAATGTAGCAATTAGAATTTGTACTTCAGTCTATAAGTATGCCACTTAAAAGTTGGCTTTAAGTGAAAATTATTCTTTATTTTGTTATGAAAATCCCCTCAAAACTTGGAAGACATGATTTTGTCATTTAATAAATTGCTATGCAACTAATCAAGCCAGCCTCCCAACCCACAAACCAATAAATGCAAACTACACTGGTAGTACTTTCTGCACAGCAGAAGTCTGACAGTACCATTTCTCGTGCACACAAAAATAGAGGGCTGTTGTGCTTAGTTATGAGAAGGAGTTTTCTGATGGAAAGTAAGAGTGAGTAATGACATTTTTCCTTCCAGCTACCGCATTTATGAGATTAGACTGTGAGAAGTGTCTTTGTGTGATTCCTCTTCCTCTCTCCGTAAGGGCTATACACATAAAATCCTTCACTTGTATTTTTGTGCAGCAGTTTTCTTCAGGGAGCATGATATTTTCTTTGTTTCACCCTTGGAGAATATTCATTGCCATTCTCTACAGACAATTACTGATGTGCAATTTTAAAATATTTTCAAATATTTAATACAGTGGAATGAGAATGATGAAGTTTTTATCCCTCACTGTAAACCTTCATTGTGTCATTGCTCTTTCCTCTCCCTAGCTAAATTAATTTGCTCAATGCATTGATTCAAAATATTTTCTGGGTATTCTGGGTTTATTTTGAGTGCAGTAAATATTTGACTATGAGTCTTAATGCTCCAGTAATATAAAGACTGTTAATAGTCTTTCTTTTTTTCCTGATAATCTTTATATTGATTTTTTTGCAGCAGCTGTGATAGCTGAGCATGTATTGACAGGAGAGTCCTTCTGAAGCAAAGCTATTGCTGAAACACGAACCAAAGGCTTTATCACTACTGGTATGAAGGAAGAAAATAACCTTTTAGGTAATTTTCTTAGATAATTGCTCTTCATTTGCAAGGATTCACATACTCAAATCCTTGAATGTCAGCTGAAATGTGTTAGATGAATGGAAGAATTGACAAATATTACAAACGTTGCATATAATAAGGGAATCAAATCCTAGTGTTAGGAATGTGGCCCAACCTATTTCTCCATAAATGAGGTATTCTGTGCAAAAGAGAGCTGGGCAGCCTGTCATAACAAGCTCCAGCTCCCCGACTTTAAAAACTGTAAATTGGGTAGCACCATATATGGCTTTTCTCCACTCATCCACTTCAGGCAGCAAATATCTTAATCATCAGATCAGAATCTGGAGTAGAGCTGCACAGGCAATGCTCCACTAGCTGCAGTCATATGCCATTCAGCTCTCTACCATCTGTTTCAATGATCTGTTAAATGGGAAAAATTAAGCCCATTCTCCACTGATCCACCCAGACTCTAAAGGCTAATCCAGCACAGTTTTTCTTCTGATCAGCAGAGCCTCATCCACAAAGTTCTTACAGAAAACATTCATGCCTTCTGACCTTTAGCATGAAGAATCCAAGGCAAAGCCATGGGCAGCTCTTTTCCCTTTAAGAAGGATCTTCTGGCTCTGTGTTCTCCTTTTGTCAAATTGAGTACCATTCTAATATCACAACTTACTATCTAGATAACCAAGATAACCATGCTCATCGTTATTATTTGAATACCTTCTAATCTCACAGATAAAACCAAGTGAAGACATGTTGCACAATATTAACATTAAAATTCATGCAAGAAATGTCTCTACGGTAGGAACAGGAGGCTCCAGAAATAAGGTTGCTGGATTCAGATTATTTTGATTTTATTATTGCCAGAAGATTTCCTTTCCTCACCCATTACTTATTTTTTATTATCTTTTAAAACACTTTTGTAGTGAGCGATTAATTTAAATACTTCCGGAAAGTAAATATAAAAGGAGAGTGTATTTAAAAAAATTCTACAAGTTGTTTAGCAAATTCCAGTGAAGGGATATTTCGAAATATAATGTTCCTGTTGATATACTGAGTGTAGAATGACAGTTCTGACCACTAATATCATTCAGCAGATTCTGGAAACCTTTTTGGCCGAGATCTGCCACTCACATGTTGTAAAGCAGGCAGAAGTCTGATTTAGCTGGGAACCTGATCATGCTCTACGAGAGAAAGGAAGCCCGTGGGGATGGCACAGCTGCAATCCCTGTTCCGAATGTAGCGTTCAGAATATGTTCAAGGAAAAGATAAAATGCCTGGGTTGCTCAGCCAGTTCCTGTTACCATGACAACTCTGGAGAGCAGTAATTTAGATCAGCCTTGGGGCTACTCTTTCAGCTCTAGCAGAGGAAGGGACATAAGACCACTTACAGGTGGTAGAGAAAGCACTGCTAATGATATGACCTCCATACATATGTGTGAATGCATTGTGTCAGCTCAATAAACTGTTGAGGTTGTTGCCATATTCCTTTAGACAGATGGCAGCAGTTGTCAGTGTCTAAGAAAGGAGAGTGTCTAAGAAAGGAGAGTCTCTAAGAAAGGAGAGGGGTCAGGTTATTTCAGTGAACCAGAGCTGTAGCACAACACTGCGTGTGCACTCTGCTGCTTTCCTGTTCCTCTTCCCAGGCCTCGCCAGGTGCTCCTGTGCACCTTACTAACTCTCCTCGTAAGTGCTGGCAGCAGCCACAGCAGGCTGCTAGGGCTGGACCTGCTCCTTCTCATGTCATACTCTTGGCTGCTTCTGTGAGGTACTCTTCAGGCTACTCTCCCACCCCTGCTTTTTGTCTATAGCAACTCCTAGGGAATGCTCCAGGCTCTGCAAACAAACTTCTGCAACTCATAACTTCTATAAACTTTTAAGTTTGTAGAAGTCACCATTTCCTTTTTCAGTGCTGCTCAAGTGTTCCCCTTTTGATGTGGAGCAGCTTGCTCTGCAGAACCAAACATTTTCTGTCTTATTCACCTCTACCTCCATGTCACTTCTGTTTCCTGGCCTCTTCATAACGCACTGTGTGAAACCTGCAGCAAGATTTACCTGATTTCCATTAAAGGAGCCAAGACACTTTTGCTCCACTTGTGGTAGAAATCAGAGACAATGATCGCTCATACTCTTAACATATCCTTTTCCATGTCATATTACATATAAGAAATAAGACTTTGTTTCACAGCCTTGACTCACTGTATTCATAACTGCACCTCTAACACCTCAATGAGGAAAACACAATTGATGGGCTGTGTAAACAAGAAGCATATCCATAGTGTTAACGCAGGCCATTCTTTTCTTCTCTTTTAGCAAGAAAAGACTTTGGACACCTGAATGCACAACATTTGTCTCATTATGCCTAGCATGCTGTTGCTTTGCTTTTTCACAATGGCAAGGTAACCTGCTGACACAGCTTGCCAAACTCCTGCCTCCTTTGGTGGATATATAAGCCAGGCTGATGCAAATAAGCTGTTGAATTGCATTCACTTGGCAATCCTCCCACACAGAAGATGAAGAGCAGCAACTTTGATTTACAGGGCCTCTTCTCATTTACTTCCTTTGTAGGGCAATATCTTTTGTTTAAGAAAGATACCCTGAGCTGAGAATTTAAGCTCTGATTAATGATTTTGTGCTGAAAAACCTTTTGCCTGTCTTAAAGCTAACATTCCTCTAGCAAAACAAGATATACGAATGCATTCCTGAAATCAGTGCGTCTGCCTAAATATGTAACAAAATCAGGTGGTGATAATTTTCAACTGTATGGCTAAAACCTGAACAACATTTTTGGTTTGGGAAAAAATGAAGGATGTTCTTAAAATGTACATTGAGTATTAACTTGAATATATCCAAGTTGTTAATATAAGTGTTCACCAGATTGTTGAATTTAGCTAAGAATCTTTGATGTACTTTATTTTCCTTTTTAATTTATTCTTTAGGTCTGTTAAGGTTGATCAAGTAGAGAGAAATGCCTAAAATTTATTTTTTAAAATACCTACAATTTATTTTTCAAATGGAGCTCAAACTTTAATTTGAATATTTTTGAACATTTTTATGTTTATGTAATCCAACTCCTGGTTAAACATTGCATTCATAATTTATTGCCTTTTCCCAGTATTAGTGGCAAGAAAAGAGATACGTAAAATCCAAAATTTGGGACTTGGATTTTTGGCCATCATTTCTTGCTTGGAAAGGGGAGTGTGAAAAGCTATGTTTCTAAAGAATCTGACTATATTTGAGGGGAAAGGAATGCATGTGAGTTGTTTTATTTATCACATAGTTTAATCCTTCTCATGTAAAGCTAGAAAATTGGTGTAATGTATTCCTGCATAATGTGACATAGAAGATAATAATTGTTTTGGATCATAATCATATATTTTGCATGCTTGGGGCACCTGATTCATGTCCAAATCATTCCCAGCAGCAGTAGTACCTGAGGTCAGGTTGGGATGTACAGTGACTACAGGAGCATAGGCACACAGGAATATTTCAAGAAATCTAAGCACAGACCTAGCTATGAGGCTCAGGCACTTTCAGTGAGCTCTATAATGTATTTGGAGTATTTTTAGACTACGTTTACTGTATTTAATTCGCCCATCCGAATAGGTGCTGCTCCTCACTAGAGTAATTGCTTCTCCTAATCTGCTGATCAGTTTTTCTGCCTGCAGTGCTGGAATTAGAGTAACATCGCCCCAGTCCTGATTCTAAATGCAGCCTTACTAGAGATGATAACCTTAACATTTTCCTTACCAGTCTCAAACAGGAGGCAAGAAAGTGTCTGTACCAAAGAGCCAAGAGCTTTAGCTGTGTTATTTTCCTGTGTACTTCTGCAGACTATCAAATACTGTAGAGAAATTTTCCTTACCCAAAATGCTCCCATTTCTCTTAAAGCTAGCAAGCACTAGCCAACTTTCGTAGGAAACTGTTATCCTTCTGCCTTTCTGTCCCAGTCTCCCTTCCTCTCCTCCCTGTCCAGTCTAATCAGACAATTTAGACACTGAGCTCAGGACAGCAGCTGGGATCCCAGCCTCACACAGGCACCGCATCCACAATTTGATTTTTAATGACAGAGGGAGAGAAAAACTCCCATCCCTCCCCTTCTTTGATGCTGATTTTGATTGGTGTACTTGGCTTTAAATCATCTCAGCCACCTTTTTTCTCCCTCAGACCCTGTCAGGACCTTACATTTTTAGGCTTTTGATTGTCAATTCAATTCACACTGTTAGGCACAACTCAATTAAGATCCCACCTCCAGTCCTTTAGCTGACTGGCATGTATCATCCCCTGACTCACCATTGCAGACACCTGATCTTCTGAACCAAAAGGCTGCTATTTTTACTAGCTCTCAGAAGCACCAAATGTCAAATAAGTACCATTGCACCCAGTAACTACTGTCCATGTGCTGAGATACCAGGGCAAAGGGAACTTTAAAACACTTACCACAGTGCTCAGAAATTGTTAAATCTCTGCTGCATTCCTTTAGAGACTGTTTTTTACTTTGCTGCCTGTAGAACCAATAACCTGTAAGTCTTTGAAATTGAAAAATCTAGAATTGATGTAGCTGCTGATCCTGACCTAAAAAAACTATCTACTGTGAGATACTCTAAGTAGAGGTCACTTTGCCTAATATGGATTTTATCTTAAAGTTCCAGTATCTTACTTGCCAGGATTTGTTGAGGCTGATTTTCCTATAAGGGCATATTAAAAGTCCCATATAGTAATAATTAAGTGCTGATTTTATGACATGAAGAATTTGAGCTGCTCAGAGATAGGATTTCCAAACTTGGTCACTTGACTATGCTACTACCACATAATTATATTTGCAGATCTCTGAAACTTCTCTCCCAAGCTGTCAGGATGAATGGGCAGATGGCAGAGAGGAGGTGACAGGTCAGATGAGAGGGTAAGGCCACATCTCTACCTTCCATTTAGGATCCAATGACAGCTGGGCCCCAGTGGAATGACTCCTTCCCCTCCTGAGTATGAGCAGCAGCTAACTGCTGGACTGAGCAGCTGGTTCCAGCACACTTGGTCACAGAGCAGGCAAGGGTCACACTGTAGCATCGCACTGCACAGAAGCTGCTTGGGCAAGTCTCCCTCGGCAGCTAGACAGACCTGGATTCTGCTGCTGCCCTTTTGCAGCTCCGAGTGAACCCACTGCTTGCTAATTTATTTATACCAGGCTGTTTGGAAGAGAAGTTGACTGGACCATTAGTGTCAACTATGTTAGAAGACAACAGCAGTGGAAGACTTTTGCTGGCAGATTTGGGACACATGAGAGAGCACTTTGAGGCTAAGAAACTGCAGATATTTCAGATAACACAATTCTCTTCTTATGGTAAATATAGACGTGAATTCTGTGTAGCAAATTGAAAAAAAACCAAAACATTAACCTCAGATTAAGAAGTGATTATAAAGTTACCACTACTAGTAGAGAAGCAAGATGCCTTTCAATTTTTTATCTTCCTTAAGACACTATGTTTATTATTGTTCGGTTCTTCCCTTTTAAAGAAGTTATTAGCTTTCCTCTGTTCCCTTCGTCCTCCCCACCTCCTCCTCCCACTTTCTCTAGTGTCAGAATCAAGAGACTTCTAGAGGCATGCTATGATGTAGCATCTTTCCCTCCAGATACTGGAAATATAGGCTGATAAGTTTTTTAAGAGAAAAGTAGTACTTTCAGGTTACTGGCATGTCACCACTGGCCCATCTGTTTGCTGTTTTGTTTTGTTTTATTTTATTTAATAAAGTCATGATTAGTGAAAAACCTTGTCTGAAGAATATTGAGCAGTAAAGTGTATAAATTCATCATCAGACAGGAAAAGCTTAAAGAGATTTTTTCTTCTGTATTATATGTGAGGAATTACTTGCATTCATGAGATTGTGATAAATATACATCCTCTGTTCTTTCAAATATGACAGTGATGAGCATTACGGCCTGATGACTAAATATAGGTTTCCAGAAGGACAACACATGTGATGGCCTGAAATGCATGTGTCTGAAGAATTAGTACCCAGTATGTTAACTATGAGTAGAAGAATATGAATGGGGAAATAAAGCTGCACTTAGTTGTAAAAACAAAATCAGAAAGACTTAAAACTTGCTTGTTAAATCAGGGTGACGCATGTTGGTGAAAACTTGATATGACAGATGGAATGTACTTTGATTATCTGTAATGAAACATGCTAGACACCAAACTATTGGCTACTGGTCATTGGCAGAAAAGGCTTAAACACAGAAACTTCTAACTCACTTTCGAATTCACATACGTGAAGCAAGGTCTGTTAAGAATTGCAGAGAACAAGTTACTCTTTTATGAAGTGTTAAAATTAGAACCTTTTTTTTTTTTTTTAAATTATGAAAGATGTGTAGCCTTAGCAACAAGAATTTTCCACTTTTTTAATATATAGGGAATAGAACTCTGCACCTGCCTTGGAGGGTCTGAGTAAAGGCTTGGCGCCTCTTCAGAAGCAAAACAATACTTGAGAGCTCTAAAACTCTAAAGGCTCTAAAACTGATGTCTAGATTTTATACAGATCCTATTGAGCCTTTAATGCTCAAAGTACTGTAAGTCAGTGTAAAATTTTGCACACAATTTATTTTAACCCTGACCCACCACATAAATCACATTTAGGAATAACTTTTGCCATTCAGGTCTTTAAATCTTTTCTACAGAATGAAAGGGGCAATGTACAAGGACGATGACACTGATTCTACATAAGGCACAGAGCAGTCATAAAATATCTGTTCTTTTTTTCCTATGCAGAAAAAGTCTGGATTTGAACAGCCTGACTAGATCTGAATATCTATTTTATTACTAGCCCTCTGAGACAAATGGGTACAAATCTTTTCTTTCTGTAAAAACAACCAAATCCCTGAGTATTGGAAGGAATTAAATTCCCATGTATAATTCTCTTCTCAATCAAATTATTTAAGACCTTGGAAATTCTGGCTATTTCTTCCTCTAAAGAAGGCACTGCTCCCCATTGTAAAAACTTCAGTTGTCTCCTATTATCTGGCTTTGGTGTATGTTTCTTCTCATTCCAAACACTGTTATTTCTCATTGTTGGCCATACCCTGTGGCAAATCAAAGCTCCTCACCTAAGAGTATTATGAAAGGGCTTCCTTCTTCAGAAGTGTTGTTTGTTTTAATGTCATGAATCAGGTCATGAAGGGATGGTTATTAGAGTGCAGAAGCTGCAAACTACAAGCTGTCATTAAGGACCCTGTTTTTCAGACTCAGGAAGTTCACAGAAGTGTAACCAGTTTGCTGACAGTTGGTTTTCAGGGTTTTGATGACTTCCAGGTTTTTTTTACTGCAACAAGCTCTTCCTACTGTTCTACAAGTCCTGCCTTTCTAATCACTCTCACAACTTTTTCCGTTCCTGTGCGTCTTATCCTATCATTGGTAGTAAATCAATGGCCCAAATAACGATTTTACAAATAGATAATGTGCTCTACCTCCTTCAGAAATATAAGTTACATTAGGAGATGGCTTTAAAATTATTTGCCATTTTTCAGAAGGTCTTTGAACTACCTAGTTGATAGAAAATGGCATCCCCTTTATGTAGAAAGTTTGAATACGAAATCAGATGGGAAAATATGGAATTACTTAACTCCTCTAGTTTTTCTTGGATGAACCCCTCTGGATGAACAGCTACTTTTGCACATGCTATATTAACACTGGAAACCGAACCAAGGTCGTAAGAAGGAAGAGACATAGCAAGAAGAAAAAAAAAAGGAAAGTGCTGCTGAAAAAATATCGTTTTCCCAAATGAAAAACCTTATTTTTGTCATGGGTGATGTTTCTGAAGGTTCTAAAATCATTGAGCTTCTATCACCACTGAAAGAATGTTCTAAACTACTAACTCTACTCCGCTACTATAGATTTAAATGGGATAGGAAAGATTTTCTAAAAAACTATCTTACCTTGCATGCTTGAGGATTTGACCCACCATCCTCCACCATTGTGGTTTCACCAAAAACAGTGCATCCACATTCCTCAGGATTTCTTAATCAAAATGTGGCAATCATTTAAGTTTTGGCCTCCAAAATATCCACACTGTATCTCCATTACTTATACATTACTTAATGCTCCATTACACTATTAGGAGACACTTCATTAACTTGACCCTCTATAGCCCATGGTATGGAGAATTCATGGAGATGCAGAGAGAAGTCAAAATCCTACATTTTAGGAAATCTTCACAGAACCTTAATTTCACTGTGGAAATTCCTATTGTAGAGCCACAAGTATCAAATCTTTAAAAAACCCAATGGATTTAGCTTGCCTTCATTCATTCTTATGCTATTCCATACAGAGATCTCTGTTTAGATCATTGTTTACATAACAGGTTGTCTCATGGGTGCTGTTTCCCATCAATGCCAACATCAGAGAGAAATTCCATGATTTCTCACTTGCATGACAGCCATCCCAGGTTTACTGGAAACTGATAAGGCAAGGCCAGTGTTAATTACTGGTTACCAATCTAATAATCTAATTTCACATGTTTTTTTTTTAATTATCTTCCTTTTTTTCTTTTTTTTTTTTGTTTGTTTGGTTGGTTGGTTGGTTTTTTGTTTGTTTGTTTGTTTTTGTTGGGTTTTTTTTTTGGGGGGGGGGGGCTTTGAGAAAGGCAATAAGCTCAATTGGCTTTTACCTTTCCTTTTAAGTCATCTTTTTGCATCTTTTTTTCCAAGCCCTTCCAAAACAACACTCTAAATCCCTTTTTGACAAACCTAAAGGATCTAGTTTCTCATTTAGATTTAGATTATGTGGATTCTTATTGATGTGTTTGTTTATCAGGGCAAAAAGATGGCAGAGTGGTTCTTTGTTGCTTGCATTCCTCTGTGATAACAAAAGAATGTGAACAAAGTGCTGTTTCAGTAAAAAGTAAGAACACAGTAAGAGTTTAGTAAGAAAAAAGAACAGGAAACAGTGTATTCCTTTGTTCAGGAATCAAAATCTTGCAGTTTGTGTCCTGAACAGCTCTGTTTCCTCTAGGATCTCTGGTTTTCTCTGCGCTTTCCAAAATCACTCATTTATTTTCATCAACTTTGGTCACAGCCCTTCAATTTAAACTTCTCCTTAAGTTTCTTCTTTTTCAGATATCCCCAAGAAGCACAACAGATATTAAATGTAGTGTCTTCCAGATTTTTAGTCATTTAACATCTCAGGAAGGCATTGATTAATTCCTTCATGAGACCTAGATGGAAAATGGCTAAAAGTTTGTGTGCTTTAACAAGGTCTGTCTTTCTTACAGATCAAAAGCATCTTTACTAGCACAAATGCTTCCAGCACACTTGCATATTGTCCCAATTAATATTATTATATAAACCTCTCCAAAATTCCTAGGAGTGGGAGGTTTAGAAACTGCTGGGTTATTTTTGGAGATTATTTATAAAGGACTGTTATCCACATTCTGTGAGACAAGCCATACAAATGGGACATTCTGAAAAGTAAAAAATAGAAAATATAACCACACTTCTTTGCACTACATCAATTTTTTTTTTTTGCAAAAGCTTTCCTTCTGCTTTTTAGTCAGAAAAATAATGGGGAAAGTACTTTACATTTTTTAAAAACTCTTCGGTTTGACTTCAATATAAAATGAGGGTGTAAAATTAAACAAGAAATGAACAGTCGTTTTATTTCGACTCCTTGGTTTGGGCAATTTCACTGAATGAAGAAGATATTCCTAGATTTCTCTGCGTAGATTTCCCTCAAATAGCAGTGCATGAACTTTCATAATCACCAATAAATTTATATTCATCGATTGTAGAGTTTTGTGAGTCGATTGGTCAATAGTGGATTTCTGCACAATAAAACATGTATGAAAGGATTATGAGCTATAGGAGGACTGGAGCTTTGGGTTCAAGACAAAGTTAAAATCATCTGGGACATTTAGTAAGTCAAGCACTAGCTAGATGGTGGAAGAGAAGGGTGCAGCAATTATATCACAGCTAACCCATTACATGCCCTGGTCCGTGCTAAATCGACTAAATGTCCTAAAAAGTCCCATCTTTCCTGCAGCAGAGCGGTGGTGAGAAGATACCTGCTGTCATGCCAAAGAGAAAAGAGCTGGCTTATAACGACATTGATGATCTCTCCTGAAACATAACTGCTCCTACAACTCTGTTTTGGTGTGGGAAGGTGGCCTGCCTTGTCTTTCTTAGGCAGTACTATCAATTTGCATTGATTTATTTCAGCTTTGATTTTTGTTCTAAACCAACAGTGCGAACTAGATTTCTTTGTACGGGCAGGAAAAGGTTCAGTGTCATTTGCCTCTGTAGAGTGGAATAATGGCTGTCTGAGAGACCCCTCCTCAAAAGAATTAGCTGCCCAATAAATTAGTGAAGCCAGCCTCATGGTAATGCTTTATAGAGCACTTTATGGTTCTTGTTGATTCTCAACTGAGGCTTGCTGCAGGCTTAGTTATTGCTGAAGCATATTTTAGGATGAATAAAGGCTGAGTGAATGGCATCACGATCAATATCTGAAATGTAAAATAACTACCCTGGTGCATTATATTGCAGTCCTGCAGCACTGTTACAGAGAACTTTTAGGCTCTCTGCCAGATTCATTCAAGTGCCATAACTAAATGGTCCTGCATTTTGAGATAAAACTCAAAATGTTGTTTCTCTTTTTATCTTCACCCTATATTTTAATTTTGTCTTCAATTATATTTTATTATTCTTTCCTTCATTGCAAGGCTTGTGACTTAACCTATAAAAAACAGTCACTAAATTAGGCGTCTTTATAACAGAAGTATTCTGATCTCATCACCAAACTAATGCCAGAAGGCACTTTATGTGGTAAGGAAAAGTGGCCCTTTGCCTTTAATACATTTATGTCATACCAGAGGATGATGACTGCCTCTTGGATTCAGCTGGCTTTAATGGCGTTACTTTTTAAATGCATGAAATTCCAACAGGCAACAGGCAGAAACTGAAGCACAAGAAGTTCCAAGCGATTATGAGGAAGAACTTCTTTACAGGTTGCCCAGAGAGGCTGCGGAGTCTCCCTCACTGGAGATATTCAAGAACTGTCTGGACACAATCCTGTGCCATGTGCTCTGGGATGACCCTGCTTGAGCAGGGAGGTTGGACCAGATGACCCACTGGGATCCCTTCCAACCTTATTCATTTTGTAATTCTGAGATTCTGTGAAATTTTCCAAGAGTTTTTACAGTTAGCCCAAGACTGTTCCCTTTAAAACTAGCTGATGTGTTGACAGTGACCTGGAAGAGCTGATTTGGAGATCCCAACTTAGAGACTAGCCAAAAGGCTTAGCTATAAGTTTTTGATTCTATACAAGAGGTACAAAATTAATATTTTCTTAATTCTTAAAATGTTTATTTATATGTTACTTGTCACAATATCAGAGCAAAATCTGTTATTTCTGTTCACAGATATTTCCCATTAAAATAAATGTTAAGGTGTTCTCTTGGTATGACACAGTATTGCTTATGTTGCCTAGTAACAAAACAGAAAGAAAAAGAAAAATGATGAAAAGAAGAACTTCAGAGCTGGTAAAAAGAACAACAATATTTATACCAATGGAGTGAGAATTCTTGCTCCCTTGGTGAGGAGTGCAAGCTTATCACATGTGTACATTTAGAATGCTTACTGTTTGAAATGCTGGCTAAATCTGTTTGAAAAACTTGTCTGTGTCCACTTATATTGTAGGAGCAGTAAGATGTAATCTGTGGTCTTTTCTATTGCAGAGCCCCATTCCATTTTCTTCACCATACTGTGAAAATTCCAAAGGCAGTTCCCCTTGGTTTAAAGAGTGCTGCCTGTGAAAGCTGACTACTGTATCTATCTCTGCTTCGCAGTCTCTGGCAGTCTTACATTTTTATCATTGCAGTTATAGAATATTTTTAAGGAACAGCATTTTTTTGTTAGTGTCACCTGGTACACTAACTCGTTGCAAATATATTTAATACATTTTTCATTGGATTGTCACAGAATTTAAATAATTTAATATAGTTCAAAAATAGCAGTTCACTTTAGGATGCATTCATAAGCATAAATAAATCTTTTTGCATAATGAATATTGCTAAACTTATTATTGATAGCTTATATAATCATTGTTGAGCTAAAATTTTTGCTATTTGCCTGGCTACAAACTGTGTATTTTCAAAACCCATGTACATTCACTAAAACTGACAGCTTCTCTCTGATAAATCATGTCTACTGACTGTCAGCTGTGCAAGCAGTCAAATAACTCAACAGCAATCACACCACACCTTTACCCCTATTTGGATGGGGACAAGGTCTGCCCTGGTATTCCAGACCCAAACCTATACAGAGATGCATGTAGACAAGACCCTCAGGCTAACAAAGATGCCTCAAAAATGTCATCTTGCAGCAAATAAATGTGATTGCAGATTCAGAAGAGAAGTTTCGATATTGTGAAATTGATTTTTAGGGCTAGCTATAGGAAAATTTGTTCAAATTGAGTTTTAAAATACACTGCAAGGTATGTGGTCATCAACTATCAAAAACTGACTTCAGCTCCTCTGATTTTATGGTGGAAGGGTAAGTCTTGGTAAAAACAGGCAAAGAAATTAGGATTCTCTTTCATATGAAGGAACATATACTCTTTTGCAAAGATAACAAGAGTGGCATTTAAGAGGAGTTATAACACAAATAAATTTTGAAGGATGTGTTTAGCTAACTTGTAGGTGAGAGAGGGAGGAAGAGTGCATGGAAGTGTAAGTTATACATACATATATGTGTTTGTGTTTCTAGTGTATGGTAGAGAAAGGGCAGGGAGAAAGAGGGACAAGTGACACATGGAATTCAGGAAGCACATGACTTAGATGGAAAGGAAAATTAAGGAGCAAAAATCATCAGATTGATGAGGTTAAAAATTGTTTTCCTTTGATTATTTTTTGTGATATTTGCCCTGCTATTAGAACAGTTGCATGGGGAATAAAGGCATGTGCTGTTCTGGGTCAATTTTTGTATGTGCTGAGTTTCAATGATTTTTGTTACTGTATACTCAATTCAAGACAATAGGAATGACACTGGAACAGGCCTAATGCATTCTTTTTGTCAGATTGTTTTCCTTCTTTGCTTGTTGATTTAGTTAACAATCTCGACCATATTTGTCAGGCATAATGTGAGCCTGTTTCCTTTTAACATACACAAATCAAGGGTCCCAAAGTGCTCAAATATTCTGTGTTTGTTTCAAATACTTCATTACAGAATCATTAATGCCTAAAATCAAACAAAATGAGTCAAACCCACTTAAAATTATATTGTCTTTCAGGATGATCATCTGACCAAACACTAGATTTTGACAGTGCCATTCTTTCCTGCCCTTGTAGTCAATGGAAGACTTGAGCTTGATTCACATGATTAAATGTGATTTATATGATTAAACTGATATCAGGATGAGAAATATCATACCATTGAAAAGGTTATTTCTCTGTGGATAGTTTAGCTATACTGGAAGGGATCTTCTCTCCTTTTCAATTTACTCCTGCATAAGAATTAGCCTTCCCACTTTTTTTGTTCTCAATAGGACACTGATGATGATGTGTCAGTAGCAATTTGTGTCCTTGCATATTTCCAAGATTTTTTTAAGAATCAAGTGCTGCTAAAATATGACAAATTCATGATCATGCTGTTACAGACTCCTTTGTGTGGCAGTTCCACACCAAAGAGCTGTGAAGAGCAAACACAGTGTCAGTCATGCAAGAGAGCTAAAAAATCATGTGAGAAGAAACTTCTGGTTTTTCTTCAAATTATACACATTATTAATAAGAATTTCATGGTATATTGGTTAACAGTTTGTCATCTACATGCAGAGGTACTGGTTAGCCTAAGAACATACTCTTGAATATGCAATTGGTTTTATGTGCAACAAACAGCGGCTTAATAGAGAATAATGAATAAGTCACTGACAGAAAACTGAAAGGGGAAAAAAGGCACTACGAAGGTAATTCCCACTAAAAGCAGAAAAAGCTTTAAAATGAAAACATTTTCTGGTATGCTTTTGACTTCTTTTAGCTGGATTTAAGCTGCTGTGCAACTGTGATGCACCACATACCTTTCACTCCCTGTGTGTAAATTGAGGGACCTGACAAGTGTTGCCCTCCTGGCTCTCTTATAGGGTGAGAATCACAAAAAGAGTGTACAGTCATCTCTTCCTCCCATAGGAGGTCTGAAAATGGTTTACTGGTGAACTTGGCAGTGTTAGGTGTACAGCTGGACTCAATTTTATAGGTATTTTCCAACAAAACTATTCTATGATTTTATGGTTGGTGTGCGCATCCAAACTGCTGCACCATTTTCATAAGACTATTTGAACTCTTTTCAACCTTTCTTTTGTGCAAGCACCCTTGGCACTGTGTGTGGCTTATTTCACAATGTATTGAACCTACGTGAGAAATCTTGGTTAAAAAAATGTGTATTTGTGTTAAGAGCAGCATAATGAAGGATTTTGCAGGGTGGCAAATGAAAAAAGAGTTTGTTTAAAAAATGATGAGACTTCTAAGATTAGTGTTTAAAGTGTGATTGGTTTTCATGCAATACAATAAAATACTTTCATGATTATTCAGAAATCTTTCATGTGGTAAGTGATAAACACATACCCTTTGATGCTAAGGTGTACACCAGGAGATAATTTTTTTTTGGGGGGGGGGGAAGAAAGGGGCTCACACTCATGTTTTTCAGGAATATTTTAATATTTCTTTATCTGCAAAATACCAGTTCCGTTTAGTGACATATATTCCATGGCCTGAATTTTTTATCATTGGACAGGGTTAAGTATAAATTTGGATTTAAGACAGAAGTACCAGAGAATAAATGTTTTCTTCCGAGTATGATCTAGGTTTTGGGACACTTGCTCACAATATAGCAAAGACAATTCTAGTCCCTGCTATACAGTATTTATTTAAATGTTTATATCTTGATTTCCCACCTCTCAGATAATTTCATGAACAATTTTACCAACAAATTATGAAAGTGGTATTACTGACGACTCTATTGGATCATTTGTGTACTGCCTTTAAGGATATATAATTACGTAAAAAGGGTATTTCTTTTCAGAAAACTTCTTATTCTGCCATTCATTTGAGGAGTAAGCCATTTAACATCTCTCTTTGTAGTTTATTATCACAGTGAGACACTAGTAGTCAGAAGGTAAATAACAGAAAAAAATGCCTGTGAACCAGATTTAAGAAGTAACAGTAATAAATCAAATTCAGATTTCTTTTTTTGCCTTCTTCATGCACTTATTCTTAAAGCATAAACATTTGTGGTACGTTTTGGTGAAACAATTGGTTTGAGATGAGATATCTGAATTACAGACAACACAAAATGGCTTTATAAATACTTTTATTTAGAGCACAGCTAGCATTAATGCCTTCATACAGAAAGTGAATTATTCTCTGAAGGGAGGATATCGTTTCTGTGAGAAGAGGATTTCATAAATTGTGCTTTGTTGGCACTTGGCAATCATCAAGGCAGGAAAGGCAGGGTAAGCAATGCTGGTATCTTAAGTGTTAGCACCCCCACTGTAATAAGAGCTTGCAGAGAAAAAAGTCCATTGAAGAATGTCATGCCAAACTTGATAAGAAATCCTCTAGCAAAAATGCCTTGTGAGTTCAGAAACAAAGACATGATTTCACAAGAAGTTTTCAAAAGTAAAAACAGAAGTATTCTATAGAAATTTTGCTTGTTGATTGTAAGAGTCCGGGATATCTCCAGCAATTCCCCAGACTATACTTGTTAGTATGGAAACAATCTCTGCCCATTTCTTTCACTTACTCAGGCTGGTGTCCCTGGATGAGCACCCTGTTTTGATTAATGCTTGATTCCTCCTGGCCATGTGGACTTTTAGTTTCCTTGGATGCGGACATTCATATTACTCAGTGGGAATTATTGCTAATGCTCTATTAAGATGGACAAATGGAAATGTATCTCTCACTGTATGTGAGTGCCATGTTAGAAACACTTCCACTTGCATCTTTGAGTGAATTGTCCCATTCAGAAAGTTTAATTTCTTTTTTGCCTTTAGACGGCAACAAACATTTGTGGCAAACATCACTGGAAATCTATATATAGGTTACCAAGTGCCAATTAATCTGAGGGTTTGGGGCATCTGGATATTTTTCAATACATTTTTCTTTTTCTTTCTTCCGTTCAGTCTTTTATCCCTAAGAATCAACTTTCCTGTTCCTTCCCACAAGGAAAGATGATTTCTAGCAGTAAAAGGTCATTGAACTTTCTTCTGCTCACATTTTAGAGTTGACTCTTTCATTGAACTGTCTCCCATTTTACCTTACAGCCTTGCTAGTGGATCAGAGGAGAAGCATTCTTTCTTGTTCCAAAGTACAGGGAAACATTCTGGGATGACAAGATCTGTTGAGATGGAAATCTATCTTAAAACAAACAAACACTCTCACAAGAAGTACAGTCACAACCTTTGCTTCTCCAAAGGTTGTTTCTGGTCAGCTTTTCACTCTTTTTACTTCCTGGCTTTTATTATGAATGACATGTTTGGGCTGAAATCTTTAGAACATAAAAAAGGGTGCTATCCAACCCAGTAGTTGCCCCTGGCAGTAGAAAAACATGATACTGTTTAGGAAGATTACACAAACTTTGGTATTTTCTGTGATTCCTTTCCATCATACTCTAGTATACAGGGGAAGGATAACAATTAGGCATGAAAATAGACACAATTCTGCCTAATCTCATTGGTATTTGTTTAAAGACTTGTGTGTGAATTTTTTGAATCCCATTTCAGGTAATTGAAAGTATCTGCCTCCTCTGGCAATAAATTTCAGGAATTCATTAACTTCAGTGCAAACTTTGTTTTAGAGTTTATCTACTAATTTCAGAGTACATCATCACTTTGATGTTTCTCTATTTGGTGAAACAGAATTCTTCTCATCTCACTGGCTGTCACAGGGTGCAGCTGGGGAGCCAGGAGTGACAGGTGATCCCCAGGGCCCCAGGGAGCAGGGCAGCTGCAGGGAGCCCCAGCCTCCATCTCCAGCTGAGCCTGTGGTGAGGGGCTGATGGTGCTGGGGACTAAAATGGGTCCTGGTCCGTGGGTGGGGAGAGGCCTAGGGACACTGGGCAGGGACCTGGCCAGGCCAGTCTGTCAGGAAGCCTTGTCTGCTTTACTTAAAAATAAAAAAAGTGCTTTTAGATCCACTTTTTCTTCAGGTTTGTGTATCTTTTAGTTTAATTAGGTAGATCTAATCTCTATTTTGATAGTGATTCAGAATCTTTGAACAATGCATTTGTTTCAAAGGCAAACTAATGAAAAATACTTTTTAAAAAGATTTTTTTCATCAGAATTCGTGGTGTATACGTTGAGTATTTTGATATTTGCTGATGTTTAATTATCCAACTTGGACTGGTTCCTCTGTACAACAGAACAGGCAGGTATCTCTGATTGCATTTCCTATGATAAATGGTTGGGCATCTTCAAATGAGACAGTAAAATGAACAAACCTTCATGTGGCTAGATATTTCTTTCATTGCTCAAGGCTGGCATTCCTGAAATAACCCTATTAAAGTTAGTGAAGAATTCTCACTTAAAGCAGTGAAACCTGGCCTTCTGCAGTAACAGAAGCTGAGGGAACAGACTAGTCAGTTGTGTTGCGCCAGCTAAATTTGTACTTCTGGCTGGTATACTTTGTTAAAATCCTAATTCTCTAGAGTCCTAAACTCAGATGTAGCACTTCCAATTCTTAAAATCCTAATCTGACAATCCTATTTGAAACTCTTTGTAGGGCTCTTGTTCAGCCAAAAATGAAATACCAATAGGATTTAAATTGGCACATAAAATCTTAATGAATAAGTGTTTATTCATTGAAGTGCCAGTTAAATCACTAAAGTTGGAAAAGACTCACAAGAATTGCAAAACCGAATTAATTCTCCCATTCCCTCATTTTGAGCAAGTCCATGGATATATCTTCTTTATTTGCTGCACCTCTCATCTCTTTAAAACTTATGTTACACAGATAGAAGAAATGAATATCTGCAAAGATAATATTACACATTTTTTGTCAATTCTTCAGTTGATAAATTGAAAAGAAAAGACAGTTTATTGCCCACTGGATTTTCTTAGCAATCCTTTGTTGATATGCATCCATTCATTCAGTCTGTCTGCAGAAATCTTTTGTGGCTTTGCTTTTGTGTTCACTGTGTTCAATAGGAGAAGAAGAAACATTTAAACGGTATTGATTATTTCCAATCAGATTTCTGAAATCTTTAGTGTTGCTTGTTGCAGGATTGTTACCAGTCTTGCAGTCAGCAATAAAAGAGAGAAAATTATTACCAAGTATGCTTTAGAAGTTTAAATATTTACATATAAAATGCAAATAATAATATTATGTAGAAGATAAATATCACACTAACTAGATACTAACCATATGTATGTACCAGAGTAAAGGTTATAAACCATTGTATCTTTCTGCAACACAAAAACTAATTCCATGCAACAAATATCAGCTCATGTATGTGATCATGATTGCACTGAAAGCATGGCAACAAAGCCCTGATTGTCACTACTAGTCCAAGGCCATGTGTAACTGGCTTTCTTCCTATCTCCCATTTTTGTATGTCTAAAGACATTTTTTCCTTTTCTCACAAAACCAGCATAGTGTTGGTCCTCAACACATCTGTTCAGTGACTGTATGGGCCATCTTTTTCCAAATGCTTTGTCTTTTTTAAAATATTGCTGTGTACTTGTATGTTGTGCTCTAAATTTGTATCATCATCAGATAACATGAAGTTAGCTATGAAGTATTCTGCAGTTTGATTCGTACTGCCCATAACAAGATATAGATATCTCATTCGTAGATCCAGAACTGCATAAGATGGAAATGTAAATTGTTTCCATTCCTTTGAACAAAATTTTCTAAGGTATGAGCATGTCATATCACAGCCAGTTTCTACACACTCTTTGCAGTGGTTCCTGTGCATGGGCAGAAAGGGAAAAGTAAATGAGAGAATTTGGTTAGAAACAATTTTGTGGCTTGTCACTGGGTTGGTCTACAGGAAACTCCAACATAGTGCTGGCTCGGAAAGAAACGGGAGGTGAGAGCAATTGATTCATTTTTTAAAGTAGTTCACAGGTCAGTTAGCTTATTAGAATCAAAGAATCTTACTGGTTATACCTGGATTTTTAAAATTTATTTCTTGCATACCTTGATCTGAAAGTTATGGAAGTGTCATTCACAGATGATTTCTTAGATGATGTGCAGAATTTTTTTTACACAGAAGTCTTGTCTCCAAAGCTGTTTTTTCTGATGCATGCCAAAGAGTCAATTTATTACAGCATAGTTGAAAGAGTCTTTTTGCTTTCATATGTAACTTAGTTATAACCTCAAAAAAGGTCAGATGTTTCTGACTTTCTTTATATTTGCTATATAAAAAACATTTTTCTTTTGGGGGTGTGGTTTTTGGTTTTTTTAAAATTATTTTTTATTAAGCAGAAGAGTTTTTAATGTTATTTCTGATTAGAAAAAGAGACACATGTTCTTCTGTGTGTCCTGCAATGTCCCTTCTCTAACTAAGGCCTGGAAGCTATTTTTGCATTTTGCTGTGGGTTTTTTTCACTTTCAAGTGCAGAGAAATAATCATCCTTTCTGCATTAGTTTTGAAAGTTTGCTGTTCACATTTAAAGCATGAAAATCACTTTCATTTCAAAACTATTTTCTCAGTTATTCCAAAGGTACTAATGTAAGACAAAAGCATCTGGAAGAAAAAGAAAAATGAGAATTGCAGTCTGGTTTGGCTGATGCAGGAAAATACAGACTCTATCTCTTGTCCCCTGAGCCCAGAGTAACCCTGCCAGAAGAGATTCTCTAACAGGCTCAGCCTGGAATTGAAGTAAGCAGTGGCTGCCTTTAATGGAATCCCGGTCTGCTCTGGAGAAGAAAGTTGACTTTCTGCAACCTCCCCTCAAGCTACAATAATTTGTCAAGATACACTTCCACAATTGTGAAAGCCATTGCAGACCTTGGAAGATGAAACGCCAGAAAAAGGCTGACTTGGCTGTTTAAAGGATGACTGGTGAAATTGACATATCACGTAATCGCAACTAATTAACTCCTCAGCTAACTGCTTTTCAAACACAGGGATCATCACTCTCATTTGGTATTTGTTTGTGTTTAAATGTCCTTAGCCAGTTACAGTTTTGCTCCTGGATCTTCTGGATCTCCCTGGCTTGGCACTGATCTCTTCTTTAAGGAGCTCATTTGCTTCAGACTATTCATGACCCTGATCCATAAAGAGTGTACAGAGAAGGTCTGTCACTGAAGAGACTCTCATTTCCGTTTTTTTTCTTTTTACTTTGAGCATAACTATCACAAAAGATTCTAGCTGTGGAAAAACACTAAGTTGTTACATATCATCGTTAGTTAAAAACATTTGCAGCTGCTGCTTCTGCCACTCAGCACAATTTAATTACCAAAACTGTACTTGTACAAGGATGTATTGTCTGGAGCCTTCTTACCTGAAGAATTCCAGTTGGTTTTGCTATGTACCACAGTCCTGCTTAGGTGACACAGCTTCGGTGAAGAACAGCTTGCACAGCCTCGGGGTGTATAAGCTCTGTAGCTGCCCTGTTTGGGCAGAGTCCGTATCAGAAGAACCTGTTATGCTATTGCTGTTCTGTGTCTCCTACAGCTGGAGCAGAGCTGCTTGTGGTCTGACCTGATCTCAAGTGTATTTTCATTTTTCTGCAACAGTAGAACCTGCCTGTAGAAATGTCACAAAGGAAAAGATACTCCATCTGCCTCAAAAGAATAGCGAAGTTTTTAATTGCTGTCGAATCAATACCAAGGATCAAAACCCGTTAGATTTAGAGCACAGCCTGATTGTGTAACCCTGTTGTAAGGGTAATTCTCGGAACTTTGCATTCTTGCTCTTATTTCTGTAATTTTTCCTAAACACTCTTTGGGTTAAGAAAAAAATTAATCCAAACTAAACCAAGAATCTTTCCACAAACTAAGGTACACTTCATTTTGTTTTGTTTCCTTCAGCTAAAGGAATGCTCTAAGCATGGCCTAGAACAGCTTTCTCAGTACTCAGGCATTTTTAGAAAGATATTTGAAGAATAAAAATAAAAATAAAAATAAAAATATAATCATAATTTAAAAAATAAAAGAAAGAAAAACAAAAACCAAAACCCAAAAAAAGCTCCATTTAGCTTTATATCATGATGCTGACATAAAACCTAAACCCTTAAAGACATATTGATTATTTTGTGGAAAAAGCAGAGTAAATGGATTTCATTTGGTAAGAGATTTACTTACCCGACTTTGAGGGCAGACTTAGTAGAAAAGGCATGTGATGACTATTATTAAAATTTGATTTTCATAATAGCCATTTATTTAATTCTGTGTAATTCCAGTTCTTTCATTCAATATATTTCAAAGTAAACATTTCCATGCTGTCCAATGCTGAGAAAGTGACAGGCTTCTGATGACTAAATTTCACATGTTTAATATTTAATACAGTAAAATATATTGAAACTATATGAAATTTTAAAGCTCCTGATGTCCTTTCAAGTTGAAAAAAATGTTGCCAGATAAGAAAAAACCCTCTGTCTACTAAGTCCATGTCCAGAAATCAGACATAATTTTGATCATGAGTGAAACAGATCTGCTTTCCAGCGTCACTTCAGGTGTGTAGGTATATGCAAAAGAGAGATCATCGCTTCAGTTGTAATTCCCCAAGGTTTATCCTCTCCTAATACACCTCTCCTCTTCTCTATTTTGTTTCTTGTGCAGGGTGCAATTTTTTGTACTGATTTGAAATTTCACCTAATCTCTGCATTTTTCCTAATAAAAGAGACAGAAATTATGTTGGTATTCATTTCTTTATCTCAACTACAGCCAATTTCAATAGGAACATTAATTAAATGCCTCCATCTTCAAAAGAAAATCTTTATTAATCAGTTTGCACCTCTCTTTATGCTTGAGTTAAAATACATAGATGGAGATAATTATTTGTACTTCATTTTAGATGACAGAGAAAGTTGTTAGGACTTCAACGTAGTCATAGTCATGTGGGATTTAGCCCCCATGAATATAGTCTATATTTTATTTGTCTACCTATGTATCACTGTCTAATATTCCACTGTAATGGAATCTAGTGATCTAGTTTATAAAGTCTGTGAAGTCAGGATGAGCTTGAGATGGAAAATCAGATGTTTTGTGAGGTCTAGGGACCATTAATTGTACTGACTGGATGTCTGCTGACTGTGGTGACCATCTAGCTCAAATGCAGACACCCTATGGATACTGTCTTCTAGGTTTGAGACTGAATTAAAAATGGATTCTACAGCAATTTTTTGTCTGGTGGTGGATGTTTAACCTTAGATGTTGCACTGCTCTTGTGTATGCCACTTTAAAGTATAACTTAATTAAGGGAATGACATTTCCTCTAGTAACAACCTTTAGTTCTTGCTGGGATCTCATTAATCTATTCTAGAAGTTTAAATCTATTTTTTATGATTTCTCCAAATCTTCTCCTTCATGTGTCTACACCTATGACTAACACTCATTTTTTTAGCAACCTGCCATCTCAAAGGCAACAGTAAAACCCAGACAACTTAGTTCTAGCTAAAAAAAAGTATGTAGTTTTTCAAATCTGATGTAAAGAGAAAAGAAATTGTTAAAGGTACTCCTGAGGATCTGAAAGTGAGTATATACCAATCCCACACTACTTTCTGTAACTGATCAATCCCTAAGCACCTTCCTGTAAAAAACTGTACTTCTGATTAATCCATATCATCTTTTATTCCTATTGCTGCTGAAGCATCTTTCTCATGACAAATTTGGCTCCATTCTGAAGACTCGCTAAGCTCTCAATCAGTGCAGATGGCTACATGTTCAGTTATTTGAGATTCTCCATTGATTTCTGTTTGGGTCTTCCGACAAAAAGAAATATCTCTTTTTAATGTCAACTGAAGAGTAGAAGAGATGAAGCTTAACTGGGCAAATGCCGATACCTAAAGCACGGTTCAACAATTTCACTTGGGAGAAAATAGTAACATAGTATTATAATCAGTCTTAATATAATTAATATATTAATGTAGTTAACATAAGAACCTGTGGAATGGAGGAGCTCCTCAGTAGAGCACAGATCATGACAAATGGAGTTTTCACAGAATTTCAAGGAGAATGAGTAATATTTAGCATGTTCAAAATGTATGTTTATCTACCGTGCACACATCTTCCATCAGAAACTTTGGTACATACTAAAGGAAACAAAGTAATGTGACATCACAGTGATGTGAATCTCTATCAGAAACCAAATTTGTAATACTCATTATGTCTATGAATAACGAGCAGGCTCCAAGGCATTTACCAACCAAATAATTCCTCCTTCTGCTGATAAAGATAATGCAATAGATAAATCACAAAAAATTACCATACAGAATATTTTGAATAATATCTTAAATGGGCTATTATGTAAAGACCAACACAATATATAGTTTCAAGTCTTTAGCAAATACAGTGATAAGGAAATTTCATGGCACATTAGTAATACATCTAAGCAGTAACCAAGGTAAAACTGCTCAAGAAAGTCCATTAACAAAGCTAATCCATAACCATAGAATCTTTGTCAATCACATTAGGTCCGTGATGAAGAAAAAGCACTTCTTTCTTCATCTAATTAAGGTTGTTGATTAAGTTTGAAAATGGCAGGAACATGTACTGAATCATCATACATGTGTTTTTCTGATAAGAGAAATACTAGAAGCATCAAGATATTACTTTGTAAAGTGCATAAATAAGACAAAACTTCTCACTAAGAAGCAAAATATTTTATCAAATGTTCTTGGAATACAGCATCCAACACCTATTACTGAATTCTCAAATCAGCCTGGTCTAGGCAGTGTAGACAGGGAGAATAAAAGCATGGTAAGATCTAGAATCTGAGCATATCATTAACATCATTGCAATGGAAGAGGAAGAACACAAGATTATATTTGAAAATCTGCATCTTAATTAAGATCTTGAAACATCAATTTTACTTTTTCCAGAAAGAGTACAAGATGGACTTTGTCTATTAAATATTGTATACGTTCTTAGAGAAATTAATAAAGAAGAAATTTGAGATAATGCTTCATGGAAATAATCTAATTTTCCACATGAAAATATATAAAAGTAGCACATTTTTCTGTGCAAATGTAATTTCACAGAAAATACGTAAGTCTGAGCAACAGTTGACTTCATTTATGTTTGCCCATCTCACAGTATCAAACATATGCGTTATTCAGCTGTTAAAGCATCCAGAACCCAAATTGGTGTATGGTATTGTTAATTAATTCCAAATGAATGCTCAGTAAAGAACTGTTTTGATGAAGAAATAAGTGAATTCTATGATACAGTCATACAACTTGATATTTTGCCCTTAAGCAAATGAGCACATATTTCTCCCTTTATCAAATGAAGAAAAAAATAGTTGAGAACATCTACATGACAGGTTTTCTGAAATTCCTCATTGAAAATAAACGAGAAATGACGCCAATGTGAAGAAATGGTGAAGTCTGAAAAGGTAGCAGAGTTCTGGGATTCATGAACAAAATAAACATCACTGATACCTTCCTGCAGTTGACCCTTATTGATTTTTGTATTCATGAACCAATTGGCCATGTCTTCACATGCAGTTTTCTCTTCATGGGATATCAGGAAAATTTTCATTCCACTTGAAGAATTTTCATGTTAGCTATCAAATAGTTTATATCTCTATAAAAAGGATTCCTGCAAGGGGGAGTCATTGGCTCCCTTCAGAGGCTGTCCTTTAATGCTTCAAAAGTGCAGTTTGACCTTCTATTCACACTGGCCACCAGTATATAATTCCCAGTTTATATGCAGGAATATAAATTGTTCTGTGCATAAGACTCCTGAGATTTCTCTTTTAACAGCTGAAAGAACTTTCCCTCCTTGTTCGGATTGTACATAGCCTGGACTATTGATCTTGTTAAAAACTCCTGGTCCCACTGTATTTGTCACAAACACACCCGTGAAATTGAGTTCAGGATTTAAATTTTGGAACAACAAAGCAGACAGAAACAGTTTGGGACATATTTAATGGCAATGGGACTAAATTGAGGTAATGAAAATATTTAAAGAGTCAGGGGAAATATCTTGACATTGAGATTTAATAGCTTCCTAAAGTGATTCTTCTTACAGAATACTCATTTTAGAAATTTAGTGCAAATACAGGGGCATGCAGGGGGAGTATCCCAGATTTGGGATTTCATCATCTTTTGGGAAGCAATACCATTTAAACAATCAAACTAATTTATTGTGTGATCTGTGTTTAAATAATAGGCTGATTGTCTAGCATTCATTGACTTCATTGTCTTTGGGTCTTCTCGTTCACATACAGAAAATAGCAGGGTATCCCTATTAATCTGCATTTTTTTTAAACCATCAGCTAGGAACAATGATCCAAAAACTGTTTGAGTATGCCCTAGAATTAATAAGTATGTCAGCAGATATTTGTAAAGTTTCCTCATGTGCCTCACCACTGACCTCCACTAGCATTACTATTTTAGTGCAGTGTCTGCCTAAACATGCCAAATTCTACACCACTTTTGATATTTCACCCTTTTGCTGGGAAACTGGCCACAAAAATAAAACTGATATCACTTGTAATGTAATTACATTTAAATATTTTAAAGCAAGGCTTTTACAGGACAGAATATATTAAAAAATGCATATGGATTAATTAAATAAATTTTGCATCTTTTCCAAGATAGAGAGTTATTTGTACTAAATATAGATTTAGACATAGAACTGGCATTAGCAACCTATATTCTCCCCATAGTCATGCCAAACAATATGTGACACATGAATAAACAAGCAGTTTTTCATCTTACATGTTGAAGTTGTGACATGACTACATAGCAAAGGGAAATCTCACTCTATATAGTCAGCAGTACCTAGTGTGAAAATACTACTCAGCCTCAGCCTCTTTTTACTCAGGTTAGAAATTACCATATGTCAAGGAAATGACCCACAGACATATAAATTAAAATAAAAAGCCACTGAGATAATAAAATAAAAAGTCTTTGTGGTGCTTGTTCTTAAGAGCCTAATTCATTACACAAAATTTTAATTGCATGTACAGATATCATTCTTTATTGGAACTCTCTTCAACCTTTATCTGTAAAGGCAGAAAATGAGTGTTTTCAGAACAAATGTTTCTGGAAGAAAGGAAACAAATGGTTGATTTGCTCTTGGAAAAATGTGTAAAATGCTTTTATCACTAAACATTGTTTCTTGAATGTTTTTTGTGGTTTTGTCTCCTCCCTTACATCATTTGAAGAAACAATTATTATTTCTATCCCTTCCTCTCTTTTCATGGAATCACAGGATATGCTGAGTTGGAAGGGACCCATCAGGATGATTCTGCCATGTCCCAGGCCCTGCACAGGATGCCATGTGCCTGAGAGCACTGCCCAGATCCTTCTTGAGTTCTGTCAGTCAGTGCTGTGACCACTTCCATGGGGAGCTGTTCCAGTGCCTGAACACCCTTTGAATGAAAAACCTTTTCCTGATATCCAACCTGAAAGTCCCCTGACTCAGCTTCATGCTGTTTCCTCGAGTCCTGTCGCTGGTCACGAGTGATGAGATCAGTGCCTTCCCTTCCACTTCCCCTTGTGACGATGCTGAAGACCACAACAAGGTCTCCCCTCAGTCTCCTCTCTAAGTTGAACAAGCCCAAGTGACCTTAGCTGCTTCTCATAAGGCTCCCCCTCCAGACCCTTCACCATTCTCATGGCCTTCTTTGGACACTCTCTAATGGCCTAAAGGCCTTTTTATACGGAGGCATTCAAAACTGCCTGGTGAGGCTGCCACAGAGCAGAGCAGAGCAGAGCAGAGCAGAGCAGGACAATCCCTTCCCTTGCCCGGCTGGTGATGCTGTGCCTGATGCCCCCAGGGCACTCATGGCCCTCCTGACTGCCAGGGCACTGCTGGCTCACATTCAGCTCACATTCAGACCCCCAGGTCCCTTTCTGCAGTGGTGCTCTCCAGCCTCTCATTCGCCAGGCTACATACAGAACCAGAGCTGCTCTCTCCCTCCATCTCTCCTTCCCTCCCTCTCCCTTTTTCCTCTTCCCATTCCTGTCCTTCCTTCTTTCCTTCATCCCTCATTCCATACAAATTAATGAAAGAAAATTAAGCAGGACATTTTTGAAACATTTCCGTGAGATACAAAGCAAACCTGTTAATTCTGAAAGTATGTATCTAGATGTAGTATTTTCATGCAAGACCAAATGATAAAATGTACAAATGACAACACTTCCTTAAAGGGAAGATTATAAAATAAGAAATTATAAAGATAGCAAAACAGGCCTATGGTGTCAGTAGAGAAAGGGGGAAAGTAATGTTGTGGAAGGCTCCAGCCTGATACCAAATAAAAAAGAAGCGCATACCTTAAGTAGCAATTCTCTGTCTTCTGGACAAGCCTCTCATCTTCCCTGATAAGTATTTTAAAACACATATACTCTGACAGGCACATCTAACTAGAAGCCTAAAGCAATCTGATTTCCAGCCTCAGAGCTCTTATAAATGCTTCTGCGGAGCAGTAGCGGCTGCCTATTTTCTAATTTGCAGACTGCACACATTTGTTTTTCTGGTCAGAGGAAGGAATCAACTGACAGTGACATTTACAGAAAAAACTCAGTTGTGGAGGCCAGCATTTATATTTGGCTCCACAGCTGGCACTGCAGTCGGTCAATCCACAGGTCATTGTATCTACAAGGTTGTTAATCTGTACATGGCATTCTTCTAAATTCAGGTTTTGAGAATTTTTTTTTTTCCCTTTTCATGTTCATTCTCAATTCTAAATCTCAATGCACTACCATACACATTTTTACTGGCTTGGATCCACACTCAACAAAAAGGCTAGTGGTAATCAACTTAAAACTGTCAGCCTGGAACAACTGTAGTTGAATACACTGGTGTGGGAGACAAGGTAAAGCAGCAATCTTTTGATACAAATTTAAATGTGTAAAATGAATTTGAAAATTCTGGGGAAAGAACTACCTAGGGAAAACTGCAAGTTTTGAATCAAGCTGAAGTTCACTTTTAGTTCTGAGTTAAATTTTTTTACATAAATTAGCTCTTGGTAATAATTGCTTTATAAAATATTTTGGTTTTTTTTTTAATTCCTTCTGTTTCAGATGTTAGACGTTAAAAAAAACAAGAAAGAAAGCACAGTGAATTTTTTCTCACACTGGTCCCAAAATGAAGTTGTTAGAAGAGTGTTAAGAATGAACTACTGAGAGAGAGAAAGTTCAAGCACCAGACAGCATCTGATTAGATGTCTCCAAAGAGGAACTGAGTTTCACTAACAAAATTTCACAGGATCAAGCAGTTTTTTATCACAGCTTTAAGCTGTCCTGGAAAAGCCTCTTCTAGTTGAAGGAGCAGTCTCAGTTAGGAAAGTACTTGTTTGAAAAAATATATGTGAAGTGAGTGCCATTTCCAGCTCAACATCTTCTGTAATATATAAATGTATGGCTACCTTTAAAATTTATGTGTTTTTCCCACCGACTGCAGTAGAGATCAGACAAACAATAACACAACCTATGCATTTAACCATGAGCTTATTTTGTACTGATTTTCATCCAAAGCAACTACACTTTCATAAAGTGTCATTCATACCCTAAGGCCCTTCTGCAATTATTTGTCCTTGGTTTATGTGATAAACAGATTATGTGTCCGACTAGGAAGCTGGATGAAATTACTACCAGACAGGTTTCTAAAAGGCTTTGAGAAGCAGAGCAAAACCAGATTGTTTTTCTTTATAAACATTAGAAAAAGATATGGATTGAAAATATGAAGCAAGGACTAATACCTAGACAGTGTATATTTTTATATTAATTTACTCCAGTTTGTATATATGATTATATTTCTTTTATCAGAGAAGGAGTAAAAAGGCACTAGATGAAAATTATATTTGCTATTTCAAATTCAAATCTAGAACAAAATCCAGTTACAGCAGATTTCAGCACCATGGATGAGTGTTGTCTTCTGAAGAAAATATTAAAATATTGTTAAACAAATGACTGTTTGGGGACAAGGGTGTTGCTAATTTAAAAATATTTAGAAAAAACCCAACAAAATGGAAATTTGACAGTATATGTGTTGGTATGAAATTGTGTGCATAAGTATGTCTGTGTGTCTCTGCAGTGGATACTGAAGAGTCTGCTTTCAGTGTCTTTTTTTGCAGAATTGTCCTCAGGGGCATTAAGCTTACTTTCTTGAAGCCTGATCTTGGACAGTGTGTACATTTAAAAGCATAAGTGAGGGTTTGTATTTGGGTATTCTCAGTGTTCCCAGCCTTAGGTAAAACCAACAGGAGTCATATGAAACAACCTTTTGAAAGACCTCTGATAAAGCAGGGTGCTGAATACAGATGTTGTGATATTATCAGTTCACACAGCCTTTAAAATGTTTTGATCTTTTTCTGATCCTAGATCCTGCTGGTTTAATACCTATTTATGTATCTCTACCAGCCTGGGGCATCTCATTTGCTTCCCACCTAATAAAGTTCTGTTCTTTATAATTGTATCACGGTCCACAATTTTATTAAACCATGTAACAAAAACACTTGAGGATTTTTATTGACAATTTATTAGTAAGACAGCATATATATTTGAACAGTTCCAAATGTTTACTCCAGTGACTAAATTTATGCTTGATTTCAGATTAATTTGCAATTCCATCATACGCTGCATGATATTGCCTTTCACTGCATGTTTACGTTTAATTTGTGCATCTCCTAAAACATAGCTTTTCTTTCATTTAGAAAGCAGGAAAAAACCAATAAGTTTCCTTTTCAAGTTAAGAAGTCTATTAAAGAGGCAAAGCTGAAATAACGATGTTCTACTATTTCTCCCTGTGGCTAAATAATGTAATAATAAGAAAAAACTGCAAACTAAATTATTTCAAAGGGATTTTTAAGGTAAGAAGTCCTGACACAAACGTATCCTTTAAAAAAAATGAATGTAATCCTGACAGTATGATTTGACTGGCAATCAACAATAACATCGTCTTTTACTATATCAAGGTGCAGACACTTAATGATTTATGACTTGAGTGGGAGTTTCACATATAAATAAATGAATCAATGCTGGTTTCTTTTCAAACTTGTGGTAAGAATTCTAACAATTCCAACAAATGCAATTCTACTACTTTGTGATTATCATGTAGTTTGGGTCTTTATTTGATGCAGGCTCACACAGGAAATAATGCAGATAGCATATTTTAGCCTGAACACAAGAACTGTAATATTTCTCAGTTTAAGGAATATGGCCCTTTTCACACACTTCTTAAGGAAAGAAAGGTGAAGCTGAATTGCTTAAACAATTCTGATCTCCTTAATATGAAATCTTTTCCAGCACTTTCTTCATTCTAAGGCTTGCCATCCTAAGGCAATCTGAAACAAATACCTTGTCACAGAAAGCTAAGGTGGATTAGAAAAAAATCACCACGTTATTTCCCCTGCTAGTCTGGGGAGAAAACTGCTTAGAGGTTTCAAGCTCTCTGCACATCCAGTCAGGCTCAAAGATTTTCTGGACGTGAGTCCCTACAGAGTGCTGGCTGACTCTTAGTAGCCAATGGTTAAATGGTTAAACAGTGTTTGCTGAAGTACTGCAGACATCAGATCCTGAAGTGCCTCAGCATGGTACATTTCCTCTGCAGGATAAAGAGGTACTTAGTGCAAATTCTGTGGCTTCTTCTAGTCTCCAGTCTTCAGTGTTGTTTCTTTCCCCAGCACTATCTTACCTTTAAAGCGTGATAGGCCTATGAACTACAATTGTGTTAATTCCCAGTTTTGGTCCGTGGGGGTGGTTATGTTTTGTATCTTCCCTGCCCCTAATTCACCAAATCTATGGTTTGCTGCTGCCTTGCAAACAGCAAGGCTGTGGTATTACACATCCAGCTGTAGCCCTGGAGAATGAATTTAGCCCTGGAGAACCTAAAGTCAGTTTTTGCACTTTGACCAGTAACTGCATCATGCTTTGTTATACTGCAGAGGAAGCCTTCTTTCTGATACAGAAATGGATCCTTAATTCTATTTCTAAGAAACCTCCTTTGTCCAGTAAAGAATATCTCAGTGTTACTGCCCAGCAGGAAAAAAAAAAAAAAGTGAACACAAATGCAGCAGAGTCCTGTTTTGCTAGTGGAATGTTGCAAAACACCATATACCTCCCATATCCTAAAACTTTTTTAAACACATTTATTGTTTGTTTTTTGGGGGAAAAGTCCTTCTGTTTAGAGAAAAGTGGCATTTCCTTTAAATTTTCTTATTCACATGCTTGGTTTTCTCAGTATAAACCGATGAGAAGATGTATGAAAAATGTTTATTGAGCAGCAGGGCTTCAGAACTTCTGTTCAGTTATACTGAATGTTGCCAAATCTAGTCACGACTGCTCTGTGTAGTTGGCACCACATTCAACATTTATTCTCCACCTGCTCTGACTATATTCATTACTTACAGAAATCTACACAAAGACCATGTGAAGAATCTGAGACAGAAAAACAGAAAAATAATTGCATATAGTTTTTATCTGAGTATGGAAACAAATAACGAGAAGATTTATAGATTTGCTTTTGTGCATGTGTGCTATATGTTTATGCCCATTCAGGGCTAAACTGTAATATTTAATGTGCACATTTTGTCACAATGTACACAAATTTGCAATTTTTAAAATGACACAGCAAAATCCAAAGCTTTCATCCTGTTCCTAAAACATGTTGAAAGGGTTTGTGCCAAGTTAAGATCAAAAGCCTGTTGAGTCTATTTTTCATTTCTACTTGTGTCTCAGCCTTTGAAAAGCAGGTTGCTCCTGATTTCTTTTTACCTTTTTTATTGGCAACTGGTAAAACAGCCAGGCTGCTAGAAAAGGAAACTAGCTCTTCCTGTGATCCTCTGGGTGGGATAAAAGGTCTTGGTTTAGCTCTTCTTTTAAACCTCCCCAGTGTGAGAATGCAAAAGGCTGTCCTAGAAAGATTCTAAGCCAGCATGACTTGATGTTAATTAAGAGAAAACAATGCATATGTGTGAATATCAGAACATTTGGAAGGTACCATGCTGGGTCAGCTCAGAGATGCTTTTAATCAAGTATGCTTTTCCAGAAAGGGTTTGTCCAGGATGCTTCATGAAAAATATATAAAGCCCTCCGCCCCCAAACTGTGATCACCTTCAGGGTGATCCTTCCATTCTAAATTCTATCAATTGCTTGTTGAGGGACTGGGGCTTGGTGATGGAGATATCTGTCTATTGCCAAAAGCGCTGAATCACACAGGCATCTCTTTGCACTCTCACATGCTCTCAAACAGGTATCAGATGATGAAATTTCCTGATTATAAGGATATGAGGCAATCTTGATAAACCAGCTTGATGTTGTTTAAAATTGATCTTTAAAGATATGCCTTATTTTTTTTCAATTTTCTATTTTTAAATGGAACAACTATTTTCAATTAATGTATATTTCTAAATATATTAAACAAATGATTGTGGTCTCTTTAGAAAGCATCTGTGATATGATGCAGTTAAACTAATAAAAGCTGTGTGAATATCCAGTAATCAGAACACGAAATACATAAGAATGAATGCACAGGAATAGAAGATAGATATTTCCCTCTGCAGAATCACTGCTTGAACATCTTTGCCTGATCTGTGCTCTTTTTTAAATACATAAGGAAAAAGAAATATTTCTTTTGAAACATTTATAATGTTGCTGCTTATTATTATGTGCTTTATCTTCCACTTGACCATTTGAAGCCAGAGTTTCCACAAGTTATACATCTCAAGGCTAAAAGAAAACTTTAAAGTGCTTTTTGGATTGTGACCCTAATTGTTTTGCATAGTTGCAACATTAGAAGAACCAAAAATTCCTATCCTATTTCTGTTTCACAGGTATAAGATAAGGCACAGGAAGCTTTTTAAGTGCCCAGAAGATCAATGAAATATTTGCCTCCACACTACAAATTAGCAGACATTATTTCTGGTTTATTTGTCAGAGCAGAATGGAGAGGGCTGCTCTGTCACCAAGTTTGTCCCGGATAAGCTCAGGCTCCTAGAAGGCCCAGCTTGCATTGATTCATTTACCTGTGAACTCATGTGAATCATGGAGTTAGGCCAGACATTTAACATGTTTACCATTGTATTATAATTTCATAATGTTTCACTATGCATCATATATAATTAGATGGACTTCTTGGTTTTACTGTATTGTTATTTTAAAGATGCAAAAGTATAATTTTTTAGACTTAGTAAGAAGCTATGTTCATGCATACACAAATTTTGGATGGAGAACTAAACTTGTTATAATAATAATCAGTGTTGCTATGGATGAATAAATAAAGAACTATTGAATCCTTACAGAGACAAAGCCATTTGTACTGGGGTTTTTTGGGGGGGGAAATGTACTGCTCTATTTTGTTAAAACTATCACATGATAGCTTTATAGAGCAATTATAATACAACACAAGCAATGTTTTGATGAGAGTGCAACAATGAAGCATCATTTCTTTCACTGGTTTTGAAATGAGAACTCTTTTTGCCATTCTATTTGCATTTCATGTGCGTAATACATCTAAAGTAGTCTGAATTTACAACATGCATTTATCACAAACTAAAAAAGATGAGCTAATGTCTAAGCTTTACATTTTATGCTTTCTCAATATGTCAAGCAATAATCATACTCTCCATACAGAGTTGGATTATGAGTCAGTATCTAATTCAAGGACTAACTATTGTTTATCAATATATGCACAAGAAATGAAAATCTTAAATTTCATGTTCTTGGTCTCTTATTTTTCTGTTCCTTTGGAAACATTCATCCTTTAATTCCCTTTATAATCAAAATACACTTTTCCCTTTGCATTTTCCAAAGTGAGGCAGAAACATAACAGTTTACAGAAAAGAAAAACACAGCTGCTAACCTCGATTCCTTACATAGACTTCCCTATAATTTATTTCACGGCAGTTTGCATCACTACAGTTTACATCATGAGAGACATTTCACTGCTAAAGATGCTTCTATTTAAGACAAATGGCATTTTATAAGTCTTCCTTCAAAAAATATACTTCATTGTTTTCTTTGTGTGTTTTCTGGTTTTCCTTTACTTCTTGCAGAACTTGGATGACAGGTCCATTAGCAGCCAAAGGTTATATTAAATCTGAACTATAACCCCTACTCATAATTTAGGGGCTTCAGTAATATGCAATGAAAACAATGTTGGAAATTATGACATGACATTTAAGAATGTATATTCTCTTTCCTTACAGCTGTCTAGGTTGAATAAAAAAAAAGAAAATTTATCACTTTCAACCTCATTGAAGCAATTTTGTGTGTATGACTGTGCTTGTGAATGTGGTGTTCTTCCTGCAAGACCCCAAAGAGTTCTTGCAGTCCAGGCATTTTCACAATATTTGCTCCTTTAGAGCTTTTCGTGTTGAGTTACAATTTTTATGGGTACATATTAAATTAAGGGAAAACACTAAGACAGGTATTTAGGGTTGATAATTTACTTATTTAAAACTCATTTCAATTCATATGTAAAACCTGTAAAAAGTCATGGTTCACTATTTTTCATTGCATTTACAAAAACACAGGCATTAGAGACCTTATGTGAAGAGTTTCACCATCATTTTGCAGAGGGTCTCTACCTCCTGCTTGTCAGAGCCCTGAGGGCACTTAATGGCTTTATGGTCCCTGTATTTCCCCCTTCCCTGACCCATCTGGAGATCATTTCCATTACCTCACTTGGTCAGAGCATGCTGCTAATAATGCTGGGATCCTGGGTTCAATCCCTGTATGAGCCACTCACTTATGAGTTGGGCTTGATGATCCTTCTGGGTCCCTTCCAACTCAGAATCTGTGATTCTACAGAACTAACACAGCACCACCGTGGTGGCTGAGGACAGATTTAATCTGACCAAAGTTCCTTCACAGCATGTGATGTGCCATGGGATGCTGCCGTGCCATCTGCCATGGGATGTTGACTCCCCTGGCACCAGTGTTGCTGCTTTCCCTACGTGGTGGTAGCACCAGGCTGCATGATCCGTTTGGTTCTTCCAGAGGAACCTCAAACTGACAGAGCTGTAATGTAAACATCCTTTCAAATTTAATTCCTTTTTTTTTTTTCTTAAATGCAATTTGCAGTCAAGTCTTGTGTAGGAATGATTTCAAATGATTTTTCAAATCAATGACTCTGGGGTTCATCAACAGATATCTGAATGAGTGGCTCGGTTTTCTGAGAATTAGGTGCCCAATCCACCTATGTGAATTTTCACATGTGTTAAAAGAATTACTTAATGGGATATGCACCTGCATTTTCTTTACAAATTAAGAGCTTTGAGAGCTTTCCTTTGTAAAGGGTTTCTCCCTATTCCCTATCCCCTTGATAACTGTTTAGCCTTCACGTTTTTCTTTATCCTGTCTGTAGGAACTTGATTCAGTTTCTCTCACAAAATGGCTAGTGACATTTGGAATGGTTTCTAGTATCACACTTGGCCTTCAGTTGCAGGTTCAGACAGGAGTATATCTATCAAAGATCCTTTGTTGTATCTGCCAGCCCAAAGCTGATGGATCAGATTGCCTAAAAGGCTCCAGATTGCAGCAGCTGGCTGCAGAAAGCCAACTAAATAAATTCAGACCACTCTATCTTGTCATATCTTTTCTTCCTTTTTTCTTTGCTTCTATTAAGACTTTCCCCACTGAAAGCACATTTTGAGATTAAGATAATTAACTATACACCTTTACACATGAGCAAGATGTGTGGAGTCCCATTCCAGACAATGGAGCCACGGGTCTTTGAAAGCAATTTAGCGGATTGGCTGCTAAAGATATCTAGCCTTTGCCATTTGATGTCACTTACCTGTTTTGAAACTGTCTGTGACATCTCTGAGCTGTTTTTTCAAAAATTGCCAGCTTGTAATATCAAGTAATACAGAAGAGCATTTTACTTTAATACCAGATATAAAAATCAGAACAAGAAGACACTGTACTTTACCCAGATGATGATTATTTGTGTTTCTGACCTCAACAGCCAGGTTTGCTCTACTCTACTCTAACTAGGTAGATTCTTGCAGTGTTTTTCAGACTTCAAATCCTCAGATCTCATTTTTTTATATGCTTGTGTGGGGTTTTTGCCTCCAGAAAACAATATCAGCAACACTTTATTTAAATTTTTTTGTCACGAAGGAACTCAAGGAGAATATGTCTACGTTTATGCTTCAATTTCTTCCCGGAGAAGTTCTTAGTCTGCCACATTTTTTCTTCTGTTTGACACCATATCGATTGCACTTATTTTACATTCTGTCATGTTTAACTCTTTGCATGTATGCCATGCACAATACTTGAGTATCTGATTGTCTCCTCAACTCTTTGTCTAACTAGGGGAGAGGTAATAAAGAAAGAGAATAAATGCAATACTTGACAAACCCATTGGAGGAAGGCATAATGCATATACACAAAGTCACTCAGGCTCATAAAAATAGTTGTTTCCCTTACAGCCCTCCATCTTAATCAAGTCCTGTCTCATGTGTGTCAGCCAGCTGCCTCTCTTGAACACTGTAGTATCTACAGTGGCAATAAGCCCCTGTGTTTAAGCCCTTTGGGTCTTACCTCAGGCATCTGATTTAGGGCGAGCTGAATAAAATGTACTTTGAATCATGATGCGAATCCCACCGCTGGAGTTTACTCCTAAGAACTGCAGCTGTCTTTCTCTTTGCAAACAGCCTAAAAAGTTGATAATAGTGGTTAGTGAGAGAATACTAATAGTTAGAAATTTTGAGCATGCAAGAATCTGTTTGTTTTCAGACAAAATAAATTAAAAAAACATGAGATAATATCTTGTTACCCTCCAATAATGCCTGCAAAGTTCTGACTGAATTTGAAGGATTTCCCCTACAGTCCCTGAGCTGACAATCATGCAGACAGCATCTTAGCTCTGTCAGCAGCTAAGACCTCTAAACACAACAAGGGAGAAATAGGGTACAAACAGGTAATAGCAGAACTAATACCAGGTATTCAGTCTTCCTTATTTTCCTTGGTCATTATGTAATGGACAAAATACTATTTTCAAAAGTAAAAAAGACTAAGCATAAAGAAGTTACCTGAAACTAAGCAGAAAATGATGCATTTAGTAGTACCAAAGATCTCTAGTGAGCTAGTTTTACTTTTTTATAGTACTTGTCACCATGGCAGCCAAATGTCTGCAGCAGAAAGTGGCATATGTTGGATGTATTAGATAATGGACCCGCACAAATTGTAGCTATATTAAAAAAAAAAAAAAAAAAAGAAGGAAGAAAGAAAGAAAAAGAAAAAAAAGGAAAAAAAAGACTGCTTTCCTATAAGCCTGTTGTCCTAGAAAGGTAAATGGAGAGTTCTTGTATTTTTTAAAAGTAGAATGAATACCAATGTAAAAAAGACACAGGGAAACTATACCAAATCTCTGAAATGCAGTAAAACCTGCATTTTTCCCTATTCTATTCAGGGTGCTTCTAGATGTCTGCTTGAGACCTTTATATAAAACACTCTCCTCTGAAGTGGCCTGTAAAAATGAAAATGCAGAAAAATAGATTTCAAGATACTCATCAAGAAGGAAAAAGGAATACTTCCATCTTTTGGCAAAGTAATCCGTAACAGCAGCTAAAATCATTCTGATTAAACCTTTCCAACCTCTGCCAAACAATTTCATAACCAGCAGCTGAATCTCAACAGGCTCTGTGTGAGTGTCCCCTGGCTCTCAAAAGGGCCCTGGCATCTCCCACCTCACAAACCCAGGACCAGGCAGCCCAACTCTGCTCCAGACCCTCAGGTCTGAACGAGGCAGTGACAACGTTGGGCAGGTTGGTGCAGCACAGATATGGAATGCAATACAAGTTTTTTGGGCTCCTGAGGGCTCTAGCTTTTAACTGAAGCTAGAGATCAAAGTAATTATTACAAGTGTATGTTACAGACTCTAATAGACAAGTGGTCTCATAAATACTGCTGTAAAGTAAATATTCTAGATAAAATGATAGTACAAGTTATAACTCCTTATGAGAAATGGAAGTCTGGGAATAAAATTGGATTTTTAATGTCTGGATGAGCAGAAATGGAAACAGCAGAAAGCTGACAGGCAGTTTGAGAAGAAAATGAACAGGTTAACTACCATTAGTAGCTAATATAGTTGAAGTACATTTCCTTCTGTACAATGAGTTGTACAGGTTTCTGAAATATGACTTTTCTATTCCTGATCCTCCTTCTTCTTTGTTTTATTAAGTGAAATAGACCCATTGAGATAAAAGTAAAAGAAATGCTTTCATCTAATGGAAGAAAAAACCCACATGTTTTTTATCAAGCAGAGAATTCATTCTTCCTTTCAGGTCAGTATTTTTGTCTCAGTATATCCCCACAGTAGAAGAAGAAGAGAGGTATTTTGTCCCCAAATCCACCAGAATATGATGGGTGTTTGTGATTGTCAGGTAAATAACATTGCAGAAAATATTTGATCACATACTTCTTAGAGCAGATCTGATTTGCATTGTCCTAGATTAAAGTACAGGCATAGGGAATTCATGTCTGTGCATAGCACTTGGTATAGTCATACCTATTTCATCTTTGCAAGCTATCTTCTATGGGCCTTTGTATTTCAGGAAATGTGTACTCTGTTTTTCTCTGCATAATAACCAAAGGATAATAAATCCAAGACACTTCAGTAAAGTGAGAAGGTGTGAATGGAGTAGCTTCAACAATGGTACAGAGTTTTGCTCAGTTTTTCAAATAAAAGCTACGTATCTACTTATCTCAAGGACAGCTCCTTAGGGAACAATCGTGGAATACAGAAATTTTTTGTGGGCTGAGAGATGCCTGTAATAGTGCTCTAGCTATATCCAACACAATTGGGGCAACTTAAACTATGAAAACAAAAAATACTTGTTTCATTTATTACTAGGTTTTATTCTATGCCTTATTTCCTGATAGGTTTTTTACCCTTTCTTTCAATTCAGATGTATGCATTTATCCTTCTTTCCTCTGTTATTGTCTTTTCCCAATGAGCCTCTTTTTATAGTGAATTAATATTAAAACAAGAAGGTGGCTTGTCTGGAGTTTCTGAAACAGGGACTGATCATAGCTCAGAGTGTAAACCTGTGCTGCAGTGGGCTGCAAAACAGTAGCTGAGATTTTTGACACAGAATGAACCCAGAAAGGGCTCTTCTCTTGTTCTGGTTTTGGCCAGGGTGGAGATAACTTTCTTCACAGCAGCTGGTATGGGGCTGTGTTTTGGATTTGTACTGAACAGGTTGATAATATAGAGACCTTTTTGTTATTGCTGAACGGGGCTTGCACAGAGCCAAGGCCTTTTCTGCTTTCTGTACCACCAGGCTGGGAGGAAATTGGGGGTGCATGGGAGACTGGGAGGAGAAACAGCCAGGACCGGTGACCCCAACTGACCCAAGGGGTATTCCAGACCCCAAGACATCATGCTCAGTGTATAATGTGGGGGGAAGAAGGAGGAAGGAGGGATGTTTGGAGTGATGGCATTTTCCTTCCCAAGTCTCTGTTACCTCTGATGAGGCTCTGTCTTGCTGGGTATGGCTGAACACCTGCCTGCCCATGGGAAGTGGTGGATAAATTCCTTGTTTTGCTTTGCTTTTGTGCACAGCTTTTGCCTTCCCTATTAAACTGTCTTTATCCCAAGCCACACGTTCTCTACCTTTTACCCTTTTGATTCTCTGCCCAGTCCTACTGGTGGGGTAGTGGGCGAGCTGCTGAGTGGGGCTTGGCCGCTGACTGGGGTTAAACCATGACAACACAAAAAAAGAAAAAGAAAATAAGCAAATAGAGCCAAAATGGCTTTAGATACCTGAATATGACTGCCAATATAACCAATAAATGTTATCAAATTTCTTATCCACAACCAATTTTGGAAGCGTTTTTGTATTTGTTAGTCTTCTAACACTAAAAAAAAAAAATCTTAAACCATGTCCCTGGGGTAGATATGTGAAGTTATGTGTGTACTAGCATCAAAGAGTTCAGAGGAAATAGAGTGGTTGTTGCTCTCCCATCTTGCTTCTTTGTAAGGTTTAATCAAGTGTGTGCTGACTGTCTAACCTGCAGCTAGAAGGAGAGGAGCCATGTAATATCAAATATTAGTATGAGCACAGTGATTGATGTGGCAGCAGTACAAAATCATATTCTTCCTCCACCTGACTTATCACACAATCATAGGTCTAGGTTACCTATGCAAGGGAAGAGGATATTAGCAACCCTGCCAGTGCTGATCCAGGCTGTCCTTTGCATACAAACTTGAAGTATTCATCGGTGCATGAGTTGAGCTGCCAGCCAGGAACTCTGAGAGTCACGAACCCAGAAGTCAAAAGGTTACTGCCTTTTTCTCTGGAATTATTGTAAAACCTCTTTCTTTTTTTAAGAGAAAAGAAATCTAAACCTTAGATTTAATTTTCTATTACATCATGTTAATTTCAATGAGAGTTCACTGCAATCTCCAGAAGTGTACTTCCATATGCTATCTGCTAAACTTTTCCCATTGCTCATGGGATTTTGTTGCCTAAATTCTTTTGAGGATCAGTTTTTACTCTTTTTGTGCTTACCAATGAAAGGTGATATTGCAGTAGTATAAATTGTAAGCACTCATTAATGTATTAAGAAATTAGTTTAATATTTAATTTATATTTTCATTGTTGGTCCTATTTTTTTTATTTTCGCTCATTGATTCAATAGACACAACTTTTGTGGCAGAACCAGCAGTATAAACAATATTAATTCTAATATCGTAAAGAAAAGAAAAGGAAATTAAATCATGCTTAATTCAAGCCAAGATAACTTCACTCATATTCATATCTTAAGGTGTTGTGTTTGTATTGCCAGAGAGAAAATGTCTAGTCCTAAAACAAAAGAGAACTGACTTCACAGCTGGTATATTTTCAACAATGGAACATTTATGCAAGAGAAAGAATTTAGAAGGACTGATGTTCTCTATGGCTTGCCGTACCAGTGAAGAATAATAAAAAAAAAATACAAGTTAGAAAACATGGAAAGCAGTCATAATGCCTTATTTGTCTTTATTTTACACTTTACATTCTGATCTCGTGTACCAGCCTTCATATATGCTTCTTTTAATGTGATACCTACTTCTTTTGTATATTTTTAAATTATGTTTTTGAAGTTATACCTCCAAGAATAAATCAAAATTATATTTTTCCAAGAGTCTGGATTTAGTTTCAAAAAATGTAACAAAACCCTTTATTTCGTGAGGTCAGCATTTTGATCATTACAGAAAATATTTTTTTAGCAACTTGTCTGAGTTTTATGAACATCTTTGTACAGCACCATTCTCATTATTTCCCATTCCTCTGTGGTTGTCAGGTCTTCATAAAAGTTTATTAAATGCAGTGCATTACAGAAAAAGAAAATGTTAAAGAAGGAGAAACCCAATGCTGTAGTAACACCTTAATAACTAATTGTATAATTCTATGTCTGAGTGAAAACAGTAGGGAATAGCAAGAACTGTTTCTTCTGCTCATTGTAGCTTTTGTAGTAGTGTAGAAATTCTATCTTGACACCAAGTAGACAAAAGACAGGTAAAAAAATCTAAGTTATCAATGTAGAAGCACAATTTTACCAAGAAACATTGACCTAAAAGAAAGAAAGAGGTCCTCTAAAAAAAAGGTTTTTGTAAAAACCTGGCTAGACTTATTTCTTAGGTCAGCAGTGTGTTTATGATAATGAAATCACCTTTTCTTTTTCTTCCTTCTGAAAAAATGATGTTTCATCCCATCTTTATTGATTTGATAATGAGAATACATGAGGTCTATGCAATTTTGATGTATCTTAACCCGAAAAGAAATCTTATAACAGCAATATGGATAAGGGCAAATTAAGAGTCTGTGAGTCCTGATAACAGCAAGACAGGATTGATTTATGCTAACCTGATTCAAAGTTCCCAAGGTTTTTGCAAGATCTGTCTTTCTGACCCTTGTATTATTCTTTAAAAACATTTCCTGGTTTGTTTGTTGTTTTTTTTTTTTTTTGTGTAGCTCTTGTGCATTCTGGGAACAAAATCTGAGCAGTGCTGGGGATGCATGATGATTGGTTTACTGAACTGTCACTTCTGGTCACATGTGACTCAAGATGCCACTCATAAAACAGCAATACATTAGCTCAGAAGAAATTGCTCAAATTTTATGAAAATGGAGACAAACTTATGGAAGAGCAGAAGGATATAGAGGAACTTTAATTCTGTCTATTGTAGTATTTGTCTGAGGTGAGAGATCCTTTATCAGCCTGAATCTTCTTGCTAAAAGAAATGTTTTTTGACATAAGCTTCAAAATTTCGCTCTGGAGAAGAACAACGCACTTTAACTATTCTAGTTCAGTACATGCAGAAGATGGAGACCTGATTGTAATTTGCTTAAAATGTATAGTGAAGTGTAATTTCTTTTTGTTATTGAATAATCTGTTACAATACCAAGTATTGAAAAATGCCTACTCTGTTGCCAACTGTTTTCTTAAGCTGAAAAATCAATGATGGCATGTTGAAAAATCCATTTTTAGAGAATATTACTCTACTTCCAGGGCCTTTCTCTCTCATGGGTATGTTTCCTCTGGTTGCCTTCAAAACTCCCAATAACAAAGATGTTTAGTGTTTATCATTTGTGACAGGAGACACAAAACAAAATCAAATTCCTGAACTAATTCTGGCTGCAAAGCTCTTGTGTATTTGGGCAGTGAATGTCAGGAGGAATAGGTTGTATGGTCTTGGCATTTGTTGAGCAACCGATAGCTGTCTGAACTTTTAAGTAACTAAGTGTATTTAAACTTCCTGACAAGGCTGCTATTCAGTGACAAATTTTTCAGTGATAATTTCAGACACTTCATGTGGACTGGAATTATGTTTCCTTGAGTCAGTGAGATTGAAGAATCACTTTACCAGGGTATTGCTCATTCCAAGTTTGGTTCCTGGGCTTTGGCTCAAACACTTCAGGAAATCTTTTAATGGAGGCTACTAAGTAACAGGGCAACTTGTACCTTCTGTCTGGTTCCTATTGCAATTTTGGGAGATTTACTCATGTGGTATTAAACCACTCAAAGATCATATCCTAAAAATGCTCCAGCCATGAAAGCTACATTAAGAAAGTCCTCTGTCGTGTGACAAGCCCTGCTAGGATTATCAGTTAATTTGACTTCAAGCCCACCAATTTTTACAGAACAATTTCTTATAAGGTTTTGCTTAAATAAGCTCAAACAGTGGAAGCATCAACTTGTTCCATATAGTCCACTTAGTAAATATGTCTGAGCTTAATTACAACCTACTCTATCCATGACTAAATGTCATTGAACCAAACGATCTCTTTTGGGAATTCATTAAGATCAGTGACTTAGTGAAAAAAGCTGGATTAACATATTTAAGAAATAATCTAAAGTAACCCTTTGCTTTCCCAGCTGAAAATGATGCTGAAACTTTTGACCAACATTTTTAATAACAATCTCTAAAACTGAAGAACTATCATGACTGCTGAGACATACAAGTATGCCTCACTTTTCTTATTTGTCAAGTATGAATTATTCTTATTCTGAGCTCAGGAGAATATAGAGACCTTAAATGCATTAATGTTTACTTCAGTATTAATAAGCTTGTTTTCACTCTTGCACACACTCAGTTTTTCCGGCATGAATTTTGCATCAATTATTTGACTTGTTCATACAAATGCATAGCTTAGTCTGAACAGAAGAATGTGCATGAGAATTAGAGTTAAGATGTAGTCCTAATTCCAGATGATTTAAAAGTTATAAACAAGAACAGAGAAGCCAAAATCTGGCCCTGTAATGGGCTGAGTAATGGTGAATAATATCAGATAAAGCAGACATTGATGAGTTAAGAGAAGCAAAGCTCTTCTGTTCAATATACATCCTTGCAGAAAGCCTTGCATGCTACTTGTTCCAGATGGTTGCTTTGAAATCATAACCAGCTTTCACATAACAATCTTGTGATCTGAATTTTGGTCAGATAAGTAATGACTTCCTTTACAATCAAGAAACATATTGCAGTGAATTTGTATGTATAAAGTTTCTAAAGGAAGGTGATTTAAACATTTTGAAATCTAACTGCTGGACAGTTACCTTGTTATTGCCTGACTGTGAGTAAGTTACTTATCAAACTATTCATATAAAGATAACTGAAAAATCCAGGGATGATTCAAAATTTAAAGATAGATAAGTTTCAATGTCTGCAGCCACTGGAAGAGGTGAAATTCCAGATGAATCACAGGTCAGCAGACAAGCCGAGTCAGTTAGTTTTTGACATCCCTGGTATCTTAGGAGACTTGGCAAAAACCTCTGTGAGAGACATTCATGGGAGGATCCAGCATACATGTCTGGATAATCTCTGGAATGTGGAATGGAAAGTGGAAGGTGTACAAAATTTTAGGTATTTTACATGTATATCTCCCAAAACAGGTTAGACAGCCATATATAACTTAGTTCTGTGATGTTCACAAAGTAAAATTAGTTTTCCTTCAGAAAACAAGCAAATTTTAGTTGGCGATAGGATTAACATATTGTCTTTCCTTGCACTGCCCGCCTTGCTTGTGGAACAATACAAGGTGCTTTATTTGTTTATGCAGATAAAATCAGATCACTGATTTTAAAATTCCATGACTCAAGAAAAGTATTGCACGTCATCCCCTTTTTATCTTTATCCATCAATATGAAAAAGTAGAGTTCTTTGTAAAATTAAGATTAGTAATGATGATGACCATGCTTGTGTTGTTCTATTATGCATGTTCACTTTCATATTTCTCATCTCATCAGTAATCATTTCATTTCCTCTGGGAAATACACACTACCACTGTACAGTGATTGTATATTATTTTTCTACCAAGCAATGTGTGAAACTTAATGCCTCAAGACAATAAAATCATATTTGCTCTGAGTGAGTTCATGTATATGAGAAAGAGGCACAGAAACAGATGGAGTGAAAACGAATGACGTGGGCATTTTAAATACAATATAAAACCAAAATAAAATACCAAATGTGTGGATGTAGCTTTTGCATTAATACTTTCATTTGCAAATTAATAACCAATTTAGAGGGAACTGAAGAGGTTACTAGAAAAATGACATTGAGAATTCTACTTCAATAGACATTACAGGCAGCCTTTTCCATAGATGTGTCTCTTCTCACCAGTCTCCTGAACTACCTGTTGCTTCAGGTAAGAAATGTTATTGTATAGAGGAGAAAAGGCCCTACATGGTACAATTGTTATGTTCTCCACACACTTTTGAAACATCAGTCCTAACTTCAAAGCAGTAATGTTGCTAAAAGAGAGGCTAAACACTTAAAGAGTTTAGAGAAAATTTGGAAAATGTTGAATGGCAGAAGTTGGCAGCATCTCATTTCCTCCCAGACTCTGGAGGTGAGAGTTTCACATGTTCTGTTTAGCATATGGGTAGGGATGTTAAAAATCCTTGGTTTGGAGGAGCAGATCAGTTCCTTTAGCCAGCAAAGCATAAACATTTTCTGATACTAGTTTCAGGTAGTTCTCTGTTCCCTGTCCTCGGGGAACTGAGCAGCTGAAGCTATTGGAAGGAGAGGGGTGGAGGACTAATAAGATGATTACACAAAAGCAGACAAAAAAAAAAAAGCTTTTAAAAGGCAGTGAATTAACTCACGGGGAACATGGGGAGAAGTGAGAAGTTTAGTAATTATTCTGAAATGTCAGAATCACTAATGTAGATAAAAAATGATTAATAAATGGCAGAGGTGAGAAAAAGGATTATTTACATTAAAAGTAAGGTCTCAGCATAAAATCTTAGCTGGGTAGCACACTCCTGCTAGCTTAAGATTTTAAATTTATGCAGAAAGAGAATTCTTCCTCTTAGGTGCTTTTTGTGAGTTAATGAAATTTTAATAAATAATCAAGAAAAGCAAAAGTGCTGTCATCCCATGGAGAATGTTGGAAATAGGGGCACCATGGTAAAGATGCAATCTCTAATGCAAGTGGTAAAAAAGGGTCAAAAGGTGGTGACAGCTGGGACCCTACACTGGGAAATTATCGCTATATGTTTTCATAGAAAAGCTGCTTTGCTCTCATCTAATGATATACTTTTCCATGTATTTTTGTATTTATTTTATGAGAAAATGGGAAATTAAATAAATTGTATTTATTTTATGGGAAATATTATTGTGGAATTTATTTGGCTTCTCTAACTTACTTATCTATAACAAAGACATGAAGATGAGAGAGGTGAATAATGAAGAATTTTTGCTTTCAGTTTTTTCCTTCCTACTTTTTTATGACTGTCATGCAGAACCTACAAAATAGCAGCCCTCAAAATAACAAAGCCTACCTGGATGTAAAATTCCACATGTTCAGAAGGAACTCAGAAGTAAAGCTCAGATCCGTTATATGCAAGCCAGTGAAGAGAATGGACCACATGGTGTAAAAAGCTGTGCAGTGAGTCCGGGACTTTCTGTGGGTTAGGGCTTTCACCAGGGGAGCAGCCATGAACAGAGCACTGCAGCAAGGCAGGCTCTGCCCTGTGGTTCTTCCAGGCAAAAAGGGCCACAAACAGGGGAGCCCCTCAGGCTGCTTAAATGTGCAGTAGTGATGATCTCAGTGTCCTCTCCAGAAAGGACTCTGAGCTTTGGCTTCTATTGCATGTTTGTGTCATGGAATTCTTGATGGGTTTTTTTAATCACCATTAATGATGCACTGCCTTTGCAAGGGCCTTGTTATATATCCATCCGCAGTTATGCTAAAAATGTTAAAAGATGATCATATTTGGAATGGAGAAGAAGGGAAAAATGTCAAAGCTTTGTTCCAAAACTCACTGTCATGATCCACTCTGCATCAGCACTGAGACCAGTTCTTTCCCCTCCAACGCACCGGCAGGTCAGAGGACAGCAGCTCCAGCAGCGGTGGGGTCCAGCTGGAGGCAGGAGGAAGCGGTGGGTGCTGGAACTGACCCCAACTGTGCCAGCACTTCTCATCTGCAACTAGAGCTGGTCCACAGCTCCCACCTTCCTGGGAGGGTTTCCTGCCATCCTTTCACTTTTCCTCATGGACCACCCGGCTGCCTTTGAAGGCTGCCATCTCAGAGGGAGGGTCAGATGCCATTTTTCCTTTGTGTCCCTACAAGCAGGCTGCCATCCTGGAAAGGGTATTTCTGTCATTTTGGGAGTCTCTTTCTTCTGGGGGAGTTTGTGAGATTCAACAATTTTGTATCTGGTGATTATTTACTCTTATTGTTTGCCTGTTGCAGTTTTGCTTGCTAGTAAACTGTTGTTTTTTCACTTATATCATCTACTCAAATTTTATTTCCCCTTATTGGTGGATTGGTTAAAACAAAGGGAGAGAACTCATTTTAGGGTGCTCCCCTTTAAATTTTCTTAAGCCAAGACACTCAGCATGTGGGAATCAAGGATTTCCAGAATAGATATTCAAGTCAAGTGAGCAATATTTTGAAGATTTTCGGTGATATGCTAGTTCACAAGAGATGGTCACTTAAAATAAACCCATCAGGTTGCCTTCGATGTTGATTTTCACTAAGTCTGAATTTCTCTGCTTGGTTGGATTTGTGCTGGCTATTTAATATTGCCTTAGTATAACAGAACAATAATGCGGTTTGTTTTGTGCTTTTTTTTTTTTTTTTTGTGAACCATTTCAGTTTAGCATTTTAAGCACTCTGTTTTTACAGATGGTTTAAGCTTGTAAAAGCAATTATGTTTTTACTGTATGGTTCTGTTGACAATCTGCTTGTTGTCAAGGATCACAGACGGTGAATGCTACTTATTTTTCACTACTTTGGAATACAGATTTTTTCAGCCTTTTTTTCCTGCATCATTTGCAAATCCTCAATTAAATTTTGTTGGTGAGTCTTCAGTGATCACTCTATGTATAATTTAAAGAATGTACTTGTGTTCTCAAGCTTTTTTTGGCATTTTTGAGTGGAGGACTATTTGTTACATTTTGCTATATGCATGGAACAGACCTGTTGCTACAAGCTTGAGGAATGGGTAGCTAATGCTTTAAGATATGCATAGGTATTTATCCGAGAGGAACTAAAAGTTATGCTTAAATGAAAATGTCTCCTTGGGATTTAAATAAATAGAACTTGCTCATTTAAGCACCATCTTTCTCTGCAAGGTAGTCCAATTTTGCTATGAATAACATTAAGTAAGAGTTGTTCTTAGTATCATGGTCCTGAGAATTTTCACCACCATGATTAAAGATGGAGCTAACCTTAAATCAATACTGTCATGCACAGAGGAGTGCTCTGATGTTCAAAACTACTAATTCCCTGGAAAGCCAGACTGCTTTTAAGTTCTAACATATAGATTTTTTTGCAGCTTTCAAGACAACTTTAAGCACTTTAACAAATGGCCTTTATTTACATATTGCTGAATTCTGAATACTGTTCAGAAGTGTTTACTTCTTTGCAATTTGCAAGTGACATGGGACAGATTTTCACTTTCTCTAGAAAAAAAAAGGGAAGATTTATCTACCTTACACAGCATTGCCTAACCTAATTAGACAACCTAATGTATGGCCAGTCATCTCTTTTAGAAGAGTTTCTTTTCTGAGTCTAAAGGGACCAGGGTATTGCATGATAATTTGTAATGTAACTATTTGGCACAACAAAAAATGAACAAAATACAAACTCGTTTTGCTTCAGCTGCTTTACATGCTTCAATAAATTAACTATGAATATGTGATATACAGATCAAAATTAAATATCAGCATAGAAATTATGTTGCTATCTTGGCAACAGCTAATGCCTACCAAAGACAAAGCATTGAGCACTGGTGCATGTAGCTTTCACACCTTCAAGCCAAGCCAATTTTCTTGCATTGTCTTGAAAAATAAGCTTATGCGTTGCAATTTTCTAGATTAAAAAATTGGACTATTCCTTGTCATGCTTGCAAGCAAAAGTAGTAGAGCCTACAAATCCAAATGTAGAAAGGATTGTCTCTTTTAATCACATATTTGACTTGGAAGTTGATGTGTTTTTAAATTCAGAGATTACTTGATAAGGAACTTCTATAATGTGCAGCAGCTCCAGTTCAGTTTACAAGTGGTCCAAGAAGAAAAGTAATGTATTTCTCTAGCAGAGGGGCAGGTCTATTCCATTTCTTTCCAACTTTCCTTCTTTTTTGTGTGGAGCTTTTCACAGTACAATCTTCTCTCCAAGCCATACAGCTCATTTTTTGTATATTCTTTAAAATACCAAAGACATTACTTACAAATTAATGCTAAAAAAATTATGTTTCTCAAACAAAATTGTCTTAAATTGTGTCCTAATTATTATAATTTTCATCACTTCTGCTGTGATTTCTTTCCCAAATTATAGTGATTAAATAAAAGGCAAACAGTGCTTGAAGTTATTGTACAGTTTTATCTGTATTTTTTCATCATTCTTCCTAAAAGAAATATTAGGATTGCAGGTAACTGGAATTAATTCTACAACAGTAGTAGTGAGAGTAAATGAAGACTCTTGTGTCCTTAAGAACTGCAAGGAATTTATGTAGTGAGAAATCCTTCCGTGAAGATGTGCAGTGTGGAGCTGAACCCTATCAGTTAAAAAAACAAAACAGGAAAGTTTGCACCAGGTTCTAAATGATATTGCATCCCCCTACACCATTAAAAAATGTAAAAAAATCCCCTCCTATAGACAAATAAAGTGCATATATGAAATGCAGAGAGAATAATGAGCCTTTTGTTAGTGATTGGGACACCTCTGCTTGGGAGAGCTGCATCAATGGTTATAGCTGCAGGTGGCAGAAATTGACTAAAGGCCACAGGAGTTTTTTACAGGTGTGCCAGTCGGGAATCTGTTCCCTTATATCAAAATTTAGACATGACTGATAACCTACTGTCATTACCAAAGCTTCTAATTCTCACAGTGAAAAAATGTTCTTTTAACATAGTTATTTCTGTAATGAAATTTAGAAATCATTAAAGCTTTCTACTTGTGAGGAAAACAAGAAATATTTTTCAAGGCCTAGAATTTAGCAAGCCAATGGCCTAGTGTTTCCTGAGGGGAAGTCAAAATCTATACTCCTAGCCACTGCTCTCCGGTGCAACTTTACCTAGTAAAGTCAAGTATGCATCTGAAATTGCCAAAGCCTAAGAACTCACTGTATTTTTCAGCTACTATTCCTCTAAGTAGGAGGACAATGTTATTTTGGCTTCTTCTTCATGTCTAAAGATTTAGAAAATTCTTTCTTCTGCTTTATATGGATTTGCACAGCAAACATTTCTGGCAGTGGCCAGTGACCCATAAGATGTTTTGCTGTCCATTACCTAAGGCCTGAGCTGTAAAAGAAGAACATGCCCTGAGTGCTAAGAAAATGTGCAGGTCTTCATCTGTCTGCATGCTGACAATCTGCTGCCATTGAACATAACCCCAGTGAATGCAAGACCATGTGAAGCAGTATATGCATGCATATGTTAAGATAATGTGAATTTGTCAGATCTCTGGATTCAAAATCCCAGGTTTGAGTTCAGATGGAAAAAAAACAACCCACAACTCAGAAAGTAAGGCTTCTATGAGAATAAAAATTATTTCTGTCATTGTTGCATCGTTTGTATACATATTTTTACAGTGTATGACCTGACCCAAAGTTACAGTGGTCTTTAAACCTCAAAATCATTAGGTATAAATATTAATTAGATAGGGGATGGTGAATGCATGTTAAATTAAGTAGAGAATTTATGTACAGAGAGATATTAACAGCCATATATATGATTCAGTGTTAATGACTCATATAGTAAGACTTAACACAAAGTTTAGGTACGTTAAGTTGTGTTACATACACATCTTAATTTAAAATAGATCAAATTACTCTGTCAAATGTTCACAGGTGAGAGTGACAGTGTCTCGTTGTAAGATTGCTGACAAATTAAGGTGGTACTGTTTGGCTAGATGTGTTTCAGACGAAATATCAATATATGGCAATTTTTTTAAATCTGTATAACACTGAGTTCTATGAAGAGTGTGTTAGGTGGGAGACTGAAATGTTAAAGGGTTAATGACTCAAACAATTGGCCATTTGCAAAAGCAGCAGGTGTTTTGCTGAGGCCTGGTTTGCACCCCTCAAACAAAGCAGGGAAGGAGGAGAGTTTTTGTGTGTGTGGTGGTGGAATGTCTGTGCCACAAGACAGAGGTTTAGCAATAAGCTGAGTTTTGAGCCAGAAAAAGGAAAAGGCCCATGAGAAAGAGATTCTGCTATGTGGGATAATGCTTCTTATTTTGCCAATGTCCTCCTGTACACAACTGGCTGAGGTGTGAAACTCGCCTCCAGGACATTCACACCTCGGCCTGAAGGTCTCCATTCCTTCTCATGGGTCATACCTGCCTCAGCTACACTGCCATGAGAAAGGAGCTGCCATGTCTTAGAAGCGGTCATAAACCACCAAAAACCCCCAAAGCACCCCCACACTCTTCTGGGGCCTTCTACCAGAGGACTGTGCACGATCCACAGTCCTGCATCAGACAGTGTAAAATTCCCCCACCCAGGGAAGATACCTGGGGATTCCCCTCAAACCTGGATATACGATTACCCATTGAACTCCATGGTTTTCCACTGCTGATGGATCAAGACTGCGACCATCACTTCAACCCAGCAACAATCAAGTCTCAGCGCTGAATCCACAGGTGGCAATATCTTTCCTCTGTCTACTCTTATCCTTTCCCTTTCTCTCTTTCTTTTCCTTGTGTATTTTCTTAAGTGATATTTTATACTTTTATATTGTTACATTACTATAGATAATAACAAAAACAGCTACACCCCTCCTTTCCATTGCTACCAAATTGTTCTAAAATAAACCCTAAGTACACACACACATATATATACACTGATTATTCAGTGTCCTTTCACTCTAATCCACCCCAAGGGATCTATTAGCAAGAACCTCAGCTACCCTTCCCTGCAGGAGCGGGTTGGAACACACTACTAGGCAGCAAATTAAGCAATCATTCAGACAGCATGTTTCTGTCACCAGTGAATTTATAACACCTTCAGCTAATATCCAACAGTCCTGGAATGGGTCAAGAATTTAATACCTGGATGGATATCTGAAATTGGATATTGTATGAAGTAAACTAAATTTGGATAATTATCACTGAATTTACTAATATGTCATTCTTAACATGCTTGGGCTCAGATTTTTACAATTATTTGTTCTCAACATCAAAAAATATTTGCTTTTCTATCTCAATAAATGTCCTAAAATACAAGAGAAACAAAATCCTGATTAAATTTAAAACACTCTTACATAGTTGAGATTTTTTAGAATGGGGGATGTTATCTGCAGTTCAATTATCATGCAGAATTTTACAACTTTCTCATGGAGAAAGATGCATCTCATCTGCTTCTGATGCTTTAGAATGATATTATTGAATACTCACTTTGCTCTGCTTAAAGTCAAGTCATGGACAAAAAAGCCTGGCTTTTGATTAGTTCACTGGAGTGTTGGATGGTTTAAGGGTGCAATTCAAATTTTCACATCTGGAAAACAAAACATTTATGTAAACAAAACTTCTATAAAATAAAGACAAAGTCTGTATCCACTGCTAGAGGAGGAGACAAAGATTAGAACCTTTCCCACAAGCCAGTCATGATTTACATTTAGCCATGGGGTACATTTGGCAAAGCTCACTAAGTCTCTGTTTGCATGTTGTAGTGTATACAAACAGGCTTTTAATGGCTTCTTCTGAAGACACTGTAACACAGGTTTAGCTGTAATGTAAAAAGAAATCATGCATGGACAACACAATGGATTAATCATTAGAACTCTATAACATGCAATAAAAGTCTTTAAATAAAGTCAATAAATAATAATAAATAAATAAATAAATAAAGTCTTTAGTTAAATAAAAGTCAATACCTCATTCTCTGTGCTCTGCATTACAAACATTAGTAAGATGACTGTTCACAATGTGACACTGTAATACTTTCATGGAAAATCTATACAATTATTTCACTTTGGAAAATCTATGAAATTATTTCCAATGTCAAGTGTTAGTGTTAGTACATTAAACTACTAGTTAAAAAAAAAACTTTCCACAGATATTAAGATGCTTCACTGAGCATACATGGCTGGATTTGAGTTTCTCTTACTAATGTGGTGTTTCACTAAAAATGTCTTTTAACAAGGAAAGAAATCAAAACCCTCCATGATGAATTTTGTGTCTCTTAGATTCTTAATCACAATGAGAAGGATTCATCCAATATAATTTTGCTGGGTACCTAGTAGGCTATTTTATGCATGCAGAAAGAGAGGCACCCCTGAAAAATCACTGATTTGTGGTATTCTAGACCTTTTTTTAAGATAATTGTCTAGTCACTGCCTATGGAGACAGTGCATAGACTCCCACTGAAATCATTGTCTCATCTAATTTTAGATGTCTGTAGTTCTCTATGTGAGCTAGTCACGTATCTCATGGTGATCCTGTGAATTCAAACACTTGGAGAGACGCATAAATCTAAGTGTCATGAACTGGAACTGAATTCTAGCAAGAGAACCTGTTTACATTTTTAAACCACAGACAATTCAGGAGAGCATAATGAGAGATCAAAAATGAAAGAGAGAACAGAGAATCAATCTGCAACTTCCTCATAAATTGCCACATTATGTGCAGGCTTGAACTTCAGAGTTCCTCTCTTGCCAAGGGAAGAAGTTTCTCTCAAAAACAGAGGACTCATAAGAAGACTTCTGGTGATATTCTGCAAGGATTGGACAGACCATATGCTCTTCAATTTCTTTATCAAATTTTTGGGAGTAAACTTAAAATCACTATGAATATAAATGTCTTATCATGGCAGCAGAATAATTTAGAATCTTTTTGATCGGATGACTGACTGCAGCATATAAAAAAAGAGAAAAATGAAATACTGCAAGGTATAGCTGCACAGTATTTAAAAACCAGAAAAGAAATTAAGGATGCCAGATGACCATATCTGGAAACTAGTGTCCCTAATGAAGAATGTAGTCTCAGTTCCCAATCTGATGCTGTGGTAGAAGAGAGAATGAAGAATTTTAAGTGATAGAAAGAGGTTTAAAAGGGAAGGTGTATAAAGATGATTTTCTCTGACTACAGTATTTTTCTAATATTGGAAGACTGTGTGAATTTCTAGTATTCTGTTTTAATGTAAATTAAAAAAACTAAAGAAGAATCAAAAAGTTTTATAAAAGAGTTTACAAAGTTGGATACTCTTGAGACTTAAATAGCTTGATTTTACAATGTATCAAAAAGAAGATGGAATTATTATTCCATTACAATTTTTGTATAAGTATCTTCATAGATGGAAAATGTCAGTTACTATATTTGCAAAGCCATAATAAGAACCAGTGACTGGATCAAGAAAACAGACACATTTGAATTTGAAAATTAAATTAACCTCTTTAATTGAAAAAGGTAATTAAGCCCAGGGAACCAACTGTCAAATAAATTGGTAGAGTATCCATCTCTTAGTATTTTAGGTTTGAGTCTGAGTGACATACAAAATGATATGCTTTACTCAAATGCAAGTTATGTTATAATTAGCACATAAATCATCAGGCTCGATACAAAGGAAACTGGATGAAATGCAGCACTAGCCAAAAACAAGAGGTCTCAGTAGTTATCTGTCTCTCTTGGGCTTAATTTCTAAGAAGCTGTTAGATATCTAGATAACTGTTAGATATTATAATGGGTCAGATTCCCAGCTGTCAAAAATTGGAAATAGATCTCCTGATTTGAGCTGTTTCTGGACTATTAATAATATAATTTTTTCTCTTGTTAAATACAATGCATACATTACTACAGCTATCATTGATAAACAATTCACTGGAAATCTCTTCAGGTTATGAGTTAATGATAAGTTTGCTTTCAGTTAAAGTTAATGTGCTGATGCAGTATTTGGTTTTGTTTTCTGTTATTGAAACAAGGGATACCATACTTCTGCAACATTCTTGCACTTAAGTAGCACTGACAAGATATGTCATGAAGAGTCTACCTCAAATCTACTTGTTTCTATCTTTTTCTAAAATACCTTCTTGAACAGAACCTGTCTGACTAAATGTATTTAACATTAGTCACTAAAATTAGAAGAAATTAAACTGAATGAGACCATGTCATTAAGGCAAATGATATTAGCTCTAGTCCCTCTGAAATTTTTCACATCATGCTTGTAATCTATGCCCCTATCCCTAACTGTTTTTTAAAAATTTAAATGCATAGGAGAGAAACTCAAAATTCAAAGGTCTTTGTCTTATTTCTGTAACAGAGTTAAACTAATGCTGCATAAGAGGCAATATTAGCTTTATAGCCAGAGCAGAGACCAAGTGGGTTTAGTAGGTTTTAATTCATATCTCACTCACACTGTGTGTCTTGGCATCAAATCATAGTGCTGTAGAAAAGCAAGAGTTTGGTTCCAGCGATATAGATCCATTAAAGGAAGTTTTACATAATTTGTTATAAAAGAAGCAGCTATGTATTCAAATTCTTAATAAATTATCTGTCCCAACTCTGAGATGTGGATTGAAGATTTTAAAGATTAAATTACTGTTTCATAATCTGCAGAGTTCTGCATAAAGCCTGGCAGACTCTAACTGGAAACTTTATTCATTGGAGGGAATCTAGAGGGTCATCTCCCTCCAGCAAAGGAGAATACACAAAAACTAAATTAGGACCGGGTCATATAAATGACTGAACTCCTTCTCCGAGGAGGAGGAAATGAGGAAGAAAATCATATTCTTGTCATCCAGCATATTCCTTTACATTGAGCTCAAATTCAGGTCTGTTCTCAATTATAGAGTTACTTTCTGTTTGCCTTAGACACAAATTTGAGAATAGCCAGTTTGGGTTTTCAGTGTCTTTTAGCATGGGCCCAAATGACAATTTTGTATGGTGCGGATAAGCCACATATTTGATGCTTATTTGAGCATCCACCTGCATCTCCTGCCTTTCTGAGAAGGCTGCCAGTGTTGCCTGTGGTGACAACTGTAGGGATCTGGAGGCTTCCTGACAGGACTGCCTCAGACTGGGGTGGACCTGGCAGCTGAAGGTAATGGCAACCTCTGGGAAGCACTTGGTGTGACAGACTCTGTTAGGGAATTCAACAAGCGCTGGGTCTGCGACAGGGTGAATATCACACAACTGATGTCCTCTTTTAAGGCAGTATAAAAAAAGTTCTGATGTATTTGTAGGAGAGAACTAGATGAAAAAAAATCAGGCTCATTTGTCCTAAATCAAAGCCAATGAACTTTGTAAAGCTACATCGAAATGCATTTTGTGAGAATCCAAAATGTAAACCCCTTTCTGTTCTTCACAGATGTTTTGGGAGGAAGATGGATGTAAGAGTTTCATATAGTATTTAAGGAAGAACCAAGAGCCATTCACTTTGGCAAAAGTTTCAAAAATTAAGGATTTGCTAGATGTTGAAGTGAAATGTGTGAGGTAAAAGCAAACCAAAACTGAATGATTATTCTGGAGCAAATCTCACTTCAATTGAAATTACCTAATTTGTCAGAATTCTGACTGAGACCACTGCTACTGTAATTGATGGACTACATGAAAGAAATTGTTTACCTTATTCCAGTTTCTATTAAACATACACACAAAACTCTGCCAAGCTGGCATCTTTGTAGGCACTTTCAAAGATAAGGTCAAAAGCTGAAAGTGTAAAGGGATTGAATTATCCAAAGCAAATATAAATAGGCATATGTTCAGACAAGTGGCAAACGATTTTATACAGCAACTTGCCTGAGGCAAAAAAATATCCGAGGAAAACTGGTCCATCCTCCAGGTCTCAGTCAAGAGCAGTGAAAAATTTGTATTTGGTCTGGAGCAGTGGTGGAATTGGATGCTGTTTTCTTAGCAAAGATTTAGGTTACTTTCAGCAAGATAGAAGTGTTACACTTCTGTCATTTTCTTCAAAGAAAACTGTGCTTTTGAACTACTTTTGAAATACAAGTTGTGGGTTAAAACCAATAAAAAAATAGCAGGAAGAAGCTCTTGGCCACTGCTGAGAAGGGCCCTAAACAAACTAGCTAACTAGAAATACGATGTATTTCTATAGGTAACATTATTGGTGAGACAACAATAAGTTTTAAAGTCAGTTGAGAAGAATATCATGAGAGTGTAAGTGCTGCATGTTGTGTGTAGTCAGTAAAGGAACTGAATAATGAAATATTCCATAAAAGTCATCTGAATGACAGCCCTCAGATGGCCTAAGGAAGCAGGTGATACAAATGCTCAAAGCCCAATTTTTACCTTAGGAGTAATTTCTGCTTTTCAACGTTTTGTTGTTTTTATTCTGGTTGGTCCCTGGAAAACACAAAAAACCCCAGAAATCCCCCCAAAAACCCCATAACATTAAAGATCACCTTAGGATTTAAAAAAAAAAAAAAAAAAAAAAAAAAAAAAAAAAAAAAAGCATTATTTTCTGAAAAGGAACTTAAATTATTGTATCAACTGTACCACATATATAAATCAGAATAATCCTATTCTGCTTAAATCTGAAATAGGAAACTGCAAAACCCTCTGTTTTGACCTTATCAAAGTTCTTCTTTCCCCTGAAGTGTTTTACTGCCATAAAAATTTATTAAAATTGACATATTCTTGCAGAATATGTAGATTTTGACAAAACTGGCCCTTTTTTTTCTAGGTGAAAGGAAAGGTCACAGGGCAATTTTGTACAGTGCTGGTGAGGAGTACTGTGCCTTGTATACAGTGCATATATCTTTGGGTACTCAATGTCATAAGATTACAAGGAATCCTGGATACAACAAAGTGCTTCCCACTGTAAGAATCATGTTCATGACCACCCGAGGAATCTGAATGTACAGAAGTCTATGGAACTCCATGACATGCATCCCAGAATCCTGAGGGAATTGGCTGTATCCAATTGCCAAATCACTCTCCATGGTATTTGAAGAATTATGTCAGTCAGGCACAGCTCCTGCTGAGAACGTTTGCCCAGCAATACCAACCCACATGGACACACCTAACTTGTGCCTACAGCCAGACTACTTTTTTTCCTATGATGGTAGGGCATTAACCTCATAGCAATAAAACATTTCGCCTTTTTTCTTCTTATTATTAAATGAACTTAGAATGCTTAGAATCACTTATCCATTTAGCACTCACCCAATCCTTGTTTCAAGTCAAACTTAGTTGACAATGAGTTGGTGTTTCCTTATATTATTGCAAAAAATATCAGAGAGCATAAGGCCCAAAACCAATTCAAAATTCACAAAAACCTCAAAAATTCACTTTGAGTACATACATTAAATACTGGTTCACAATCACATTTTCTCACGTATTATAATAACTAGCATAGATTTAATACACCTAAATTTTGTTTTGGCTTTTATGTTATGTGGGACTAAGTAAACTTGCAGAAATACCTAAACATATTAGCACTATACTGTGACATTTATGATTTATTTTGCTTTTCAGAATTGGATTCCCTTAATAGTTGAGCAGATAGTTCCTGTTTTGTGCATGTGATTCATGCTTATTATTTAAATACGTTTTTCTATTATCCAAACTATATACAATAAGAGTTTCTCATCAGGACAAAACACATCCTCAGGAGACTTCCCAGTCTTCATTCTTAAAGCCAAAATACGTTGAGAACCTAAACTGCCTAAATTTTTGTAACAGAATTGCACCCATTTACCCCCTCCCTCCTCATGGTGAGAGGACACACAGGGAACTAAATTGCACTAAATAGAGTAATACATTGGCAATGAGAATTGGTGAATAATTGCAGAGCACTGATGCTATTATCTATTATATGATACTAGCAGTAGCTTTCAGCTTCATAGCAATTTTTCTGAGCAAAAGATTTTGTGCTTTCTGAAAGTGGTATGGGTTTTTTTGAGATTCAATTATGTCTCATCAGTCTCTGTTCTAGGGAGAAAACTATAGCATACTAACATCTGAGTAGTATCTCAGTAGCCTTTATCATATTAGTTCTGTTGAATAATTTCTCTTACATTTTGCCAAGGAAATGTATTATCATTTGATATCCATGTGAGAGTAATGGAGAAGGAAGGAAGTATTTTAATACTTTATAAGTATTTGGGCTGCCAAGCAATATTTTAAAAATTAGATAAATTTTGGATAGTGGTGGGTAACCAGTAAGAGATGATGAGAGGGATGATACTGGTCTATAACAATAATTACAAATAATTAAAATAATACCTTTTAATAGCACTTTTTTCCTTATGAATATATTCTCACATTCTTTCCAATATCGCATGCAAAGAACTACTGTTGATTTTGTTCTGAAAAAAATTTAAAATTTGTAAAGGGTCACAGGGTGACTAGATAAACCAGATAAAATATGTGAAGGATTGGTCACCTCTTCAGCAGCCTACAGGACACAAAGAGCTTTTCAGGAAGAACAATACTAACCGACTTTCTTTCTTAGATCAGGATGGTCACTTAGCAGAAATCTTTGCAAATTTTCCCACAAACTTCTGAACATTCTTATCTGAGAAGTTCTACTTTTTATTATAATTGGTGGAAATTGTGCATACCTAATTAACTGATCAATTGTGTCGCTGAATTGCATTTGAAAAATATTATGTTAATTGATGTGTTCTCATTCTGATCACTCATTTTCTATAATCTGTGCTTTTCTGCTTGTTGTTTTAAATGTTGGAAAAGTTATTCACGAGTAGTGTGACATTGGTCAGCTCTGGAAATGAGAGACCTGTCTCTCAGATACTTGTGTTGATGGGCCTTACTGTGCAGGTCATGTGCAGTGTGGAATTAGTCCAAACATGGACATGCACAGCAGACACAAAGCACTTCTGAGGAGTGACATCAAATCAACCTGACGGTTGTTTTTTTTTTACCTACATGTATTCAGTAGCTTTTCTACTGGGTATTAGTTGTACAAATATATCAAGTACTAACCTACGCAGGAATACCACTGCAGTATTTTTTCACTCATAAGCCTCTATGATTCATGGAAGCTACAAAAAGAATCTAAGGAATCATAAATTTCTAGCTGGGATTTGAGCCAAGGCAAAAACAGAAGGCTTAGCTGATGAGAATAAGGATTTAGGATTCTTGTCCAACAATAATTAATTATGAGTTTCTTTTAGTTCAGCAGGCAGTGGATCAGGAGTGTCAGACAGAAGAGAATTATTTTAACTCTGCCAGTCAATGGCAGAATCTTAATAAGGAGTTTTCACAATAAAGAAAAACTTTGATTATCATTCAAGAGAAAACATTGCAAACCAAGAATAGCTTTTTGCCTGTTATCTTCCCTGTGCCAGCTTCTAACAGGAAAACACTGCATTTTCTTATAAAGAAATTCGTGGCTTAAGTTACTTTAAATCACTCACTTTTACTGCCTTCAGACTTACCATGAATGAAAACAAATTAAAAAACAGAATAACCAGAGAAAAATGACTGATGAAACTAATGAAGTTTATTTTCTTATAAATCTGTGTCCTGAAGTTAGATTTTCTGAAAACATGTGAGCTCTGAACTAAGGTTTGTACTATATGTGGACTGTTCATAAACATTTTTTGTGGAGTTGATTCTGTGGTTTCTAGTAAGAACCCTGGAAGTGTTCAAGGCTATGTTGGATGAGGTTTGGAGCAACCTACTCTAGCAAAAAATGTCCCTGCCCATGCAAGGGGGGTTGGAACTGGAGGATCTTTAAGGTCCCTTCCAAACCAAACCATTCTATGATATCAACAACCAAATTCAGATAAACTGTCATATAATTTTAGTTCACAATATTTCTAATAATTAAAATTGCCTGTGTTTCAAAATATACATCTGTGAAATATATCCAACTAGATAATAACAGAATTGGGCTTAGATCAGTGCCATGTGTCTGATTTATGGACCAGATGCTAAAATAATAAGACAGGGAAGTAAACATATTTGTCAGAGATTATGAAGTCCTTTTTATGCTATTGATATTTTTTCAATATGTTTTGAAAATAAAATAGTTCATGATGGCGATGTGAGAAAGCACTCCTTTCATTCGAACAAAAGGCCTGCAGAAAGGATAGGCAAAAACTGTACTAGTGTTATTCGCAATCCACCATTCCACATGTATTCTGAAGCAGATTTAATTTAAATTAAATAGAAATAAAAATTATTTACCATTGCACCCTAATGACTGTAATTTTCACACAAGCTGTTATAGACACAGTATGCTGCACCTTGTAATAATATCTTTCCTGGTTTTCTGTCTACAGGAAAAAGTCCTGCTGCATGCATTTTTAATCACTAGACAGAAAACTCTGGACTCCATTGGAGAGGTTAATACAAAAGTAAAACAGAAAAATCAGTCTTTCTTCTTATGACGGAGATTATATCTTTTCAACTAGCTCATCCACCAATATTTACATCTAACAAAATGATACTACTCTGTGTTCTCTTATCCAAGGGTACTTAATTCCATCAGGATATCTGTATTAACCATTTAACTCACCAAATAGCTATTATCCTGCTCATTTAGTGTTGTAGCCAAAATATCTCCATTCTAACAGCAAGTACCTAAACTTTTCAGTGCCAGATGGTTTAAAAACTGCTCCATCACAGAGTAGTGTATGTCATCACATTCACAATTTGTTAGGATTATGAATCCCCCTCCTCCTGTGAACTTAGTATGACAGAGTTCTCTAATTTAATCTTCAACTTAGCAATTGATATGCATTAAAACTTATTATTAAATAAAAATGTACTAATTAACAGAATATTAACATTTCCTCATTGCCAGCAAATAAATACCCAACTTGAGAATCAGTGGAGGGATCAGCTGGAAACAGATGCACAGTAAAAATCAGACTGGCTTTTCAAGTGCAACTTCAGAACATGTTAGTGAATTACTCCGAAGTGGCCTTGATTAGCTTCTCACTAGACACTGTAAACTTCTGTTTGCTATGTAGAAGCATTCAACTATTCACGCTAAATTAACAAAAATAAATCACAGCCTACCCTATGCCACAAAAGTTCCTCCCTGAAAAAGATTTATCACTTAGTCTTCATGTTCTTGTACACTACAATTTCAGTAAATTACTTGAGGGAATTTCAAGTCTAATGCATGATAACAGCACAAGTTTTATCTTTAGGAAACAGGTAAATGTAATTTTGTGTCATCTTCTGTTTGACTGGGAAAACTTAATTGAGGAGACTTCAAAATAGTTAAAGAGTTTTCTGATATAAAAGTTTATTTTAAATAAATCCTAAATGTATCTTAGGCTGCAAATGGTTTTCATACAGTGAGATGAGTAAATTATACCCCTTCCATATTCTCAATTAGCATTTATGTATCTTCCTGTTTTGAACGAAAAGAGAAAAAATACTTTATTATCTTCTCGTAAAATAACTGAAGTAAAAGACAAGAAATGGTGGAGGGTTTTTGTGTACCAGCATGTCTGGGAACAGAACATTTACTGTTTTGCTACCAAAAAGAAACAACCATTTCGTGAAGATTGTTTTCTCTGCCTAACTCAGGCACACTAGGTTCACTCTGACCTGGAGTAAATGTTAGGTCTCAGGGAAAGTTAATTTGGTTAATTTCAGAATCTAGGTGTTTTCTCTCTTCCCAGTACTGCATGTGTGACCACTGTCTAAGGTTTGCCTTCTCAGCCACCTAGATCCATCTTTTGCCCTACACTTATCTCCTCCCAGACATGATCCATGAGTAATTATATTTTACTTTTTTTGTCACAGTTTTGCAACATCTATTCCCTAATTTGTAATCTCTAATGCGATTATGACAGTAATCTTGTCTTTATAATGTCATTACTGATACAGCTACTTTGAATTTTATTCCTTTAAAGGACTTTATTACTGCCCTTTGAACCCTAGCTTGACTTCAGCTATTTCTCACTAACTCCCCTTCAATCACTTGAGAAATCCAGCCATTTCCCATGGCACTATCTGTAACTTTTGACAGATTCTCACTCTCTTTTTTATTACATGCAATTTATTCTGTTTTCATTTGCTAACATTGTGTTCAGTGAGCTAAACCTCAGGGCAGGGCCCAGTCCTTTGATTGCATACAGAAACCTTAAAGGGTAAGAGAGATCCTATGTAATAGTCACAGCTTTAGAATTTTGGCATATGACTTTTGTCTGCCTATAGATAACATTTCCTACCCCCTGCTTAAATTCTTTTCATTGCTCTGCAGTGACTTTTAGCAACTTGGTATCAGAAGTATCCATCTGATATACAAAGTTCTCTATGACTTCGATTTTTCAGGATGTCATAATTCTGAAACATTTTTTGTTAAATACTGTTGTGATTGGTGAAATACTACTCTCCACATTTGTGTCCGCTCTTTATCTAATGACTCTTAAAAAGATCATGTACAAGCAGAAAACAGATCTCTCTTCCTTTCTTTCTGGATGTGTATTCCCAACTGTTTATGCAGTCAGGCAGCACAATTTTTGACTTCTGTTGCCCCAAAACTGTTTATTCTGATGGTCAAATGGCAATGAAAAAAAAGTTGTCCTACATGCCATGTGGTACTGTGACTATGACAAGATCAACATTGTTTAGATAAGGAGGCCTCAGAAATAAAACCTCCTGTCCTTAAAGTGCTCTTACTGCTGTGTTATTGTAAGGAAAGGTTACTCTAGCTTCATTCACTGTGTACTTCTGAGGAAGTGCTCTGTGTTCTGAAAACTAAGATGTATGGATATATATTGTGAAGCATTCAGCCCAGTATATGGCTACTCATCCCAAAGATTACTGAATCACACCACAAAATTTGTCCATAGGATCTTAAAGTAGCCAAGGTATGAACTTTCTCCAAATAACCCTTCAGAGGCATCCTCTGTCTTTTTACTGGGTGGGGATCAATTTCCAATATTCCAAGTCATCTAGAAAAGACCCATTTGATAAACATTATAATGGTCAACTTAGACGTGTAGAGAAAGTAATTTCAATTTTCCTTCAGTAACATAGCACACTGACAGAGGCTTTCCTATGCCTGGCTTTCAGTGCTCCATGACACATACATCAAAATATGCTACACAGTTGAAAAGCATAAAAATGAGGACCTACATGACAGTGAAATGTTGAGATCAAAAGTATGGTGTCAGTCTCATTTCCTTTTCGAGCTGAGTTACTTCAGAACCTCATACATTAGCTTTGTGATTACAGTGTTCATGTGTTCATTGGGGAAGATTCCCCAGAAAAGAGGCAAAGCCGCATTTCCCATTTCTGTGGACAGTGATTTATTTTGTATTAAAAAAAAAATAAAATTAAAAAAGAGGAAAAAAAGAGAGAGAAAAAAGAAATGAGAAAAAAAGGGGGACAAAAGGAAATCAGAAGAAAAGGAAAAAAAGAAAAAAGAAAAAAAGAACAGAAAAAGTAAAAAGGTTCATTAGCACAGACAGAAACTGTTGACTCAAAGACACAAGTGGCAAAAGCCACCAGCAGGGAGGGACATATCTATATTCTAATTTTTGGTAGAGGGAGAGATTATGTATTTTACATTACATATAAGGAACAGGGTACTGCACCATTTTTGAAGCTCCTTTACTCACAGCTGAATACTCTGATCATTAGGCCATAAATCAATGTGAAGGTGGTCATATTCCTTAACAATTTTATTCTGCACTTCACTGAAGAATTTAAATATGTTATTAATTTTAAATCCACAACATGTAACATTAATGTTGTGCTCTGTTTGAATAACATCTGCTGTGCTTAGTTTCATTCGAACAAAAGGCTTTTTTTTTGCCGTGTTTTTAAAAGGTTTTATTAGGCAAAAAAGTTTGCACCTGCGTATTTGTTTCTGATGGGGTCACTTGCCTCACTCTGCTGGACCTTTTGTCCCTTCACCTTCACCTTCACCTTCACCTTCACCTTCCAACATCTTCTTCTATTTCTATTCTAATACCTTTCTATTCTGCTCCTGAAGCAGTTTCAATGGAAACTGGTACACAAGCTGTCTTAGAAAGAATATTCAATGATCATATGAAAAAAGCCCAAAGAATTTCTAACTAGAAGTGTTTGTCTTTTTAGGAGGAATATTTGGATATTATTACAATTGTTTCTCCTTTCTTATTTATCTAAGTCTTCTGATGGTAGGTATTTTGCTTCTAAAGTGTATGACCTTATTTCATGAGTAACCTTCATGTTTTTCAACCTGCAAAATTCTAATATTAGTAATTTCAAAGTCCTACCTCAACTTGGATTCTTTCATCTTTGATGTCTCTTTATGAGAATGTGATTAAATTAAACATTGCTTAATGAATGAAATTAACTCTATGAAAGAAGAATAGGTGATTCAGTGCCTGATGGTCGTATATAGACTTGTTCCATGGCAAAAATGTATTAATTTTTAAACCCCTTTAGATAAGAGTTATTTTAATACCCACTTTTGTTTTCTTCCAATAGAACTTACAGTCATAAAATATTTTCCATTATTCTCACCTTCTTGCATCCAAATTCTATTTTATAAATACCTCAAGAGTTATTTGTATTGGGAAGGTATAAGAGATGTGAGATACTCAGGACAAAGAACAAGATCTAATAGATTTAGTGGTACTTGTTAGTTAGGCAGTCAATTAAGCCCAACAATATCTTATCAATACTTTTTAAAAGAATTATAAAAAAAATTTTGATAGGAGGAATAATCCAATCATGGACTTCTCTCCCCAGCACCAGCACAATCTTGCTGTCCAAACAGTGCGTCTGTGAAAAAATGAATGGTCCATTGCTTGTGCTAGGCCTCAGAATGTGTCCAGCAATTTTTTAGGAGACTGTTGGAGTTCTGCACTAGTAAAGTAAAAGTGTATACAGTTGTACTATTACCCAACATAGGCTAATGTAGCTTTACAGACAACGGCATAGAGTTTGGCCCTCCTAGGTCAAAGCAACAGCTAGATGGAGAAACACAAATTAAAAGTGTTCCTCAGAGAAATGTTACAGGGCAATAGCTTAGGAATCTGCCTTTGACAGAACTACTATTCGAAACAACATTGAATTATGTTTCCTCAGTGTGCCTCCATCTTCTGGACTTGGTCATTTAAATGCTAAGTCCCACTTCAATAATTTAAATTATATTTGAATATATAACTTAAACACTTCCTTAATTTGTAGTAAAGGGCATGTCAGTCTAAGGGAAAAAGAAGTGGCAAAACCCAGTTGTTTAAAATCAAAGACAAGTTTCTTCATCATATAAAAAATAACTTTTAAAGAGAAGTTATTGCTTCTCCCTTATAGTCATGCACAGATTGTTCATCACTAATAATTCTTAAACCCCAACCATTTTGTAAGTCTGTGTGTAATTCAACTCTGTGATCAAATAAAAAAGTTCCTCCAATGTAAGACTTTCTGCCTGTAGTTGAGAGCTACTTGTCAGCTTGCCCAAATTTAAGACAACAGATATAGTAAATTGTGGCTGATTGATGCAGAAGGTATACATTTAAGTTTGATGACTAGTTGTAATCATATTAGCAAGCTGCAAAATCAAATTACTGATGCAAGAATTCAGTTTTATATTTTGACTATTATTTCTTTTCAACTATGACATGGCAGCTAGATCTTTTGAATAATGCTTTTAAAATTACTGAGATATATAAAAGCATGTTAAAAATAAGTTCGTGAGCTGTACTATAAGCTAATTTACTTTTGCTGAAAGTTGTTGTATAAATAAATTATAATATTCAGATTTTCTCTTATTGAGCCTGGAAACCAGAGGAAGTTGCAACAATGTGTATTTCCCCTTGTGCTGTTTTTGTGGCTTTGAATTGATTTGGGAAAGGAGGTTTTGGTTTCCTTTTAGGGTAAGGTTGCTAGTAGCAAATGGCAGAAGCCTGACTTCCTTATGTCTTAGACAGTTTTCCTTGGATCAGATAGAGAAAACCTGAAGTAATATCAGCAACCAAGGCATCAGCTGATTAGATGGAATTTTACCTTATTGTTAACATTGTTTAATATCCTTTGTATTGTCGCTAGCATTTCACGTGACAGCAAGTGACATGTGTAGGTCCCAGTTTCTCCCTGCTAATTAGAATAAATGTGCAAAGTATCTGTACAGCAGTAAAGTTAATGGGATAACTCAGGGTATATATTCACACTTCTCCTAAATTACTGCATTAAGCCAGGGTCTTCTGGAAGAAGTAGGCATTGATTTTTATGGAAAACTCAGTGCAAGGGGGGCTTTCATGTTTCCTGAAAGTGAGCAGGAGAAGGAGATGAGGAGATAGAGTTATTATGTTCATTTGCTTTGATAGTAGTAATATTTGTTCTCTGAATGATTTGAGAAAAAATGTTTTTAGAGGTTTAAAAATAAGCAACTTCTTTTTTTCTGATCATTGTTGCACTTTGCTTTAAGGGATGAAATATATTAATATTATTTTTACACAAAACTAAGGACTGAAGGAAATCAAAAGTTATTAATTTTTTCAACAGATACAAGAATTCAGTAAAGCAGAAACAAAGAAAAATATGAATATATCATTTTATTTTAAGATAAAAGTACATGTTGATACTGCAATAGCCAACAAACTTACTACTTTGCCATATTTGTGAAAATCTTTATAGGCTCATATATCATTAGAAGGTTGCAATTTGAAAATACTTAAAACACTGATGTTTAAAATAATTTTTATTATTATTATTATTATTATTATTATATAAAATGAGAATGACATAAGTGTACTTTTGCAGTAAAATAAGGTATTCAGACTATATTGTAGAGTAATTAATCAATGGGTAAAGCTTTAAGGCATAGAAGATGGGAAAGGAAGGTTCAAGGTTTTGAAACATTGACATTTGTCTTTTTTTTATATCCAGTAAGATTAAGAAAATGGCAGCTGATAGAAAGTTCACATGACATGCCATTTATTCAAATATAGTGTAAGAAAGACTTATATCTGGTTGTTTCTTCAGTGTAAGCACATTGCAGTTCCAAAAATAATGTGTGCATTTACACATGATTGTTTTAAAGATCCCTGTTATTGATGTTATGCAGCTGACTATGTTCATTTGATAGTGAGCAATTTATATAGACTATCAGTTGCAAAATTATGTTAATGTATCAATTCCTTTTTTAAAAAAAGTTATATTGGAAAACACAGGTAGATAATTAACTTCTCTTAGCTCCATTTCATTCTGGTCATAAGTAAAATAGCTTTTACCTGAAACTGTGTCTATTAGAAATATTCAGGACTGTGAAGGTCTTTAGATGAACGTAAATTCAAATGCAAAAGTTTTATGTTAAATTTCTGCAGATAATTTCTTAGCCATTGGATTTCATTTTGTAAAAGTTAGAATGAGCAGCAAAGAGCAATTCCATTCATAGAGATTCCAAGGTCTTGGAATTTATTTTCTTTGATCTATTGATTTACATCAAGGGGAAAAAAATGAGGAAAAAAAGAAAAAATATATGACAAAGAAAAAGAAAAAATATGTCAAAAGGAAATCCAAAGGTTTTTTGGCTTGTTTGGTTGGATTTTGTTTGTTTGTTTGTTTGTTTTTTAGTGAGAATACCCCTTTTACCTCAGATCGTGTGATTGTACTTTGATTTGGGAAAAATTCTTGAGTAGACACCGCCACAATATTGACCTGGAAATGTTCAGGTGTAATGGCCTGCTTTAAAAATTTGTATTTTCATGCAAAAAATTCTGATTCTGGCAAAGGCAAGACCTGTATTTGGGTCTTTTACTGGGTAAACTTATGCCTAATCATGGCCTAGAAGAAATTTGTTGTCTTTACTGTTCCTTCCTGAGGTCTTGTTAATAGTTCTTGCACAAGAGGAGTGCTCTAAAAAACTCAATAGAACACATTTTCAGGTGATGGGGCAACTGAATATAAATGGCAGTGAGAGTCATAAAGAAGCAAAGTTGACTCAGCTGTATCTTTAGAAAGGGAAAATTCACTTAGACCACTTACACAACCGACCTTGTTTTACAACAATATAACTATATGTACTTTTTTACTGAACTCATTATATTATTAGTAGATCAGAGAGTAACTAAGCTTGTTCTCTAATATTAATTATATGTTAAATAATACTTACTTTTTTACATTTGAAAATGCAGGTGCAACTATCATTTCAGAACATCCAATAATGTGGCCCAAATTCATACCAACATTCACAAAAAAATTAGTTCCTTGAAAGTTATCAATAATTTTTATTTTATTACTTTAAAAAAAACCCCTCATACTTAGATAGGGATTATCTTAATTTAAAATGTATTAAAAGAAGCCTTATAAAAAGATGTAGTAAAAGCTCTTACAACGAATCATAAAGTTCTGTAATTCAAGGGAACTGCCTACCTGTGCCACTGCTGTCTTTGCAGGGCAATAGAGTACTGATATATGCACCTGTTCCTGACATCACAAATATTCTTGCCTTTACTGAATGAAGCTGTGTCTTAATCATGATTTTCAAAAATTATTGAGTAACCATGGACTACTGCCTGTAGCAGGGACGAAATGCACTGAGCTGATCTGCTAACTAAAGCTGAAGACTGGAAATTTGGGAGCACATGGCCTCAGTAAGAACCAAGTTTTTGCTTTGTTGCTGCAATTCAAACTTTCTTTTTCTGGGAGACATCCCAGGGCTCTTGCCAGTGCAATTTTAAAGAGAGCACGTGCAAGGTATCTATACCCCCCTGCTTTACGGGTGCAGTGCAGAGTTCCTTCCAACCTGTATTATTCTGGGATTATATGACCTATGAAATGTAATTGCAAGCAGTTTATTTTGATATTTCTTGGCCTGAATTAGAAATATACACACCTTTTCAATGTATTGATTAATGTATGTCCTCAGCCTAGATTTCCCAAAGCTGTTCAATGGGCTGTACAGGTTTTACTTGGTTTTATTTGGGGTTTGAACATATAAACATATCAAAACCAGATAATACAACACTTCCTGTGACATTTTGCAAGTCTAAATCACTCAGATCACTTGATTTTCTGTTTTCAGATGAGTTACACTGAACACAGGTCGGTCTCTTAATATGTAATTTTCTGGTTACTGGCCTTCATCATGTTCTGTCTTGGTCATATTACTTATTTATTGATTTCCCTTCTCTCCAAGTGAGACTAAGGCCACAGAACTGATATTTTTAGGAAGCGAAAGTCATTCCTTAATACTATTAAAGTCTCAAACCAAGTTGGTTTTTCATGCTTGCCCTGCTAAACCATTTTTCAGCAGTTTTGACAGTTTCTTTTTCCAGTGAATAGAATTTATTTTCATTCTATTTTCTGCCTCTGTACTATGCAGAATATTTAACAAAGATTAATAAAAACAGCATGTATTTTTTCTATATTTCTGCAACATCACAGTGGTGGAGTGGATTTTTAATGATCTATAAGATCATTACACCCCCCCTGCCATGAATGTGAAGTTGTCTATTTTCTTTCCAGATATTTTTCAAGAACTGATAGTACCAAAACAAACTTCTAGTCTCCGTTCACTTGAGCTCTGAGAGAAGGCCACGTGCTGCATTATGATAGCAGATTTTTCTAGTGATGGTCAAACACAGAAACTAAGAAAGAAGATATGATCTGGATATCTCCAAGTCCCCAGTAAAGCTGGACAGAAAATAACTTTCTTATTCCAAAAAAAAAGATTTTCAGAGTTGCAAAAGAATTTGCACTGTGCTTATGGGTGAAGACAAAGCCTGTGGAGTCCTGCTTGAAAAGATACAGGTGAATTCCTTCTTTAGTGTAGCTAATATTTACATGGCAGAACTGCAGACTGCATGTTAGAATCAACATCTCTAGCAATGAAGGATCATTGTTCTTGTGTCCATGGTTTTCTGCATTTATTTATCTGAAAAAAAGTCTATTTCTTTTATGACACCTGATATATTCTCTCAAGGAAATCTTTTGTTTAAAAGTTCTGATATTTTCTAAGTCGAAAAAAAATCAACCTAATTACCACAAAGTGGAAAATTATATCTTTGATGATGATTCACATCTTTGTTCCTGTGAAATTATCTAAATGTGCATATGCAGAGCACAAGGTACATATCTGAAGACAGGAAGACAATTTTCAATCAACAAAGTGATTTTTAAATTTGCAGAAGAAGTTTTGTGTTTTCTCCTCTGGGTAAACAGGGAAAACATCTCAAAGTAGATGAAGATGCTGAATATAAATATCAAAAATGCATCAAAGGAAGAAGGTTTGGGTAATGGCTTATAACAAAAACTCTAGGGATGAGAAATTATCTGTTTTCCTGTAATATTTGCCACCTAAGCAAAACAAGCAGCAGTTTTATCACACTGAAGGAAACATCTTTCATCATATTAAAGACCTATGCGCCTTTTTTTATAGCACTGGTAAACAATCAAAGAGTAAATTGGGCTTCCCTAAGCTTATAGTTTCTCATTAAAAATGTAAATAAATGGCTTCCTTTAAAGTAAGGAAAGAAGATCAATGCTCACACATAGTTTGTACAGCAACATTTGCTTATGCAGACTAATGAAATTTTTTAAATGACAGTAAGAAAAGCTTATATCAGTATGTAAACATACACTGAAAACTTAGGGGTTCTATTAACTAATTTGATCAATGCAACATTTTTTGAAACCAAAATGATCACAAAGAACACAAGTGCTGAGTAAAAGTGCATATGATGCCATGATTATACAAGTTTTGCTGCATTTCTCTTAGTTAATTAGTCTATTGTCATATTTTAGAAATTTCTATGCACTTTATTTTATCCCAAGCCTGTGCTTGGACTCTGAATTTTCAATGTTTGTTAGCTAGAATTGTAATCACTTTGTGCTCACACATTGTGTATTCTGAAATAACTGAAATAAGTCGGTAAAGAAAAATAAGGAAATGCCCAGGCTTTTCCCACTTTTTTCTCTAGATTGCGTTTAGGGATTATCCACTCCGCTCTGTTTCCACTGAAAAACTTATCTGTATTTCTGTTTGACTGTTTACATTTCTTTCCTTCTGTCTCCTTTAACTTTGAGCTATTATAACTTCTACCACAAAATAATTTTCTGTGTCAATAGCCTTGACCAAGCCTTACTTCTTAGACATATTTGTTCTCCTTTTTCTCTGTGAAGAGAAAGCTCACATTCTCCCTTTCAGACTGGCATTTACCTAAATTTTGGTCCATCTCATTTCTGTCTTTCCCAGCCAGCATGATTTTTCTTCCATTGCAGACCTTCCTCTCATGCCTCTTTCATGAAGTTTCTTACAGATATCCTGCACTTACTTCTTCAACACAGCTCCATGTACCTCCATCTCAGTGCCTTTCAACTGTTCCTTTCAAAGTCTGTGTTCCAGGACCCCTTACAAGAGAGATGGTAGGAAAGGAAAAAAGGAGGAAGAGTACAGAGGGACAAGTATTCACCATGAAAAATTATTGTCATTTTTATCAAATAGTTGCCTGAATTTCTTTACCTTTTGCAATAAGATGATTAATTTCAAGCAAAGGAGAGAAATAAACATGAGATGGAAAAATAGCAGACTTCCTGCAAATACTAATAAAAGGCCCTGTGGAAGTAACAAAATGGGTACTAGGCTTCATACTGGGTCTGATTATGAGTCCAAATTCTTGCTCATATTTCTATAATACTGTTAAAATAATAAAGTTCTATATGTAGGTATTTCATCCCAACATTCCTGTAAAGACTGTAAAGCTCTTCGCACACTGTGGTATTTCAGACAGATTGGCATATACTTTGTTCATTTTCAACCTGCAGCTGTGCTTAAGAGATTGTGCTTGAGCTTTGGTTGGGTTTAGACTTCTGCTTTTTTACTGCAGAGGCACCAACAGAATGAATATACAGGTTAGACTTGTTAGATGAGGAGGACAAGAGAGACATTGGAGGAAAGCATTTTGTGAAATGGGTATTGATTTGGTAATAACCTGTTTTAATTGCATGGTAGAAGGAAAATGAACACAATTATTGTTCTGTGGGTAAAGAAATGCCTTCTTTATGCTTAGAAACAATTCCTAACACAGAAGAAAAATTATAAAATTTTATGAGGATCTCTTCAAGGGATTTAAATGCAAATTAACCCTGATGTATTCTACATATGTTTCATGCCACATAACAAAATCCACCATTAGAGAAAAATAAAATGCACTAAAAAGAGCTGCTTCAGCCTTCAAAACTAGTTAAACAGGTATCACAGCAGTGGAGATTAATCAAAGATTCCTTAATTGCTAGTTAACTGGACTTTGTGTTTTGAAATACATTGTCTTATTTGCAATAAGCTGATTGAGAAAAAAGACCACTGTGGTTTAACACAATACAGATTTCTTTACTGAGGTTAAAGCGAGATGTAAAAAAAAAAAAAAAATTAAAAAAGAAATCTGTGGGCTGTGGTTTCAGTAGAAGGCAATCTACCTCACTTCTTTCTTTTCCCTTCTATTTTCTTCTTTTGTCCTGAAAGTTCACACCAGCAGGATTGCTGCGTGGATACAAGAACAAGGTAATTGGTCAACATTAAGGTTCTTGAGGGCTTCATAAAAGCTGTTTTGCAACCAAAGCTACCACAATGCAGGCAAATATTAGCATGTATTTCAAATCTAAACAGTGATTACAGGTCTGTGGACTAGACCTGACTCACTCAATTTGGGCTTAAGTGCCAGAGAGCTAAGCAGGGCCTTTTCTGCAGCAGTTCTTTTGGATAAGATGTGGTGTCTTTTAGACATTATTGTTTATTTTGGGTTATGATGTGTTTTGAGAGAGCTGCACCACTGCCATTTTACTTCCTCTGTTATGTGATGCTGCTTACTGTGAAACTGGGACAGAAACCCTAATTCAGATGTGAAATATGGCTAAATTACACATATAAATGCACCTTGTTGAACTTCGGCCTTCCCTCTAATACCTATGGGCTGTGGACTCGGCAAAGTATCCAAGGGAATTTTGTGGTATCATTTCTTTCCTCTTTTCCTATTTAATTAGGAAAAGAAGCCTAATTTATAGTCAATGTGGACTATCACTACAGCTCTATAATTCATGTGAAATTAACTTCTGCTACAATCACTTCTTTGAAAGCTATCTTGCAATAATTGTTCAAATTGCTTTTGTGTAGGAGTAATATAGAAATTTTGCTATTATGTTTTAATTGGTTTAATATAGGGAAGGCAGCAAACCCACAGTCAATTGCATATATTTTGTAACTCTTACTATTAATATAATTTTTACTGTAGAACTACACACAAAAGGAGTGCAATACATAGACTCCCTAGCAGTGATACATATCACTTGGGTATCACTTTGGAGAGCACCTATTTCCTTCCCATCTAAGTGCTGTACCCAGTTAAGTTTCTTTAAGTATTTCTCACACTAAACCCTTTTTCATTGTAAGATCTATAGTACTGGTTTTGCCTTTAAAAAACCCCCGTAACATTTTGTACTGAAAGCTAACGCCAATTGTTTTTCTTCACAGTTTACCAAATTCTTGAATTTTTCCAAGTTACACTTTTGGAGCTCAGGCATGTGCTAGAATGAAACAGCCACAGTTAAAATAGACAAAATTCATGCCTGTATAAACATTTTCCACTGGCTAACTAAGCAGCCCTGTTACAGAATATGAATTTTACTGAGTAAGAGGAAACTGAAATCACTGTCTGGTTAATAATTTGAGAGCCTCAATTTCCTTTATGAGTATGTGCCTGAAATGGTGAAGGGTTTATACAAGCTATGAATGTAGTTACAAGTGCATCCAGACAACATCCAGTTTATGTTGGAGAAACAAAAATACGGTCATGGAAGAATTGTAAACAGGAAAAAAAAGGTCTGGCTGGGACTTCTGTTACGGACTGCCCCTGAAGGCAAGTGTAGCTGAGGTTCTTGTTAATAGATCCCTTGGGGCAGGTTAGAATGAAATGACACTGAATGACCAGTGTTTGTAAATATATATATCTGTTGAAGGTTTACTTTAGAACAATTTGGTTGCAACAGAAAGGAGGTATGTAGCCATTTTGGTTATTTTGTGTAAAAATGAAACAATATGTCCAAAGTGATTGTCTCAATCCTTTTCCCTTGGCAGTGGGGGAAGCCCAAGACATACAAAGTTCAATGGGTAAATACCTGTTCAGGTACCTCCCCCGGATGAGGGAGTTTTACACTGTCTGATGTAACACTTTTGGACCACGTGCAGTCCTCTGGTAGACGGCCCCAGAAATTAGTCTGGGAGCACTTTGGCAGGTTTTTGGTGGTTTATGACTTCTTCTAAGACATGGCAGGTGTAGTTGAGCCATTTATGCCCCATCAGAAAGGGCATAAATACCTCCAGGGCTAGTGTGAATATGAATGCCCCAATACCTTCCATGGGATGTGGGGGTGGGCGATTTATTCAAGTATAAGTGATGACATTGGCATGACGCAAAGCACTATTCCACCTAGCAGGATCTGCTCCTTATCAGCCTTTCCCCTTATCTGGATCAACACTGCAGCTTGCTGCTAAACAAATGTTGGTTTGTTGTAGTCATCCTGTGCTGGGTGCTCAGCCCCTCTGCACCTGGGCTCTTCTTATGCAGATCAGAGGTTTTGCCACCACCACACATCCAAAAACTCTCCTCCTCCTCCACTTTGGCTGGGGGGTGCAAATCAGGCCTTAGCAAAGCACCTGCTGCTTTTGCAAATGGAAAATTGTTTGAGTAATTGACTCTTCCAGCATTTGAGTCCCTCACAGTTTCTAATACAGTTGTGCTGAGGAAGTAGATGGAAAAATAGATCATTTGATTTTTGGAGGTTTTGCTCCTTAAATGAATCAAGAATCTAGTTAATAAATATTCACCCGTTAACCTTTTGCACAAAATTGTTAAAAGCAGGCATTAACTTTGTAGAATCAGAAGCTCTACATATAGACAGCTGGATCCAGTGAGTATCTGTTTGCTCTCAATTTCTAAGGAAAGCAATAGAAATTTATGGCACTTTATATTTCCCAGGGTGAATGTGGAAGTATCTTTTAACTGCCTACTGGAAAAAATCAAATGGAAGAACAGCAACTCTCACAATAAAAACAATCCACTGTGAGCTCATATACAATTTCCTGGCTATACTCAACCCAAATTAAAATGCAGAAATTAAAGAAACTAAGTAGCTTTTAACAATGTTGCCTTTGTCAAAGTATTGTTCATTCAGGGTTTCCTGCTTATCTTAAATATCACTTCAGTTTAATGATGGTCAAACGTAGTTTAAAAGTAAATTGCATACGGCTCAAACACCCCTGAGAAGATGTTTTCAAAATTCTCATGCAGACCACATTCTCTCTTGTCTCAGTTTCCTAATCCTTTTTTCTAATCATGCTGACCAGACCAAAAGTAATCAATTATCAATGTGTGGAAGCATCCTAGAAAGCTAGTATATACTACTAGATCATTGTTTATTTAAGCTTATTTATACTGCATAGAAAAGTGAGAATTTTTGTAGATACACCAATGTATTGGCTGAGGACATTTAGTATTTTCTGTAGAAATAAAACAGAGCCCATTAGCTGATCTAATGCACTTTGCCTGATGCAAAAGGCATTTTCTGTCTACAAAGACAAATTAAAATGCTAAAGATATTTCAGAAAGTAAGAAGAATTCACCTTCAAATTTTTCATTTATGAGGGTCCAGAATAAAATATGAAAATTTTGGGAGAAAATAGAAATTAAATCAAAAAATTAATAATAATAATAATTTAAAAATTAAATAAGATAAATAAAATTAAATTCAGAAGAAAAGGATGTTATTTTATAACACCATCCTTTAACAAGCACCTTAAACAAGGCACAATAACAAGTACCTGTGTCTTATCTAATGAGTGTTTGATTATTTTAATTTTAAACCAAGGATACAATAAATTTCCTTTGTGTTTGAGTTTTAACGAATTGGTATTTTAATGCGGAAAATATTCCATGGCAGAATTCATGGAAAAATAACTGCAAAAAACTTTTATCATATTTGAGGAAAATTGTTTGCTACATGGGGAAAATCTAGCTCTCCTTTCCAGTGGTTCCACAAAAGTACATGGGAGAAAATTTCTGGGTATATTTTATTACTAACTTTGTGTTTATTGTTGAGGTTTTTTTCTATTTTTTTTTATTTTTTTTTTTTACTACTTATGGCAGCTAGTCTGCTGTAACTCAACCTGACGCTTTTAAGGAAGAAATTCTAGGACAAAAACTAATATGTGGGTTGGGAAATGAAGTCAGATATCAGGCAAGCAGCTCAGATCTTAAGATTACTGCAGAGTTCACAATGAAATAATAAAAATATTCTTAGAACTTTAAGGAGATACATTTTTAGCATTGTAATGCACTGCATGGAAGCAAGACATGCAAATGTAGCATGAAATGGGACATAGCAGTATTTTTATTTAAGTTTCAGCATAATGGTGGCTATGAAAGTAAAAAGTTGAAATAAATCAACAGAATTTTCTTCTTCATGAGCTCTGACTCAAGTTCATTTTGCACTGTAAAATTTTGACTTGTAAAATAAGCTGATACTTCATTATACATAATGAAGAATGGGAGATATAATGAAGAAAATATGGTTATTTGATTTTACATTGTTAATTTTGGGGAATTGCACTTTGAAATCTGTTTCTGAAAATCCATTTGTACTGGATCATGTCCTCAATTTTCACTTGCAAATCCCTGACCCATGATTTCCAGAGCAGTAGAGTCTTCTCCAGCTGTCAAACAGCCATAAGTCTAGCATGTCCAGTTATAAAATGTGCAATCAGTGGACTGTCTCAGCGAGCGCTGCGGACAGCTGTACAGGCAGGTCATTAAGCAGTGGCAATGGGAAGGCAGCAGTCTGCTGCTCCTGTTAGACAGGCTCAGTGCTCATCTTGCCTGCTGCTCTATTGCTTCCCCAATGACTCCTTATGTGCTTGCACCCCATGCTTTATTCAAAGGGCCCTTTGAATTCTCATGTTTGTTTTTAAGGCTAGAGCTTTAACCCCTCTCCCCCTTTGCTCTTTTATAGTCTGTTACACAAGACTGCTAGCACATTTTCCCCCTGTATTTTCTGACTCTGCACAGCATATTCTAGAGTCCTTAGTCTAACTTTCACACAATTTCGTTTTTGTCCCTTTGCCTTTTGAATTTGGGAACCTGGATCACTTTATTGTGAATTTTTCTAGGTCTTCCTTCCGTAAGAAGTTGTGCATGTTTCCCGTCTCCCTTTCCTAAGCTCTCTCATTCTCCTAGTCCTGGAAAAAACCTTAATTTCTTCTGCTTCTTCTTATTTAGGATTAGTGCCTTAAAATTCATTGAGACAATGATGGGCCATTAGAAAACTCTGTGACCTACAATGAATTACAAATGTCCTTGCTAGGATGCAAAATCCTTAGCAGTCATGTCCACTAATTTATCATTTCTGATTTTCTTCTACAGTCCTGCAAAACTATCCATCACCTATTTCTCCATTGTTTTGGAGTGCTCTTTCACTGATCATTAAACACCCTACTCTATTAAACATTGACATTAATCTATTTTTTCTGTCATTCATCCTTTTCTTCACCCTGTTTTCTTTGAGTTGATGATGTTTTTCACTGCAACAACAATGGTGCAATTAGCATGGAGAATGCAAATACAGTGGTCTGCAATAAATTATTCGTGCATTTCACTGTTAGTGTAAATACTGTGCCAACAAAACACTTTGTTCTGTATTTGAGCTGTTGAGTACAACTTCACTTAAACAAAGGCAATAACTTTATGCTCAGTTGCAGAATTTTTCTTGGAAGACTTTCACACATTAGTGCTTCACTGTTTCTGGAGGTACAGAACCTCCACATTTCCCAGCCACAGAAGATCAGCAGCCTCCATAACAGAAGGAATATGTCTGACAGTAGGAAATACTGAGTGAGCTTCTTTGCAATACTGGAAGTATAGCACAATTAGTCTTGAGTATCACAGCTCCCTGTTGAGGGTATATACCTGACGCATCATCATATGCCTTTTCTCAGTTTATACCATGTGAACAGAAGTTGCCTGTTTCATTAGAGCTCTCTGTACTTTGGTTCTATATCTGACCAATAATTGTGGTCATCACCATCGCAATTCCGTGCAACTGTGCTCATGTCCATAGTTTGGAGTCTTTTGCTTTCAGTGCTTCAACCCATGACTGAGAAGTCAACCCTCACATTATATTCTGTGTTCTGTGTCTTGATCATTGACACAGAGGCCAGGCTGGATGGGGCTTTGAGCAATCTGCTCATCCAAGTGGAAGGTGTCCCTGCCTATGGCAGAGGGTTGGGACGAGATGGTCTTTAAAAGTCCCTTCCAGCCCAAACCATTCTATGATTATATAATAGAGCAAAAAAAAACAACCCACCACATCAATGGACATATTTTGAATATGTAAGAGTAAAGCCAAGACATAGTAAAATCTAATCTGAAAAATCTTTCAAATTAATTCTATTTCTTTTTTTTTTACCACAGTTCTTTTGTAATTAAAATTGTATTATTCTTGATACTCTGATTACTTTATGGTTCTATTTTTCTTCAAGCATTGCTACAAACTTCTACAGGCAATAAGAGAATGGAGGAAAAAAAAGGTCTTTCTAAAGCACTCAAAAAACCCCACTACAAGCCATCTTGACTATTAAAACACCATTATCCAATGTTCTGTCATTAAGAAATAGTATAAATCCCAGTTTCTTTCCATCAGAAAAGTAGCTGTAAGTGCTGTGTCTGATGGAAAAATAGGATGTGGGTGTTTTGGTGGGCTGTGTTTGTAGGAGTTACATATGGAGTAGTTTTCTGATTTTTAGAACATTATTTTAAGGTTGAAAAGTTCACCCAACATATGCTTAACAACTTGAAATATAGCCATCACATTCTCTCAAACTTTCTTGCTTTTACTACAGAAGCTTTAAATGTGTAAGAACTTCAAATAACTTCCCTTTTGCAACATTCTTCATTCCTTCAACATGGGAGATGAATTTACTTTCTGCCTCACAAGTTTTCTCACATTTGAAATGTTCCCATCTGTCACACATGCATTTTTTCTGAAGATTAACTTCTTCCTTTTCTTTCTGTCTTTCATATGCCTCCTCTGTCTTAAATAGGAAAATATTGAATTGTTTTCTTTTGAAAATCCTGCTTTAGCTATTCCTGCTGTTCTATTGCTGAATTATAGATAGTTTATGGATTTTTTTTTTCAACATCACCACAGGCTGTTATTTTGTTTCATCTCACATGTTAAATGGCATAGAGATTTATTACTTTACTTGCTAACTCCTCAAAATGTTCTCACTTGTTGATATGCACTATTTGGGTGGTAGATCTCAAAGGACAATATGTGTACAGCATTCACTGGAAACAGATATCACAGTCAAGATTAATTTAGTGCTCATGAAAAATTAACATATTTGATTTATATGGGTAATTGAGAAATATAGTTTACAGTGAACTAATTTTTATGTCTTTTTGTTTGCCCTTCTGGATGTTGTATTGTTGCCATTTTTAGACTAGAAATAGAATTGAGATATTGAGTATCTTAGCAACTACAAGCCTCCCAGAACTTTAGAGGAACAGGATTATTTACATTACTTTAATGGTCTTATCCCTTTGTCTGTTTGAATCAAATTGTTAATATTGTTTATGGCTCCTTCATTTTCATGCTACTATTAAATGTTGCATATCATATAGCTATGTATTGAATGTTCTCAGCTTTGAATGACAGACGATAATTTTAAAATGAATAACATAATTCTAAATACAAGGGCTTTATCATTAAACCTCATGCATTGAAAATAGGGGGTTAAATTGTATGTTTTTCAGTCTTAAGCATGACCTTTGCATTATCATTTAGTTCTTATAAGGTGTCATCTCATGAAACTGTGTATTCTATTTGCTTAAGGCCTTACATTAGTATTCACTAAAACTTTCTTATTTAAGGGAAAAATCTATTAGTCTTCTAATAGATGAGTCTCCTTTTCAAAACGCTATTAGGCAGTTCAGCTAGCAAAATCCCTTTAAAAATCTAGTACACATTCTCATGAGGAATAACCTTGGATGACATTTTTTGAAATTATGCCACAGTAAGCCATGCAATTCAATAGTTTGTATACTTAAAAAGTTATGTGTTGATAACATTTGCCTAAGGTTGTAAGATTTTGCATATGTTAACAAGACTCAGTTGTGAATCTTAGTCTAATAATAATAGTCTTTGACACTTGTCGAGTCTTGTTTTACAATGCTTTCTATGTATGCTAACTTTACAGTGGAATTTACATGATTCTTTAATATTGTTATGCATCCTTGTTAGGTGACTTTGCAGATATATCGAATTGGCAGCAACAGTGTCTTGAAATTCTTTGCTTATTTAGAAAATGATTATGACAATATTTTTACTGGGGAGAACTATTTATGCCAAAATCACAATCCCAATTTGATTTATGTATGAATATTATTTGTCTCCATTTTACCTGAGAACATTTTACATGCATTTTATTTCTAGTATCATATTATTTTGAACAGAAGTCTGACACGGCTGTCTGGGATTTTGGCCATCATTTGTATAAACATGTCCAGAGACCATGCACAAGACAGACTGAGGCCTAGAGCTATGGTCTCTGTCACACAAATATAAGTTGCCCAGTGTGACTGTTTCAGGTAACAGTAATCTCATGAATCCAGATGGAAACAACATGCTAATAGCTTTTGGGGCTGATCATTCTGACAGGTTTGCTAGTTTTTCTATGAATGTTGTAAAGCAACCTCAGGCTCTTTTTATGATCCTTCTGCCTCTTTTGAAACCACAGGCTTTTAATGATGAGACTAGATGCTGCTGTTATGAGAGTTTTAACATAATTTTGGGAGCCCGGTGACTTATTTCTCTTCAGAAGTATTTTATAGTTGAGCTTCATTTTTAAGTCATCTGAATCATATTAGAGTTTATGTATTTTGTTTGCTATGTTGTCATTTTCACAAGATAATGACATTCTTTTTTTTTGAAACATATTTAGAGAAGCTATTAGACTCATGGAAATTTATACTGATTTTTTAAGGTAGCTCACTTAACATAAGTTTTATAATCCTGATTCCACATGTAGTGGGCAGAAGATATTTCTAATAGCGTAGAGGTGGCCTTGTAGCTCTGTATTGGGCATCACAAATTGAGATCATTGAGATCCACAGATTGGGAAAGCCAGGGAATATTTCTGTGTTTTTATGGTGAATACTGCCCGTTCAACAAGCACGGTAATTTAACCAAAGAGGATAGTATTTTTAAGAATCATATTCCCACTTTAGTTTCACAAAGTCAAGTCCATTTCCTCTAGGTATGTTTCTCTGTGGCACAGAATATTCACCTTTCTTGATAAAGCAATGGAAAGAGGCAGTGACTTTTACAAGCGAGTGTCATTGCCTGGGGCCAAGTGGACCCACTGATGACATGGCTCCCCCTTAAGTTTTCAAAACAAACAGGAGCCATTAGCTTGGATCTATACTACAGAAATACCTTTGAGCTTAACAGTGGTATAATAATTTTACAAGCAAATTTTATACTACTGGCTGAAGACCTTTTGGTCAATAGAGATTAAATAGAATTTGACAGAGCAGCCAAAAAATAAGAGAGGTTTTTTTCATTATTAGCTGCTTATCATTGATGCTGTAGGGCTGAGAGAAATATTGGAAAGTACAGTGAACTTGACAGCCGTGATGGACAGAACAGAGACATTTTGCAAAGTTTTGAAAGTTTTGTGGAGATTTTTTTAATAAACTCCTTCTACTATTTTTGATTGTCAATTGCTGCCACAAGCAGTCAGATCATAAGCCAGATTAATTGACTGAAATGTCTCTCACCAGCTTAGCTTGTTTTGACTAAGATCTTTATATTTGCTGATGAAATACATTTTATGCCAATCTAGTGTAGCATCTTGAGAGTCAAGGTTCATCTTAAAATTATTTTCCAGAGAGAAAAGTGATATATATTTCTGTCCTACAGCACCTCATGCCTGAAGCACTGAGAGCAGCAGGGCAGTGAAAGAAATTAGGTTCTGAAGTTTCCTTTTGGAAGAAAACTTCCCACATCTGAAAGGCAATTGAGTCTTTTCTGGTGGTCATTAGCAGGCCCTCCACTTTTTAAAATATACACAAAGGATATATGCTCTGTGTGGCTAAAGGATTGGATTCTGCAGAGCATGGGAATAAGTGGAGTTACTGCTGCATTGTGTCTTGAGGGAGATTGACTTTTTTGGTTACTGCAATTAAACTTGAAAGAGAGCAGAAAGTTGAGAAATGTCAGCATCTGGTCCTCTTGCCATTCACAGTTTCATTGTCTCAAAATTAGAAGGTCAAAGCAAGAATTTGCTGTTCCTGAATAATTTCACTAACCACAGAGTCCCAGAATAATGTACCCCTTATTTCATCTGCTAATGTCCCTATGGCTCTTGTTCCCACAGCTGCAGGATTATTTTAATTTACTGAAGAAGGCAGAAAGTGGATTACACAGGATTATGAATTCTTCTTTACCTTATGTGCAAAACCATCTCGTTTGTTTTGTTATCTTTATGAAGCATTATTAAATTTTCGTACAACAGAAAAAGCAAATGTCCAACATCAGACCTATACGAAGACATTTTGGTTCCAGGATAATCTCATTTTTCCTGTTGAGTCATTAAAGCTGGTTTTTTGTCTTATTTCTCTGACTGTGTTGACCTGACCTGCAGTCTGTCTCAGCAGCAGCAAGAGCTGGGAACTGGAAGGTCTCTCAACATCCAGCTGGAATTCACCACATGCTTGTACGGTCATGCCTTCTCTGCTCTCCATATTGCAATTAGTTTTGCTAAGCCAGCTTTTGGATCTCTCTGTGAGAGCAGGTAACAGTAGCTTTCAGTGGTTGCTATCAGGAAGGTAAATCCCGCATCCATTAATAATTTCTGTGCTTAATTATAGTTACAGTATGCTTGAATACCTGGCATTATCTAAAGATAAAGCATTGAAAAAGGGTTGTGATTGGGTAAAAAGCCTTCTAGCTGTTAGTATGCAGGAGTAGAATATTGATCTAATAAGTGGAGTAAATGTTTTGGCAACCTTGAAGAGTGGCATAATAGAGAAGGGAATGTAAGCAGGGGCTCAGAGACAGCTAAAGAAATATTTATAATACAAGCATAAAACATTTAAGCTCTTTTTCTGATTTTTTTTTTTACCCATTGTGCCTGTTAAATTATAGCACAACCTATTTGGATTTGTTCAGCTCTCCATACTTTAATATTTAGAAGATGCAGTGTTAATGCAATAAAAGATTAATTCAAGAAGATAATTTTAATATTAAACTGAGACATGAAATACTGTTGCTTTTATTATGCTTGTCAGTATTTACTTCTGAGATTGAATTTACAGACTCAAGTTAGTAAGAAATCAAAACAAAATTGAATTAAAAATTTTAGAAAATTCTATGCACCCTCTTAATAATGTTGAATTTAACTCCTATTGTGAAGATGCTTATGATATTTTAAAAATTTTATAGGAAAGCATTGAAGTGAGTTTCAGTTATTCTACAGAAAAATAGATTTCTATTTTCAAGCACTAATTTCCATATAAGATACACGACAATTCTGTTAAACTTTCAGAAAAGTCTACTTGCCATCTGACAAATTAACTGGGTCATTTTGCATTAGCAATATGTAGAATTTTCCTATATATGGAGTTGATAGTCCTTTAATGAAAATAAAGTCATGTTATTAGGATTAATTATGAATAATAAATGATAACTGGCCTGAGAGGTCCAGTTTTCAAGGAAACAGAACATGGGAAATGTCTCACAGGAGAAAAAAAAGGTCTGATTTTTTGACACATGGGAATCAAGAACTTTACACTCCAGGAAAAAAGTCTTTTAGGAGTTGCCAGTTGTCTGGTAAATGTCAATGTCACCAACCATTCATAAATGTTCTGAATAAGCCAAAAATAAATTAAAAAACCCTACTCTCAAAAATTTTTTCAACTCCAGAGAATTCTGAAAATGTAACAAAATCAGTATATGCTATTTCAGACTAAACCCCAGACTACCCTCAGTCATATCAAATTAAAGGTTTGTCTCTATATTTTGCAGATGATTTTTGGAGTTTTAATTAATTTTACATAAGGTTTCTCTCCTGAATTATGACTGAATTGCCTAGTAACAGACAGACACCCTCCAACCATGTTTGTCAGTTTTGGTAACCTCCTAGGGTGAAATGAGGATAGCTCATTGAAAAAATGTTAATTCTCTGAAGACTTCCAGTTAAAGACATCAAGTGTTGGTGAGGCAATTTGAAACAAATCACATTGACAGAACTTCTAGAAGTTTCTACATGTTTGTTAACACTGGATTTCCAAAATTATCATTAATATATACTATTGACCAAAGAAATAAGAAGTGCTTTTTATCAGACATATGTTGGTGATAAAATTAGTAATGCAACATGTTGAAAAGTATATCCTGCCTCCCAGCACATGAGATAAACAGCCTCTGGATTGTTTGGAGACATCTCAGGGAGAACCTCTGGAGTCTGAGTGAAGTCAGAGGGCACAGATTCTGTAGGATTATTTATCCTAACTGGAGAAAAAAAGGTAAGGGTGAAGTTTTACAGTCACACCAGCACACAGTCTTTTATTAAAATACTCATTAGTATTCTGCCTCCAACAATGTTTTTTGATTTTGCAGTAACTTCTGTGCAGACCATAATGCTCTGGCTGATAGGCCCAGTCTTGCCTATCAGCCAGAGTTGCCTTCAAGGCACAGGTTAAAAAAAATGGCAGCATTCTCACTGATGTAGCTTTACCTGGGCAGTTCCCAGAATTTATAACTGCTTCCACATGCTCTAGGGCAATTGAGGACAGGGGAGCTGCACGGAGGGAGCTGTAGGAAGGAAAGAAGAAAGAAACCTCCATTCAGAGCCTCGGTCATTCCTGTTTCTTCCTCATGTCTCATTATCTGCACAGACACCTTTCTGTTCTCCCCCATCCTCCCCCCATTTGTCTGTCCCAAAGTCAGAGGGGCCAGGGTATAGGAAATGAGCTCTCCTAAATGGATTTCAACTCTAGAGAGCTGCTTCTCTCTCCTGTGCTGTATAGCTGCAGTGAAATAGAAATCTCAGCCTCCCCTACACTCAGACTAGGAAAGAATTTCGACAGGCTTCTCGTTAATTCAGTTTTAAGAAGTGAGGTCCAGGTTTTGCTAGCCCATGGTCTGCAAAGTTAAGATGAATGAGAATTTATTGGAAACCTGCTGAAGAGGACAATATACAAATAATTCATATCCGTGCTGCACACTGAACAGACAACAGTAATGCAAAAGGCTGTCTAAAATTTCAGTATTATGTAATTAAAAATATGGACAGTAGGAAAAGTGTACTGCCTGATGTTCGCTCAGACATTGCTGAAATTTTTGATGCAGTTAGCTTTTGCATGAAAGAAAACAAAAAAAAATTGAACAGAACATGGAGATGATTTTGACTTTGAACCCGGTTTTACACAGATGAATAAAGGTATATGGAAACAGTCTTCTGATCTATGAGATAATATTTCCTCTTAATCTGGCTATCAAAATTCTTTTTGTACTATTGCCCTTAACATGACCTCCCAGGTTCTATCAAGCACATACTGAAATTTATTTTAATCATTACAACATAATATGGTATAGAGGAGAACATTTTGATGAACAGTGGATAATTCCTCTGTGTTCCCACGAAAAAATGTGGTAGTCTGCTTCATTTAATACACTCTGCTTTTCCATAACAGTCTTTTTAAGGAATGTAATTAAGATTAGTGACTAGCTTTTCCTGAGGAAGAAAAAGTAAACTGCACATACATTTACAGAAAGAAGCAACAAAAAAGGATTTTATTGCGTGGTCTTTTTCTAATTGCAACATTTTATGGGTTTTTATGTCTTAATGTATTGTGTGCTTTCTGTTTCTTCATCATTAACCGTTTTAGCATCCTGACATAGCAATAGCTGTTATGGAAAATGGTAGCATGGGTACTAAAATAAGTACGACTTTTTTTAGCTCTGAAACAAAGATAAAGATATAAGTAAACTAAATAAAATCCCTTGGGTCCACCCTAAAGCTTTTCTTTCTTCTATGTACCTCAAATCTAGAGATTTCACTAGGTATAAACAGCAGCAGTCTTATGAGTAAGAACCTTTTTAAAGAGTCCGGTTCCAGGTGAGTCATAGCTCTGAATCATACAAAATTATAGTATCAAATAGCTTTCCTCCTACAAAATACACTGGAAATTTAAAAAAAAAAAAAAAAAAAAAGGACTAAAGAAAGAAAATCAATCTTCTCATTTTACTGTATTTGCATATGAGGAAAACATTAATATCCTATTATAGTCTTCCTCCCTGTGAGCCTGTTTAAAACCCATAAATTAGATTACTGCTTTTAATCTATGTTAGCAGAAGGCCTAAGGAAAATAGATAAAGGAGGAATCCTTAGAGAAAATTTTGGTTTCTGTCCTCAGTATTTAAGGGAAATGCTCCCCAAACAGCTGTTAGCTGGGAGGAAGCCCAAAGATCAAATAGAAACTCAAAGATAAAATTTAAGGAGCTGATTAACTTACATATGACAGTCACAGGGATGCTGGGACATCTAAATATCTCAGATGTGCTTAAAAAAACCCACACAGGCCACATGAAAAGAGCTCTCAATTCTGACAGAGAATATAGGAACTAGATACTCTAAAAGTTCAGTTCTGCCTCCATTACTTAGTGCGCAATCATTAACACACTAGGTTCATCCTGTGCCATGGAATAATTCTTGAACACTTGTGATCACACCTAGTGTATTTTAAAATGATTTAGAAATTGTTAAGTAATATGTGCATCTAATTTCTTTCTTTTTGTTAGATAAGGATATTACCTCTGTCCAAAAAACCAAACTCAACCTCCCTCCCCAATGATTCTGTATAAATAGGGAGATAAAAATGAAAAATTTAATTGTCTTTTCATATCCTCTTTGAACAGATTTGTAAAAAACTATTGATTTGTCTGGTTGGTATTATTTACCTTCTAAAACAAAGACAATTTTTTTCATGGATCTAAACTCTCCAATAACAGAACCATCATTCTTTCATTTGTAAGATGATATTCTCATTATGGAATAGTTATTTTCTTCAGAGAGTAAGATTTGGAGACCATTTTTGGATACTGAACTGATATTATTATGGGTGTTCTCAATGTTGTCATTAGTGTTTCTCTAAATCAGGGCTAATATAACTAACACCATAGTATTAAAAGCCAAATGAGCTGTTAGAAGACAGTGTGTATTACTCCCTGTTGACATTTATGACCCATTATTTCCTTCTCCTTGAACCGGTTGGCAGTGTGGCGAACTAGCTGAAGGAACAGAGGAAAAGTTTGATTTTATTTTATATTATAATTTCATTGTTTAAAATAATGACATTATTTGTGCATAAAAGTTTTTGTCAGTGAGCTCCCTGAATGTCTGCCTCAGGTCCCTGGCTGACAGCAGCTGAGCTGCAGTTTTCCATAGTCTTTTTGCCTGTTTAGAGGGACTCTGAAACTTTGGCTTGGGATGGCAGTTTAACATCACAAATGACTGAGTGTAACTGGAAGCTGCTGAGGGCAGGACCTGTGTGGTCACATCTCAACACATGATACCAACTGATGTCCATTATGCTCAACATATCAAATTCTGCTTTTTGCCAAAACTCTCTGTGCACATCAGTGATGCTGTATGGAGTTAAAAGCTGCACTGCAGAGCTCCTTTCAAGGGCCAAATGAGTCCACGACATCCATTTGAACTATTATTTACAAGAACAAGTATTGCTTAGAGCTGGGGTTTGAGACAAAATTTTTTGAGAAAACAAATAAAATTTTAAAGAGATGAACATATTTAAATGAACTCAATGAAAACATGCAAAACCAACTGAAGTCAGAGGTACGTTTTGTTACGTGGTAATCATGACCAAACTGTCTCCAAAATTACCTGAATCCTGTCAGGTCTTCAAAGACATTAAATCCACTAGAAGATGGAGGAAAAAATCCTCTTCAGTGCTTAAATTTTCCTCGTTTCTCCAAGTAGGAAGAAAGAAGCAAATAATATCTTATTTTACTTGGCTACCTCACAGAACAAGAAATGAGTGACTTTAATAATCAAAAATGAGGGAAAAATACAAACTGTCGAAATGATAGAAAATATTTACTGCCTCACCCAGAATATCTGAAAGTGAGGGTTAGGCTGAAACAATTAATCTATTATATCCACCTTCCTTTGACATAAAAAAATTCATAACAATCTGACAGAGGTATCTGATTAAAATGTCTGTAAAGACAGCAGAGTGGAGCAAATGTAGTTGATAAATGCTTTGAAATTTGGCTCACTTGCCATGTCCATATGCTAGTTCTGTAGCAATATATGATTTGCAGGAATCCTAAGTACCATATAAAATTGCATATGATTTTCAAATTATCTAAACTAATAGAATGAATAAGAACTGCAACACATTAATGGCTTAGAATGTTCTGATAAAAGTTGCATTACTCAACCTCAGGTTTTTTGTTATTGACCACCTACCTTTCAATAGACACTTTCATTGAAGTACATCTGCTTTGTCGTTTAAATATGACTAATGATTCTTCAAAGGAAGCTAACAATCTTTTTTGATTAATCATTGTTCAAAGTGTAGAAAGACAGCTGTCAGTCTCAGGAGAGTTTTGGTGGTGGTGGTGGGTGGTTTTTTTGTTGGTGGTGGTGGGCTTTTTGATTTTTTTGTTTTGTTTTGGTTTGTTTTTTGGGGTTTTTTTTTGTTTTGTGTTTGGTTTTGGTTTTGGTTTTGTTTGGTTTCTGTTTGTTTTTAATTTGTTTTGTTTTGGTTTTTGTTTGTTTGTTTGTCTTTTTTTTAATCTATTTCTACCATTAAAAATGAAACATACTAGGCTTTTATGAGATTTTCAACTATCTTGCCTTTCTCTTTTGCTAAGTATGTTGGTTTTTACTGCTAAAAACTTCCAGACTTCTAAGTATATATGATCTTCTACTTTTTTTGCTAAAAGCATCTGATATAACATTTCGGATGCTTCATTGAAAACGGGATAAAAAGAAAAACTATAAAAAAGAAAGGGAAAAGAAAATCAGTCAGTGCAAACATACATACATTCAACACTCAAGAGTGTAACCTTTTAAAATCCTTTTTCCCAGGGAAGTGTGTTGGAAGAAGAAGGCTTCGAGGTTGTTGAAGAGAGATTATCCCACACCCTTTTTCTCTGAGAGGTAATAAAAATGTTTGTAGATAGGAAGTAAATTGAAGCCATCTTATAACTGTGAGTCTTGCAGGTGGGACTCACTGCAACCTCTGACAGACTACAAGATGCTTGAGGATATAGATCATATATGTTCATAGGGAGAAAAAAATGTTAAAAGCTGTGCCTGTGTTAGCAAATTCAATTTCAAACACATAATCATTTCAGCTGGCATTTATGAAAGTATTCACAAAAACGGAAGATGAGATTTTTTTAAAGATTCTTCTCCAAGTCTTCAATAAAGAACTTTTTTTTCCAAGTGACTTAGCAGACATAACATGATTTGACAACCTGAGAGCCTTCAGTTGCCATGCAATTGTATCTCAAATGTTGGTTTGACACTTTCCTCCATTGAGTGTGATCTGAATGCAATGGCATTTAATGAAAGTCTCATAATAATGTTGACTTTGAATCATTGCCAAGCCTGCTTGTTTTAATGTAAACAAAAGCATGTGATGTCTTTACCATTATTTACTGGGAGATGTTAAGACCTTGATTCCTTAAAGTATTGAAACACATGAACTTGAGGTCTTAAGCCAAGCTAAACAAGAAAGGAGACCTGCATGATTAAAATCAATTACATGCTTAAATGCTTTTCAGGATCAGAGCCAGCACGGTTAGCACTCAGTATCATACTACAGATAACTAATTGTGTATTGCCTTTATACATCTTGTATTTTCCTGCAAAAACACCTCTGTTCTATATTTCTCAGTGTGATGAAGTATAGCAAGTAATTGAAGCCTCTTTCCAGGTCATTCAACAGCTTACATATTGTTGTATGGTTAATAGAAAAAGCATTTTGCTTCTTTTTCTCAGCTGGCCTTAGAACCTCTTCTGACATTGGCTTCTTTGACAGAATAGCTTCTTTTTCCTTTGCCTTCCCTCTCATCCCCATCCTTATATCTCATTGTTAGTTAGAACTAACAGACTTAGAAAACTGTTAGTACTGATTTTAATGCATGAAGTTATATAGTATAACTTGAAAGTACCTGATTTTCTAGCAAAAAACTTGCATCTACTTTTGTGATAATACATACTTTCAGTGTATGGTAGGTCCCTTATTAAATTTAAGAGAACTCTTTTTATTGCACAGTTTTCTACCCTTGCCTACAAAAAATATTTCCGCATTTTTCTCTTTAGCTCATTGCTTGCTTCTAAAGGGATTGATAGCTCTTAAAACCTTTATTTATGTTAAATACAAAATTACTATATTCTGGAGTAAATGCTGCTTAGTATGGGAATATTCTTAGAATATTAATCATTTACCTCTGGCTTGTTGATGTTTGTATTTCTAATATGAGCTAGTTTCTAAACTTAATTTGTAGTAATTTTACAAGTGGGCTTCCACCATTGTGCAATTCATTTCATCTCTCAAAGAAACTTCTTTTTCAGACTGTATGATAGCTTTCAGATTATGTGCTAGATTCCTGTAAGCATAGTCACATCTATGGTCATAAATATACCTAATTTATTCGCCAGATCTCACTTTCTGAAGTAACAGCTATTGAATATCAATCATTCAGTTTTCTAAACATCCTCACAGTCTTATAAGAAAAGGAGGTTTGAAACATTTTTCCCCCTCTAGTTTTCAGTTTTCTTCAGGTCACAGGCTAGGACTTCTTCCCTTCAAAATCACTCAAATGCTAATGAAAAAACCCCACAATTATTTGCACAGTAGCGGTTTTATTTTCCATATGCTAATCATTCTAATTTCTCCAGGAGTTTTGTGTAGATATAACTTTTATCTGACAAGGCTGCTTTCCTTCTCATTTATTGCATCTCAAATTGCTCAGTGTTTCACTAGACATGGATTGTTTCAATTTTCAGTGTGTGTCTCAGATCATGGTGCAGCCTGGGTGGGGGAAAGGGAATGCACCACCACAATGTGATACAGCAAAATTCTTGAGAAAATTCACCTGATAAATTCCTTCAGTACAACCAGTGTACTAAACAAGTACCTTTCTAGACTGAGAAGTTAAATCACAAGAGTTATTATACAGTATTCAAATGTAATTATATTTATGCTTAGATGTGCCACTGTAATTTTTAGTATGTATATAAATCTATTGCTTTATATAAAATCACATAGTTATATGTTATTCCATATTTTGTAACACCTTTTGTGAAATACTTATTATAACACGTTACATATTATATATTTAAGTATCTTCCTGGCATAAATATACTAAGTAGTTAACCAAGTATTTTATTTTCAGTTTCTTCTCATTATTGAATAAGACAATCACCTTCACCTGACAATGACAAGAAATGACAGATAAACCATTTTGAAACATGAACAAGAAATTTTCTGTGCTTGCAAATCTAGCCTCAAACTGCCCGGTCTTCTTTTTTCAGTGTGTTAGATTACATGATATTTGTTTCGCTGCCCACTGTCTCTTTAAAGAATGTTCTGCTTTATTGGTCTACAATTATGTTATTTCCTTCTACTGAATACTTTAATCTGAGTATATTTTTTCTCAGGCACATCAGCTTGCATTTACAATGATTGAATGAATTTCTCTTTGTTACCTGCAGACATTTTAGAATTAGAAACTCTCCTGTCACTTTGTTGTCTTTTTTCTTTATCCTAATGTCAGTAATGGATCCAATTTTTGCACTGTTTTAGAATTGAACCTCTTTGCATTTAGATTTAAATTCAGATAATTTGTTAAAATAGTATCTTATGCCAAATATACAGAAGATGCTCAAAGATCACCAAGACCAGAGAGCATTTTCCTTCCTTAGTTATGCCATTAGACATTGGGCCTTTTATTTTTTGCTGTCTTTGCTTTTGAATTTCCTGAGCTTTTTTCAGGCAAAACTAGAATACACAATGGTGAAGTAACCACAGGCATTTATTGAGGTTATTTATCTGTGTTTGAGCCACAAAATCAGGTGGTCTGTCAGAATTACAGCCATGATGAAGTTTTGGGTCACATTCTTAAAATAATTACCTAAACAGATATCCAAAACTGAACAGAGAAAAAGGCCTAGGGAGATGTCATGGCTTAACCCCAGCCAGCAGCAAAGCTCCAGGCAGCTGCTCTCTCTCTTTGCTCCATCAGTGGCATCAGGGAGAGAAGTGGAAGGGTGAAAGCTAGAGAGCCCATGGGCTGGGAAAAGGAAAGTGCAAAAGGGAAAGCAAAAGCTGTGCACAAAAGCAAAGCAAAACAAGGAATTCATTCACTGCTTCTGATGGGCAGGCAGGTGTCCAGCCATCCCCAGCAGAGCGGGGCCCCATGATGTGTGACAGTGACTTGATTTCATCAGAGTAATCTCTGGTCACCTAACGAGATGAGGCAGAGGGTTTTGCATGGAAAGAGTAATAAGTATCTCTTGAATAAGTATCCCTTGATAGCATATCTTTGTCCAAGATTTCTCTTGGTTGAGAAATCCCAGAATAAATTCATATGAGAAGAATCAGCTTACTCCTTTAGCAGGAATGAATAAGTAATAATGAATAAGGGATTGCTGTAGGTGCTCTTCATGCAGATCACTGACAAGGGAGCTAGAATGGACCAACAGAGTTTGGAACAGGAGGAGTCTAGTTAAAGGAACTCATGCTGTATTTGTCTGCAAATGCATATGCATGTCCTTATCATCGTGACTGCAAAAGCATATCCTTAGCACAACTTCTCTGCCACTCAGATAATGATTTATCACCCATGCACAAGATCGTGTGCAAATTCAGTGGCACCAAAACATCTTGACAAAAGTGTTGGTTTGGTCCAGCTGAAACAAACTTTCCAGGCAAACTTGCTCACCTGATTATATTTGTATTGCAGTATAATATTGCATTTCTCATAGCGGCCTGAGTGGCCTGCTGACCAAAAGCCTATCAGTGTAGCCACAGGACATTCTCCAGGGCTTGTGAGACCCTGACTGCCTGAACACAAGGTCTCAGCCTGTGAGGGCTGTCTGGCAGCCATCCCTGAAGTTGTGTATGGACACATCTGTGAAGAGGAGGCAAGCTCCAGAAGCCGCCAGTCCTGTCTGGGGCAGCAGAGCACCAGGACATGCATCCTACAGGCATGGAGGCACAGCCCTCTACCCAACACATGGTTAGGCAGTGTCTAGCACCAGGTGATATACACGCCATAGAAAGACAAAAACAGAGTTTCAACACAGTGTTCATAAGAGAGATATTTTTACAATAACACTGCAATTGTTACAAAGAAAAAGCTGTCTGAATAGTATTCAGAGTAACTTAGCAACACTTTCCTTCATCTTTCCTCTGTTTCTTCTAAGTAATATTTCCTTAAAGAAACTCCTTTAGCTCTGCTACCATCCCTAACTCAGGCCATCTGTCATTTAGCTCATCTGCTCTTACTGATGAAATTGACCCCAGAAGTAACATCTGAAGTCTCTTAAATTTTGGGGCATATGGCATCTAAATCCAATTTGTACAGCTCAAAGCAATCACTACTGGTATCTCATCTGAGTTATTTATTGCCCAAATACCTTGTATTTGTACATATATACTTAAGTCCATGAATACTTCCTTTGAAAAAAATCTTATTATCCACCTTATTCCCTTAAGGCACTCTGTTTCTTATTTATCATCACTTTGCCCTTGGAGACATCTATGTCTCTAAGAACCAAGGACTCTTCAAACTACCTTAATGTGAATGTGTAGTACTATGAAATTTAAAAAGTATTTTCAGCCTTAACTCTGAAATTACTTTGGTTTTGTCAAGATCCATAGAAGAATCCAAAGACAAATTTTATGATTTAATATAATTATATCAGAAATCCTTGACTTTATTTGCCATGACTCTTCTTAAATTGTCCTGTCTTAAAAGTACTTTTCAACAATAGATTGGTCCCAAAGGCATTTTAAATCTTCGGGTTATCTACTTCAGGTAAAAATTAAAATACAATATTATGTGTCTACCAAATAGAGTGCAGTGCTTCAGGCATTCCAGCTTGTCGGAAAGTGATACAAACAATACCTGTCTTGTAAGTGCCTTTTTTAATGGAGCACCGAACATTGTGTGTAAGTGTTAACATAAAGGAATATAAGGCATATGGAGAATTATAAAAAAACATACATACGAGGTCATAATAGGTATTTCTGCAAAACATTTGCTCTTAGAACTGGGAAATGATACATAACCCCCTACATTTTTTTTACTCTTCTGTTTTGCTTCTTTTCAGACCCACTAAATGTTGCTTATTTTTGAGATGGCTATTCTTCTCATATAATCATATTGCAATGTTATCATTTTGGGGGTGTCAGTGGGTGCTTTATTTCTTTTCTTGGCTGGAAAAATTATTCTTCTGTCCCCTGCAGCCAACTATGACAATTTCCAGTGAATGCAGTAATGAGGGCAGAACTGATTAAATGTAGGCTTTCCTCCTGTTAAACTCAGACAATAAACTGCCTGTCAGTACCCATGGAGCTTTCCCCAGGTTTTGCTTTTTCCAAAGGTAGAGCAGCATGGTCTGATCAGATGTTTACATTTCTGCCAGGAATAGATACATTAATAGACAAGCGCAGCTTTGCTAAATTGCACAGTTAGGTTTGGACGTGGGATTGTGTCATTGGTGGCAGGACTCTACCAGCAAAGCGTGCTTCCCTGGTCATCTGCTCTGCCAAATTTACCCTGTTCTGGAGGGCAGCTGCTCTTTATAAAAAGATGCTGCAATGCATAGTCTCAGCTTTCACAACTGGAACCCTTTAGCACAAGAGGAGCCATACATCATAATGTTATAGAAATAGCAGAATTAATGTGTTATACTGTGCTGAAAAAAAGATAAAAAATGAAATATTATCTTATATAAACGGTCATTTCCTCTGTGCCATGTGGTATATATTCTTGTCTCTTCCCTATTGTTTAGAAAAGAAATCTGGAAAAGTCTAGAAAAGCTAGACCAGCAATTAGAGAAATTGACATCTAAACTTTAGCAGCTTGAAGTAACAGATCTTAAGATTTTGAAAAAAGACACTAGATAAATCATTAATGAGTTTGTCCTCCTAGTCTGAATATTGGAGTTTCAGTTTCTTTTGAAAGATGACACCTCTTGGTGAGACTACCAAAAACACCAGCAGTACCAGCATTGAAATATTGCTAGTGGAATGATTGCTTGTGTAGCTTAATAAAATACTGACAGTAAAGAGGACTTCTCAATACAAATCCATCCAGTAGGCAAACTCCAGGGAAGCAAAAGAGGTATATAATCTAAAAAAGATGTTGGCATGTGAACAGACGTACGGATATATACCCAAAATACTTACAGGCTGAAAATCTTAAGAAAATGCATACGTTTCGGAGGAATGTGATATTCCAAAAGAATAATAAGGGGAAATAAACCTTACCAGCCTCAAAAAGTAAATCTGATATGGGTCTGTAGAAAAACGTTGATATAATTTAGCCATATGAGATAGAAGAAAGCTAGGACTTTGTGACAATGTCCTTTCCACATCTGACTCCAGAAGGTTTTTTTTCTATTTCCATTCTCTTTAATATTGTTAGTAACCCTCACTATAAGAATAAACAAATAAACAAAAAACCCTGTAATGTCTTAATAAAGATTAACATTCTTGTGGAAATGCTGGAAAGTGTCCTCTATTTGGCTGAAATTAATTCCTGCTTCCAGTGGCACTTCCCTAGGTTACACACTCACATTCTAAACTTACTGGGTGAACAACACTTTCCAAAGCGACACACCTACAGTATCAATTAGTTCTGCTTGTATTCTTTGAAACTTGTGCTGTCTTTAAGGACTGACTTTGATAGTCTCATGCTTCAAACACAAGGGTTTTGTGGTAAGGTTTGCCCTCTCCCATTATACAGAAGTGTCACCCTGCAGTATCGATGTGTTGTCAGTGTTTGTATAGTTATACTGCTAGAATGTAGAAACATATTTTGCTTAATTACTTTCCCACAATGGGTTTGAAAATTATACTCAAATTCCACCATTTATGCTCACTTAAGAGTGCTATGGATAATGAAGCAGAACGTAAAAAATTATCTGGAAAACAAACAAATAAACAAACCCGGGATGAAAAATGAAATCGCAGAGGGAATGGCAAAACAGTATTACTTAGAGATGGATGAGAGTGCAATACAAAATGAATTAAAAGACATCTGCAGTGTTTTAGGCTTAAATTTTGCTATCTTAATTTCTGGAAGATATGGTGAAAATCTCTCCTACTGTTCCCTTTAGAACAAAAGTACTCCAAGTACAGCACACCTAAAATTTCAGATTTTTAAGACTTGTAATTTTAAAATTGAATAAGAAACCCTTTTTTGTGTGTGTGTCATTTCTAAAAATTCTCATGGCTCTGAGCGTTCTCTTTCATGAATATAATTTTTAACATCCTGAAGTTTGAAATTCTTTCCTCAAACACCAGCAAAGTGGCATACGGGCATGTAAAATCTGCCTCACCTAGGTTCTAGAAACAAAAGAAAAGGTCAGCTTTCTTGGCTTTGCTGTGTCTAGTTCACGTGGCACTTCTGATCTTTTGTGTTATGTGTCAGAAGAACAGATTGCTTGTTCTGGGCATAGTAATGTCTCTTTAGGATGTTTCTGCGAGCATCTGAGCCTCCTTTCAGACCATCCGTTTGTTCCCTTTTCTGTCTTGTAATTCCTGAAGTGGAAAAAATTCTGTGAATGCTTGCAGCCAAGACATTTCTGCTGATGATTTAAATGCTGCTGAAGAGAAGGACTATTATAAAGCAATATGTATGCTCATGAAGCGTGACTGGTGTAGGATCAAACTCTGAAGATTGTGCGTGGGTGTTCTGCTGGGGACATGTATTGCTCCAGGTTATATACATACAGAAGCACATCACAGCACCTCTCATTCTGTCTGGATCAGGGTGACAGGCAGATGCAGCCCTCAGACTTCATGTCTGATACTTAAATTGTATATATAATGAGGAGGTCTCTTTTCATTTGCATAGCATTGGCTCACACAGGCAGAACTTATATCTAATGCTAGACTTACTTCAATTGACAAAAGAGCAAAAGGTAGCAGGGATCATTGGAAATCCTAAACTTGTACACAGGAAGAATGGTAAGCTCTGTGACCCTTTTTTCACTGTTAGAGAGAAGGAGATGCATACAGAGGGAGATGGTTTGATAATAAAGCACACAGAATAGATGCATGAAAAAAAAGAGCCCAAATGTTACAGTTAAATTAAGCCACACACATGCACAGACACGCCAAAATATTTGGCATGGCATTTTAAGGCAGACAGACCATATGGCCTCCTTAGCAATGCACAATGCTTTTTGCTGTGTCCCACTTAGGGCAAAAGAAACTGTTGTAGTTCTGGGTGTGCCAGATGTCTTGTCAGTCAGCCAGTTTCACATTTAACAGTGTTCTCTGCCTAAACTTGACATAAACACAGTGGCACTGCTCACTGAGTAGCCAGCTTCTTACTCTGAGGGAAAATATCATTACAGCAGAATATGTTAAATGACAGGCAACCATAGGATCATTTTTAGTGGACAAAGTTCCTTTGAAGAAAAACTACCATTTTGTAATTACAGGAGGAATATTAAGGCTAACCCCCAAAGCATTGAAAAGGAAATAGATAAGACAAGTATATTAATATTTTTGCCTATTTACCATTTAGTGATGCATTCCTCAAGTGCTGTGACCACTTCCTGGGGTTTATTGTGCTGGAATAAATTAATTTACCAAGGAAAAGACATTGCAGGTGAGCAGGATGACAGCTCTGGGTCTAAGGGCTGGTGTGGGTGGCATAACAACTCACTAATAAGCTTCACTCCTCATATAGTTTCTCTGGAAGATCACCAGTACTGATCAATAGCTTTGGAAGGATCACTGTCTAAACAGAGAAATGTCAAACATCTGCAGAAGATTTGTCTTTCATTACCTTAGTAATCAAGCCTCTGACTTCTGAGATGACAACAGGTACGCACTGAAAACAAGGAAAAGTCAAACCTCATTCATTAAGTAGTCTGATATTTTTCAGGAGGAAATTCACATATTTTTCAAGTTTTTAGTGCTTTCTATAATTATATTGAGCTAGTACAGTCAGTACTAATGGAAAAAATGGCTTAAGTAGACCCTCTTTCTTTAAAATTATAGTCACAGTTACAGACATATATTTCCCATTTTCATTGAAGGCATCAGCTATGCTCATATATGATGGATAAATAGAAATAACCATTAATTTTTTAAACATAAGACATTACAGCTCAAAACTTGGTGTTTTTTCAAAATAATGAAAGTTCTAGAACCTGAATAATGTGAATGAATTTATAGCTTGAAACACATATTAGTTTCCGAGCATTCCGGTTAAAGAAGTGACTGAGAAGGAGTGAGGAACTAGTACATTTTCAAAGCAATTCATAAACCAAGGGGAACATTTTTTTTCTTCTGTTCTCATCTTTTTGGTGAAATTTGCCCTTCATCTTCTTCTGAGAAGAGATGAGGGACCAAATAAAGACTTCACATTTGTCCTTTTTCTACTTCTAACAAGTTCTCATTGAAGGTTTTCCATCTCTTCATTTACCTAGGTGGTGATCACAAAATGCAGACTATTAGTCTGTGTCTTTTAATGTAGCATTATGTTAGGAAAAATATTTTCAGATTTGCCATGCCATGTATCTCCTTCAATGTCTAGGTTCTCTTTTGAAAAATATTTTTAAAGTTTTTTTTCCCCTGCTACTGTTAAAATCTAAGTTTTTCTGAAGCTAATTAAAAATATGCTTATTTCTGTATTTAAGGCTAACAGTACCTTTCTACATACTTGACAGCATTATTCTTAAACTCCCTTTCTAAAGTCCCCATGTAGGATAATATTTCTACAGAGGGTAGCCAAATATTTCAAGAAATTACCTGGAGAGAATTTCACAATTCAGGGCTGTGAAATCTGTGTCCCTGGACACAATCCATGTCCTTGGCTGGACATGGTCCTGAGCAACCTTATCCAGCTGTCCTTACTTTGAGCAGGGTGTTGAACTGGGTGACCTCTAAAGGTCTCTTTCAAGCTAAAAGTTATTATTCCATGCTTTATTAATTTCATGTATTCATTTCATGTAACGAAATATCAGTGTAATGTCATTTGTACCAGAAAATGTTACATTTTTATCTTTATAAATGAATAACATTTGCCTATGACATATTAAAAATTAAAATTATTTAGCTGATTCTAAGGTTTGTTAAATTAGTTTTTCCAAGCTTGGAAAAAACTTACATCAAATTCTGAAATTTTAAAATTATTCTGAGAATATAAAAATTAATTCTTTGTACAGTATTTGTTTTGTCAGGTACAAAAAGAAAATCAGCCTAGTCAAAGCAGTGTCATGCCCATTATCTTTCATGAGTACCACCCATTGTTCTCCATTGCTATGCTGAACATTGTGACATAATGCAGAACAGTTGAAGAATATAAAATTACATGTTTTGTATGCATGCTACAAAAGTCACCTTGATATTTTAACTCTCCTATGCAATTATACTACCCCAAACAAAGTGGAGGAGTTGTCATTTGTGCAAACTGGGAAGCACATTATGCACAGACTGCTTCACTGAGCCACTGAATATGTAGATGCCATAGTATTTGATTTAAATTCAATAGTGTTTGCAAGGACAGTTTTTAGAGTATAGGTTGTTTATCTTTATTAATCAACTGGATAATTCCTGTTATTTGTTACTGTAAAGCTATTGTTTCATGATCACTTCAGAGAGAAAGATGAAATGTAATGCTATGGTGTAACATAAGGGAGAAATAAACCCAGGGAATGTTCATCACTATTCAGGTTGTGATTGAGGTCCTCTGAAAGTAATAGAGAGTTTAATAAATAGAAATAGTTCTATAAATAGAACTCAGCTGGAACCCTTCACAAAACAGTCAAATTGGTTTCAAGCAGGGCAATTTAGTATCCCAAAAAGGAGGAATCTTTTAGCTACCTAAAATCCACTGTGGGAAGAAGATGTTGCCACCTACGTTTTGTGCTCTTCTCAAAGAGAATTATATCTGGTAATTGACATTTCTTAGCTCAAACAGCATATGGTGAAATACTGACACCTTCAAAACTGTGATGAATTACTGCGTAGACTATTGGAAAGAAGTGATTGGAGCTGTTTTGAGGGAGAAATAAAAAGTGGAAAGGGAGATCTGAACATAAGCATTTTCTCTATGTGTAGGAATTTATGGTAGAACTTTCATTTCTCAGACCTTGATAATGTACTTCCCTTTGGAAAATGCCATTAGGAATTTACATGTGTAATAGATGCCTCAGAATCTCTATATCCTCTTTCCTCAATATATTTTCATGCAAAGGCCATATCAGGAAAGCTGCTATAACAAATGATAAAAGAAAGATGTCAGCAATCTGGGAAACTTCAAATTATGTCCTCTTTAAGGAGAAAATTAATTAATTCTTATGTTTCTTATGTAATATTCATTAAGTAATGCAAACAAAAAATTGTATATGACTTTCCATAGTTAGATATAAATTTAACTTTCTCCTTTTAGTTTGCAAGTGAGTTTTCTACCTCTTCCTTCTGAAATATTGCTTTGCCAATCAAGAACTGAAATCTTACTTCATTAGAGGGAATTTATTTTTAAATGTTTTTGTTGCCAGTGTTTATAATAATTAAGAATGTAAAATAGTGTCTAGTAAGAAGGATGTTATTAAAATGTGTAAAATTAATGTGTTTTATCAGCTGATAAAACCTGACCCAAAATTCACTTCAGTGGGGGCTCCGGTTGTACAAATAACTTCATCCTCTCTCAGTGTTGCTTATTAATCAATGTAGATATCCCACTGCTCATCATGTCAGCTGCTATGCCATTCTATGCTATGATTATGCTTGTAAACAAAATGGGCTTGGGTCTACTCTTTGACCTTGAGAAAAGTATACAATAGTATACAATTTGCTAAGAATGGCCTCAATTATACTCCCTGTTGGAAACAGTCTCTGGGTTGTGGCTCAGCAATGTCTGGGAGAGCACTAATTGGCACAGTTTGGAAACATGCCAGACTCAAACAGATAATGTAAATGATTACGTGCAGTGCTGGAGACCAAGAATAGGGCTGTTTACTTTACTAATGTCACTGCAGCACCTGCGCCTCCTGACAGACACCCGAATTTTTCTGCATACTTTGTTTGTGTGTATACATTCTGATAATGAATCCCTGCCAATTCAGTAATGATTAACAGCTCAAAGCCTCATGGAATATCTGCAACCTAATATTTGGTGTCCTATATCTGAAATGCTGTCAGGGTTGTAATGTTCTCTGTTAAGCATGGGAAGTAACTAATTTTCTTTTGATCCTCAGACAGTGTTTTAAATTACAATTATTTAATTCCAGTATTGCTTGAAATTATTTATCTCTTGCCTGCAGTGAAGGTGGGTAAGATCACACATAGGTAAACAGCTGTGTATCACTACATCAGTACTGTACTTGGAACATCCATAAGCCCAACATTATCCACCTGTAAACCATGTTCCCAAGCACCACATTTAATCATCTTTTAAGTACTTCCAGGGATGGTCACTGAACTACTTCCCTGGGCTGCCTCTTTCAATGCTTGACAACCCTTTCCACAAGGACACTTTTCCTAGTATCCATTCTAAGCCTCCCCTGATGAAACTTGGAGCTGTTTCTTCTCATCCTGGCAATCATTACTTGGGAGAAGAGATCAATGTTCACTTTGCTACAAGATCCTTTCAGGGAACTGTAGACAGTGATAAACCACCACCTCTCCCCCCATCCCCTCCACCTTCTCTCCCAGCTAAACAATCTCAATTCCCTCAGCCACTCCTCATAAGACTTGTAGTCCAGACCCTTAACCAGCTCTTTTACCCTCTTCTGGACATGCTCCAGCACCTCGAGGTCTTGTTTTGAGGGACCCAAAACTGAACACAGGATTTGAGGTGTGGCCTCACCAGTACTGAGCACCAGGGGACAATCGCAATCAGTGGCCACACTATTTTTGATACAAATGGGATGCTGTTGGCCGTCTTGGCCTTTTAGTTAAGCTGATTGTGGACCTCAAGTCCTTTTCCACCAGGCAGCTTTCCAGCCACTCTGCCCTGAGCCCATAGTGGTTGTGACTTAACTGCAGAACCTGGAAGTGCAGCGTGCAGGTAAGGGAACCCTTCTAACAGTCTGTATAAGGTTGCTGTATATATATCCATCAATGCTATCTGTACTTCCTCTAAGAAAATGCAGAAACATCAGTGAGCCCAGTTCAGATGATGATCTCCACTCAAATGAAAATCTGGCATACACTAAACACCTATTTTGAAGGGACTTTTTTTTTGTAATCAGCAATTACCTCAACATTTGCGCTGTTTGTTTGGTGAAGAGATAGAAGTCAGTTTCTAACATTCTGATAGTGTTTCCTTTTTTCAAACAGAGATACAAGTTTAATAAGCTAGCATGGTAGGCCTACATATATCCATGTAACTACAGTCAGGTATAATGGAAAAGGAAATAGCATAATAACAGGATATAGATTTCATCTGCTTTGGACCAGTAAGACTAGACAGCAGATGAAAGATACACAAGACTGAAAGGTATCTTTATAAAGATCTTTGAGGAAAGATGTAGGTCTCAATGTTTAAGAGCTCCATTGGTTTTCAACAAGAGATCAAGGGCAGTAAGAAGCTGTTAGAGGAATCCTTGGAAATAACCATCACAATACTTGTAGCTCATCTATAACTAAAAAAAAAATAAAAAAAAAAAAAGAAAACTTAGGGAGAAATTTTTGTACAATTGCTAAAAAAAGGTGAAAAAGTTGTTGACCCATGAATTTTCTCACCTCCATGGTAGTCAAGATGCAATGGGCATTGAGAAGACATCTTTGCTGTAGAGAAAGACTGTGCTTATTCTTTTTCCTTCAGCAAAAACCACATGCAAGACATGTCTCAAGTCCTTCTTCAAAGATTGCATAGTACCAACTGGTCAATGCTATAAATTCCAAGCCTTTATGTCAGTTGCTAAAAAATACTTCCTACAGTGTTGTTTAGTCCCTGTGTAGCATACATATGATTTACGGGGAAGACTTAATGTCTATATGTTTAATTGCACATAAAACAATTGCATGGGCTCCTGTCCTTTCAAATCAGTACTGCTATCTGAATCCTCACTACACACAAGGTGGTGGAAAAACAAGATTTGATCTAATGCTAATAAGGACTCTCAAGCTCTGTGTTAGTTGAAAGAGATTCTTTTCTCCTTTAATGAAAAGCTTCATTTGTAGGATATAAATTTCATTGTCTATTCATGGAAATGCTTATTTTTGCTCTGGAAGAGACCTCTGAGCAGGTGAGAAAAGACTGGAGATAATCTGAAAAATGTTGTGTAATTAACGATTTTGAACAACTCAATATTTGGGTGCTGGTCAAGGTACATATTTGAAACTACTAATGCATAGAGATTGGTTTCTTAGTACTCTGAATGCAAGGAGTATAAGAACTAAAAATAACAGAAACATGGCAGATTCATTATTCAGATTCTGAAGTGTGCATAAATATTGTTCCTCCCTGAATATTTGCAGTTTATCTTGCAATCTAATGTCTATCAGCCTGCAGACACTGATCCCTTCTCTCTGGTTCCAGGGACAGAACCCAAGGGAATGCCCTGAAATTGTGTCAGGGGAGGTTTAGGTTCTATGTTAGAAAAAATTCTTCACCCAGAGAGTGGTTGGGCACTGGAACAGATCCCTGGGGAAGTGGTCACAGCACCAAGCCTGACAGAGCTCAAGAAGTGTTTGAACAATGCCCTCAGGCGCACGGGGTGACTCTTGGGGATGGTGCTGTGCGGAGCCAGGAGCTGGACTGGATGATTCTCATGGTTCCCTTCCAGCTCAGCATGTTCTGTGATTCTGTGACTCAGCAATGTACTTAACAGCACATACGCATCAGTGATTAAGTATACGTACATTCTTATGCCATATAAAGTACAGCATATGTACACTGCATGATATTAATTCTTTTCCATATTACCAAGATTGATGTAACACAATTTGAGGCATCAAAAACTAGATTTTTAATGCAAGCCTCCAAATTCAATGGAGGGAAGGCAATACATGTTTTGAAAACTGATTTACTCCATCATAATATAGACACAGACAGATGGTATCTGTCTCTCTGTTGACTATAGCTAAAGGCTACCTTAAACTGTGATATGACTAAACACTGTATTAAGCCCTGTTCTAATCACAGATTTTGATTCATTTAGGCTAGACAGTGGCTAATAAGTAATGTTCAAGCTTGGTGAAATTAATCTAGCTTTAAAATACACAAAAACTGTATCACAGGAGAAGTGTTTGAGGGAAGTTTTTATTTTCATAAAGGCTTTGAAACACATCAGGTCAGATTCTTTGCTGGCGTAAATCAGTGGAATTGAATCCACTGCCAACTTCACTATTTACACCAACGGAATCTCTATCCCACAGACTTTACTAACGCGACATCTTTATGTATACGCACGGTAATTGCAGCTAGAGCACAATTCTGGATAGTCTTCTGTGCATGACATTGCCAATGAACCCAAAATGATCCCTGTATGAGTATGGCTTCCCGTATGTGAGGCTTAATTACTATTTTAACTAATCTATTTATTTTTAATTACTGTATAATTTTTGTACGGATGAACAATATCAGGAACAAGCATGTTGCCACTTGTTTTCACAGCTGATTTTTCTCCAGATACCAATCAAAATACATTTGGATGGAAATGGAAAAAAAATTATATAGCTTAATATTTTCTAGGTACAGCTGGTCATGCAGAGATATTAATACATCTTATTGAAGCTGCTACACCAGGGTTAATCTGATAAAGCTCTCAAGATGAGCATGCTGTTTATCCTGTTGACACAAAGCATTAAGTTTGTCACCACATTCTGCTCTTGCCAGCTACGTGGGAGCTGCTGTTGAGGCTCAGAGTAGCAGTAAGGAAGACTCCACTAAAGGACCTAGCTGTGCCAGTCAGCTGAGCAAGACTAACCTAAGGAAAGGAAACTAAGTAAAGATAATGTGCTAATCAGAAGGAGGAGTTTGCATTCCCTGAAGAAAAAAAATCAACAACTGACTTTCCCCCCTTCCTTCCTTCTTTTGCAAGGGTTGTGGCTGTAAATGCTAGCACAAACATAAGCATAATTTGAAACTATAAGAAAAATTGATTAAATGAGAATTGGTGGTAAATAGTGCCTGTGATTATTCTTTGAATATCTAGTATCTTCAGAACCCAATAATTTAGCAAGTATTTAGCTGATATTTGTTATTATATGATGTTTAAATCTCATCTTTGAGTCCCATGGAAAAATTTGTTAACGCTGAAAGATGACTGTTCTGGAAAGACTCAAAAAAAGAGTGGTTTGTTTCTGACTCTTTATTACAACTTTTAACAATATTTTCACAGAATTAGGTAAAGTTTAATTTCATTTAACTTCGTTGAACTTTAAGGTTCATACTAGTACTTAAATTTGTGCTTTATGAATAACGATCAAGCACAACATTTGTGTGGTATGACCATATTCCCATGTGAAGACTGTGGGAAAATATTTCCCATTGGCTTTAATGTTGAAGGATTCAGCATAACGAATTCAGAAGTTCATAACACTGATACTGCTTTTCTAGGTCTTGAGCCTGTCTTAGAGAATGACTGATTGTTAATGTTGAAATTAAAGGAAAAAAATCCTTCTTGAATAATTCTTGTAACTTCAATAATAATTGCTATTTTTTCCAATTAATATAAATTTATGCACATCAACCTGAATATATATATTTTCATCAGCAACATAAAGCAGATATAAAATACATTTAGATAGAGATTTTAGAAAAATATTAATTGAGTGGAAAAATCAACTATAATGCAACTTCTGTGGCAGGGAAGGCCATTGAGTGACACAATGCCTATGTAATGGCACAGAATGAAATAATGACCAGCTAAGGCTATGTGTCATGTCTAATGCTCTGGACTTGGGACAACTCTGCTTTGCTCCTATGAGATTAAAACACATAGCAATTATATCTCAGTGTGATGCACAATGGCGTAACAGCCTGACCCTTCCTTTTGTGCTGTCACATTTTCAGTGTCTCTTCTGGATAAATCAAGGCTTATACTCTCACATACTACAAAATTATAATGTCTTGTGTGTCTGTGCAAGCATATTATGTGTCCTTCTATCAAATGTCACTGTAAGGGTTTTTATGATTTATGCAAACAGCCATTTACTTTTAGTCTCATTAGGATTTTCCTTTCATGGTAGATTTTGGAAGAAATGTACAAAAGTTAATCATATGAAGTAGAAAGTGGTTCTTCCTGTAAGCAAATTTAAGAACCTTTACTGTCAGCTTCACTGGATGTAATATAATGAGAAAGGTTGATGCCAAAATATATCTTATCCACAACATGCATTGTTTTGTTTATGCTGTCAAGTTCTTTATCTAAGATAATCATGAAGTCTCTTATCATGCTTCAATCTCTTAGTGCAACTTGGCATCGTTTTATTACTGTAGACAGTCATCATCACTGTATACAATGAACTTGAATTTGTAGTTTAGGTAATGTTTAAGTAGCCCTTCTGGTGATGTAGTTAAGGGCTTCTGCCACTCACCAGTGGAATGTGCCCATGGACTGAATTCTTTCTGCAGCTGGTGACGGTGTGGAGGGAGCGAATTATAGAAAGCTCAGATTTAGGCCAAATTGCTGTTCTGGTCATTTGGGGCTGAAGGGCAGAACTATGTGCCATGCAATGAGTTTCTCTTCAACAGGAAGGGGCAGAAATCTATAAAGATTTTTCAGGTGCTTCATGTTCAGCAGAGAGATATTTCTTTGGAGATCTCAGAGAAACAGCTATCCATTGACTAGTAATCAAACTTATGCATTAACTCAAAATCAAGCCAGCAGCAGCAATAGATGTAGGTCAGTGGATGTGTTAGATGAGTGAAATCCCATGTCATGCTTTATTCCTCTCATTCTTGCTGTGATATCTTCCTGAAATTTAAGTTTCTTCACCATCACCAACTGAAGCCTATCCAGCACCACTCTATTGTGCAAGAAAAGGTATTTCTTAGAAAAAATTAAATTTCTGTGGTGCCTAGACTCTACTAATGATTAAGGTGCATCACATAAACAACTGGATAATTAAAATCCACAAACAAATTGTCTTAAAGTGACATTAAATTAAAATTAGGTAAAATACAAATTCCAAGTAATTTCATTCTATTAGATAACATGAAGTTACAAATAAAGGTGAGTGATCCAATTAAACAAATGTTTTATTCAGTTTTAAAAGTTGGGAAAGAAAAGATGCAGCTGAATAAACATTTTAATCCTGCAAATACAAGGCTGATAACAACTAAATGTGGTTTGCTTTTCATTTTTTCTTGTAGATGGCTTAGAAGGGACCATGGGTGATCCAGTGTTAAAGACAGAAAATATGAGACTATAGTTTCAGGAAAAAAAACCATCTATTTTTCATCTTTTTTTCAACATTTTCCTAAAAATATATTGTCTGATTGAAACATATAAATATTAAAAATAAAAGCCAACTTTTCTGCTGGAGAACAACCATATTGCTCCATGGATGTAGGTAGAAGATGTGGTAGCCAGAGTGACCCCCTGACCATTTTGTTATTTTGAGCTTCGTGTTTTGTTTTTCTGGCCAAATCCTTGAGTCATACTCGTTATCATGATTTTCATGACAGCAGCGTCCAGGAGCCTCAAATTAAATCTAGGATCAGTTGTGAAGGGCTGTATACAAGATAATTAAAAACCTCTGGTCCTAGTATATCAATTTAAGTTGGACATTTGAAATGAATGAGGCCAAAAGAAAATGGGAAACAAATAAAGAACTATTTTAGGTACAAAATACTCCCATCTTACTTTAGGTATTTAATTAGGATAGCATCTTTATTTATGTTCATTTACCTGGATGTATTATCAGCACCACAACTAATACTGATTTAATGAACCTGAAACTGCATTTCTTTTTCCCATTGTTGCCTTGTGTCGTGGGTTTGACCCTGGCTAAATGCCAGGCACCTACGACGTTTTGTCTCTATGCTCTCTCCTGCTGCAGCTATGCAGAGAGGGAAAATTAACACAAAACACTGGACTTATGAGTTGAGATAAGACCACTGATAAGGGGACGCACGAGATTCAGGGCAAAAGCAGGCGGGAAACTTAAAGTTTCAAAAAAAGTGATTTATTAATCTAACAGAGTCGGAGGATAAATCAGAGGTAAAAATAAGCTCTCAAGACACCGTTTCTTCACTGACCCCCCTTCCCTCTTCAGGCACTGCTTCCCAGTTCACCCCCTCCCTCCTTTCCAACTAACCAACAACTCCCGGGCAGGGGCAGGGTGTGGGGTTTTTTCTTTAAGTCAGTCCATCACAATTCTTCTACTACAGACACTGTTTCTCTATTCGCCCCCTCCCTCCATCCAACCAACAGATCCGGGCTGGCGCAAGATATGTGGCTTTTCTTAGTCAGTCCAACGCCACAATTCTTCTGCTACAAACACTGTTTCTCTACTCACCCCTCTCCCTATTAAGGTCATTTCTCAGCTCACCCCTCCCTCCTTCCTTCTAACCAACAGCTCCGGGGTGGGGGCAGGGTATGGGGGTTTTCCTTTGGTCAGGGTCAGTCCATCAGGGGAAAAGAATCCTCTACTTATCCGTGGGGGTCCCTCCCACGAGAGACAGTCCTCTGCGAACTTCTTTGGCGTGGGTCCAATCTCACGAGCAGCCCCGCCCGATTGCTGCTGTCCGAGATTCTCTCCAGGTTGCAGAATTCCAAGCCGAGGCCAGGCTGTTTCCATCTCGGGAGCAAGGCCTCTCTCTCCTGCAAGGCCTTTGCAACTCTCAGTCTCTGGGACTCCCACTGGATCACAGCTTCCTGCAGGCATCCACCTGCTCCTCTGGCTTGGGCACCTCCCCACAGGCTGTGGGTGGTTCTCTGCATCCCCTTGGACTCCATGGGCTGCAGGGGGACCACCTGCTCCCCCATGGTCTTCACCATAGCTGGCAGAGGGTTTTCAGCTCCGGCGCCTGGAGCATCTCCTCCCCCACCTTCTCCACTGACCTTGGTGCCTCCATGTTGTTCTCCCTCACATATTTTTACCTCGTCCTCCTCCTTCCCTGGCTAAAAAGAAGTGCGTGCTCACATTGCTTTGATTTCTTCTTAAATATGTTTTCACAGAGGCGTAACTAACATCTCTAATTGGCCCAGATTTGGCCAGTAGCATGTCCATCATCTTCAGAGCCATCAGAGATTGGCTCTGTTGGACATGGTGGAGAAATTTCCAGAATCTTTACTCAGGACATGCAAGAGCCATCTTTGTACACTACCCTACTCACTGGAAAAAACTGGGCCAGGCAAAACTACCACACCTTGTCACTCCAAAGTTTCTTCATTAAACATAGGAACATACAGAAATGAAAAAGTGAGGGAACACATATAATATTTAATTGAACTCTGTATATCTTACAAAAGTGAAAATGTAAAGATGCATTATTGCTGCTGGTAATGCCAAAATAAAAAATCACCCCCCCCCCCCTTTAAGAAATTAGGATATGCCTGTTTAATTGTTTTGAACTGTTAACATTAGAACATCTGGTAAAGACACAACAGTCTATGGAGCTCACGTACTCTGAATCCCAAAACTGGCAGCAAATAGTACAATATGAACAGAATATTTATAATTTAAAAATTTGAAAAAATAACGTGGAGATTGAATTTCCTCTGTAAATTATTCTTTTTATTCAGTGTTAAGGAGCTATGAGCTTACTCTGTAAGAAAGAAAAGTTGTACCTCAGTCACTTGATTTTAATACCGATTTTGTGAACTAAAACAAAGAAGTGGAAGGGAGGGAGATTAAAGGTTAAAAAAAATCCATTTGTCTGTAAATTATTAAATACAGATGGGAAACTCCTGCACCAAAACAGATGGCCTGCAACTACAAACAAATTAGCATATAGACAGTCATAACTGAATTCAATTAAATGGGAATCTAGATATTAATTAGGATTTAAATACAATATCATAAACAGAAAAAATTGCATATTTCTGGAGCATAGGGAAGTCTGATTACAAGGGAGGGTCTATTGACATTTACATTGGAATTTGATATACTAATGATTTTATGAGTCACATGAAGCTTTACAGTGGAGAGTATCATATTTTGTGTATGCTTTGCATGCAGGTAAATTCTAATTTGCGACCTCAGAATGGTAACTGGCCTGAGAGATGAAATAACAAAGATTTTTCTTTTCCATAGATATTACCTAAGTTTTCAAATGTATTTCTAAGAATATTTTGAGTGCGTTGCTAAGTATTCTAAAATACAAATGTATTTCCAAAAATAGATATATTTTCTGTCCAAAAAAGAGTTGCCTCTCAGAACAGAAGTGCTATTGCTATCTCATCCTATTACATTTTAAGAGTACTTATTTTCTGCAGAGAATGTGACAGTCTGATTGAAAAACCTCTATGAAAACTGTAGGGGTCTAGACTAAGGTCAAGAACAAGCATTTATTCTTCTGTGTATTAACTTGGAAATGGGAAATAATTTTTACAAGAGGAATGTAAGACCAAATTCCAAAGCAGAAGTAATGTTTTGCCTTTATAAATTTCCTGAAATTAAGTTGAATGAACATTTCTTTATTTAACTTTTCACTATCATTTTGTACTACAAGTTGTAACCCCAGGATGTTGTAATATATTATCATTGCTCACAGCTCTCCATAAGCTTGGTGTTGAGTTTGTGACTCAGGTCTGTTCTGCCTGAGCTTTGTTTTACTGAACTCAGCTATGAGAACAATCTAATCAACCAGATGTTTATATCTAAAGTGTTTTGGTTGTTTTTGTTTGGTTTTGTTTTTCTTTAAATCCTTGTGTGGTGACAAATGTAGTTTCATGTATTAGACATTTTACATATTTTTAGCAGCCCATGTGAAAAGTGTTTACTGCCCTTTCACGTAAACACATCCATACAAAAGAACAATGCTGCAGCTGAATACTTGTTTCCATTTCTTATGCTTTTCACACTCCCACTCTTGGTCTTTAATGCAGAGAGAATACAGAGGTCTTTCCCAGAGTTATTTGCTTTCTCTATTTCTTCTGAGCAGACCCAAATTTATTTGATTATTTAGTTACGTATATTCTTAATCAAGCCATGCTTTGTGATATTCACACAGAATATTTGTAACTGATTTTACTTGTTTTACAGGCCCCAGATAGACCCACTGTATCCACACTATATTTTTTTTTATTTCCAATTTTTTGCATTTATTTTAAAAACCTGTTGGAGAAGCAAGGGTCACTGTGGAGCTTGCAGTAGGTAAAGTAGGGCAACATGCTTTGCCCTGAATTTGTGTAAATGTAAAGCTAGGAAAGAAAGTGTTGTTTTTGCTAAGTTTGAGTGACATATGAAATGCACTAGTGAAAAGAGGGAGAATCCTTCTCTATATATCCACAGCCTTCATATATACATATATATATATACATATATATATATGTATGTAAAAAGAAAAATTTGAAAATGGAATATAAAACAAATGTCTGGGAACATGAGTTTGCCCATATTTTTACCAATATGGGACAAAAAAGACCATATTTTTAGATTTCACGTAAGCCTTTCCTCAAATTACATTGCTTACCAAGATATGTTACTCTGCAGAAGTCCTAGGGCAGCTATCAGCAACTGCTGCCCATATATATTTACTTGTTTGAGCTAATGATGTTTTTCTGTACACTAGTCATAAAGTAGAAAAAATTGTATGTATTTCTTCATCAGCAAGGAAGACAGTCAATAGAATATCAGTATAGAATCTCTTTTAAATATATCTTTTCTGATTTACAGATTATAAAAGCCTGTGAAAATTCAAATGGGAAGAAAATGAGAAAAACATACGTCTGTGGAAAAGAGGAATGTCTTCTGGAATCATACTCAATGAACATTTTGTTCATTCATAAGGCCTTGTTCTTACATCTTCTAAATGCCAAATAAGAAGAGTAACACTACCCTTCTATTTTTTTGGGTTTTTTTTTTACTACTTCTCTGTATGACATGTCTATTAGAATACTTAGCAAATATCTTCCTTGAACACTGGTTCTGCGAGAATTGCTTTTTAAAAAAGGTTTTTAAATGGTTATGACCTTGGAAATTATGATTTAGATACACTTACATATCTTTTTTTAAAATCACATATTTCTATGCTGTCATTTTCACTGCCATTTATTTTGGCCAAACTCTTTTTAAAATTACCTTTAATTTGCTGTAAATTGTGTTCTTACCTAAACTGTGTGTGCCCATTTGAATTAATTTCTATATTCCTTTGAAATGGGACTATTTCCTTTCAGAAAATATATTAATACATTTAAAGACCTTGTTTGAATGCAATATTTTTGATAGTAGAAAGATGTAATATGAATCTGAAAATAAATGTACCATGAAATTCTGGGGGGGAGGGGGTGAGGCTGGTGAAATGACATTAGGATTTTTCTTTAAAAATAAGAAAAAGTGAAAGATAAACTTGGAACTGTAGATTACCATGAGCAGTTACAAGAAAGGAATTAAGACTACCAAATTACAAACAGATAAATCAAAGGACCCAAGAAAGTTGGTCAACCTTTCGTGATCTCTATTCTTGGATGCGGCAATTGCTATGTTAAATTAATTATGTTTTTTGACAGCCTCATGTTATTTAGTGTTCTTTGAAGCTGAAAGACATGGGCAGAGTAACACTACCAGGTCTACCTTAATGCTACCTCTCTACGCTGGAAGGAGTTATATTTTCTTACACAATTTCCAACTTATGTCAAGAGCACCAAGCAACTCTTGGTTTTATTCATAAGTTAAGCATCTCCCAACACAAAGAACCACATTCCCAATGAACTCTGGTAAAAAGTTTTCAAATAAAGCCTGAACAGCAACATATTATACGGGCAGTATGAGAGAGTGAGTATAGACATGGGGATGATAGGGAGGCTGTCATGAGATGGAAGCTGTAGAACGCAATGACAGTCTCCTCATGAGTTTTCTCATCAGATGCTAAAATAAGCTTCCTCCTCACAGATAACACTGCCTGACTTACTCCACTCAGGGCAGCCCTTCCTCATTTAAAGGGTGCCTCCATCCTGCTCCTCTTATCCCCAAGCAGATACTTCCTTTTATCTCCTTTGTGTCAGTCTCTCTTCCTTATGGTCCTCCAGGGCATTGGGAAGAGAGAGGCAAGGCAAGGCACAAGAGATCTACCCCAGCGGACTCTGTCTATTTTTTAATTTTTTATTCCTGTTCTAAGGGAATTATACCCAAGAACCTGTGGCTTGAATATAAAGGTATAGTATAAAGCCGAATGGCAAATAGGGTGAAAAGGAAGGAGAGCTGCTGCATGGGTCGGAGATGTGGGAGATGGGAGACTTTGCAGGACATTGATAGAAATTTAGGAAACCTCAGGACAAAGATGAAAATTCAGGAGTTTGTTTCTTGAATCCCAATCTCAAACTGATTGAGCCTTTCCTTCAGATTCGGGAAATTATTATGTGTTGGATGATTTCAAGAACGAAGAAATTTAGCTGAATGGCCTGAGGGGGTAAGCAAAAGTGCTTTTTGCTTGCATGAAGTTTCCATGCTTATTTCATGAAAACAAGATCAGCTTTAGATCAAAGAAGCTTCAGACACATCAGGCTGGAAACAGAGGAGTAAGACTAAGCAACACAATGGAGCTCAGTTCCCACATTTATGGGGCTATTAACGGGTATTGCCATGTGGGAATGGAGCAGAAACAGGCAGCTTTTAATGGTGCATTTTGATGCTGGGATATAAGCCTCAACAGAATATTTGCTCTGAGGTTAACGCCTGGGTTTCCAAGTGCCATTGATGAATTGAACAGCTGTAATAGACTAGAGTAGTCCAGCTTTTTTTAGCTTTTTTAAGGTTTTTTTAGGTGTCTGGGGTTTTTAGCTGTAAATAAATTACCTGGGTTTTATTCAAAAATATCAGCTGCAAGCAGTGAAAATATTAAATAGGATTTTATTTGTGGCTTATGTTGTTTTGTTTTTTTCTTTTTTTACCAGAAGGATAAACAATAGTTCACTTCCCTAACCAAGCCAGAACGGATTTCAAGTAAAATCCCCAATTAATTTCAAAAGGAAGATTAAGACCTTTGTACTCCGTGGTTTTATAACAGAATCATAAGCATAATGAAGACAAATTGCTTTGTTATGTTGCCACAGGTTTTTCAGTGAGAGGCTTAGTAGAAATTTGAAGCTCAAAGCTCCTGGAAGGATTAAAAAGAAGAAAAAATTGGTTTTATTCTGCATTTTTAGGAAGTTTTTTGTCAAATTAGTATTTTTTGTATTTCTTCTCATTTGCTTATATAGATATAATTATAAATAATATAATATTCCATGTCTGCAACGTATTTCTGTAATTTAAAAACAGGTTTGTACCAACTTCATTATAATAAAGTTTAAAAATAGAATTTAAAAATAGGTGGAATTTTGTAAAGACAAGCTAACAAAATAGAAGCTTATTATTGTAATTATTATTATTACTGACAAATTGCTATATTTTGACATAAATATATTTACATTTTCTCAAGAAAAAAATCAGTGGTATTTTTTTTGTCAAACGGGAAAAAAAAGAAATTTTGGGGTTGGGGGGTGTTTGTTTATTGTTGTGTTTCCTAGTTATACTACTGCTTTTAATGTCATTCTGTCTTATATTTACATGAAGATGAATGCCACATAAACACTTTAAGTGGTGTATTGCTGATAAAAGTGTTACTTAAGGGTGTACTGACAGTATCTTGAAAACTCGTCAGTTTTCAGTGACTGCCAGAAAAAGGCAAATCTTGCAGTTCTGGGACAGGTCATATTTCAGAGACAGGAGACAACGTCTCAGGCTGCCCTGAAAGAGAGATCATTATCAGCTACAGCTCCTGCTCCCCGCATGGGCACCAGGGGACATGCATTTCATGTGAAGATGGGAAGCACTTGAGTACAGCTGAGATGTACTTTTTTATCCCATAGTCAGATTAAAAGATTTTTCTTCCAAGGTGAAGTGCATTATTTTGGCACAGAAGTTTTCTGTTTTACAGAACTTGCTTTTTAGGCAGTTGTTGCAGACATGGGATGTCAAAACAGCAGAGCATTGATGGGTTTGCACTGTCAGGGACCGGATTATGAGAAAGGTACTGGAATTTCATATGAGTTTATGATGCTTCAAAGGTAAATGATCTTGCATTCCTTGTGGGTACCACATTTACTCTGTGCACCCATAGTGCTTCACAAGGATGAGTAGCAGCCAGGGCAGTGCTTCATGACAGGTTTTGACAGTTTTCTCTGTTTAATTTTACATCTGAAGTATAAATAAGTTTCTGTAAGTTTTCCTTCAAGTATCTGATCTATATGCTGTGCCTATTTTTTTAAATTTATTTTCTGACTGAAAGAGTTTTGCAAAATTTATGTGGATAGCAGTCCTATTTGTATAATCTGCTTGAATTCCCATGAAAACTATTCTTCCATAAATGATGAGCTAGGCAGAGAGGAAAGCATGCACCCTATTGTTTTGGAAAAAGAGCTAATTTCAGCTGTTTGCTATCTAGTGGTTTGAATTGCATCATTGTTTTTCTTTACAGTGCTTTGAAACATCAACCCTAGCAATGCTCCTGTGGAGAGAATTGGAATAAAATTATATGGGCCAAAGCCTCTGAATTTTCAGTCTGCTGTAGCATATTATGTAGCAATGTTTACAGGTAGATTCCAGTTTGTATTTTCTTTGATGAAAATTTTAAAAGCTATCAACTGAATTTGTACACTATGTTGTCTTTTTATGTGACTCTCTATCATATAATTTAAATGTTCAATATAAATACTTGTTAGAAAAAATGAGCCTAAAACAAAGTTAAATAAATTCAAAAGAAATTATAAAAAATGTTAAGATTAGTGAAACCAAAAGAAAGCTAATTTCTTCATATTATGCCCGTACTGGCCAAGCTTACTGAGTGAATCAAGAATTCAGGACAGATCCAAACCTCAGTCTTACAGTGGTAATACAGTGATTAAATTTAGACACATGGTCATTTTGGTATTCACAGAATGAGTTGTCCAAAATGCCTCTGCTAATGAGCTAGGTCTAGCTACTCAGAGATATAGGAATGTGCAAGAAAATTAAAGGGAAAAGCACCTGCAGAACCTAATAGGCAGAAGATTTGGAGGAATCTTTGAAGAAAAGTCAGAGATTCTGTCTATTTGGCAGGGTGAAGGGAGAAGAAAATAAATCCATAGGTTATTTTTAATAAACAATTGTAGGACATTTTATTATCTTGACTGATCTTCTCATACTCCATGTGCTGAAGGACTATAGTAGCTGCTGTACAATAGTATTCATTTAAAATTACACTTGTCAGAGTTTGTGAGAATTTGATATTTAGCTGAGGGCAAGTTGGCTTCACGGTCAGTGATGGAGGTCACGATCAATTTGCACCAGGCAGTAAGTTCTTAACTGGGTTACTCTAAAGAGTCTCACATGGCTGTGGGCTGAGAGGTCAGGACTGCTCTCTGGGTAGTAATAAAGCTTCCTGAGAGTTATTTGGCAACTGTCTTATTCCTTGAGCATTTAGACATTTCCTTGAGTGGTTAAGAATGGAAAAAATCCTTGGCATCATTTAAATGGGGTAACTGAAATTTGCCAGCAGTCTGAATCATCAGAATTACTATAGCTTTTTTTTTTTTTTTTGGAAACATGATGGTTTCAAGAGGTAAAAAAGAAATATGATATAAAACAGAAGAGTGAGCATGCACAAAAGCTCATTAACTCCCACTTCTGGGGAATTTAGAAAATAAGAAACAGATGATCAGATTCTCCCAAATGGGTAGGAGGAAAAAAACCAAAAAAAACCCAGCCAAACAAACAAACAAAAAAAAACCCCAAAAAACGAGAAAACCCCCCACCAAAATGTTAGGTGACTGTATACAGCAAAGCATGGTATTCTATAATATCATGAAAAAATGACATGATCTGTTGATATGGGATTATGGAGTCTGCAAAGCCCTGAGTGAGATAAATGGGGAAGTTCATTGCTCTCCGACATATAATTTCAAATTTTCTTCATCTCAGGAAGACATTTGGTTACACTCTGCTACCTTCCATTGGTTTCAGGCACTGCTCATGCTTTCAAGGTTATAGCAAGGAAGGTTGGAAATAAATTTGTGTTTTATTTTTGGTTTTAATGAATACTGAGGTGCTAGAGTCTCTATTGGCTGTGAGAAGTACTTTCTATGCAAAAAATGTAGCCATGGAATAAAGTGGCCCCTGGACTAATTTATTGCCCCAGACGTTTCTTCTTCTCCATATTGCCCATTTCAGAGCCACTACAAGTTGAAAGATGACTTCTAAGGGATTTTCAGGAAAGTCTACCATTAACAAGTAGCAACATCTAGGTAAAATAATACAAAGTACATGCAAAATTAAATGAAGTGATAAGGTTGGCTGTATGATTCTGAGTATGCAGATTTTTACTGTTTCAAATAATCATATTCTCCTAGAGGTTACTAGGTTCATCCCTTTTACTTTCTAAGATGATGCAAATGGACAGAATCAGCCTGCATGAAATCACCACATTATGCTCTAATATATAGGCTAGTGACCAGCAGGTTTCAGCTGTAGTACAGGATCCCTCCTCTTCATCTCAAGGATCAGCACACTAATATAATGCTACTAACTGCTAAGTTCGAAAGTAAGGATTTCTATATTATTGGACGCTTCTGAAGGACACTTAAATCAAATAACATATGAAGTGAGAAGTGAGATAAGACTACTACAAATCAGATTAAATTCTAAATAAAATTAAAATATCTGCAGTGAGATAATTTTTTCAGGTTGTAGCTAGATTTTGCTCAGCTTGTTGTTAATAATTGTATGGTTTTGATCATACAAAATTATTCTTGATACTGTTTCTGTGATGGTAGTGATTAATAAAAAAAACTGCCAACAGTTTAGAAGTTCTGGATTCTAAAATATGTGCATTATTTTCCTTACTCGTCTGGATTTGGAAGTAAATGAACTAAATTCTTGTGAAAAAAGAAAACAAAATGCTCTTTACTTTTACACCAATATCACAGATCTGAATATGTGAAGGGCATATATATACATTTATATATATTCCTGATGTTGTTCAGAGATTGCATATTTATTCTGGGTTGTGCAGTTTCAAATTGTAGCAGAAGGCAATGGGTTCAGTTCTAAGGTACGTTATTATAAATTGAGAGTACTATTCTAAGGAAAAAAAAACTCAAGACATAAAAACTTTTATGTAAAAGATAGAACACTATCACAGATCACATAGACAGTTCCATATACTTCACAGTTATAATTGATGATATCATTTCAAATTACATGAATGTCAGATGCATAAGAAAGACATATTTAAGATATGAAAGTATCTACATCATGTCAGATCATTACAGTGGTAATGTGTATTTGTGTCTGTAAATTCCAAGCCCATATGCTTTTATGGGATTTTTCCAGGGAACAAAATTACTCCCATCCATTTAGAGTATATTGTTCTTGTTTATTCTTATTGTACTTAAGTATACGCTACCATTACACAAATCATCTTTCTTTCTTAAAGAGAAAAAAAAAATTAAAAAAGAGAAAAAATATTTTGAAACGAGTACTCTACATTAGTTTAGAAAAGTATGAATGTGAGATGAAATGAAGATCTCAAAGGGCTTCATGGAGAAACTTAATGCCATTTCTTTTTGCTCCTGTATTAAGTTTTGTTATTGTCGTTAGCCTGGTTTTCAAAATCTTATGAGAGCTGGTTTTGGTCAAAAAGCTGAACACAGTTGGAGTCCTTTACAGCAATTTCTTTTAAAGAAGGGAATCTATCCAACAGTTGCAGTTGTTCAGTTTTTAAATACAGACTCTCATTTTCTAAGTGTACTGCTGCTCAATGTCACTTAATGTCAGTTTTTAAGGAATGAAACTTATTAGACGTATCCCTAAGTCAGTCAGACTCATTCTGGACAAAATAATGAAATTTCTAATACAAGAAGCAAGACTAGAATGATGTTGTTGCATCTTCCGCTTAACTAGAGCAAAAATTGGAGGAATTTCCTTCCCCTTACAATAAAATATGTCTGTTTTGATTCAGAAATTGATAGTCTGTGTAAAATTAGACTGTATATTGATTTTATTATGTTTTACTTAAAATGAAATGTATTATCAAAAATGTATAGTCCGCCAGTCTCCTTAATATTCTACCTGCTGCATTTATTTCTAATTTTTTTGCCAGTCAATGACATGTGCGTGGTACATACCGATTATATCTTGCTTTCCTCACACACTAAGGCATTATTATTTCACAGCTCTTGAGCTTGTCAGTGCAAGCTGATTACTTCTAATTTTCCTTTTATAGGACAGCCTTTAGAGCAGTTTCTTTGTAAAGTGTAGAAATTCTAAATTAATGCTATGCTGTTGTCAGAGACTGGGAAAGGTGATCTGTTTTGAGACATCTTGGGGGCTTGGATTGTGTGTTAGGGGATGGGTCAGACCTTGCCCTGGTGAGGCAGTGCCCTGCCCCCCATAGCCCCCAGCCCCACAGTGTCTGTCAATCATGGCACACTGGAGGCAGCCCCCCCATGTCACCTAACCCATCCCTCAGTGGCTGAGAGACCAAAAGTCCCACCCAGGAAGAAGGCCCAGGATGGGCCAAAAAGGTTTAAGGAGGATCACCACGAGGGAAGCAAATTGTCCTTTAACCCTTCCTTCATCTTGGAGTTCTACACCACTGGAACCCAGGAGTTGATAGCTATATGTCCATTTTTCTATATCTTTCCTGTTTTTCCATTTTTCTCCCTTTCTTCTTCTTTTTCTTCTAACTCTCTCCTCACAGAACATAACACTGAATGGATTATAAGCTTTTCTATGTTCTATGGGCTAGGTCTATGCTGTGATATGTGATGTTATGTTATATTTACTCTCTTTTACCAATTTTCCTTGATATTCTATAGTGGGTCAGTAAACTTTTGTGTGTTTTTTACCTCTTGACAATATCTGATTGGGATCTTCTCCTTTCCATCTCCCCAGATCAAAAGGATCTTTGTTTAGCCCTAGGTCTGAGTGACCAGGGTGTAACAGCTGTTCTGTTCCACCTATTGTGTTTTCTTTACAAGTTTGCACCATTTCCAAAATTTAATTTCCTTTTTAGGGCATGCAATGCTTTCTTGCTTCTGAAAAGTCTGATGACATTGACAACAAAAATATGTCAACTGTACTTTAAGAAATAAAGGAAAATAAATACTGGTTTTATACTTGGCTTTAATGGTATTTTTTAAGTTTTGATCAGTACAGTTTTTCGTAGTATTTGAATTTTAATTTGAGATCTCACTTGGAAAATATCTGTTTCTTCAATTTCTATCCATTCATCTAGACTTAAGTAATTTTTTTCTCATGGTAAGATATCTGAAAAAACATTTTAAGAAGTCATTTTGGGGCATAGCCTCCAATACCAAATTCTATAAGTCTGAAAGCAAATTAAAAAAAAGGGAGTCTTCGGTTTTGATTTATACCTAAAAACACAAACAAGTCATGATGCCTCTAGACACATTGCCTTAGAGAAAAGGTCAGTGAATGATATATTTCTGTTCATCCTTAAACTGATAATACAAGAGGGCAGGAGAAACTGGTTGGCAAATAAAAAAATAAAAAGTTAAAAATTAGAAAGTATTTTATATATCAGCATGCCATTGCGAGGGTATGACTTAAAGTCTGATTCACAAAAAAAAAAAGTAATGACAACTAGAATTTTAGAAGGATTTAAGTTTCTATATATTTTTTATACAACATGGTGTGTGCATAAAATAAGAGAGACAAACAACTTCGTTTCTTGAATACATTAGTAATGGCTACCTCAATCAAAAGCAAGTAAGAACAAGGGGAAAAAACTTGTATTAAATCTATAATTCCTAAAATATTTTCTCATGTTTACAGCAGAATTTCTATATAAAATTTCATGTAAGGGCTTTAAAATTTTGCTATCTTGAAATTTATTAAAGCTGTACAATAATAAAAAGTAAAATAAACATCTAGACAAAACAGCTTTACATCAAGAATGAAGCAGTGTAAAGTGGCAGAATGGAGGTCTGAAAATTAAAGGCATCAGTATTCAGCTGGACTGGGCTTCTCATCAAGGTTAGAGTCTATTTAATGGGGCATAGAATGTTTACTTATTGTCTTAGTTGTGTGTAGCTTTCAAGAAACCATTTTTTTCACATTATTTTAGCAGAGAGATGAAACGTGGAAGAAGATATTAGGATTGATATTTATTATTGCACTGTCACAGCCTCCCGTGAATTTTGATTCATCCTCAGTGTGTGTGCCTTGAGGTCTCAAGTGGATCAGTTTTAGGGGGAGAGGAACGCAAATGTTTGTCGTCCTTCGTTGTGTAATACTGTGATCACAGCCAAGGGTATGCAGAATGACATCTTAAGGAAGCAAAGGGGAAATTCTCCAGTCATTCCTTTACTGTCCAACCCTAAAGAGAGAAAGATATTCAGTTGTTGCATCTACTAGTTGCTATATTGTCTCTGCTATACTCAAGGAAGTTTAATGACAAATGACAGGAAAATCAATATGATGCTCTACAATTGCATTTAGTAGAGAGACGAAGTTGTATTTGTTTTCCTAAAATAAGTCTGGAAGCTATGTTCCAAATAAATAAATTTGACATTTTTAATCATTGTCAAAATATCCTGCATGCATAGGTCCTGTGTAGCAATCTGTGATGATTTGAACCCTTCCTTTTTCCTGTGGAATCCATCCCTCATTCGTTACACAGGATGAAGAACAGCAACCAAGCAAGGATGAAATAAGGCTGTACAGGACAGGGCCTAGCATCTTTCCTAACAAAAGATGGAAGGGATCAGGGTAGAAAAAAAATCTGGAAAGCAAGAAAACTTCTCTGGCAGAGAATCTGATGATTTGGACACTCTAATGCCCCTGATTTAATCCCTTTCTGTCCCTGCCTGTTTTGTGAAATTTCCTGGTAATCAGGGCAAGTCTAGTATTTTTTTGCCTGTGTGCTCATCAAAAGTACATTTTTTCATTTCATTGTAAAATTTTGAGTATTTTAACAGTAAATATTTTGAAGACTGCATGTCCTCTGAACTATCAGGACATAAGTATCTTAAATTGAATAACTAATGCTAATTGCAGCAATGACTCTGTGTTCCATAGATTATAACACCATCACCTCACAGCAAAAGTGACCAACAAAATCCATAATGATAATTCAGAAAATACGTACTGATAAATATCAAAAGCTTACAAAAAGTTAGCAATTCTGTTCTCATAGCAGGTCATAAATAGTACAGATCTAAAAAAAAAACTAAATGTTAAACAGTTGTATATTCTGTGCTGATTCTGCAAGCATCAGTCATGTACTAAGGTAGTTTTGCAAGAAAAAGTATTTGTATTATATTATATACAGTGTAATAACAGCATAAAATATATATAACATATAATACAGATTTAATTAAAACTGAACCATAGAAATTTGTAACAAATAAGTGGAATTTAAGTACCACAGGGAAACCTGCTTCAGGCAGTTCGATGTCAGTATAAGACCTGAAGTGTTCCTAAGAGATATACACTAAAATGCCAGTGGAGTCACTGGGGGAAAAAGCGATTATATCGATCTTAAACAACAACAACAGCAACAACAAGCATAGTTAGGGCAGCACTGTGCAGAAGTGCCTGTCTTTCTCTAACTACCTTGGAATCTGTAATTTGAGTCTTTGTCTTATCACAAGTGTAATCTGTGAATTCATGTGCTGCATGTCTTATTCTGATAACTTAATCCATTTTACAGATTTTAGTTGTTTGAAGACAACAGAAACAGATTTGCTGGATTGATTCTCAGAAAGTTTAAGCCAGTACTTGTTCATAATGTTTCCAGCATGACCAAATTTCCCAAAAAAATAAAAGGGAAATAAAGAGCAAAATGATTAAGCAATGAGAAGAACTTTATAAAAGTAAAACAGTGTTTTATTGTATTACACTGGAAGTGTTTCTACTTGGTAAAACATAGAAGTTTTTTCCAATTACAGAAAATTTTCAAGACTTCAGAATGTTTTGTTTTCTGAATAAGAAATAATGGCTACAATTTTGACTTTGCATAAATAAAGCCAAAATGAAAAAATGAAACAGTTTGTTTGGAATACTGCAAAGACTATAACTTGCTTCACAACAGAATTTTTTTTTTTTAATTAAAAAATCTCCCAGTATGCATACAGATTGGTTTAAAAGATATCAATATAGAATACTTTTCAAATTTTTCTTTTAAAATTTGAGTCAAAAATTAAATGGAAATAGACTTTCTTCTGAGAATATTTTATTAACAATAAAGCATTTCTACCATAAAGAGAAGATGCTAAGAGCAGGAACAGACACGTAATGCTTGCAAGATCTCTGTTGTGATTGTAATTAATGTATCTTTTGGCAGATGTGCATAAATCCTGATACTTGTGCTTCTCTTTCTTAGGATATCCCATTTCTCCTCACTGTCTTTTTCTACATGGCGTGTTGGGGAGGCTTGCTATTGCAGATCTGATGAACTAGAGTAAGATGGACTGGAAAATGAGGAATACACTAAATAATATTTGATTCCTGTTATTCTGCAGAGGAAAATGAATGTTCCAGTGTTCAAATAATTTCTGGTTAATTTTCTGATACTGACGTTTATTTTTAGTTCAAATAAAAACCACTGCTTTGTTTTGTTTTGTTTTAGTGCTTTATTCCTCATAAACACTTATGAATATAACAGTCTTGCTCACGACTCAAACCTGAAAACAGTGTTTCTGTGATCAGCACAGCTGGAGAAATGATCTGTATTTTCCCAAATGCTTATATGACTATCATTATGGACTCCCATAATTTTTTTTTTCCAATGATTCAGTATTAATGTCATCTAGACTTCTGCTTTTACCTTCTTTTAAAATAACAAACACATTAAAGTCCAATTGTCAAAGACTTGGTATCTTAAATCTTCTATCTCAGAAGATTTTTTCATCTGGTAGCAAATTTTCTTCCAAGGCTCAATTTAAATACCTCCTGCCTGGCGCAGGCATATTGATGTGGAAGTGCTAGCTGGAAATTTCAGAGAGGAATACCACAATAAATCAGTGTCACATATAGAATCATGGAATCACTGAGGCTGAAAAAGAGCTTTAAGATTACGGAGTCCAACCATTAACCCATCACTGACAAGTTTGCCACTAAACCATGTCCATAAGCACCACGTCTACACATCTTTTAAATACCTCCAAGGGTGGTGACTCAACCACTTCCGTGGGAAGCCTGTTGCAATGCTTGACAACCCTTTCCATGAAGAAATTGTTCTTATTATCCATTCTTAACCTCCCCTAGCACAACTTGAGGCTGTTTCCTCTTGTCCTGTCATTTCTTACTTGGAGAAGAGACAAACCCTCAGCTGGCTACAATCTTCTTTCAGGTAGCTGTGGACAGCTCCAATAAGAACTAAACAACCCCAACTCCCTCAGACACTTCTCAGAGGACTTGCCAAGAACTTGACCCTTCATCAGCTTTGTTGCCCTTGTCTGGAAAAATTCCAGTACCTTAATGTCTTTGTTGTCTTCACATTTGCAACCTCCAGTCAACTGACACCTCTGCAGTTAGCCAGAACTGCTGGTAAATGATGGAGAGTGGCTTGGAGAGCACATTTCCCAGCTCCCTCAGTGCTCTTGAGTGGATCCTGTCTGGCCCCATAGGTTTGTGTGTGTCGAAGTGATGCAGCGTGTCTCTGACCATTTCCCTTAGATTATCGGGGTTTCATTCTTCTTCCATCCATCTTCCAACTCAGTGGGCTGGGTACCCTGAGAAAAAATTGTTGACTATTAAGTACTGAGGCAAAGAAGTCATGAAGTACCTCAGGCTTTTCCTTATCATTTGTCACCATTTTCTCTCCATATCCAATAAAGAATGCAGATTCTCCTTAACCCTCTTTTTGCTACTCATGTATTTATAAAAACATTTTTATTGTCTTTTACAGCAATAGCCAGATTAATTTCTTGTTGGGCTTTGCCCCTTTTAATTTTCTCTGTGCACAATCTCACAACATCCTTGTAGTCCTCCTGAATAACTGATCTGCCCCCTTTTTTAAAGTCCATTAACTCTCCCTGTTTTCTGAAGTTCCAGACAAAGCTCTGTTTTCCCAGGCCAGTTGTCTTCTCCAATGGATAGATTTTGGCACATGGGGATGTCCTGCACCTTTAGGATTTATTCTTTAAGCACATCAAGCCTTCCTGGACTCCTTGGATCTTCAGGACTTCACCTATGCTATAGTACAGTCCCTTTGCTCCTCTCAAAAAGAAAAGAGTATACATCCAAGGCGGTGTTCTATTTTGTTTTATTATAATTATATATAATGTTTTTGTGAAAAATTATTTTCTGTTGGATAATACTATAATACAAGCTATCTAATCATAAACATAGACGTAAATCCTGCGACACTTCTAAAACTAGGTTATGGGATCAGAATAAAATTGAAATCTTATTCATTAGCATTGCCATCAGCTTCATATTCTGTAAAATACATCAGAATCTGGCAAATTGTCTAAAACATAAAAGTACAATTGAATAATAATGTCAGTTATTTTTCTCTTGATAATATGTTTTCAGGCATTGAATATAGTTATATTTATGTATATGCACAGAACTACATACAATTTTGTAGCTGGACAAAAATGTTATAAAGAAACTTAATATTTCATTGCTTATCTTTAACAGAAGAATAATGTGGCTTTGACTTTTCTGTCTTATCCTGAAAGACATGATGGAATTATTGCAATTATAAAGGCAATTTGGCAAAGAAAAACATCTAAAAAAGCAGATGAAATTCTAGACTGTATCATTCAAGCTATTTCCAGTTGACGAATGGAGATGTGATTGAATTGTGATTGTGCAAGCTTCAGTTGGAATATATATTCTATGAGCAAAACAAAAATGACATCAACTGCAAGGGAAATTGCTGTATTAGTGGCATCGGAAAACTCATCAAATAAAAAGAAACTGAAAAAAACTTTGGCTCATCTAACTGAGCCAAAAGGAATTTTCTCTCCAAAACCATCAAGGTAAATGCCAAGACACCAGAGATTCTAAACAGCAGTAATGATTATTATTAATATTACAATCAAACTGAAAAAAAATAGTAAATGTGCTAGCCTGAAAGTTAGAAGAAAGGGGTCTAACCCCTAGGAGAATACAGTTTCAAAATATGAGTCCAACAACAGGAGGGAAAATTAGAACTCTGCAGTACTTAGCTTCATAAATGTACATTTATATAATACAGTTTTCTGTCATAATAGATATCTATGAACAGCAATGCAGGAGGCCAATTAAATTCTATGCCCTATGTTCCAAATGTGAAACTGCAAAAAAGTGAATCTATTATTGCCTGTTACAGTCCATCAGCTACAGGTTCATAAAAATATGTCTCTCAGAAGAGACATGCTGTAGTTGGGAATGACATGTTTTTATTGCAGTCTTCAGCAGTGGGAGTGAATTTCACAGTACTTGAAAGAAATTAAGCATATTGGAAGAGGAAAAGAAATTGATCCAGGATAAAAATCTGTTAAAATCTGTTTGTGTGGTATAAAATTAAGAGTATATAGTACATAAATTCTCTAGCATTTCCCAAAATCTGCTATACCAATATGTTCTAGTTCAGCTTTCCAGTTAAATAATTTCTATATACTTTCTAAAGCACATTAAGTAAATTATAACACATTAATCTCTCACTCTCTTGTCAACATTAAAATATTGTTAAAATATATTATTTTTTCATTCAATTTTCTGGTTTGTGTCCATTTTCTTTTGTATTTGTACTACTGAGTCCTTAGATCTTCACAATCTTCAAGAGCAGATAAATTGTTATCTCCCACTTCAACCACTTTTACTGTTTAACTATTTTATTGCATATGAATCTATCAAAAATGTATTGGTTTTGCTTTGGATTTAGGAACTGACTAAACAATTTGACATATCCCAAAAAAGTACAAAGGACATGAACAATACACATGTTGCCTTCTACATAATTTGGAGTATTTAAAAGTTTTTAAATAGGCTTTTGATTTTAACATTTGTTTTTAAAGCTTGAAAACAAAAGTACTCAGTCAAAAGTCAAACAAAAACATGTGTTCAATAGTAATAAACAATTGTTCATTACTAAAGGAAATGCTCCATGTCAAAAAGGGTAGCAGTTTTTTGTGTAATTTTGTACAACTTCAACACAAAATGTTTTGGTGTGGTGAACAAAGACAAGAGTTATTTATTTAAATATACGAAACTAAAACAAGAAGACACTTACAAGAAACACTTACTAGATAATTTTATACTATACACAGCAGATTTTTATACTATAAGAGCATATTTTACCCTGTACTTCCATGTTATATTGAGCTATATGAATTGCAGATTATGTCCAGCTGCACAGCAGAGAGCAGTTAATAGACAGATTTTATTCTGATAATACAAACTTCCAAGGTGATTGTTTTTGTTTGTTTAGAACTTCATTTTTTTCCCAGAAACTCGAATTAAATGCATGTTTTAAGCTTCCCCATCTATCTGCACCTGCCATTTTTCTATAATGTACTTGGTGGAGACACTAAAGAGAAGCAGGGTTGTTACTGTTTTAAATATACTGTTACTTTGATGCAAAACACAGCTTTTAACAAGAACAATGCTATCTGTACATCACACAGTTGCCAAAAAGTAAGAGATTGTATGTCTTAACAGCAGCTTCAGCTTTGTGAATGTCTGAGTGATTTTCTTTCTCAGTTGGGAATAAGGATCTATCTCATGATCAGCTCTGAAAACGTATAAGGAGGTCAGAGCTTTTCTTTCTTTTGCTGGAAAGGTGAATTATATACTTTGCTAGAACTAAATCTACTACAACTGTGATTTCTTCATATATTTCCTGCTGGTTATCTTAGTACATTCTGCTTGGCTCGCTCAGCATTATGCATATCTGGTTTTGTCATGTTTGCTAAAGGTGGTAGTATCACCTCTGAGTGTGATCTAGATTGTGCTTAGAATGAGATAATATAGATTAAACCAACAATCTTTTAGAGCATGGTGTATTAGTTTATGTCTATCTCCAAACCAAACAGCTTTCCTTGCTCTTTAGTTAAAAAAAATGTAGGGGGCATAAAATTTATCACTACATGAAAAACCTTAGGAGATACAATATGTAGAGCTAGAGGAAACACACATTTATTAGTGCCACCAGGTGAAGAATACTTGCTCAGAGAATATCAGAAAAAGTTAAGCTGAATAGCTAGAAGTAATTAACCCATCTAAATGACAGCCAGCTGTCCACAGCATGAGTACTTTCCCCAGTTTTGGGCCCATAGATAGTTGCGCTCCAGTCACAGGATTCATCCTACCAAGTTTCAGTAATTAAAATAAGGTCATAACTTTTTAGCAGCATGGTGGCTTCAAATTCCTCCTGTTTATTGCTCATGCTGAGTACATTGGTGTAAAGTCTCCTCAGGTGGGCTGTTGGCTGAGTCACCTTTCTATGGAATACCCCTTAATTCTTTTGAGATATTTCTGTGGTGTTTCCCTGTTGGCTTCTGTCGCCTCAGGAATCCCTGGCTCATCTCCATAAGGCTGAGAGCGTTCTCTGGTGTGGCCAATACAGTTCAGAGTCACAGGCAGAGGACTCTTGCTAGCACCCAGTCCCTTCTAACTTTGCATCTCATCCCACAGCATTCCAGGGGCAAGCCTGATATTGTTCATCTCCCTCACATAAACTAGCATTTGGTTTAAAGCTCTGCCAACGAGCCCTGCTAGTTCCTGAGAAAAGACTCCCCTCCCTCCCTGAGAAAGGCGAGTCCCATCTGATGCCAGCAAGCCTGGGGCTGCATAGGCCATTCATTCCATTGTCAAAAACCCCAACATTCTGACGGTGACACCAGTCACGGATCCACGCATTAATACACTCAGCCCATCTGTTTCTTCCAATGCTTCTGCCTTCAACTGGAAGTATAGAGAAAAATATAATGTGTGCCCCAGATTCCATTATGAAATATCCCAAGGCCCTGAAGTCCTTTTTGGTTGCCCTCAGACTACATGTAGCCACTTCATCACCTCCTGCATGAAAGATCAGTAGCTGGCAGCAGTCTGAGGACTGCAACAAGCTAGGAAGTCTCCTGGTGATGTCCTTGACCCAGGTCCCACGGAAGCAGCAGTTCTCCCAAAGGGTTGAGCCCGGTTGGTATATCAGGCCCTCTGTTAAGCTCTCTCTGCCCACAGCAGAGGAGTGAAACAGGATGATCTTTGAAAGTCTCTTCCAACCCAAACCATTCTATGGTTCTGTGATAAGTGGGAGCAAGTTCAGCCCAAAATCACAGTGATGTTCGGGAAACACTTTCTCTGTGAGGAAGGCCTGAGGAAGCTGAGCTTCTTCCGCTTGGATTAGAGATAACTTCTGGTAGACCATCTGAAACTACTAGAAGGTTATCAAGTATTTGGAGCCAGCATCTTCACAGTGAGGCATGACAGAAGGATTTTTGTCCAGGAGCAGAAGGCAATGTCATTTCTACTCTTCAATTTTTCCCTTTACACAGTCTCAGACTAATGACTCAGTCCTGTTGGCTGAACACATTAATGCTTTACTGCATACAGCTTTAAACAAGAAGTAAAATTCTGGTCTTCTGCTTGTTCTTTGAAGATACTAGATAAATGAGAGCCAGGTTATTTAGTGCTCTGGGATAAAGAAGCAAGATTTTAATGTATATTGAACCAAGTACATTAAACATGTGAAACCAGTCCAAACAATGGAAGACAAAATTTTCAGTAATCATATATGTTAACAGGAAGGTATGCCGCAGTAGTCCCCTGTAACTGGATTTCTCCTATTCTAAGTGCTTCATGCCGTAGTATACTTCATCAGTGTAGTCTGCCTGGAAAATGAAATACATATTAATAGAACTGACTATTAGTAGTGATTGCTTTTAGTAAAAGTTTACTGACATCAAATAAAAGAAATACTTAATTGGACTTAATCAACCGCTTCTGGATGTGTACTTTGCTGTCTACTTAGCGTTTATAACTAATGACAAGAATGTTTTCAAGGATACATACTCAGCTTGAATTAATACATTATCTGGTCCCTTATTATTAATCAAGAAATAAAGAATTTATGGTCTAAAGTATTTATAGCCTAAAAATCCGGTTGCTCTAGGCAATTTAGCTTAGGAAAAAAATGTAATGGTGAGTTTTTTCAAGCACATGGAGCAGAAACAAAGTAGATTAGAAAGTAACAAGATCTGATGTTGTGTTCCAGTTTGTTTTTTTCTTAAAGTTGATTCCCTCAATCCAAGAGGTTCAAGAGATCAACAAGAAGGTGGTGCCAACAACTTATTCAGACAAACAGATATAAGTACAGTACATCCTGAACTGCATATTTTTGCTACAGCTATTCTGTAAAATTATTATTATTTTATCCATCAAGTAATATAGAGAATGTGAATATTAATGTGAACATTGTTACAGTGTTATCCCACTGAGAATTTTGACTATCCAATAATTTAATTGCATCTGTTGAAGAGCAAAGCAGTAGTTAAAGAGTTTTCAGTCAATTTAAATATGAAACCAGAATGTTTTTCTGAACATAAAATAAAATCAGGTATACAAACATTATTTTAAATAACAACTAAGACAAACAAAAGTATGACATTTTCAGGAATAAATAATATATGAATAAATAGAAACTTTAGGAGAACATATTCAGTGCTGACATTGCTGTGAGAATATAAAAATTTATAAATTTGTATTCTCATAATTCAAAATTAAACAAAGGGTCTTTGCACCATCATTAGAATCATTGGACAATAGTACTGGGTCGAATTATTCAAAGGGAAGATTTAATTGAAGTTCCAATATTAATTTAAAGAAATGAAATTTTTTAAAGGTTTAGTGAGTTTGGACAACCTTTGTTCATGGTCAAGTGCATTTTTGTGTGAGGGATGAAAAATAGGAGGAAAAAATGTATTCTAATTTAGCTAGCAATAGGAATGAGATTATTAATATTTCTAAATCAAAAATAACAGTCATAAAGGTGTTAAAAACTATGAATATTTTCTGATTAGTTATTACACTATCTCCACAGTGCTCCAATATACTGTTTGAAATTATCTTAAAGAACTTCTGGTCAAAAGCAGCTAAAGCAAACCAATTCTGAGATCAAATTATGTGTCTTCCCAGACATGGCAAAGATGTAGATTCTATATTTCTTGTATTTCTAGTCAAATATTGGAAACATCTGAGTAGCTGACAACAGAATAATAGGGGCAATATCCCTTCTAAGTGTCTTCTCATCTATTTTTATTTTCCTTCTCCCATGTGAAGTAAGATAAGTAAGATAGCTGTGAAACTGTAAATTGCAGAGAAGCTGCTCAGGCCATGCCAGGAGAGTAGTCAGGTTTTTCTCTGCTTTGGTAACACACCTTCTGCAATCAGATTTAGCTAGTTCAGAATACTTGCGCACGAGCTGAAATTACACTTTATGCTGGCATTGTACCATAATCCCAAATAGAGTAGCCAAGTTGTTAAACAAGTTGCACTTGTAATTTGCGCTGCTTAACCTGTGTCTCCTTCACAGTGAGATCACTCTGAAAATAGGGCTGAAATTCAGGCTGCGTCTCAAAGCATTCATGTCTAGGTGTTCACAGACAGGAGTATGTGTGGGACCTAAGTGAGCTGTGAGAGTCAATTCACCACCAACCAAATGGAACCAAGAGATATTCAGCTGACCAGAGAGGTTAGGGCTAGATGATCTTTAAGGTCCCTTCCAATACTTAACATTCTATGATTCTAAGATTTTGGAAACTGAGTCTACTGAATTCCATTAACTCCAGTCCTGATAGTACCAACATAAATATAAACCATCTAAACATCCTTCCAAGAAAGGAAGGAATATGACCTCGATACCATAAAGTCTCGACCCACCCCCTTTTAGGCAACCATATCACATCCAGATATTCTTAATATGGACAGACTCTTTTGACTCCTTGTCACACTCTTCCCATTAGTTCTTATAGGATTATCATTTTTTCTTGTCTGTTATGTTCACTTGTTTGTTATGGTCCATGGAGATAAAAATAAAATAAAATAGCAGCCATTGTTAAAATAATTATTATTTTTTGAGTTTCAAAAGAAAGATGTTTTTCAGAGAGTTACTTCTTAATAGCTTTTGTAGTTATTTAATATGTTTGCTTCAACGTTTTTGCTTTACTTTAAAAACTACTCTAGACATACAAACTTTGACTGAAATTTAGCATTTCGAGGGTCATAGACTCCATTCTGTCTTCATGGCGGCTCATTAACAAATTTCAGACAATAATTAATAGCTAGATCATTTGATAGGACTTAATTATTATATTTTAGATAAAATAATTTAGAAAAAAATCTATTTAGCATCTGGTATGAACAAAAGTTCCTGAAGTTCACAAAACTTTAAAAGAATGCAAGATAGAAAAATGAATCCCATTATATCTTAGTCATAAGGGTTCATTTGTTTTAAAAGCTTCCTAGGTTTAAAAATTCAAAGGAAGTATGTACATTTAAATTAACAACACTGAAATAGAACCATCACTTGAGGGCAATATCTGAATAGGAAAACAAAAGCAAAAAATCCTGAGTTTGATAGGCAGAAGAATAAATGAAGATACAGGTAAATAATGAGCAATCTGAGTTGCTGAAACCCAGTCTCATTTCTCTCTGTATGCTAAAGGCAGCTGGAGGAAGGTATAAGCTTTTTTCAGTGCATGGTTTGATTTTGCTTCCTTACTTTGCTTTCTTGGCATACTGCTTTCTAGAAATATAGCTAGTCATTAATAACATAAAGCACACTTTACAAGTGGCTTTCTTGCAATATAGACATTTATAAAAGAATTACAGATGGGAATGTATACCTAATGGGATTTCTTCATCATTATAAAATTATCCCAATCTAAGCATTTCACAATCACATCATTATGATTGTAGAACACATGGGAAAATCAAGTGTAGCTATTATGATAGCAATCTTTACTAACATTAGCTTGTTCAAACCAAAATTGATGGATTGTCTCACTATGTAAGAAACACCTTTGTGGAAAGATTTACTGAAATAAGTTATTAGACAGAATTTCTCCTCCCTACCTGTTCAATTTGATAAAAAATATATTCAGTAGAGGGAGCTGCTAACAGAGACTCCATTACCTCACAGCTAATGTTAAATTTAACATTCGGGTTTGGTAGTAGCAAAATTTTCTGGATGTGAATTAATGTATCACGGTGCCAACTCTTCTTCTTTGTCCTAAAGATTTAAATTATACCTATACAATTTCAGGACTCTACAGCTACCATGATCAGTCCTGCAGAGAACAGTATCAAGCATGTTGGCACTCAGAGATATCTATGAATCTAATGTCTCTTTACTGGTATATGTAGTTTTTTACCTGCTTCCTTTGTCCTCCCTAACTAGCAGTACTGGGATATCTAGCTTTTGATGAGCTGAGACAAAATGAAATGCTTTCTCTACTTCTTTTCCTTTTTTTCTGTCATTGTTTTCCAAACCTTTTAATTAAAAAGCAATCTGGTAAAGCCTGATTACAAGTAGCTTTTTGGAGTCTGACTTCACGTTAACATAATGCCTAGAAAATCCCAATGTTCCTTATAAATTTGAGATTTTAGTACCATTAACTGTCTGAGGGCAGCCAGAAAGAGGTATGGATTTTCCATAAGCTTAGAAACCTTTATGCTCACTTAGGCTTATCTGTAAGGTTTATCTGGCTGCCATGAAGTAGCTGTGTATCTCGATAACAAGTTTCTGAATCCAATACATGATGGAGCGGATCTAATCTTCCATATCTGTAGAGGAAGAATAGAATTGCAGAATTTCTTCATGGAAAGGGTTTTCCAGCATTGGAATGGACTGCCCAGGGAGGTAGTGGAGAAACAACTGGATGTGGCACTTAGTGTTATGGTTGAGTTGACAAAGTGGTGGTTGGTCCAACCTTGAACTATGGCACTGGATCTGGGGAACGGTGTCTCTGGGCTCCCAGCTCCTCGCCTGAATCCCTCTTGGAGAAGTATTTTTCAGAAGGGCATAGAGTGACAAGACAAGTGGGAATGGCCTCAAACTGACAGAGGGCAGGGTTAGATGTTAGAAGGAAATTCTTTACTGTGAGACACTGGCACAAGTTACTCAGAGAGGTTGTGGGCTCCCCATCCATGCAGGTGTTCAAGACCAGGCTGGATGGGGCTCTTAAAAGCCTGGTCTAGTGGAAGGTGTCCCTGTCCATGGCAGAGAATTGGAACCAGATGTTCTCTAAGGTCCCTTCCAACCCAAACCATTCTGTGATTCTGTGATCTTGGAAGTCTTTGCCAGCACAAGTGATTCTGTGCTTCTGGGAGGAGCTGTACAATGCAAATTGTCAATCTTAATTTTCATTAGGCACATTCTCAGATATCCTCTCATTTCCTCCCTCATCTCCAGAATACAATTCGTTAAACAGGTAGATGGCCCATAAGGACAGTCATTGGAGACCTGCAAGGGATGAACTACTGCAGCTACTGCCCTCTCTCCAGAGCAGCAGCTGGTCCTTCTCACCAGCATACACAGCAAGGAAAAAGGATAGCATAATAATTGTGATCTTTACTAGTGCCTTTGGAGAACTCCAGTTTCCCTCCTCTGTCATAGACCTTAGGCAGCAGCAAACCTGTTTATGATCCTGAGTTTTCTAGTTAACAATTTGTGTATAATGAAATTTGGTCAACAACCAACACATATTGTTTTAATACACTTATTAGAATGTTAAGGAACTCTAATGTTGTGGTGATGGAAGATCATAAAATAATCAAAGCAGTTGCTTTGTTTTATCAGAAAGAACTATAGGGATTCTTTTAGCAGTCTGCCCAATGTCAAGACTTCAAATCTTGTTAGCTTCATGTTCACATCTTTTTTTTTCTCTTGTACTAAATCTTTTATCTCAGTTTTTCTTAGCTTTGATTATTCAATAGAGCAGAAACAGAATTCCTGTAACGAAACCTGAAATCATGAGTATGAGGCAGAAAATCAAACTTGACATCATTATATAAGGTACATAAGAAAGCAAATTTTATGCAGCCAGGCAATTCCAGATGAGCAAACTTAAACCAGCATTTTAATGCCATAGACATGTGTTATTCAGTGCGATAGACTTACATATGATTATTCTTATCCACCCAGAGGTCAGCTGGCTTGCTGTCATAATTGCTACACGAGTACCTTTACCGCATGGCAGTTCATGCCTTATGGCAAGGAAAGCTTTGATCAGAATCCCTGGAACCTGTGTTCCGTTAAGTCATTTTCTCTCCTTTCAAAGGGAGTTCTAAGGAATTTATCAAGCTATATGCCTTAACTGCTTAATTCTATGAGCTATATAGAACTCTTTCTAAAAAGATGCTGACAATGATGATTATAAATTGTTAATATGTTATTGTGCATATCACGGTATCTTTAGCCATATATTGTTAGATCATTATTAAAGCATGTTATAGGACAAATGCTCTCTGAAGGGCAAATGCTCTCTATAGGACAAATGTACCACTCTGAATATCAAATCCAAACAGACACGGTGGACCCATTATTTCCATTTGTACTGAAGAGGAAAATATATTCTATAACATTATGTGGTTTACCAGAATCACAAAACAACCTGAAACAAGATGGACTGTCTGTGGTTGTCAGTAGTTTTCCTGATGTTTCAGTCTTTTGCATATAATGAAATATTGTCCTGTCTTTCTAAAAAATGAGCCACTTGCACTTTCCTTTGGGAAGGCAGCAAAATTTAATTATTTTTTAATTTTTTTTTTCTTTTTTAACTGATATTTACACATATGGAATCCATTATCATGAATAATAATTTGTTTAACAGACTTGACCAATTAACTATGATCTGTGTGTGGAGCACTGCTGCATTTCCAGTATGAAAACGTAGCCTGTGCCTTGCTGTGATTATCTCCACCTTGCTCTAATACAAATTCATTCCTGTTTTTATTCTATTTTTATCACAATATAACTTGAAAGACTTGCCTTTTACCATCCTGGTGGAAGAAACAATTCTGTCAGACTACAGATTTTTTCATCAAAACCAATAGCTTCCTTTTACTTCAACTTTCAAGACCCATGGTCCTGTTTGTAAATGTGAAGGATCTTGTGACTTTTGTTTTTATCTGTAGCTCTCTTTTTGACCTGATATAATTATTGTCTTTTTTATTTGACGTTTCAAGGATAATGATCGTAATTTCACAGATCACCATTTGGTGGATAGTGTGTCTATTCAGACTGAACAAAGAATGTGTTTCTACATGAATTATATCGGTTACCAGTGCATAGTATTTGTTTGTGTGACTGATTGAACAGCAAATTTTGTAAGAATGAGCAGCTGCATGGTATAGAGGAAAAAAGCAAATGCTAAGTGAGTGTTTTCCTGCAGATTCTCATAGATCTTTACATTCTTTTTGTGTTTGAAGAAGCCAAAGAAAATGGTCTTCTGTCATGAACTGGTGGTGGGCCTTTAAAAAACCCAGCTATATCTTCTACTTTGCTTGTCTAGCTACTGCTGCTTGTAGAAGTCTCATACTTTTTCTTACTCAGCTTTGTTACCAGATGCCTTATGTTTGATTATTTTTGGATTGTCAGGAGTCAGCTAAGCAGCAATCTCATCTCTTTTGTAGCAAATTCATAGGCTTTGTACAGCAACACTGCCTAAATACCTACAGAACTCTGAAACCATGACTTTGTGCAATCTCTAGCAAAACCACAAGCTGGGAACTGTCTGGCTGGGGATCAGCTTTCAGAAAAGGCTCCAGGGGTTCTGCCTGACAGCAGGCTGGGAATGAGGCAGCAGGTAGCATGTCTGCATGAATCCTTCATCTGGAGGCAAGGGAGGTCAATACTGGGCCATATTAATAGGAGAACAGTCAGAAGGTCAAGGGAAGTGATTATCTCCCCCAAGTAACATCTGTTAGGTTACATGTAGAGTTTTGCACTCCCATCCCTCCTCAGTACTAGAAAGATGTGGATAAATTGGAGCAAGTTCAGTATAGGGTCACCGGGACAGGACAATCAGAGGCCAAAACACTTTCAACTATGAAGAGAGGTTGAGGGTACCAGGCTTGAGAGAAAAGCCCAGCAACCTTCTGCCCTACCTGTGGGAGCTGGTTCTTCCAAGGAGTGTGCAGTGGGAGGGTGGAAGACAATGGGCATGCAACAAGGCAAGTTCAGTTTGATATAAGGGGAATTCTTTTCCCATGAGGACAGACAGGTAGTGGAACAGGTTACCCAGAGAATTTGTGCAGACTTTTTCCATTCCTCAGGGTTTTAAAGACCCAGCTACATAGCTCTGAGCTGTCTCATCTCATAGCTGATCTTCCTTGAAGCCAGTAGTTATCCTAGAGACATCTTCAAGTTGCTCTTGAATTGTCCAGTGATTCTAATCTAGAGTAATGACTCCATGGATTGAAAGCCAAGAAGTTAGTTGATGCACACAGAACTATGGTAACAAGGAAATTGTGGCACATCCTGTGGGCAAAGCATTGACTGGGTGACAATAACTTTCATCTCCTTCAGCCTGTTTGCACCTGTGAAAGGAACCTGTGTCTGCTATGGTTGCATTCAGGCTAAATTATTTCAATACTGTGAACAATAGAAGTTCACCTACCTAAAGATTCTGCAATGCTTTAAAAGTGATTTTTGCAACTATACCATGCTGTCTTTTTTCAATAAATAAGGGTAGGAAAATTCAGGTAGCTCTTTTAGCATCTTCTTGCCCATTATTATACTTTAAAGAATTGATGGATACTTGCCGATTGTTTCCGTTGCAATGCCACATCACTGACTAGGCCTTGCAGTCAAACTGTTAACATCAATCAGTGTTGATGAAGTTCAAACTCATCTTCTGGATGCTTCCATAGGACTTTTGACAAACAAGTCTGTGTGCTTACTTAGATAAAGCATGATTTACATTAAAGGAAAAAGAAAAAAGAGAAAGTCTACAATATATTGGGCTTTTCCAAGAAAATAGCCTTGTAATTATTAATGCAGAAAGCAGGTAAAATGTTCTGTCTGTTAAATATTAAAAAGTATATAAAAAATTCCCATATATTCAATTCTAAAACACTTTGAATATTAATTCACAGTAGAAAAATCAATTTAAACTCTCAAGATCAAGAATACTGCTAATATTTCTTTTACATGACTTTTTTCAGTGTCTGGGGAACAAAAGATTTACTTTCTTCTTTCTACACTGGCAGATTTTTTCCTTTGATAAAATTTGTACTCAGACAGAAAAAAAACTTCTTAAAACAACATACATGCACAAATTCAGCATGAATAGATATAGTGGGCTAAATAGTGCCTCGATATGCAGTGGACAAAACTTTTTTCTAATTGTAGATCAACTATATAAAGAAGTACTTGTTCAAAATAGAACTTGTAATGCTCCCTGTCATCCAAACCAGGAATCAGAATGTGATTTATTGTTTGACTTACTTTCTTCAGATAAACAAGATTAAATAAACACAATTGCACCGAGTTTAAACTGATTTTACTTAGAAAAGTCTATACAGATTCAGGCCATGGATCCCCTCCAAGTGTTTATATGCATTTGTGCAAAGTCATTTAATTTAATCAGAGGTGGAAAGTAGTGGTAGTCATGTTCTCTGATTTTTCAGTAGTTAATTTTACTGGCTTCACTGGATCTGAAAAAGTCTCAACAGACATCTTCAACAGCAGAATGGTCCAGAACATATTCTCACCTCCCAGAAGAAAGCTCTAAAGCCCAAGAGGTAAACTAGGCTGGGATGTAAAGGGCATTTTATTCACTCTTGTTTGATATGGGCTGCTACTTAACAGAAAGTGTTAAATTAAATAAGGAAGAGTGTGTCTCTGAGTATAAAAAAGAGGGGTTTATTTTATGTTGGTGTTATCTGATAAAATACATCTATTTGCAGTATTACATGCCGTTGTAGACATTACCTTTCTTTTCATCTCCTTCACCTGTGCTGTGGGTGTTAAATGGACACCTGATGGTGTACAGGGGATCCAGGACAGATTTTCTTTCACACATCTAGACTTGCAGATCCAGTTCTGAATCTAGTGTGATTCCAGGCTGCATGCCTGGAATATTTTAATATTGTAAGCACCTCACTTGGGATTGTGAATTTCACTGTTATGACCAAGCTTCGTCACCTTTCTTTTCTGCTTGGCCTTGACTTTGATCATCTCCTGCAGTCTGTTGTCATCTAAAACACATTTTTGCACTGTGAATGTATGGATATGAAAAAGGCACTGTGGTAAATCTGTCTACTCTTCAAACTCCCTGCCCAAAATAATTTTCAGCTTGGAATAGTTTAAGAAGTAAGCAGTAGTCTAAGAAATATTTCACAAGAAATATCTGGACGTTACATTTCTCTGGTAAATATGTAACACGTAGGCTTCATCTATTTGCAAAATCTTAATAAGTTCATGAACAGACCTATAAAACTAGTTAGTGTAGAAGTTGTTTGCATTTAGTGATCAAACAGCAGCCTAATAGTCCTGTCTTCCTAAAGTCAGATGGGGGGAATAACAACTTGGTGAATTGGGTTGTTGAAAAATTTGTTTTGCTTCTTGTTTGTTAAAAAGAGATCAGTTGCATCTAATTTTCTTTCTTTAAACATACTTTACATGTCACTTTACTGATGGTCTCCTATTACATATATTTTGAATTTCATATACATGTGTATTTTAGCTAAAGGAGCTGCATTTTCTTACTTTTTAATTTTTTTTTTTTTTGAGATGTATAACTAGGAAAAGGTGAAGGGATCAGAACTGATGACAAATGGATCTGACTGTAAATCTAGGATATATATTTATTTAAGCCACATAAATAGATTAAAATTAGAAATATAAACAGGTGTATACATTCTATATACCTGCAAATATACATGTTTATGATTCAGGGTGTTAGAAAAGTACATAGAAATGTACTAATTTTTTAATAAATGCAGGACAATAAAAGATTCGTTACATCATAAAGGATTTAAAATAACTTTTGAGGTAAAAGAATATTTAGCTCACTGCTTAGTCTGAGTTTGTTGATTGATGCAATAAATTGAATGCTGAAATTAAGATCTGTGTCTTTCCTCTCATCCTAAAAAAACAACGGGATTTAATAACACAGACAAAGAAATTTAAGTGCCCCAGAATACATTCTCTCCTCTTCATAAATGCTAGCTAAATTATATGGGTCTGTCCTACACTAAAATACCTGTCATGGATTGTTACCTCCAGATCATTCAATGCTGTGCTCACTGATTATTGAATAGGATGAGTCTTTATTTTCACATGTACAATTTCATCATTAAATAAACGGCTCTTCCATAAACTACTCCAAACTTTGTAGTCATTCTCAGTCTTTCAGTATTTCAAGTCATCCTTCCTTCAGTAGTTAAAATAGTTTAGGAACAACTAGTTTGATATCTTTATCATGGAAGAGTTACTTTGCAATTTGTGTTCATGTTGGGCAATGCCAAGCAAACATATTAGCATGGGAAAGAAGTCATCTTCTGTTGTCTAAGAGCAGGATGATATACTGTGTGTGAATAAAAGATTAGCTGCTTGTTTTGTGCTTGGAGTAAATACAAAAAAAAATAACCAATGGGATTTTTTTGTAAGTAGCAAAATGATAAAAATTGCTTTTATTGATTTTAAAGGAATGGTAAGTGAGGATGCTGTGGTAGTAGATTCTTAGTTCTTTGTTATGATTCCCAGCTATAGATCCAAATCATGCTGTAGACTAATGCTGAATACTGTCTGCTGAGAGTTCAGGTATTTATGGATATTTGATTATCAATGAATAGTAAGTGTCTGAAAATATTAATGACCACATAATTCTTGACTGTCTGGAATTACTTACTGGTTAAGCACAGTAGTTAAAAAATGTCTAACTTTCAGAAACAACAGCTTGAACCATCCCTGCAAAGGACTGAAAATCCCTTCTTCAGTCAATGTGGCCTCTTCTCCAAGTAACATCTTGATCCGGTAGGGTTTGGAACTTGTTGGGCTACTTAAGTGTGAATGGCATGTGTAACTAGCCAAATTTTCAGTCAATGAGCTCATCTGAGTATGGAGTGTAATCAGGTATGTCAGAAACAATAATCACTAAAATCTGTAATGCCCAGACACCAGTCAGAGTAGTATGTGCACCTGTGTCATTTTAAGAAGCCAGATTTATATAATGAAATCCCCCTGTTCTCTAGAAATCAGTGTGAGCAAAAACTAACAGCTTAGAAAGCCCAGCTTCCTCACTGATATAAACTAAATTAATGTGCAATGACTGGTACAATAACTGTACCCTACTGCTCTGGAGATGTACCATAAAAGCCTGTAATTCTACACCCCTCTTCAAGCTCTGAATACGTTATATCAGGAGAGAGCTTTCTCTATCACAAAAAGACAAGCATTTGATTAGAAAACTTGTGGTTTGAATTCTTTTTGACAAAAATCAACAACAAACCAGGCATTGCTGCTTGTTTCAATCGACCTCAGGATCACCCAGTTTTATAAATGTACCACAGTCATGAAGAATGACACTGTACAGTGCTGACTGCAAGAGAAAGAGCTAAGTAAAGCTCTGTTAAAAATGTATGTTTTACAGATTAAAGAGCATTTCAGTGCTAAAATGGGAAAACAGGTTACTGACTAGAATGGAGTAGAGACACATGATTTGCGAAAGATCAGTGAACTTGTTTAATTCATTTCCCTTGATCCTTAAAATCAGTGGGTTTTAATATAATAGCTAGTAGATTTGGACCTTTCTAGACTGGTCTCACTTGAATCACATTGTTAACTAATGTAATTTTATAAAAACAGGGTGGAAACAGTTTAAACAGATCAAAAACATGGCTCGGTGCTGATGTAACATAGATTACAATAGACTGATCATTGTTCAAATATGTAACTGAACCCCATTGTTTGACCATGTGAAACTTTGGTAGTGGCAAGTATGTTATCAAGAGACACAAGAGGTGCCAAAATGAGCAAGCAGATGAAATAGATGACATAGATGAATGTCAGAATCAAAAGCTACTAAATGAGCCGTGGGAACAGATGGAGTATGAATCACTGCTGTTATGAGGACTTACATTCCAGGGAAAACATGAGTAGAAATAAAAAGAACAATTTTCAAATAAAGTTTTACAGCCTGTAAAAAAAAGCACAAAAAGAATAAAGAAAGATAAAGCAGGAAAAAGAGAGGAAGAAGAAAGTGTTGGATAATTGCATAATGACTAGTAGAACACAATATACAGCAAGGATGGAAAGAAACTTGGGCAGGCCTCTGAAGTGCTTTTAGGAGACTGAAGAAGTTGTAGGAATGTTTGTTTTAACTAGTTGTAAAACAGGAAAATGTAGCTGTGGACTAATAGTTAATATGAAGGGTCCATGCCTAGGACAGATATTATCAACTTCGTAACTAAGAGGTGTTGAGAAAAAATACTGCTAATATAAGTTAGGTTTTTTCCGATATTAAAATTTATCACAACTTACACTCTAACATTCCAATCATTGAGTGTTTGACTTCTTTACATTTAACAGGTTGGTCTGTGTTATACAGTTTATAATGCAAATGGATCCTGAAATTATGGGACTCAATGAATTTTACTATAAATAATAAGAAATACCATGATAAATCACATATGGTGAACAATAACTACCATCTACTACAAATTATGAGCAAAAAATTAGACACTGAAGGATTAATACAGAGCTATAAAACCAGAAATGTTTTGATGATATTTTGCTTTCTAAGTGCCTCATACGGAATCCTCTAAAACATGTGGTAAATCATGGCCTGTATTAAAGACTGTTTGAGCCCTAAACAATGTGGATTTCTTAGAAGAAGAACGCCAAGTATATCATACAAGCAATCAAAGAATCACAGCAATTGTATGCCAAGTTTTTGTGGGGCTCTAAAGAATCTCTGACAGGGCTTGGAATGGGAGAGGTGTCAGCTCTGCTATCACTATTTGAAACAGCTTTTCTCAGATTTGCACAAAACAGTGCCAGGAAAGCCTTCCTAGCATCTTTTCCATTTGTTTAGACTTTTTTTGAAAGTATTGATAGACTGTAATAGAGGCTTACATGGTCCTTGGATGCAATAATGATTGGTTTCTCAGAAGTACTTAAGAGAGAAGAATGAGACAGATGGGTAATTAAACCTCTAGTGATTTTTTTATTTCCTGGGATATAAAGAAGTTTACATAGCCTTTACTGCTGTCTCTGATATTCCCTTTCTTACATAACTTTGTCAGTTCTTTGATGTAGTTTTTCTTTTTGTTTGATTTGCTTTAGTTTTAGACTTTATCTTAAAGTAATGTCAATTCTATATAATTTTTCTGATTATTCTCAGCAAGGCTGTATAAAATACAAGAGTACCTCATGTATTAATATTAGATCCACATTCAGATTATAAATGTGTTTTCAATACCAATCTTTAATTTGTTATGATTAATGCACTCCTTTTTCTTGTAACTTGTCATTTTCCAAAGTTTTGCTCTCCATTCATTTTCTTACACCTTTTCTCCAATCTTCAGGATTAAGATTTATCAAGCAAAAGTACATTGCATTTTCTTAAATACAATTATCTATTTCCAGATCACTTGCCATATGTTATATATCTAATTTTGCATTTGTGGATTTATGTGTGTGTGTTTCATGTTATGATTCAGTTGTAATTAAAAAATATAATCAAAGTTGACTTTTTGCTCCTGCCTAGATCAATAAGGAGAATATCAAATAATCTCCATTCCAATACACTAACTCCAGAGAATAATGCTTCATTTCCTGTCATAGAAATCTCACAGGAATTACTATTCTACTATGAGGTAGTTTTTATTTCTGAGTGATATTTTCCTCTGATTCATATTAATTAACTATGTAACAATATAAGATGTCTGATTTTTTTTCAAATTATATCTATAGCAAAAAGTATGAATTACAGCTAAACTTACCACCCTAGCCTTTACTCTGAAATTCAGTGGTCTTACTGATTATATGTTACATTGAATAGACAAAGAGATAGGTACTGACGACTATTTTAAATAGTATAGGCCATATTCAATGTAAAGAGATCCTGAAACATATTAAAGTGATGTTTAAAACTTAATAGAAAGCTTGAGACATCAGGTTCAGAACTATTGAAACAAGTGACTGGAAATGGAATAGTTTCAGGGAATATGCTCATGATGTAAAAAATCCAGACCGGTAAAGTAATGGATGTTTGGAAATAAATCTAGATTCATTGCTTAGTGGCCTAGAGATAGCCAAAACCACATCATTTGAAGAAAGAGAAAATGTTTTACTTACCAAAAAGCTGGTGCACACACGAATTTTGCTTATTACTGTCCGTGGTTGTGTCCAAATGTACTGTACAGATACTAAAATACCAAGAAGATAGAAACTGATAAGCCAAAGAACAATGGATCTAATTTTTTTATGAAGGAGAATCAATAAATAATCACATCTAATTAATAACTTAAAGATAGTCACAAAGAAGGTGAAAAAGCAGATCACGTGAGACAATCAAAAGTGTAAAAAAATAAAAGCAGGAAAGCATGATAGCACAATAAAGCTGGCAATGTTCAAATAAGTTTTAGGACATCCTGATGACACAAAAGGCTGTCTTCAGAGAGGGAAATTACTCTTTGGGAAAATGAGGAGAAAGGACTACATTTTTTGGTTGATATAAAAGTCTCCTTTCAGCTAGTAGTAGCTTCTTAAATGAATCAACTGATATTTTACATCCTTGTGTTAAATAATCTGATATTCATTATTTAAATATATAGAAAGAGTAGAAAAAACTGAACTAAAATATAGCCCTTCTGCATTTCATTAAAGGAGAAAGATTAAAATGATTCTCAGGATATTTTTCTGATAAGTAAAATTGTACATAAATATCAAAGTATATTCCCACTCACTACTTTTAAGAAATACAGCATTTCTTCTCAATTTTCATTATAAATCTGAAATAGAAAGTCATGTACTGTATCTGGCTTAGCTTTTTCCCTTATTCTGTGCAAGGGGATAAAATAGTTTCTTATTTTCTGAATCTAAAACCTTCTTCCTTTTTTATCACCCCTACATATAAAGACCCCCTGAGAAATTAAAAAAGGACAGCAGGAGGCCTGTCTGAATATGATTCATTCTGAAGAAAAATGAATCTATTTTAAACAGAACTGCTTAGGAAGGAGAATCTGTTTTATGATATTCCTTGTGTTCATTTGGATTTTAGAGTTGCAGACACAAAATCCTCAGTGATTGTGAAATATTTAAAACAAGGTAGGCAGATCTGGGTGGGTTTTCAGATCCAGCTTATCCCTAGGTTTCTCAGGGTGCAGGGAGTGCATATTTTCCTAAATTAAGGTTAATTGTTTTGCTTGAAAAGCACAAGATATTTGAATATGCTTTAGTGTTGTGGTTTCTTGGCACTGTTAGGATTTAAAATAAAAGAAAAAAGTTCTTCCACTTTGTTCAGGCTTTGTCCCCAGTTTTAGTTTAGGGTCTAAATCATATTTTCCTACTTGGAAAAGACACACACATGATGAAACAAATTCTGTTTTCATCTACAGCAACACAAATCCTGATTTTTTCTACTAATTTTGGCATTGTACTTCACCTATTTTTTGCCTTAAGATTAGCTTAAAGCCCCATACTCTTACCACATTTTTGGATGATATACATGTGTGAAAAAAAGTATGGCGAGTTCCAGCATACTTTTCTTTCCACACTTGGTAAGGATTTTTGTCACATATCATGAATACTGAAGATAGGCTGTGCACAGAGTAGATTCCTGAACTCAGTATGAATGAAAGAGCCCAGAAAATTTAGACTGATGACATTGCCTTTATTTAATGGGACCTGGCTGTTAATATTATTATTATTGTTATATAATATTATTATAACTAAATAAAACCCAGCTGCTTGCTTTTGCAATTAATGTTTCCTTTTTTTTTACTTCTTTTTCCTTCTCCTTCTTATTAATAAGACAGTTTTCATATTTAAAACTCCAGAGCTGGAGTTCAAAACTGCTTAAGCTCCCATTTAATTACTTAAGCAAATAGCTAAGTCTTCAAAAGATAATAGGGACATTGGGAGGCACTGTGTTAAGACCATTATACAAAAAAACATTGGTGCTCTCAGGGAGAAGAATGAAGAAGAACAGATGAGACCTTCACTGAACACATTTTACTCTCTATTCTTTCCCACCTCTGTTATTTACATTATTTAATAAGAACTAGACTTAGGGGTTTTTTCCCATCCACAGGCCTGTTCTAGACAAAATGAGTTTAAGGATTACCTCTTTTAAATTCCAGCAAAGTTGAGTCAATACAGAGACTACATTGCTGTTGTATCAGTGAGAAGAATAAGTATTAAAATAAAACATTCTTCAGATTAGATGAGGATGAAAACCTTTGTTCAAATGGCTGTAAGTGATACACACAAAATTATCAAGAAAGTATGTTTTCATTGATGGAGAGTATAATTTTTTCTATGTACGTATGTCATAATTACAGCAGGAATAATGCAAAATTCTTAGTATTACTTTGTTTCAGCTTTATGGGGAAGCACTGACCTACTCTAAAAAAGTTCTGTTTCCAAGTTTAGATCATTCTTTTTAAATTCATTGTAAAGCCACCACCACAAATCAAACAATTTTCCAGGATACAGACAAGACACAGAGATTTGTCTCACCTTACCTTACAATGTTAAAAATTGAGCATCAAAATCTCTCCAGCTACACTGAGCTCCCTCTGGAAGACCATGGAGAGAAATATGTTCTTCAAAAGTGATTCAACTCATTTACAGTAAGTCACACTGTGAAAGAGTCCATCTCTCTCTCTGGGTTATAAAAAGAGTTTTGTAGTTAACTTATTCATGCTCTACTCTGTAGACTTCTGAAGTAAAAATAAATCCTCTTCTCTCATTTTGTTTCCTTAGAATTTGCTTGCAAATGCAATTCAGCACATAATGTTTTCTACTGTAGTGCAAGATCCCCTCTAGTCTAAGAATAAAAGATAATATGTAACAACTAGATAAAATTATTTTAATATAATTATAATACTATATACTCTTCTATATGTGGCATCTACTGGATGATTTACTGAAAATGGCAGCTTACTGGTTAATAACAACCTTTTCTAATATGTGGACCTCCACGGATTTGAGAACATGTATTTCATTGCTGATAACTGAATTTGTAGATTCCGAAATTCAAATTCTTTTGGGTGGTGATTAAATCTTAAAATAATGTGTAAATGGACATGAGCAGAAGAGAAAGCAGTAAATATGTACTACATTTCCTTAATTTTGCTAGAATGGATGGAAGAAATAAAGGTTTGTCTGCTTATGGAGTGTAATCATCTATAGATATTCCATAGCTAATAATATTAAAAATATTGTTGTTAATGATAAATATTTCTTTCACTTCAGGCAAGAAATAGTATAGGAAAAATTTACAGGTAGAACCCAGACTTAACTAAGTTTTCATTAGAGTAAAACTGCTAAAATACTCAGCACATCCACCACATACTATTTCATCAGAGAATACTTCAGTTTTTGTTGCTTCTGGGAAAGTGTTTTAATTTGTTCCAGCTACGAATCTGTCTCATGTTTTTTTAACCAGGGCTTGGTGTGATGTAGTCACAGCAGAATAAAATTTCCTGCCATGACTTTCAGCTACACCTACAAAACAAAGAGAAGCAGTCAAAGTGTGCAGACATGGAAGAGGCACTAGGAGGCCCAGTGGTTCACTCACATTTACAACCCAGGAATAATAAGACCTAGCTCGTTTGCCCAATCTGTTCTGAAAATTCACTATGATGGAAATTTTTTTTTTCCCCAAAAGTGGTGTGTCCCAGTGCTACTCATGTTTTATTTTCAGAAAATTAGTGAAAATCTCTATTGTTTTAGTAGTCTTCCTTGTTTGTTTCTTTTTTTTTTTTTTTTGTTCATACCACAGAATACACAGTTTTCAAATTTGTTGTTAATTTTAAGATCATCTCTGAGATTTTGATTCTCAAGTTGAAGCAAACTGAATTATTTCAACATTTCCTCATGTCTCATGCTATCACTATTTTTATTTTTTGTGAACTTTCTTCAGTTGCACCAAATGCTAAGGCCTACCATGCTCAAAAGCTGGACATTGGATGATTTTTCAGCTCAAGCAGCAAAGGATGACTGCACATATCTTACAGCAAGCACTGTTATTGTGTTTTGGGATAGTGTCTGGCTTTCTCAAGGTTGCATGGTTTTATTGACTCTTGTGCAGTCCACAGTCGACCACTTATAGGCATGTTTTTCTGTATAAAATGGACTTGCTTGTCATTCTCTGTCTCCTATCTGTAGATTATTTCTACAAGTTTAGGAGAAATTTTTATTTGCTCTTACTGGACTGAACGCTTTTTATCTATACATTTATTTTGTTTATAATCTGAATTTAATTATAACCCTGTTCCCTGTTAGAATTGCTGCTTTCTACAGTTTTTGTGTTCTGCAAATAGAAAAGAAATTTGTATTTTTTGGCATTAATAACATTACTATAATTTGAAATAGCACTAGAATACTCCAGAAAAAATCCTTGGGTGTCTCCTCATTACTTTTTGTCTTTTCTATGTATCACTTCAAGTACCTCATTTAGGGCGGGCTATGTCATTTAACTCCTTAACTAACTAATCTAAAAATTAGACTTAGACTAACAAGTAATTTAGGATCTATTCTAAGCATTGTAGGACAATCAATGATCCCAGATGCTTAAGATTTATGCTCTTATAAGACATCTTTAATCTGTGGGAATCTTTACCCTTACCCAGGGTCCATTTTCGTCTTTGACCTTTGCTCATTACACAAATATTCTCTGTTTGTGACCAGTCTTCATTGATTTGATTGTTTCTATCAGAACTCTCCTCCAGAAGGAGGCAAAAACCCCTGAAATGAAGAAAGAAATTTTATATTAAGAGAAATAGTATCTTCCCTGTTTTTCCCATCTTTTCAGCAAAGCAACATAATTACAGAATAAAAACCATGAGGAAGCAAAAATTCAGATATCAAATGGTTCAGAAAATGTATTCCAGAACAGCTATTTCAATAAATGTTTCATTATTTCCCTACTCACACAAAGATAATTTATTTTTAAAAAAATGTAATAAAATTTCAATAAATTGAAAATCTGTAGGAGTTACCCTAGCACATATAAATATTTTTTTAAACTTAATTCTTTTCTATGGACACCTTGGAGAACTTTATAGAGGGCATCTTCAGAAACTCAATTCCATATATTTGTTAAAAACATAAAACAAAATATTATAATTCTCTAAGAAAAAATAGAGACTATTTCAGAAAACTTTACCTCTGTAGTTTTGAAGAACTCGCTATTATTCAATTCCTGCCAGTAATTGTGTCAATTTTCAGAATGAATAGTCAAATATTTCCTGTCATCAGCCTTTTGAATTGCAATAGTATTTTTCTTTCCAATGGATTCATATTAAAACATCAAAGGACTAATTTTAAATTATCACTTTCTATTCAAGGTTAAACTAACTTTTTAAAATAACTTCCTTTCACTCACCAGCCACCAGCCAAAAACCCAATTCTTTTACGTTTATAGGTGGTTTCCTTTAGAATAATGTGCAAAAATAATTGTATTCACATTTTTTTCCTCAGTTCTCTAATTCGGGTTTTGACTGAGGATTTGGAGCTGTTTATAATGATATGCTAGCATAGATGCAGCTTCTCAGATTTGCTATATGATCTTTAAAGAGGTTTATATTATGTATTGGTTTCCTAATCTGCTTAAATTTATTGGAGAGCTGACAATTTTTGTAATGAGAAACATAATTTAATCAACACATATTGTAATTTTTTTTAATATTAAAAGAATTATTGTCTTGAATTCTCTAATCAAATTTATGTCAATGACTAATATTCCATTATTTGATTAATTTATTTCCATTTATTTGATGAAACTTGTGAAACTTACTTGGCAAATTATTGTTCTTAATGAGTAATTTCAGGAAACTTTGTCCTAATAGAACCTGACTTATCCCAATTTATTAATCACAGTCTGCTGTCCAAGATTCCTCCATTAATTTCTTGAAGCAAGTTAGGAGCTGACAGACATGTGAATATATTAGTTAATATATAGAAAGCATTAGCAGTATACTTGATGGCACTATTTAATTTATTTATGTATTCCAAAATTCTTTTAGGTTTAAAACCTTTTATTTTCTGGTATTTGCATCAACTTAAATTTATTTTATTTTATATGCTGCTGTAGATCTCTTGCTACTTGTTTTTTTTCACTGGTATAAAATAATTGATCAATTCACATGATAAGACTTCTGCATGTAGTCATGAGTGTACTTGAATGAGATACTGAAAAACAGACAAGTAGTCTTTGGGAAAAAAAAGTGTGTTTTAATATATGGAAATGTGCACATACAAGCCTTTGAGACTTTCTACATTTTAACCAAATTCTATGATGAAACATTAGATTTTTTTTTCTTTTCAGACTGGTTGTGGAACTCTAAATCTCAAAGCTATTGTGTTTAAAACCCTGACAAATAGATGTTAATGTTCTTATTCAAAATTCAGAGAAAGAGTACCAGTTTCTTAGAAGAAAAAACATTTCATCCACACAAACCAAACAAAATACTATTTCAAAGATGAAAGTAGAAACATATGCAGGAAAAAAAAAAGAATACTTGTCTTCAGAATAGCTTTGGGGAAGAAAGAAAAAAGATTGTTTTGTGGAGCTGGACAGGAGGAACAGGAGGAACAGGAAGGAAAGAATGGACCTGGTCACTTAAACTCAGTTAGAATCTTCAGGAGAGCCTTTCACTGGATAGGCAGCAGCCGTCAGGGAGCCTACAGAGATGTAGGCCATGTCTTTTTGCACTTTACAAAATTTTAATTTGGGATAAATTATTTTCTGATAGGTTAGTAGGATCTAAAGCATGGGACTTGGTGACAAAAAGAGAGAATAACTACATGGTTATCCGTGGAGAAGGGCATAGAGGAATAAATATGCAGCCAAAAATATTTTAGAAATTTTGGGTAGAGACTTTTGATGGAGGAGATGGAAAATCATTTGTCCTTTTTGTCTGTGACTCCAGCAGTCTGTTATTAGTTGGCAGCAATTAATTAAATTAATTAAAGTTCCCTGAATCAAGTCTGGTTTGCCCATTGCAGCACTTGGTGAGTGCTCTCCCTTCCTCATCTCAACCCAAGAGGTTTTTCATCTCATTTTCTCCCCAAGCCCTGCCAAGGAGGGGAATGAGAGAAAGGCTTAGTGGGCATTGCAGCCAGCCAAGGTAATCCCATCACTCTTGTATTGAACATTGCTCCAATGACACAACTGTTTTATTTTTACATTAAGGTCAGAAGCCAAATGAAGTTGGAAATTGTTTATTTGAACAAGTTATGACTTCTTGGGCTCTGCCAGTTTCAGTGGAGATCACTGCTATCTCACCAAGACAATGAAATATGTTTGATACTAAAATAGCAACGTAAGTATTTACGTTTTGTAGAAGAAATTGCCATCCACAATATCAATTTCAATTGTATCAAAGTGTAGAAGGGGAAAAAATTGTATTGTCTTTCACCTATGAGGCGTCATATTTCCATCCAACTTCCTACTGCTTGGACAGGCCTTTTCCCCCAATTTACACTTTTGAAGAAATGTGTGAATTGCAAAGTAGATGTTATTTTAGGAACTTTCCACTAAAATAACTTGAAAAGAATAAAATACGCTTACATTTAACAAATAAGTTAAAGGATAGAAATAATATTTAACACGGATAATATATTTTCCAAGGCCAGGGGGGTAAAATTTCCAAAATGAGTCAGCTTTAATTTATTTTTCCTTTGACATGATACTATCTTGAACAAAGTAGAGATTTTTTTTTTCTTGAATACATAGTTAGTCACACACAACAATATTTATGAATATAAAAACCTCTTTTTGAATGTGTGTGTTTGTTTCAATCACCTAACATGTAATTGCATAACTAAACAGAAAAAGTAGACAGAGATTTTAATAATCTTAAGCTTTACATGCCAGGTGAATGACTACTTCTGCTAAAGTTACCTTGTGGTCTTTCCACTAAGACAAAAAAATCTTTGAAATGATCTAAGGACAGAATCTTCTCCTAACTACTAATATTTGCAGCACCTCGGTGTAACCTTCAGGCTGTGAATAAATGGCAAGATCTCCCAGTTAACTTATGCCTTTTATGTTACTAAAGGACAGAGAAGATCAGTTATACTCAAGTTTGAAAGAGAGGTCATGAATGGAGAGCTTTGAGGACAACCAGCAATCAGCACAAACTTCCACTGATCTAGATCCTCAGTTGGTACAAATCCATATAATTCCTGTGAAGAAAATGGGCGCTGTATTGATTTACCTCTTTTGTGAAAATAAACACAGCATTTGGCTTAGCTTCCTGTGTGAAAGAGAACTTTGCTTGGCACAATGGAGAAAAAAAAGAACTGAAGTTGTACAAGAACAGAAAAGAAGAATTAAAACTATCCAAGAACAGATATTTCACTGTTGTGAAATGAAATGAAATGAAATATTTCGGTGTTGTCATTTCTATTTTTTTTTTTTTTGAAGTTTGGAAGATTAAATCATATTTATTAAGGAAACAGTACTATTCTAAGTTTTCATAGTGTAACTCTGCACAGCATAGCTTTTATTTGGAAATGGTATTAAGTTTTTATCAAGGATTCTTTAAAATTATACATATTAATTAAATAAGGTCAGGTTAATATATATATTGTTAATATATTTTCAGAAGGAAATTAGCATTAGCTGACATTTTTCATTGAAAATCAATGCTTCTGTACAGAACAGTCAATCTTAATAAAGCACGTGAGAGAAGCATATGCAGAATCAGTGAATAGATTGCTTACAGATAGGGATAATGTAAGAACTAATGCCCAGGTGTGAAGTCAACCTCACCTTTAGAGCTCTTCTACCTATATACAACAGGTAAACAGGAGACATGCTCCTGTTGATAGAGTAAACATTTCAGAAAATTCTGCTCTGATGCCATCTAAAATAAAAATGGCAGAGCTTCCCGTTGGCTGCAGCACATGCATGGTAAACATCAAAGACATAAAGGTAACAAAAAATCTTTTAATCAGTCAGAAAAGACTAAGAAATTTTTCCACATTTTTCATCAAAGAATGTTCTTCATTTTTTCTATATAGAAATGTTGACAAGGAAGGAGATGCCATGAATAATCAGCAGTAGGGTTATTAATGCCTCAGATAAGGGAGAAAAGTCCACAAGCATGTGAAATTAAAGAAAACAAGATTTTAGACATTTCCAAAGATTTGAACGTGGTTTGCATCTTTCCCTCATTTTGGATAAATCAAAATATCTGACCAACGTGTGTTCCAATGTTTTACTCAAATGTTATAATGATATTGCAAAAAATCCTAATTGCAGTGTGAGTATATTGCCATTGTTTCTGCTTTGTGTGTGGTACTTACATGCAAGCCAAGTCTAATATGTCTCAGGATTAGAGGCAGTTGGGTTTAAGGAGATCAAATTTAGGAGATCAAATTTAGGTTTTCTTCCTATCGAGGGAAAAAAGGAATTAACTTTTGGAGTTAATGTTTTTGCATGAATGGGTAAATTGTGTGACAGTCACATCTGATAGTTTTATATGTAGTGTTTATGAGAAGGGATTATTTAAAATGAATTACTGTATGCAATTTGTTTTCCTTGGTTGATAAAAGATATTTTAATTCATCCTCTAGTCATAATTGAAGCCAAATCCAAAGTGATGTCTAGTGGTTGTTGGATTTTAAGAACATTTTAATTTTATATAAGGAGAATATGAGAAAAAGATGGACCTATCTATCTATCTATCTGTCTATCTATCTATCTATCTATCTCCATATCTATCTTTATCCATCTATCTATATCATTATTTTATATTGGTGTTGGGCTTTGTGATAAAGGGACTTCTCTGTGTCAAACAAAGTTTCTTCAAAAACTGAGAAGTTTCTAAATGTACTTGGTACTTGATGAATTGGCATTTTCAGACAAAAACCATTTTGTCCAGTTCTAATTAGTGTGCTGCTGCATTAATCAGATTTCCTGGTTTGAGATACAGCACACTCTGTGAAATTCCTTATGTTCCACTTTTTTTAGTCAGTGGAGAGTGGAATAGCAATTACGATTATAATTTATTGTTATATCGTCTTCAAAGACACTCTATCCTTTCTTGAGAGCTGTTACAATTTGGTTCCTCCAAGGCACAGAATACCAAGCTAGACATTTTCTTCAGATGTTAGAAAATGGTTTAACGTGAGGAATCAAGTGAGTAAGACTATTCACAAGACCACTCAGTCAGAACAACTTCACATCTGATGAGAAAGCTTTCAAGACATAAAAAAATGGTCTGTGTAAAGCCCTGAAAAAATGACAAGACTCAGGCTGTTGACAGTGTTTACACTTATTGTTATCAACAGTTTTTTGCTGGAGATATTTATTTCCACTCTCACCAGTGTGCCACGAATAGTGGAAGACAGTTTATGTCTTCTATGATACTTTATTTACAATGGTGATACATGAGACCCTTGTCCAGAGGCTCTATAAAGACAACACAGAATTTTTTAAGCTGGAAAAAGGTTCTGGAAGCCATCTGGCCCAAAATGTTGCTAAAATCAGGGCCAACTTCAAAGTAGATTCAACAGAAAGATATAAAAGTCAATAATGGAAGTCATTTCTTCACAGACCTCCATCTGAAACTGTCTTAGTATACAACTTCATTTTTATCAATACACATATTCAAAGTTCAAGTCTAAGCCTGAACATCTAAATATATAATACATAGAATATTCCTCACTGCTCTCAGAGTATAATTTCCAGTTACAAGCTGATTTCCTTTTATTAAATTGCTGCTAATGGAATGTTACTTGATAAGGAGTTTCAGAGCAATTGGAAGAACCGACAGTTTGCTTCATCAACACAAGCGTATTTTGTTACAAGACACAATGCAATTATTGAGGAACTATCAGGGCAAAAACTGCAGAGACACTGTGATTATTCAGCAAATCCAACATCTTCAGCAGACCACAAGTCAGACTGAGAGGGAAAAAGCAGGGTCACCAGCTGCTTTAGTAATTTCACCAAGACATTTGATTCAACATGGCCACAAGCTAGAAACCATCAGTTTTGCAAAAAAACATGTATGAACTGTTGGATAAAACACTAGTGGTCAACAACAACCTGAAGATTGATTCAAGCTGGTAATTAGGGTGTGGACTATTCCATTCAGTATTCCCTCACACCTTCGTGGTTGCTAGCACTGAACCTGGGCAATAAAGCTGTGATCATTCTAAGCTTTATGCCACATGTCAAGAGCAAGTAATTATAGTAGCAATCTTAAAATGGTAGTAGCTGGAAGAAACAAAATACCTGGTTCTTACTCTTAGAACTCCCCAAAATAAGATGTATATGCTAGGAAAAAAATGAAGTGATAAGATGAAGCAGGTCATATGAAGCTGAATTTCTCCTTACATAACAGTATAAGTAGAATTAGGGAGAAACTCAGATTTGTTTCTCTCATTTTCAGACCCTGAGAAAAAGGAACGATAAAACCCCAACCTACATAATTCAGATCGTGTTTTAGGAATGGTGCTTCTATTAAAGGTAAATTTTGTTGTTTTTTCATAGATATGACTAGACGATTTTTTCCTTAGCGTCTGGAAACATTTGGAAAATTCTGAAGCCAGATCAGAACCATTCCATGAAAGTCTTTGCTAGAGGATCCACTTCCTTTCGGTGCTCAGAATCTGTTGTCTTCATTTGATAACCTCATTTTATATTGGAAAATATGGCGAGTAGATAATCCCTATACTCTCTCTTTATGTCTTTTACAACTTATTGTGATGGATTTGAAGGCCAGAACTCAGAACTTTTTATCTGCTGTGGTATCAGGTGCTATACAAGCATTAAACAAAAAATAGCTAACTCTATCCTTACCACAGAGAAAAAAAATGTTATGATCAAAATAATGAATATGTTTAGACTCAGATGCATGAGTTAATTTTAAAATGAAATTTTTCTGTGCCTCAGAAAACAGGATAGGGAAGAGACAGGAAGGAGGTAATGCTCTAAAAAATCACTAAACAATTTTTTTAAAGAATTCATGCAGCAGTTTCAAAATGCATATGCTTTTTAGCCTAATTAAGCATATGCTTAAGCAATTATTGATTTGATGTGCTCACTCAAGGGCTTAGAATGCAGAAAGTATTTTGTGACACTGGGAAATACTTTCCTATGCAGCTCTAAGAAAACTCTGGAGGCAGCAGAGTAGAGTTTATCTTACTAATGTTGTTTATGAAAGAAGATTCTTCCCTGTCAGATCTACCAAGGGAAAGAGTCAGATCTAAACACATGAGACTATATGAGTAGAATATAGACAGATAGAAAGAATGATATATAATACCTAACCCATTCCCTAACCTCTCCGTAAATTATCACATACTCAGTTGTACTCAGTGAGAGTTGAATAAATTGACCTAAAATCGAATAATTTTAATCAAGTACTAGCTATTTTTTCATCTAATTTAAGATTCAGTTCCCTTTGAATTCTCCTTTAGGTGTGCAAAAAAGATAGTCTTGGCCTTTCAAGGATCCTTTGGTTTTTAATCCTTCTGGCTTGACAAAACATCTTCTTTATCATCTCTAAAGAAAATTTGTAGAGGAGCAGATGTTCTAACCATCATTTGTGAAGGGTGTATTGAAGAGGTGTCATTTTCTTCAAGGACTTCTGAACTGAATCCATTTCTAAAGGTCTCATGGACCCTTTGAAATGAAGGGCTTTTGTCCTAAATAAATAGGTTATTGCTACAGTATGGCATATGCAAATAATTTAAGAACACTGCATATTGCATGCATGTAGAATCCCAGTCCATTATTATATAAAAGCACTTGAAAATACCTAATTTTTCAGTGGTTAAGTTTCCTTATATTTTCCATTACATAAGGTATCAATAACAGTATTTATCTTGAAGATAATCTTTTTGTTCAATTAAATTTAATTTTAAATATGAGAGTACCATGAACAGAAGGTTTTCGTAGGCCCAGAAATAGCATGTTTACTTCATTTGTGTAATTTATATGCTAATAATGTGCAGACTTGGATTCCTTGGGTTATTTCTTTATTGCTTGTAAATTTATTCTTGTGATACCGTCTGGCACAGCAATTTCATGTCAGCTATTATCTGTGGAAACAGATTAAAGCATCCCTGAAGCTTTTTTTCTTTATTTGAAGAGAATTTTCAATCTTCTAAAAGCATTCAGAGAAGGGAAGGGAACAGAAAACAACATATTTTCCAGTTCAAGCATACTCTGGCTCTTGATTATGGACACAGTATAGATAATAGTACTGTTTCATCAGTATTGTTTGGCAAAAATTCACAGCTCTCCATGAACATGGATTTTGGAGGCACTGAGCACAGAGCAACATCAGAATCTACTGTCATCAGCATCTCAGAAAGTGTATTTGAAGGCAACAGAGAAGATTAAAATAAATACCCAGAAGGGATGGGCATTTTTTAGGTAACACCTTAAAAGTGCTGTATTCTGACCATAAGCAGTGGCTTGAATGATATATGTAACATAAATGGTATTTGTGTTTGTAATTCAAATACTGAGAAATAAATTTGATTTTACTGAACATCAACATTTTTCATATTTCTTCTCTAGTTTCAGAATATCTGAATATACAGGCACATAAGTAAGTTGCTTCATGGAAAAGTAGGGCATTAAATTCATATTTTGTATAATGGGCTGTTTCCTTCAGAATACTCTGAGGGCATAGACCTCCCAAACAATATGCAGACTCTGGAGTGGAAACATCAGATTTCAAAAGGCAATTGAAAAAATATATGTTGTGGGAGGCCATAAAGATGTTAGGGTCACCAAAGATATAACATAAAAAAAGTAGCTGAAGAAAGTAGGAAAGCTGGGAAGGAAAGAGAGGTTGGGAAGCTTAGGAAGGTAGAGGTCTGACAGGTAATACGTGAAAGATAATTTGTCAGCAATTTAAGGGAGGATTAACTTCTCTGGGTGACTGTAAGAAAAACCCAAATCTTACAGTAAGACAGTTTTAAGACAATAGGAAGGAAAAATGTATCATTAAACTCCAGCAGTGAAATTGCTTCTTGCATTTTTCCTTACTCAGTAAAGAGACTGAACAGAGATTGACTCATGTCTGAGAAGAAATAGAAGTTGATTAATTAGAATATGTGATTTGTCTAGGAAGGGGAAGAATAATATTTAGGATTTCAAGAACCAACCTCAGAAAGAAAGGGATACGCTTTGTATGACTGGCTGCCTGAATGAACGTGAGAAGATCAGCCTTAAGATGAAGTGTCTCAGAATGGTCTAAAATGGCTGTTTTGGCCAGAAAGGGGACAAGTGGAAGTGATTTTGTAAATTAAATATATCTCAACTTGTAAAAAAAAAGAAACCAAAACAAAACTAAAACAACTCGGCTTTTAAAAATACATTTTTTGCAGAACTTAGGTACAAGTTCTTTGCACTTAATGATTTTAAAATATTTTTGCTTAATAAAAGTTTAGGATAGGTATTTCATGATTTCCACATGGTGGGAGTACATGGTGGGAGCTTTTTCAAATACAGATGGAACATTTTTTTAAAAAGACTTTTCCTCCAGTTTGTCTCGTTATTAGCAATTTGATGATCACCATGAACCAAAACAAGCATGAAGACCTATGGTGATTCATATGATCTCAATCTAAATCAATAATTTAGAACTCAAAGGCATTTCAGGATCTCCTAAATCTCTGAATGAAAATCATCTAAAAACCTTGATCCATGGGGTAGCTAAAGATACCTGACAATGAAAAAGCTACCTATCTTAGTAGGATTTCACTGACACTCAAAAAACATTGTATTAGAAAATTGTGAGCAGAGGACAATTTTGCTATTGGATTCTCACCAAAGCTGTGAACAAAAGATCTTCTCATTTTCTCTCTTGATTGCTCAAACTGTACCTCTGACCACACTGAATATGGTTGGCTTTTGCTTAAGATCATCCTCTGAGCCCACAACAATTTTTATAGCTGAGTCAAAGTAGCAGCAGTATTTATCCCAAGATTGATTTAATTCATTTTAATTTTGCAGACGCTGTGTCTAATCTCAGTGGCCACAAATTTGTCTTCTAAAATTACTTTTTTCTGCTTTCTTTAAAACTTTATGTTTAGTGAGTGCCTATGTGATTCAGTTTTTCTAATATTAACTATAAACATATTGCAAATGTTACTTTATAGCATGTATTAGTTCAGGCACAGAATACAGAGCTTTTTTACGTGTTCTATTACTTTTGAGGGAAAAAATGGGCTTAATTTTGGATTGAGCCACCTCACTAGTACCAGTAGAAAGAAGTATATGTTAATAGCCATCAAGATGTCACTATCCATAAATATTAACATTATAAATAAAAATGGAAGAGCTCTAATGTGCTCTTGAAATTTGCCTGTGATACGTCCTCTCCACCTGTATATGTATAAACTCATGCAAAAACAAGTGAAATCAATACTAAAGCATTATTGACTTGGAAATCCTTTGGGAATCTTAGAATATGTTTAATGGAATCATGCATGTTAAGAAACAAATTCGGATTTAAAACTGTGTACAGGCAGTGATGCTATATTACCTCACTGGGCTATAGGTAACTCCTTACAGGAGTCCAAGTACAGCTGAATTCCTGTAAGGATCCTAGAGACATGGAAATAAGAGACTGAAGTAAGACTACATCTATGCTATATGGTGAATCGGTTCTTGTGTGGACACTTTGACCTACAGAGAAATTACCTCCTTTTTTGGAGAGGAGGGAAAAACAGATCATAGAAAACACTGTGTCAGCAAGGCTTGCATGAACTTCATAAAACAATAATGATCAGGTAGAATGATTGTTTTTTCATAGTGATTATTGCCAGTGAACCAGTGGTTATTTAATAGCTGAAGGAAGCAGCCATTTTTATTAATTTTCTTCCTATTCCCTTTAATCAGTTTGAAATTTGCAGTGAACTGTAGAGCCTGTAGATGATACAAAATGTTCAGGACGGTCAGATCCGAAACTTGTAATAAAGAATGACTAGCAATAAAATGATGGATGTAATACTGTCAGCACTACAAAAGTAATGGGCAGGGGGGAAAACCAACCTTAACAACCTAAACTATGTTTATACATCAGCAGTCTCAAAACTGATTATTATCTTCTGGGAACAACGTCTCTCAGCCACTATGAACACTTCCCTGAAAGCATCTGCTTTCTGAACATGAGCACTTGAAAATGGCAGAGATATTCCAAATTACTAGAAAAGAAATGCAGCCGAAACCGGTTGTTTAATTTTACTGCACAAATCCCTGAAGTGTCTACAGCTAGCATAATTGTGTGTAGTTCTGTTCACTCTGCTGAAAACCACTTAGAACATATATATGTTCTAATTCTGTATGCACTAATGAGGGTTTCACGTGAAATAATTATGGCAGAAGCTCTCAAAACAAGGGGAAGAAATTTTAAGTGAGGGACTTTTGATTTAGTTTGATTTATTGCCTGGATTTTTTTCCTAATTTATGTGGTGTTCTGAAGTGTTGCAGGCTGCTGTGGAAACCAAAATCAGAAAAGGATGACATAATCATGCAGGATGAGTCCATTTATGCCCACCTTGAAGATGAACCTCTTGGCACTGCAGTCCTCCTCTGTCATATGATGATAAGAGCCTAAAAAGTGCTTTGTGTCAACTGAGACACCTCAGGATCTCACAAAAATAAACCTGGATTTACAGGTATATCCTAGGCTTCCTTTACCATCCTCCATAACCAGTGGACTAAAATAGGAGTTTGTTTAAGAAATCTGGTTCAGATTGAGGTCAATTGCACCTGAATTGTGTGGCTAGGGCAAGAGTCTGGATAGCTAGTCTGGATAGTTCAGAGGCACCATATATTCATTACCTCAGGTAATAAATATATTGCCTCAAATATTCACAAAAAGAATTGAACATATTCCTATGAAGTGGATTTCTGAGTCGCCCTCTCAGGGCAGCATATCTGCATATCTGACACTTACTTTTGATATTAAATGTCCTACTAGTGGCATCTGGACTTGAGTAAGAAATTTGATCATCCATAGGTGTCATATTTCTAGGTAATTGAGGGCTGAAGACAGAATTGGTTTGAATTAATTGCAGAATTACTGCTTTGTTACTTTCTAGAATGCTGATAGCTGACCTGGAGATGAAACACGGATTCATGCTGGACTGATGCATAATCACAACTACTGTGGAAGGTTGGGTTGGTGATCTTGTGGAAGTGGGTTCTTTTAACTTTGGCCTCAAGATTAGAAACAAAACTGAAAGGTTTCTTCTTAAAAAAAAAAAAAAAAAACAAACAAACAAACAAAAAACAAAAAAAAAACCCAGAAAAACCACAGAGAACAAGCAGCAAACCTGTATTTTGCAATTTTTTTTTGCGAATGCTGTTCTCCTCAGTGTACAAGCAGACTCCTCTGTGCAATCCAGAGTCACATCTGAGAGTTGGTCAATTTGGAGTTGTTGATTCAGAGGCTCTGTGTTTGCTGTAGTTCGCCAGGCAGATGTGTTCCTCTGACTTACAACAAAATCACTTAGTAGTAAATAGAACGATGAGTTTTATACACAGATGAATGACTCTAATTCATTTAATAGGACTTCATGCTTAAAAATTGCTTCAGGGATTTTATGTTCTATTTTGCTTTACTTCTGAGGTGATACCTTCACATAAGCGTTGAGGTGCATTTAGAGTTTCTGCTACCAAAATGCTGTTCGTAACATTTTGGTAGCACAAAATTTAAATGCACATGGATTACTCGCCTCTAAAATCTGTCTTACCTGATTCTTCCATCTCCTCCAGCTCTAACAGAAATTTTCATGAGCAGGAGATTTCTTTCATTACTGCAGAGTTGTCACACTGGACTTTAGTGCCTTCCATATTAAAGCAGATTAGTGTGATAAATATTAGCAAATAAAATTACCCCGGGTCTTCTTGTATATAGGACTACTGAGAAATTGAATTTAAATTCATATAAACATGCAACTTAGACCTTTCCCCACAATTCCAACTAACTTGCTCTTGTCTTTATAAAGATAATTTATCCTATTACATTTTCAAGATTGAGATATAGAGAGAAGTGTTGTTCATTCCTAACAATCCTGCTCCTACAGCCTGGAGTTTGGGGCTTTTTTGCTTGAGTTTGGGTTTTGGATTGGTTGGTTGGTTGGTTGGTTGGTTGGTTGGTTGGTCGGTTGGTTGGGGTTTTTTTAAATAAAAGACAGATTTAACCCTTATAATCAAAGTTTGTTCATGGAAATAGTCATCCTTAAACTGGTCAAATTCTGAAAGGACAGGCAGAAAAATTCCAATTTTCTTATATTTCGAACAGTTTCAAAAAACCCCAACCTGTTCCTAACAATTGGGTGAACTATAATAAACACTATGAGTAGAAAGCAACATGCAAGATCCTGTCAGACACACAGAATGAAAATGGAAGATAATAGTGAGAATTTTAAAGTACATATTTTGAAACATTCCCTCTTTACACCCTGGTTGAATGTTTAAACTGGAATGTTGAATTGGTTTATTTTTTATTCCCTCCTATTAGTAGTTGACTTGGCAGATGATAATAAAATCAAATTCTGAATCAATTAAGAAAAAAATTAGCAAGTATTTACATAAGCAAATCAAATATTTATATAAATCAAATATATATTCACTTGTCAATTTTTTCTCAGACAACAACCAAGTAAAACAAGTATAATAGCAACATTATATTCAAAATATGATTACATCATCTTATATATGCAAAGCATCATAAGTATATTTTTCATACTTAAATTTCAAACAATAGCTTATCTTATTTTGGAAGTCAATATGATTACATTACAATTTTTGTGGCTTTTCCCTATGATCTCAGTGATAGGACTGTTTTCTGAAAGGTGAATTTAATTTCTTTATGTTAATAAGGAAGAGCATCAGAATGCTATTACTACTTATAAAACAAGAAGCTATCAATGAAATCAGATTAAGCCCTCATAGTGATTAAATTGGAAGTTATATTAACATCAAATTTAGATTTAGATTTAATATATTAATATGTTATAATGTAATGGGGAAAGATCAAAGTGCTGATGCTAATTACTTTGAAAGCTTCAGCATCATATTGAATTCGACTACTTCCTATGACTTGTAGATGGGAAATTTCTTCTGAAACAATTTACGAATAAAATAAACAACAAGGTTACTTTACTTGTTAGACGAGACTAGACATGGAAAAATGTATATAGACTACAAACCACACTTCAGTGTGATCACTAGCAGGAAAAACGGTTTCAAATAAACAAAACTCTTATTCAGACAGTTTTTATTTGTACCATATATTCTTGCTCTTGCAGTACCAAAGAGAAAAAAAATCACTTCTTTTTATGCCCTTATCACACAGTCACAGTAAAGGCATCACCTGTAAGTAGCAAATTCTCTCTTTAAATGGTCCCCACTCTAAAGAGACATCACCAGTGATTCAGAGGAAATGACAATCTGACAGGTCCACCATCTGCTTCCCAAAACACAAAATGACATAAAGTGACAAAGCTTTTATCCCAAGGAGCTTATTATCACAATTTGATAATGCAACAAATAATGTAAAACATAATAGAGATATTAGCTGCTCAAAGTGAGCAGATGAAGAAGAAAAAGATGTGAACAAGGTAAGTTTGAAAAAATTATGCAACTTCTGTCTCATTTTATGCCTGACCATCCCACTCAGGATTGATGTGCTCAGCTTGTTGCAGGGTAGGAGACCTCTGTGGATGTATCCCCACTGAGGGACTACTGCTGCTTGTATTCTTGTTTTTTAGGTTAAATACTCAACAGCACTCACCAATAATGTTGTTGGTCACCTATTCCCAGTCTGGTTTACTCGCACCCTTCCTAAATTCCATTAGAAGTGGCTTCCTAAGGTAACACTGTCTTCTGATCTTCAGCCCAAAATGTGTTACCATGACCCACTGGGGTTAACAACTTATATCTAATTCTTTCCAGCACATGTCTAAACCATTTCAGGAGGGCAGATGTGGTTCATATGTCATCCTGCAGGACTTTCAGGTAAGCCTCCCTTAAGATAATTATCTCTGCTGCCTTGTCTTTCCAGTGCACACCAGAATCACCAAATCAGTTGGAGTTGGCAGATAAAGACCTCATTTTATCTGAGCTGTGCTTTCATGTAGGTTTCATCCTGTCACAAGGCTATTGACTTTTCAATGTATAAAACATTTCAAATTGAAAATTTTAGATAGAGCAACCTACAGATGACACCAATTTTAGTGCACAGTACATTCTTGCTGTACCCCAGAAGAACCTTTTTCCTTTCCTCTGTTTTGCTTTAGCAGGAAGCATGACAACATGCAAGTGACAAATCCTTAGCCCAGATCCCAGTTCAGTTCAGTCTGTCAGTTTGCTGATTTTTGATTTCTTACTTCTGCTTTCCATTCCTGGGTAAGCAGCATATAGAACCCATTTATTCTGTAATGTCTGGACCTATTTTGATACATTTAGAGAGTTTAGAGCAAAATAAAAGGTATATTTCACATAACTAAGATAGCTGATTCAGTTGGTCAAAGCAGGAAATAGTACTAAGAAGATGTATAGAACTAGATTCTTAATTTTTGACTCCAAGATCTGAAGCCACAGTTTTAATACAATCCCTGAAGATAAGATCTCTATGACTACCTGTGAAGGACAGCTTTTTCCTCACAGTCAATACCTTTGCTTTCATGTCTTGTGAAATATTCCAAATATTATTAGTGTGTCATATGTGCTGTTGCCAAAACAAATTCTGGTAGAACGTGTGTTGCAATGAACAATGTGAAATATACCACATGGCTGTCCATCTGCTTCCAGTTTACAACTACAAATCATAACCACTGTTTTTCATTTATCATTTCACATTGAGATTTGGAGTTTCATCTTCATTAATGCTCACTAAAACATATATGAAAATGCCCCTTTTTATGGAAATATTATCCGTAAGATTTTAGGGTGTAAGAGAAGTCAAGGAAAACATTTATGCTGAATTTATGCTGAATGTTGTTTCAACACTGCTTTGTTTGTTAAATATCTCAGGACCATGTAAGAATTTTGATAACAGCACATTTTTCTGTGTAGTCTGTAAATGTCGTTTTACCTACTTTGGTACTGACAGCTTCTAACTGGGGTACTAAACAACTCTTCATGGAAAGAGAGGAGAAGCAAAGGAAAACAGTAGTGTAAAAATGGAGCATTGGTTTCATTTGACAAGGATAGAAAGTCAGGGTTTGTCAGTAAAGGAGATGGAAAAATGGCAAGGCTGAACACAAGATGCCAAAGAAAAAAGAAGAAAAAATCCTGTAAAAAAATATTAGAGAGCATATGCATGAGATAGGTGTTTAAATTTGAGTTTGCATCATGGAAATGCATAATATTGGAATTATTTAAAACTGTTATAGGATTAGAATAGTGACAAGATTAGAAATAAAAAAGATCAGCTAATTTCAAACCTAGATACTATCTAACATCAAATAAGTTTTCTAGGTGAAAGTTCCATAAATTGCTCACTAAATATTTATTGTTCCTGCTCAGTGCATATATCTTTATTTTTAAATGCCTCTTCTGAGTGCAATTTTCTTCTTTCTTTGAAAACTGGCTCATTATTATTCCTCACCATCCCAGTCATAGAAGCACATAGAAGGGCTAAAACACAAATATTTGCAGGATTTGAATGTATCAATATTTTTGTCTCTGGCAGAGTGCTTGGTGATGAAATAGAACTGTGCCACCAGCGTCAACTCTTCAGAGCAGTTGTTTATTCATGGTCACAAGGCCCTTGGCACCAGCCTAAATTGAAACAACAACCCCCAGGCAGGCCTAATTGCCATCAGTCAGTGTTTTATTGTGAACTGTGGAACAAGCAACTCGTCATATCTTCTCAGCAGTTACAAGGTGTCACGCATTATGTCAGTCTACAATGAGGGGAGGTTAATTAGGAACTCTTTGACAAGACACAGAAAGCTAGCTTGTGCTACCAAGGGCCTGGCGAGCAGATGTGTGAGATTGTGCTAAAAGATAACTTCACAGCAAAAATACTGAACTCTGTGCAGCTTAAACAAATTTTAACACCACAGTGGAAGTGTGCTGTACAAGGTTATTGGTATTTTCCTGGGAGTACATTTTCACTAATGCTTAAAATGCTGACTAGAGGACATACTTTGTATCAGGGTGGACCCAATTTGACTATTATTTCAAGTTTCATACATCTATGTATACGTCCTATTTCTTTCTCATACAAAACCTTGCCCAATAAAATGATGCTTAGCATACACACCAAGTTATACTGACCAATGCCAGGTTTATGTTGCAAGTTTTTTTTATATCTGCAAGGCAGAACTCACAATACCATGAACACGTGGAAACATTCAAGACATTTTCTTCAGGATGGGAGCACAGACAGTTTTGGGGTTGAGATGCTGGTCTGATGCTCTAGAACAGCTACTGAAAAGTCAAATTTTCCCTTTAATTCAACAAGTCAACACACAGCCAACCTCTCCCATAACTCAGCTGCGACACAGTCACTAACAACTGAAGAACAGTAGAGAGCATGCTCTAAAAATACTTTGGTGCTTTAGGGAGTTAAGTTTGGAAATCCTAGCTATATGTGTATGTGCTTTTTCAGCTTAAACCGGGAAGTCAGGCATTAATCCCAGATACAGGGCTGTAGGGACAGCCACATATCGCTGCTACTGTGTGTTGCCTTCCCCCATCATGATTATTTACATACGCAGGGAATTGCTTGTCACCTCCCTGCCAGAAAAAGCCAACAGTGGAAAGAAGGAAAATTTCTTCTTTATACAGAAGGCTCAGGTACTAAAAAGCAAACAACAATAAATAGTAGTTCAGGTTGTGCTCTCTGCCTCAGATGAAACAGGGGATTTGGCTGGAGAAGGCACAATACTTCTACTGGAGGATACTGGGTCTTAGCTGGCATTTGACAGGTAGCAGCAGTTAAGTAGCAAAAAAGGATTTGCTAAACAGGAGACAGTGTAAGAGAATAATTTTAGAACTGAGCCAAGCACATGAATCGAGACTCCAAATAAATAAATCTGATTCCAATTCACCCACTTAATTTGCTTGGGAAGGCCCACCTTATAAGTTACCACTGGGTTTTTTTTAGAAAGTTGTGCCTTCCTTCCTGTCAGCTTTTACTTGGCTGGTCGTGTGAAAACTTATAGTCTTCCCATCGTAGCTGTAGATTTGGTTCAGTTTTTTTCTCTGCACAGCAAATACACGGCAAATGGTATGGTCTTATTCTTGAAATCAGAGACCACAGCCACTCTCTGTAATTGTTCTGTTGGGCTTTTACTTCATCAAAACCTGCAGCAAAATGATTTCCGAGATTATCTGAATGCCTGCTAATGTCTTAGCTTGCAATGACTCAGTTGCAGCAATGGCATGAATGTTTCGTAGGGCAGGCCATTCATACCTGGTGGCCCTACAACTGCCTACACGTGCTGGCACATACAGATGGGTGAGCTATACTTGGTGTATTGAGTGTGGGAAGGTGAGACCCAAAGCTCTGCCACAGAAATAAAAAGGAAAGTAAAATAGGAAACTGTGACTGTACCACTTAAAAATCTTGCAAATATGGACACAACAGCTGAAAATGTACAGAGTTTTCAAAGTGAGTATACTTTTATTTGATATTTTTGCTTTATTAAGGGAAGGTTAAGTCTGATTTATTCAGGAAAGGTGTGAGTTTAGGTTGCTTTTTTTTTTAGGAAGGAAGCAGTGCCAAATGGTAAAGCAATAATTAAACCAGAGTTAAAATTTGATTAAGCAGAACAGGATGAGGGGAAGAGGAAAATGAGGATAGCAGACAGCATTCATCATTAACATTTACCCCTCTAAAAACCATACAATTAAGATCTGACAGGAAGGGTCAGGAAAATATAATCATTTCCAAAAATTCCAAATCAGATGAAGCAGCAAATTGCAAGTTCTTACGTTGGAGCCAGATGAATACATGGACTGCATAAGCCAAATCATAAAATGAGTTTTCCAGTCTGTGTGGAGCTCAGTTGGCTGCAAACAAGATTGATGTAGTGACATCCTCATTCATCTTTTTTTTTTCCCCCAACTTTTTCATTTATTTGCTGCCTTTGATGTTGAGCAACAGGATTATGTCAAGGAAAATTAGCAACTTATGCCCATCAATAACTACACTAAATTTCTTGCAAGCTTTACATTATAATCTCTCCTAGGGCAAGATTTAAAAAAAAAAATCAGACTGGTGAACTGGCACTTAGATAGATATGAAATGTTTAAATCAGAAGCTGTAACCCTGAAAATCCCAGTTTAGTTGCTATGTCACACCAGCATAGACATCTTATTTTTACCTTAGCCCATAAAACTGCTTCCGTATTTTCAGTAGGCAGACAAATAAGGTGCAAAAACACCTCCCAAATAATTCTTGTGACTGTAATGTGCAAATACCTCAACTACCTGTTCAGGCTAATGTTATCAATGCCTTACTGCATTCAGTATAATAAAGCTGAAATTTAAGGCTTTTTAATTGAAATACAATAACAGTCTAGTTTAAGAGACAGTCAGAGGAGAAATGAAGCTGTTTGTGAGGAAAGATTATATGGTAAAGTAAGAGGAAGGAGACATCCATGTCCCCAAGAAGGTGGAGGGAGAGGTTAACCAGAAAGTAGTTTTTCAGGTTTAGAGGGGTTTGATTAATGGTATATTTACTGTGTTTTATCTTATAGGTTTATATCTATAATTTTATCAACTGTCTCCCTTACATTAGATTTTTACACACGTCTGCAGTGGTGGCTTCAGAGGCAATGCAGTGGGTTCTGTCCATAGCCATGGCTGAACAAGGGACTGGGAGGAGTGCAGAGCTAGGACTAATTGAATCACACAAGTCACCTATGCATGACAAAGCTACGCTAGATGCCCTTCTATAGCCCTTCCTTCTCTATCTGATTAATTTCTTTGGGTTTTAAAGGGCTATCAAGACATTTCCCTGCTTTGTACAGGAGAACAGGCTTAATGTATTCAAATGCAAAACATGTTCAGATTCTACAGTCGTAAGTACCATATGTTTAAATGAAAGGAATAATAGTGCATAAAATCATCAAGTATGTTATGCTGAAGAGATTCTATAATGTTAAAGGACGTATGTAAATTTTGATAACTTCAGACAAGGACAAGTTGAAGAACCAGGAAACATTCATTTCCCAGTACTCTCACTCTTTTCAATACTGAATAAAGGGAAAACAAGAAATCACAGATTTTATTTTTAAAAGATTACCTTTCAAGAGCTTCAAGATTGGTTTATATAGCTATAAAAGCATCTTCAATCTGAATTACATAATCTTTGGTATGTATGTTATATTGTTATGTATGTACATATGTTTTCTACATATTCATTTATTCTACTTGTTATATAAAGATTATACTTGGTTACAAAAACTTAAATGTGAAAGGTAAGCTGGTACTTCAGAAGGGTTTCATTCAAAGTAGTCAATCATTTTACTAGACTTTAGGCTGCTTCAAGAGACTTGCTGCCATAAACTTTAATTTAAAAAGGTTTTTCCATATGAAATACCAATCTCACTTGCTGTAACATCCTCCATTTGAACACATGGACTTGTTAACAGTATATGTTTTCCCAGTTTAAAACTGAGAGACTACTTATTTATGATAACTAAGAAAGTATTCCAAGAACTTCAGAATTAACACAATATTTTTTTCTTAAATATGATAAAAGCAGGTGACCTGAAAAGATATTTTATATTTCACAACCTTTGCAGAAGCTGTATTGACATTTTTGCTGTAATTGAGAGCTTTTTTTAATAGATTTCCCTGTCATGTCCTTAGCAGAAGTTGGCATGCAACAGAATAGCATACACTTGATTTGTTCTCATCACTTCCATTTCCCATAAAAACTAATGTACTGTCAATTAGCAGCCTATTATGTTTCATTATTAAAATGAATAGTATCACTGCTTTAATATAAAATTAGTGTATTTTACAACATGTTTCATATGTCATCATGCTCTGTTAACAGTCCTGGTGCCTGTTTGCAAAGGCTCATAAAAACTACTGGACACCAGGGAGCAGTTTTTGTGGCTTCAGAAAAACAATTTTCATTTAAAATCTTCCACACCGCCTTTAGTGCTCTTACAGCAATATCAGTTCTCTGTAAATGGATCAAAATAAGGTTTTTTGATGGATAAATGTGCCATGGAATTGTGTATGCACAAATTCTTGCTGTCGTGCAAACTAAGAAAAAAATCAAGTCTCAATGATGGCAAAGGGTAAAAGGCAGAATGAGTATTAGATGTCAACACTGAGCACTGGAAGTAATCACTTTCCTTCTCCATCCCATGTGTGAGAATGTTTGTCTAGGTGCTCTTAAAATCTGGCAGTACATAGAGCAAAACTGCCGATTTTGTTTTTTGTCTTCTACATTACATAATATTACTGTTCCACAGTAACTTTGTTAGATTGTAACCTTACTTGATTTCTGTTCCCAGCTATGGTAGTTTAAGATTACTTTCCAAAAATGTAAATTTGACACTTAAAATGTATGTATACTAACTGTGTGTAAATCATAATACACAGAGCAAACAACTATAATCAGCTTTCTGTAGCAATAGAACTCTTGTGTTTGAATTAGCACCAGTTCTGTGAAGTTTTTTGTTCACTTCTCAGCATAGAATGTACCAAAACAATTCCATAAGATTTACTTTTTCTCTTCTAACATTCTAGTTTTTGGATGATTGTCCTCAGTGTTCCTGCAAATGTACATTTCTCTGGGCTGTAGAAATATATGGGAGAATTTCAAAATGTAAACTAAATAACTTTGAAACATTTTCTACAACAACTTGCTGTACTGCTCTGTGACCAGTGATCTGAAGTAAAGGGAGAGTCAGAGAGGAAAAAGCAGGAAAGAACTTCGTGAGTTAAAGGTGTTTTCTACTCCATTTTCTGGCAGTTTGTCAAGCCATCTACCCTCCTGTAGTTTAAATCAAGCAGGAACAAATTACTATTACAAATTGCAATCTAAGTAGTTTACTCAAACAAAAAGAAAGGAATATTTTTTTGTTTGACATTTTCTCCTTATTTGTCATTAACCCACAATAATCAGATATTTAAGCCTGAATCGGTACTTAAGTTCACTGTTCATTCACATATATAATGTCCTTGACTCATATTTTCATTTGGATCCTCAAGCCCTGCAACTACCAAGTATCAGGAAAAACTGATATGTCAGAGCAAGACAAGAGAATACTCTTGGTCCTGTCATGCTACCCAAGACTGGTGATAGTGAACCCTTCTTCCCTCCAAGCAAAAATCCCATCAATGAGCTGAAACTCACAGGTATTAAGCTAACCTATTTGACTTTGTTTTTTAAAAAGATGGCAAAATTCTTGCACATATAGTTGGGACACGTTATCTTAATTAGTATGCCAAGTGCAGTACTGCTTGTGAATTTTTTCCTGTTCCCATCCAAAACTAAATGATTCAGCTTAGCACCTTTTATTAGCTAAATTATCAGGTGGGTAAAATAATACCTTTCACTTCACATTGGGAAAGGAGATGGAGGAGAAGCAATGGTGTGGGCATAGAAGCACAACTAACAGCTAAATGGCAAATCCCTTTCCATTGGATGAGACGCTTGTATTTATGTGTCATAGTTCTGCTAGGATGCTATCCAGGTCAAAGTCCCACATTATAGCCTAAGTGACACATGCCGTATGTTAGGATCAGGTCCAATCTACCCAATGTATATATCAAACTAAGCACAGCATTCAATGAGAGTGTTATGGAAATTATTAATATGCATACTTGTTTTATTTTTTTTATTGGAAGTAAACATTTGTTATGTGATATTGTACTTGCAAATGCTGAAAAATACCCAAAAATGCAAGTAACAGGAATAATTTTAAAATGGCAAAAACTTTCAAATGTTTGAACTCATTTCTGGAAAAGAGGAATAGAATTATTCTCAAAGTAGAACATCTTAAGTTGAGCACATATCCTTAGTAAAAAAGTGTGAGTTCACAGATCATTAGATGAGCCAAACTGGCCTAGTTCTGCTGAATTAAAAGAAAACACACTGATTTATCTTAGGTGGAGATCAGAACCTTAACCCATATGTGTAACCCAGTACTTGAAAGCGGGAATCAACTTTAGTGAGACTGCTTGGGTGGTTCTTTCATTTCATATATGACTAAGTGATTTTCTGCATTAAAACACAAAAGTAGTCAAATGTGGAAAGCTCAATACGGTACAGTACTTAGCACTTTCAATTTTATGGAAGTCAATTCAGGATTGAAGAATTTCAGTATATGAAGGACCAATGTCTGGAGAGCAATAAACTCACAAAAATTAGACACAGTATTTCGTGAAATTTTTTAAATGGGTTATAATTTTTAACATCTTGTGCATATATTATTTTCTTCAATATCCCAATGAACCATTTGACACACTAAGTTAAACTAAATTACCTATTATATGTTGAGCTTAGAAGAGCTTTCAAAAATATAAATACATGCAATAAAAGAGACACTGATTCCAACATATTTCACTTGAAAAATTAATATAAATGATTCTGTAGAGAACATGATCAATGGACTGAAATCTGAGAAAAAGTCTATAACAAAGACTAATGAAAATTAACAATGATATAAACAGATGGGAGGTATCTTGTGCTGAGTCCAGGGGCCAGAGTTCTGACCTCCGTTTAATTTGCTCATTGATAAATTGGAAAAGAGAATCTTAATAGGAGACACAGACAATATTAAATTAAAAGATCTGAGGCAACTTTTCAAGATCAAGATATACTCCAAAGGTTCCTGGATAAGTGTGAATAAGGAGCATAATTGATGTTGATAAACAGCTTAACTTTTGCAAACTACTTGTTTGAATATATTTCTGCTGCAACCACCTTCTCTCATAACAACTTAGTGTATGTCATACTTTCCCTTTCAAATTTTTCTTTCTCTAGATGTTTTTATGAATCTTCTTTGACTAGTTCCTGAATGGACTCTACAGGTGCTTTTAAAAATATCCAGTTTACTTTTTTCTAAAATTGGGCATTAACTTACAGCATAGTAATTTCAAGAACTGTTAGTACACGTGCAGGTAGTATCAGGCTCTTTTTTACTCCCTGTTGTCAGTGAGCAATGGACATGCATTTGAATAAATAAATGGATTATCTAGAGAAAATTCCAGACACAACAAAAGGATATGATCTTATTTTTCAAAAGTACACTGAAAGAAAAATTAACTGCAGGTTTGGCAAGCTACTAAAAATATCCCCGTAATCTATTCTTGCTTTTTTTGTACAAGCAGAAATTACGAATTAGGGCAGTGTGAAAATAATCGGTTCTGTGCTTTTCAACTTTCAGTTTCAAACTTCTTCATTTGATTGCTACAAAATTCTGGTTTTCTGAATACAAATTTTTGTTTGTTTGCTTCTCTAGGTAACAAAAAATCCCAAATCAATCAGTGTTCTAGAAAACCCAAGATGAGAGAGTGATTCACCTAGCCAACCATAATCACATACATCTGACTCTTCCATCTATTGTGCTCTAATTAATGGCAAAAAGCGGGCCCCTCTGAGGCTTGACTCCTCTTGCTCTAAAGTAGGCATTTAATATAAGCCAGAAAAAATATGGACCCCCTAAAGTTCCCAGTTTTCTATTTTTTAGACAGAAACATTTCATTCCATAAATATCAAAGGATAATATTTTTATAGTTTTACAGTATTTCATTCAGGTTCTTTTAGTCAAATGAAGTTTCATTAGCATAAATTAATTTGTCTAAATATTTGGAACGTGTTTGGGGAAAATGATTTTGATGCAAAATTTCCTGTCCTCTGTGGTTATTTCTCATAAATGTAATGTTTTTAGGCAGAGTCATGTTCTTTTTAATTGCCTACTGCTAAACAACATTCTTATAGTCTAAATTAATGTAAAGAAAAACAAGTGTTGAGGAATAACATGAATAGCAATTTGTAAAGACCTTGTGTAGTGCCAGAAAAGATTGCTTCAGATGTTATAACTATTAGGTTTGTTGCTGCTGGACTCTTATTAACCACTACTCTTAGTAAGATGGTTAAAATGATAACTTCAATACAGCTGGATCTTTTCCCATTTATGTCCTTTGCTTTTCATGGTCACTGAAGCTTAAGCATTTTTATGCTTGTTGAATCTTTTGATTTTGAACCATTGTCTGCTTCTTGGGTGGGAAGCCGATGTGGTACAGATAAGCAGAGTGATAAATCATTTCATCACCTTTGTTCAATGCCTTGAATCCCTTTCACTCCTTTTTTTCCCCTCCCACAAGAGACAGTGATCAGCTTCAAGAAAAATGAGAAAACCACAGACAGAGCTCTCCACAGACTTCCTAGGTCCTTGAATACTGGAATGTTAGTGATCAGATCCTGTTTCTTTTTCAGTGGTCAAGTGCTAATAAGCTGTTCTAAAGGATAGGGAATGTTCACATTCGTCGTTGTATTATCAACAGCAGAAACAAAAAGTTTACAGATACGTCATACAGTCCACATATTTATATAAAGAAGGTTGATAAATTCATAAAACTCTTGAGGGAAAGCTACCAACAAGTAAATTTTTAATTTGTCATTCTCTGTGCTTAAGGAAGTTGTATGGTTCAAACTTGAAAAATCGGAGACCTTATTGCTCTCTACAACCCCCTGAAAGGAGGTGTTAGTAGGGTGGGTGTCAGCCTCTTCTTCCAGGCAACAAGTGACAGGACAAGAGGCAATGGCTTCAAGGTCCACCAGGGGACATTCAAGTTGGGCATTGGGAGGAATTTCTTCATGAAAAGGGATGTTAAACATTGGAATGGACTGCCCAGGGAAGTGGTGGAGTCACTGTTCTTGGAAGTATTCAAAACACAACTGAGTGTGGCACTTAATGCTATGGTCTATTTGGCAAGGTGGGGATCAGGCAAAGGTTGGACTCAATGATCTTAGAGATCTAACTCAAATGAGTCTCTGATTTTGTGATTCTAAGAAGATAAAAATACATACTGTAAAAAAAATCCCAAAAAAACCCCACTCCCACCCTACAAGCAAACAGTAACAGCCCAGAGCAAACAAGCAAAACCAACCCAAAAACCAGTGAAGGAATAATCATCCCCAAACGTAGTTATCTAAAATGTGATATTCTGATATGAGGTATTTGACTAAACTCTCTACAGCAGAGACTTTTGGAAGCAGGTCTAACATTTGTGGGAGTAACATCCTATTGCACTTATTTCTTTCTTTTGATCAAAGGGGACATCAAGACGATTAGGTCAGATTAGACAATGAATTTGAAAATCAGTATACAAATACCATTCCAAAAAATCATTATGTTAGATTGCACCACAAATAAATCTGGGTGGGTATTCCCTGCATATTTCCTCAGGAGACAAAGCAAAAGATGTCTGTTAGAAAGTATTCCTGAAACCCCCGGTCATGTTGAGGGATTAAAAATACGTCAAAATCTATATTTTATTACTTTTGTGTGTTCTCTCCCTTATGATCTGGCTGTTTGCAGCTCCTGGATATTGTAGATGGGAGTAATTGAACCACATGCAAGGATGAGGACAGGTGCTCCCTGGCAAACAGAAAGGAAAAGGTACTTTCAGGGTTGTGGTTCATTTCATTCTAAAGCAGACTTCTAAAATGACCTGGATTAATTATACTTTATTTCTCCAGATTTGACTGCAAAGTCAGCATCAGGTAGCTGGTACCAGCACAAAGATTTACAGCAGAAGCATTTAAAATTAGCTAATATTATTACTCTCTTGTGACATGTTGTTTCAGATTAATGGTTTGTGTATGATCTACTAAAGATTTGGTTATGTCCTGTCTAGGTGTATCTAAAACAGGTTTAACCTGGTTGTGTGAAATACTAATAATGTATTTCCTAGTGTGTTTCCATGGTAGAGCCAACCTCAGCAGAGAGCTATTTTCACAGCTTCAAAAGCTGACTTTGAATCTGAGGTCTGCTGTGCTGGGCTGTCAATGCTGGTTACCTAAAAGTTAGTCTCAGGAGTTTTGATCTTGTCTTAGGCTGTATGTACACATAAAGCATTAAAGTTTAACAGTGCTTTGGGCAACATTCATTTCAGCAATTCATGTTTCTTGTGAACTTTCTAATAACCAACCACTTTTAATCTGCTCCATCCAGGTTATTCGGCTTGAGGAGTGCCTAAGGCCTACTAGGGTTAGCTTTTTTTTTTTTTTTTTAAGTTTTCCTGGTGTATTCTTTAGGAACTGAAATAAAAAATACTTTGTAAAGAAGTGAATTTGAGACTTAATGTAGCAAGTATTTATGCTGGGCTTCAAGGCTGAAAAAACCCATTTTATTTCCATGGACTTTGAACATTTATAACCCTCAAACCACTTACCTGATTTTCTTCAGAACACAAAACAAAAAGTATTTTCATAGGAAGTTGAATTAAGAGAGTAATTTTATGTATTTTAATAAATAGTCTGGAATGGACTCTAATATTCAACTTTATGTGTAGCATATTAACAGTCCTTACTCCTTTAAGTATTGTAATATATTTGTAAGCCTCAAAATATTTATTTCTGGAAGAAATAAAAGCTACCACATTTAAAACATCACTGTATCCAACTAAGTGTAAAAAAATCCAAGCAAGATCAGAAAAAATCAGAGATAAATTAAATGTTCTTGCCTTACATTGTGGCAGGGTTTCCATGGGTACAGTCTTCATGTGCTCTTGTATCTAATCTGAAATGGACAAAGAGAGTGGAGAGTGCCATAGAAATGTGTCTTATTTCCTGTGTAGCACAAGGAACACCACTTGCTCTCTTCACTAACGGAGAAAAAGCTTCAGTGAACTTTTTCAGTTACCTCACATAAGGCTTAAATGGATATTGTTCATGTCCAAATCTTCTAGAGTAACACTATTTAAAGTCAGGAACAGACTGTCCAATGAAATGGTGCTAAAAGTTCATTTCAAGTCTATAAATTGGCCACAGGCATACTCATAAAACCCCTAAGTCTATCTTACCTTTTCAGAGACAAATCCTGCTCAGGTGTGTTAATTTTCCAAATGCAAACAGAAGTCACATCTCTGTTCATCTGAGAACACACAGTCATACCTGATAAAATTCATCTCTTCCCTTGCACCAAATCTCAGCAATGAAATACAGAGGTCAAGTGGGAGGATTTGGGTTATAGTGAATATGTTGGTAGTAAAGCTGTTGGCAGCAAGGTATGTGGAGTAACAAGAAAATCGTAGATTGTTTACTCCAGTTGTGTGAAAAAGTATGGAAGTGTACATCACTGACAAACAGAGAAGCAGCAGCACTAGTCCTTATTTCCCACTTTTCTTTGTGTCCCCATTCCTCCACTTACCCATCTATTTTCATGGAAGACAGGAAGGAAGGCTCTGCAACTCTGAGTAAGTGTACAGTTTTTATCAGCAAATGGCAGTGGTACGACATATATTATAGACCCTTATTCTGTCCATAGAGCTCTGAACTTCTCTTTGGGGATTTAAGTGACTGTTTCAAATTATCTCACTTAATGTCTGACTATCTATATTTAAGGTCTTGGCTGCAGAGTGAAAAAAATGCATACAAGTGGAAGCAAAAAAACCCCAAGCCCCAGGAATTATCATAAGGATCAAATACCAAATCCATCTAGTTCAGAATATTTATTTTGCCAGTGAGAATAGTCATTATCAAATCACAGAGAAAGGCACAAGCTTCTGACTCTAGAGTCCAGAGATCAGTTTAACCCACAGAGCAAAAGATTTATTACTAATTTTTTTTTATGTAAGTTCTTCATGTCTTCTGTCTGTTGATGACTCACTTTTTGACAAATGCTGCACTTTAATCCAATATGGTCTGAGTGAAAATCTTTCAGTCATGAATTTAATATACTTACAATTTAAAGGAAATTGGTTTAGAAACTGATTTTATGAATCATCTGGTCAAACTATCTAAAATTGGACTTCTTCAAAAGTGGAACATTATTATTCCAATAAGAATCTACCTTATTTTCATTCTTCAATGCAGTAAGGTTTCAAATGAATGAAATTGAAGTCCACTGTTTTTTTTCTTCTAGGTCCACTATTATTGTTGTATCACATATATTTCAACACTTAGAAAGCTTTATTGCTTTACATCTTGAATATGATGAATTTTGGTTTAGCTTTTTGGCTGTGAGCCAAAGAAAATTGTCTTACTTTTCCCAGGGAGATGAGTGTTTGGGAGGTTAAATTTACATTTCTATATTTTATTTGTTCTAGGGCACTTAAGCCTTGTCTTTTTTTGCAGAGTAAATCTACAGATTATCATTTTGCTGATATAATTAGTTCAAATATGTTTATAAAATAAAACAGACCAGCACAAACATTTGTGGTGTAAGCGTCTCAGAGCAAAATGTTTAGGTATGACATGCTAGCAGTTTGAAATACAGACAGTTGGCATATGATTGTACTGTGTCTTGGGCTTTAAACAAAAGGAATAATTTGATAATACAAATGCACCCTTTCTAGATTCACTGGCTACAGTCTAAGAGAGAAAGGATATTTATAGTTACAAACTATAGGCTTAGACTTCAGCAATGATAAATTTTTAGATTTTTTTTAATTAAAGGCCAGTTTAAATTTGATCTAGTTAAATGTGTTTTGGTTCCTATAGTCTAAAACATTATTCTTGCACTAAACAATATCTTTTATCTGAAAAGGATTTTCTGTTAAATAAAATGCTAAAAAGTGTTCTGCAAAATTCAACTAAAAATTCATCAGATCATGAAAGCTCAGTTGAAAATCTTTGAGCCAAGTCAAAAGAAAAGATACATGTAGTAAAAATTTTATTTCCTCTTTCATTAAATTTTTTATTCCTTCTTTAAACTGAAAAAAACCCCAGTACCACTTAACATTTATTTTCCTCAGTAATCAGGAAAATAAAATAGCCAATTAGACATTTTTTCTTGGAAGTGTTTTCATTTTAAATATAATAATACTTGTTTCTTTAAGAATAATTGCTTTAGTGGGAATAGTCTGGTCTGTTATTGATCCTGCAGATTGCAGGGTTTTTGCTGGACTGAAAACTGTGTCAGAATTATTCTTCAGCTGCTAGATTTGTGGAACAATTGCTAGGAATGTAGGATTTTCTTAGGCAACAGTCTTATAGGAAAACATTCTCAGAGTTCTCATGTTGATTCTGCCCTGCACAAAATCAATTCTTGTATTTTCTTTCCTGTCTTGAAAAGTTAATCTCTTTTCCCACCCCACAAAAACTGGCATTTTCAAAAACGACACTTTTTTGTAGGATAGAGCGCGCCCAGTGAAAAATCTGAGGTGTTCTGTTTCAGCTCTTTGCACCATTTACAATTCCTCTAGTCTTTTTAGGTTGTCTTCTGGGTGTCACTGTAATTCCTTTGTGTTAAACCATCTTAGGTGGTGAACCCCAGGAAATTTATTTTCCGGTTATTTCCTGACAAACTAGCAAACCATGAATTAGCCACTTACGTGTTAAACCACAAGCCATGAAACCACATATTGGTGCCCTGAATTCTCTGTTCTACAGCCAGGTGATTGATTAGAGACAGAAAGTCTGAGAGTCTAGCATTAAGGGAGGTAGTGAAAAGCTCAGCTGCATGAGTAGCTGAGTTGGCCATGAGGCTGTTTTGAGGATGTTCAGGAGAAAGATGTTTTACTGCTTTGGGAGATGAAACATTTATCGTTTTTATGAGCATAAGACCAGTCATCTTTGTAAAGGCTACTTTTCACACCTATCCTACTTTGCTCAGACAGGATCCCTTGAGATCCTCAGAGAATTTGCTATTTTTTTAGTGTCCTAGTATTTTTATTCAGAAAAAAACCCTTAAAATTGGAAGCATCAAATGATCTATATAGCTTCAATTTTGCTTATAAGTAGTATTCAGTTTGCAGGAGTTATTTTTATCTTTAACAAGACAGTTTCGAAAAGCTAAAATAGGAATGAGAAATAGAAGTAACTGCATTGGTCATTGAGAAATTAATATAATTCTAGGATTTTTTTAAAAATAAAAGTATTATATTTAGTTAAAGAATCATTGCAACGAATGCAAAAATTTAGTGTATGAAAAGAAATTAGAAGAGATTACTATGGCTATGACCACAATTACTATATGGGAAATTATACAGGAATTAAAACTGACACTTTTCTTAGGTGCCTCAGTGTAATAATTTTGGAAGTAGATAACTTTATAATCTAACAGACTGATGAAGGAGATGACATTATGATATTGCCATAGAAAGGCACAGCGTGCTGGCTGATAGATGTGAAAACTGCCAAGCGCTCAGCACAAACCTGAGGGAAATTAGCTGAGTACAAGGGGAGGTTGCACAGCATTCAATGGATAATGAATTTTCGTCTGGAGCCTCAGTTTTCTCTGCTTGTGACTTCATTAAATGACTTCCTCCAAAGCTGCTCAAAGTTGCTGACTCCATCTGGCTTCACAGGTATTAATTAAGCCCTGAACAAATCAGATGGCATTTTGCCCTGTTGCATTCGGCTGCGGATGGGAGAAAAGAAGTCGATGCTCTCCTAAATTGCAGTGAATACATTGCTGATTCATAGTCAATGTGCTTTTGTATTTCACAATTTATTTAGGTTCCTGCCAGTGCATCTCCCACTCATATGTGACATAGGCATCTAAGATCTCTTACACAACCATTATGTGTCCATCTCTTTATCACTCACTGTTCTATCCATAATCAACAATATAGAAAAACTAGTTGTTATCTATTTGTGTTTCCTTGCAGACACTTTAATGATCAATGCCCTCTCTTCCACCTGATGGATCGTAGAGTGGGGCAGAGAAAGGGCACAAACATATTAATACAGAACCAGAAGCTATTTCTCCTTTCACCCTTCTGCCATGTTCAGTCCAGGCCTCTCACATATGAGATGTTCAGTGTATTTCTTGTCCTTTGTGATTGTGTCCATAACTCATTTCATTCCCATCTGTATCACCCTTTTCTCTGTGTATATGTCCCTTTCTGTAGTTCTTCTTATAGTTTTGTGTCCTCTCTTATCCCTTCTCTCAGCAACATTTTGCAGCAAATATCGAGACTGAGTGAGACATGTTTTGCCTCGGAGCCAGCAAAATCCAGAGCACAGTACCAGAAGTCCTATATTTTTTTGTGTATCTTCTTCCCTTCATTGGTATTCTAATCTCCTCCTTATTAAATGTTGTCTGTTAATTCATTAATATTGCATTTTCTCCCTCTCATCAGTCACTAATACAGAAGTCAAACAAGGCTTGGGATTGATCCCCAGAGATTCTCCAATACCCACAAGCCTCCCAACACATGCACTACAGTTGGCTATTTTCCTACAGCCTTTCTTAAGTTTATAGTCCGCAGGACAGCAGCCTTCGTGGAAAAAAATCTTTATAACTTTATGTCATAATGAGTCATGCTGAACCTCATGCACAATTTAGCGTTTTTTTAAAACAATTCATAGAATGCTAAAAAATTGCAAGATATATTTTTGTTTTCAGAGAAATCTATCTAATGTGCAGCAGTAGAAGGCCTACTTGTTCATAATTTTTTTACCTGTATTTTTTGATATTATAGTTTCTTCTCATAATCAGCCAGATTTCCCTCAATTTTTTAGTTGTTTTTCTTTCACCTTTACTCCAGCTCCTGAGAGCACAGACAGAAAATGCATCAGCACAGCAATGCTTATTCAAAGTAGCTCTTAGATTTTATGTGAAGCAGGAATAATTATGACCAATGCTTATCATTTGTGAAAACTCCAGAAATTCCCAGTTTACGTCTGGTGACATTCACATTTTTTTGAAGCTTAGCCCTAAGACATAAGGTTAAACTACAAGTAAAGAAATGTAAAAGTCTAAACTTAATTCTGGCAGATTTCAGTGCATTTTATTTGTGCTCAGTACTACCCTCCTTCAGACGCATAAATCAAAGAATGTCAGTTTGGAATGGGAGCTGCACCTTTGTACCATTAGAAGCATTAAATAAAAATGAATATAGCATATTTCATATTTTAAATTTATGCTTTATCTATTAATTTCCTCCTTTTAATTATTTTCTCAAAAACAGAGTTGTAAATCACTCTTCATTTGATCCAAAAAGTAGTTTTGTTATTGTCCTGGTTGTGGCTGTGGTAGAGTTAATTTTCTTCATATCAGCTGGTATGGGGCTGTGGTTTGGATTTGTGATCAAAACAGTGTGGATAACATGGAGATATTTTTACGGTATCTGAGCAATGCTTACACAGAGTCAAAGCCTTTTCCCCGTCTCATAATGCCCCACCAGCAAGGAGGCTGGGGTTGCACAAGGAGTTGGGAGGGGACACAGCTGGGACACCTGACCCCAACTGACCCAAGGGATCTTCCAGACCATATGGCATATAAAGCTGGGGGAAGGAGAAGGACAGAGGATGTTCAGAGTGATGTTATTTGTCTTCCCAAGTAACTATTGCAAGTCATGGGGCCCTGCTTTCCTGGAGATGGCTGAACAGCTGTCTGCCTGTGGGTGTGGTGAATGAATTCCTTGATTTGCGTTCATGGCTTTTGCTTTACCTAGCAAACTCTCTTTATCTCAACCCATGAGTTTTCACACTTTTCCCTCCTAATTCTCTTTGCAGCCCCACTGGGATAGAGTGAATGAGTGGCTAGGTGGCATTTAATTGCTAGCTGGGGTTAAACCCTGACAGTTATTTTTTCTGTTCTCATGTATTTATGAAGTTTATGTATTATGAAGTTTTAGGGAATGTGGAAAAGAGGACAGGCCATTTGGGAGGAATATAAGAATGTTGTCAGGGATGTAACATGGAAGGCTATTTGGAATTAAATTTGTCAGGGGATGTCAAGGACAGCAGAAAGAGCTTCTTCAAGTACAATAGTAGCAAAAGAAAGATGGGAAAATATGGGCCTGCTCCTGAATGAGATGGGTGCCGTGGTGATGTAGGATGCAGAGAAGGTAGTTACTGAATGCCTCTTCACTCTTTACTGCAAGGTCAACTGTCAGGAATCCCAGACCTTGGAGACAAGAAAGTCTGGAGAAAGAAAGACTTTCCCTTGGTCAAGGAGGATTGGAGAGAGGATTGGTCAAGAGATTGTTTATGCAAACTTGACAACATCAAATCCATGGATGCTGATGGGATACATCCACAAAGGCTGAGGAAGATGGCAAGTGTCATTGCTAAACCACATTCCATCATTTTTGAAAGGTCATGGAGCACATGGGATTTGCCTGAGGACTGGAGGAAAGTTAATGTCACTCCAGGCTCCAAAAAGGGAGAGAAGGAGGGCCCAGGAAAATATAGGCCGGTCAGCCTCACCACAGTCCCTGAAAGGTGAGCAACTCGTCCTGGATGTCATCTTTAAGCATGTGGGGGGAAAGAAGGTTATCGGGAGTATTCAACATGGATCCACCAAAGGGATGCTTGATGGATCTGACAGCCTTCTATGATGGCATGACTGTCTGGGTGGAAGAAGGGAGAGCAGTGGATATTGTCTATCCGGGCTTCTGCAAGACTTCTGACAGTCTTCCATAACGTCTCCACAAACAAGCTCAGGGAGTGAAGATTGGATTAGTGGACAGTGAGGTGGATTGATAACTGGCTGAATGGCAGAGCTCAGAGGGTTGTGATCAACTGTGCAGAGTCCAGTTAGAGGCCTGCAGCCAGTGGTGTTCCACAGAGTCAGTACTGGGTCCAATCTTATCCAATTTATTCATCAATATGTGCAACAAAGAAGTCAGAATATGGGGATGGGGAGTTGTAGGGTTAAAAGTTCATTGAAAAATGATTTTTCCATTGTAAAATGTCAGGGGGTTTCCTTCCAGATGACAATGAAACATAGTCTTGGATGGCAGAATAAAGTCAACACTAACTTTATTCATATACTGAAAAAAACCAAACAACTTCAGCAGTGTTAACAGCTGTAAAAGGGCTAGTTTGGCTGGGGTAGACTCAGTTTCCCAGAGTCATCACAGAGTGTACAACATGTATGGTCCCACTACACTGCTTGCCAGCAAGGAGCAGCTGCCCTAAACATAGAAAGTGTTTTCCATCTTTCTCCATGTCCCATTGTCCGGATGGCCTTGATGCCAGCAGCAGCTGGCTTCAGCTTTTCCCTGCTGTGATATTCACTCAGCTGTTCAGGGATGAGTTTGGAATTGGCTGCTGTAGAACCTGAGAAAGACATTCATTAGGGAGCAGAGGAAGCAGCAGCTGAGTGGCTGCTGGAGAGGAGCCTGCATGAGGCTGACATGCCATCCCCTGGAGGCCAGAAGCAGCTGTGGAGAGGAAGAAAGGGGAGGACATTCCTCGGATTTCATCTTACTGAGAGAAGTATAGGCATTTCTGAATATCGGTGACTACGTGAAAATTTAGGGCACATCTGTCAGTTCCTACCATTCCTTTATGCAATAGTGTCCATATTGAACTGTGTTCCAAGAGACAGGAAAGTACACAGGGATTTCACACAGCTTAAAGACTGCAACATCCAAAAATGACAGGGCAGGAAGAGAAAGCCTTGGCAGCAACTTGTGACACTGTGTGCAATATGAAATAAAGTCTCTGAGGGAGTTCTCCATTTCCCAGGGAGAGCAACACAGCTGGGAAACAGGAAAGATTCCTGGGACCTGCTACTCAGACATCTGGAGCTTTCCTGACCAAAAAGCTCATTAGCTTTGCAACATTTGTGGACATGGTCCTCCCTCCTGCTATTGTGAAAGATTAAAATAATAACTGTTATCACTAATAACTCTTCTTCTAGAGAAGGAAATACAAATGGTGATCAACAGTCATTTAAAGCATTTAAAGCAAGCATTTAAAGGGATGGGGAAGAGGAATGGAAATCAAAAAGTATATATGTACATCAGTAGTGTTTAGTCTTACCACTTTTAATAATATGAGGTCACATACCTCATGCATGGTGTTGCTGAATTCTAATACAATTGAGGGAGTAGGTAGAGGCTGCATTTCTTGTGTAAAACCATGGACAAAAGAAAGTAGGAATTTTGTTAATGGGAAGAGGTAAGATAGAAGATGAAAGATAATAAAGAACAGCTACACTTCAGAAACTGCCTTTTTGAACTGAGTATTTTCAGTTTTCTTGGTAGCACAAACATTATTTTGACATTCACTGACCAAATTTGCAATGAGAGGGGTGGAAATGAAAGAAATTTTGGTTTTCCCTCATCCTACGTAACACAACCAGCCCCTTTAAATTACGGAATATCCCCAGTATTTGTCTTAGTTCAGAGGGGAGAAGAATACATAGCCCGAATGGAAGCCTAGGTTCCTATGCTTTGTTGTCATGTGTGTCAGACTGCTAGTTTCATCTTTCACCTACTACTTGCCTAGTAATTACACTGAATCTAAACTCTATGATAGGCTTGAAATAGCACCAGCAAATTTACCTTTCTTTTCTCTGGCAGTCCCTTAAGAAGGTAGCACAAGACCATTCCCTTGTATTGTTAGCATAACTTATAACCTAATGATCATCCCAATTTTTCATAAAATTCCTGAAGTAGGCACTCAGCTTATACACATTGTTGACTGAAGTTTTATTTCAATTTATTCTGGATAAAGACCTAAATCCTTATATATTCTCACTTTATGTAAAATAAGGACCCAGACTTAACAATGGAGTATGATGGAATAATTTTTTTTTAAGCTCCATACAATGATTAAATATTTTTTAGTATCAAGACAAACTTTCCTTGTTTTCTACTATTCCAATGACTAGTTTAAATTTTCAAAAATTAATTTTTACAGTATTTTTAAAACATCACGTTAATAATTTATATTGTGCGAAGGTAAGGAACTTTTTAAAAAGAGCTCTAAAACCAGTGGAATATGAAAAAGGTCAAAAGTGCAATGAAATAAATTAAGTTAGGAGCAACCAAAAGTTAGTAAGATGCTGTGGTTTACTGTGTGGAATTGCACCTCACTGGAGACTGATCTTTGTTCTGCAGGACTTTTATGTGATGATTTTGTTTTATAAAGACATGAAAGAAAAAATATTTTGAAAGTAAAAATACCACTCCATTCTAGTGGATTTTATTGGTCTCTGAGTGCAACAACAATTTATTCAAGACCATTTGTCTTATTAACAGACATTTATCTTTCTATCAGGTAGGCATAAAAAATCTGAAATAATGTATATGTAACCCAGATGTACTGCATTTGCCCACAGACACATACAAAAAGTATCAATATTATAGTATAATAACTTATATCTTTGTTTCCGTTGTGACTAACTTTATTGTAGGAATATACTCATATGTTCAACTTTTGTCCATGTATGGAGAAACTAAATTATCTAAAGAGCAAAAGTGTCAATTTTTTTTTTAAATTAATTAACATTTGTGAGGGAATTTATTTAGCTTCCCCAAGCACAAGAATCAAAGGGAATGTAGTCTCATTTGTGCATGCTACAAATAAAATAGAACCTTATATTTTTTAGATGGCAACTGGGAAAATGTAATCCCAGTTCAGCTACCAAAAGACTGTACATGTGTACCACAAATTTATTTGGTTCACTCGTCTATTTTATTTCTCTATGACATTTAACAATGCTGTCTTACACACTAAACAGTAACTTTTGTTAACTGCTTTTCATACTAGCAGTCTCTAATGTCTTTAGTCAGTGGGGACATTTACATCTTCAAGGTTTGGAAAAACACTCACCCCTAAAACTATCTGCAGACTACTCAGAACCCTGATTTTGGGTCTGGTCACAGTTCCCAACGAGATGAAGTTTAATGTGGAAAATAAAGTTCCTCTCATCTTTGAGATTTATATTTCCTTTCTAGTTAAAATGTAGGAACGTTCTGGGAGTAGAGGAGCAATAATTCATTTGATTTGCTCCTTTTTTACCTAAACAAAGCAGAAATTATAATACTAAATACACCAAGTTGTGCATGAAAATATGGTTCTGGTTTGGTACTCATGTGGTACATTGCTATTAAATATATTTTTAAATATTTTCACTGGAATATATAGGGAACCACTGGTTTTATTTTGGATGTTTTATTTTTACTGTTTATGCCTGTAACAAAATCACAGTTCTTATTCACTTCCAACAGTGACACTGCTGTCAAAATCCAACTCCATTTCAAAAGGACAAGACTTGCTTATATTTTTAATATCTCCCTGTGCTTTACCTGCCATCTCATAAATGACAAGAGCAGACTTAAAACCAAATAAAAAAAATCTAAAGCATTTCATTTTCAACACCATTTTTTAAAATCTCCTTGTCCATCTCACTGAGGCGATGGTATAAGAGGGAAGCTTGTAGCATTCATTATATTAAAACCATGTCAGCTTCAAGCTCTTTTCTTTTATATGCTAGCTAAATATATTCTGAACTGCTTGTATCTTTCTGCCATCCTTGCACATTTTTAATGCCTCTTTAGCTGCTTGATTTATCTCCAAACCTGCAGATTGCCTTTATAAGAATTCCCATTGACTGAAGTGATACTTATTCATGTGAGCAGAGCTGATAAACTGCAGGCCTCACCATCACACAGAGCTGTGCTGATTATGATGCTACAGACTTTGTTTTCTTTCAGTAGGCAAAATAGGTTTAGAAACACATTTTCCCTTCATCCCTCAAAGGAACTCATAGCAGAGTGGCTAGGATTCAAAAACTAGCTTTTCAGATGACAGTACATCATTCTGAATGGTTCCTGCTTCATCTGACATATTTAGAAAGCCTTTGCCACAGTGAGAGATGTTTTCAACCCAGAGACACTCAGGCATCAAGGTCTTGTCTTTTTTGTGCAACACTTAGTACAACATTTCATATCTACCTGGATGGGTTCCTGAACTACCCTGGAAAAGCATTTATGAAAAAATAAATTAGTGTTGTACAACTTACATGAGCTTTTCAGTAATAAAAACAGACCATTTCACTGAAGATTAAGATATATCCAAACAAAAAAAATCTTGGTTCAAATCTGAATCCACTCCCTCATAGGCATAATTCATTCTCAACAGGACAAAGGGGCAAGGTGGAGAGGAAGTACCACACTTTAGTCATCTGCTACAGTATCAGTGTCATGATCTTGTGTTTCACCAGTGAATGGAGCTGAAGAAGGAAACTATGGTCCCCCATCCTGAAAAAATGCATGTCTGCCTCCTGTTTTTGCTTCCTCTTCTATGCACAAACACGTCAGATTTCTCACTTACACAGCTAAACCTGTATTAGACAACTCAGATAATTAGCACAGTAAATGGAAAACAAGTTAAGTTCCTGAACAGCAGGTCATAGTATCTCTCCTATATCTGAAATAAAACTAAATACTTATTTTCATCAAGTTCTTTCACAATACCTAGGAAATGAAGAATAAGAATAAATGAGGTTCTACTTGCCCAGAGAAATCAGAATTAAGAATGCGTTTAAAATTTATATATACCTTAAATACCGTAATATATGGAAACATAATTTAATTTTCACCAACGGGATTTTTAAAGGTTTCATGTAATTGTTTTACAACAATGAACATCCCAGCTGTTCTTAAAAGAAAGAAGAAAAATGGAAAAAAACCCAAACAAACCACCCCCATTCATCTGTCCTTTTTGTCTAGGAAGAAACACTAATATCTGCAATCTGAGCTCATGCCTGAAATGAGGATTTGATGAACGGCGAGAAAACTGAGCTGAAAATCAGAGCCAACTACTCAGTTCCAACCCTGCTCACCAATCCCTTGGCTCAAACAAGCCACCTTGGCTCAAACAAGCCAGCAAAGGTCTCACGTTACCCTGTAGCTCCCCCTTTTCGAGGGAACTCCTCAGTGACATGCAGGTAATATGCACAGAGGGAAAGGAAAGCACCAGAAGGATAAGTCCACGGGAGGCCAACTCAGTCTTTCGAAAACCCAGTACTGCCTGTTATTTTCTTCTTAGCTAATTGTCTGTACCTCTAACCCTCTCATCAGTGATTTTGACCAGGGTTTTCACTGCAGGCCTGTAGGCAGTGATAATACTGTTTGCTTCAAAACTACTCCACAAGTGCACAGGACATTACAGACATAAAACAAAGTTACTAATTATTCCTCTACTTTAAAAACGTTGTCAGAATATTTTGCAGAAAATACATCCATGCTGAAGCTGAGAACTACTTTGATATATAGAGTTTTAAAAAGGTTTAGCTTTTTTCAACGTTTAAAATAAAACATTTTATGCTGCAAAATGGAAATTTTGTTCTCTCTGATATGGATAAATTCATGTACCTTTATATCTTATATGAAGAGCACTATTCTTATCCTCTAAATATTCTGCTTGAATCACTCATTGGAGTATTTTGAAATGTGCAAACTGTATTTTGATGATCTCATTGAACAAATGATAAAGCAATACATTGGCAAAGTAGCCTATAAAATAGTTTTGTTGCTTCTTATGGTCATGTCTTTTATGTGTAGCTGGGGAGATACAATGGTAAAGGAGAAATGCCACACTTTTAAGAATGTAGATTCAGTCTTCGGAGATTTTTATTTTTAATCGTATTGTCATCTCCAAATTTTTTTTTTCTCAAATCTCATAAAATTTCAGGAATGAAAGAAGTGGTAGACAAGAACATTTACAAAGTCTATTTCTGGGATATATGTGTGTATTTGCAAGTATATAAACTTTTCAGAATTATGTGATGATATATATGTTATGATTAGGCATAGAACTTCCTTTAGGTAGATTTTCCTTCCTTTAGAAAATATGCCCATTGGTTGTACTTGAATGCTAACTTCAATGCTAACAATATTATCATCAGGGAAGAATGCAATATAATAGGAAGATAATATATTTTTACCAAAACTGCCATGAAGAAGTCTCAACTCACAGCAAGTTCAGATGACTAATAAAATTCATGAGTCTTCAGAAATTATGCACCAGACAAACATGACTGCTTGAGAATACAGCTTTCCTTCATGGTAACCATAAAAATTAAACTATCTCCTTGTTCCTAACTAGTGCATTAAGATGCATCAAATTAGGGTTTCTAAATGCAGGCAACTGTAATTTGTGATATCATTTACAGGGATAGCTGTTATTGCAGTTAAATTAATGTTTTGCTTTGCTTGGCCATTAGAACATGTAAATAGAGCATGATGACCGCAGTAATATCTTTCATGTTAAGTGATTAGATTCAGGCCTAATTAATGATCAGATTCAAATTTTACATCACCCCTACTTTTTTTTAAGTTAATTGGATACTAATGCAAAACCAGTTTTATTTATGAGTTTCTAAAAAATCTAGAAATGCCTGTCTTATGCTTTGTGCTCTGTGTCTGAGTGTTTTGATTTTATTCCTGTTACTAATGCATTTGGTGCAGACACTTGTTATAAAATCTTTGAAATACTTTGCTTATCGCATTTTTTTAAGGTAGTCAAAGCAAAAAGCTGTTAGTTAGTTTGATAAGCATTCAAATGTTCTTCTGCTAAAGCATCTTCCTTTTGCAAATCATTGTGGAATGTGTGCAGGCTACTTGATTTTATTTGCTTGTTAAGTTGGCAGGGAAAAGAAAAAGAATTGAGAATTTGTGGGTTTATGCATAAAGCTGTTTGTTTTCCACTTAAAGAATAAATAGCCTTCTTTGGCCTTTGATTAGGGGTAGAATCAGCATATCTCAGTTCAATGATAATTCCCTAGTCATGGACTATAGATCTGATCCCACAAATTCTTAGTACTTGGCTCAGGCTTCATTCAATGTGGGTAGTAACTAATTTATACAACATAGCAAGAATGGATGTTACATTAATGCTTCCAACTGTTCTAGCAATTCCTATAACATCTCTTTCTCATTTTCATTCTGTCATGCAAGTGCACAGTGATTTGTCCTCCTTACAAAAAAGAAAAAAGATGAAAGGATTTTTTTTATCTTTAATGTATAATGGTGGATTATTAAAAACACAAAAGCAGTATAGAAAGAGGAAAGGGTATTCTCTTTCCCTCACACCTAACTGTAAGGCATTTAGCTGTGGAGGTTCAGTTGTAGGTGTTAGGTGAAACTTACAGTAGCCAGAGAGATTGTGAAGAAAGCCATCCTCTTCACTCTTCATCCTCATCACTAGTAAGTGACAAGCAGTACCCATTCCTTTTCCAGCAATACAGAAATTTTATTTCACCTCTTTTTACTAATGAGAAATGCCAGAGTGTTTCCAAATCAGTTATACAATCAAATACAATAAAATCAGAAAGCAAGGCATGTTTACAAAGGTCTTTCTTCCATGGAAAATGTTGATATTTCTATCAAAATAAAATCTATTTTTCTTGTTTTCAAGGATCATAACTGATACCTTCCAGATTTCCTATGACATAACAATTTCAAATAATTTAATTATGAGATTTCTTCATTTTCCAAAATAATATTTTGTGTTATAAATGAAGTTGAATGTTATGTTTTGCCATTGTTGCATTTGCATTGTTGCATGTTGCATTATTATTTTTACAGTAGTTCATGCATTACTCAGAGTAGTAAATTATAACACTGTAAACTATGTGGAAATACACATTTGCTCAAATATAAGTCTTTTAAAAGTAAAGGAATGACAACCATTTTTCAATAGCAACTTGAATATCTTTCCTGTGTCAAATAATTTTCAGCTTGTTTTATGAAAAATATGGTAATTACAAAAAATCAAAAATATTATTTATTGTTTTTTAAACAGTGAAAGTGTTTCATGATATCAAACAGTGAGAGCTATCTGATATAGGGAACCTAATACATTCAATCTCTACACAGCAGGAGTTGCCATTTATTATGTATTTTTTTATTAAAAAATAAAAAAATATAATGTAATTAGTGACATATTGAGAGATATAATTAAGTAGCACTGGAATACTATAGAAAAATTACATAAGTAAACACATATACAAAGAAAAAAAGCCAGGATCCAATTTGTAATTTTATGTTAAAATTTAGTAAGAATTTTGTAATGCCCAAAGATATTTTATTATGCAAATTTATGTTATCAACAGTATTGTTTCCCCTTCAACACTCCTCTCCCAAAGAGCTGCGTATCCCCGCAAATGTCTCTGATTAAACTACAAAAGTGTTATAACTAATTTTACATTTCATGAACACTTCTGAGGAAAATTTTTACTTGGGTCAAAGCATCATACATTTGAACTAGATAAATGAGGTATCAACTATTTTCTTTCAATGGAAAACTAAAATATGAGATGTAGTCAAAGGGAACACATTTTTGACAGTATCGTTTTCATTAGTACGCTGGAATTGAGTTCAGGCAGGTCAGCCTGAATATATTCAAAAATTATGGAGGAGGTAATTATAACTGTATGAATAGCTAGGTAGTAAGAACAGATACAAAAGAGGTAGCCAAGTAAAACTTATAAATATAGTTTAAAAGTTTTTCTCTACACTGAGAACCAAATTTTCATAAATAAATTTGACCTCAGGTTTTTTTAGACTAATATTAGAAATATTAGAAATCTAAGACATTTATAATTAATTATCTGTTTGGTTCCTTCAACAATTAAAAACCCCCTTTTTTAAAAAAAGAAAAGAAGTAGCTTTTCTTTTTTGGCTCTTCCACGTCCGTTTTCAGAAGAGAGGTGTCACTCCTGAAACTCAAGTGTTTTCATCCCTGACATGAAGATGACTAGCTCAGATGCAGACATCTAGTTGTTACATGTCTAAGTAAGGAAGTGCATTGTCCTTTTTCTCCAACTCTTTTAAATTGTAAGAATTTATTCAGATGCTAGCAAGCTTAAGCTCTGGAAACTTGTATATGGTCTGTACAGATCTATGTGGAAAAGGTATCTGAAAGTAATAACGAGAGCATGGTGAACAGCTGCACAAAGAAAAATTGCATGTGTACATCTCATTCATTATTTACAAGGCTCATAGATTTCTTGTGTGTAGTGAACTGAACCCTGACCTTTATTCTTTTATGCCTTTTAGAAAACATCAGTATATTGATAATAAATAAATGAACTAATTGAATTGCAAATTGTGTTAGTTCTCCACTGTCTAGGTCTAATCCAAAACTAAAGCAACAATCACATCAATTGGCAATTTCTTGCTCACCATAGACAAAATGAAAAGTGGTTCCCATTTCATCAAATTTTGTCCATTATGATTCCAGTCATTACTTAGTTCAACCTTTTTTTGGAACAGCTTCCCTCATCCCCTCAGATAGGTGAAAACATTTACTTTAGTAGTTTCAAAGCAAATTAATTTTCACTTTTTCATCTTCACTAAAAATAATGTATAAATAGCCATATGATCCAAAACAAAAATTGATTCTATATCAAACAGATAAGATGTGATACTTCAGCCTTTCAAAACTAATTTAAGGACAAAACTGAAATGGAAAATTCACAAAAATAAATCTTTCCTTACAAATTATTTGGGTTTTGAAAAATTGAGAGCTTCAGCAAAAAAAATCTACTGAAAACCTTCTGACCTTTTAAAGTGTCCTTTGCTGCATTTACTGGTGTATGTAATAAGTCTACATGTCTATTAAGAGGAAGAAAACTTTCTTGCTCGTGCTGGCCAATTGACACTAAATTAGTGGGCAAAAAATTCTTTACTTTGCTTATCTTCTTGTATAGAAACCCATGATATTCAGAGTACTTTTATTTGTGAGTTCCCAGATGATTATTTTTATGCTATAGAATTTTGAGGTTTTTACACACCCTAAGATGACCAAGATTATTTTAATTATCTCCTTCACCTTTTTTTTTCTTTTTAAACCCCAATATTTTTTTAACTCTGTCTCTTCTGGTATTCAGATGAAAGTAAATATTCATCATTCCACATCAAGGTGTCAGTCAAATACACAAAGGTCTTGAAGTTGTGTTGACACCCTCAACCTTTCAACATTGACTCTGATTTACTTAATAATACAGTCCTAAGTAATCAATATATTCACCAAAGCATATGGATTCTTACAGGAAAAAGAAAAAAAAAGAGTTTATTTCTCACAAAAAGAGTATTTTCTGAGCAAAGATGTTCTGGTGAAACATTTCTTGTGCTATACAGTCACTAAGGCATAAATGTCTCTTCTTTAGAAAGAGATATAAGATGAATAGTCTTCAGCTGTATAATGGCATTTCAAAAAGCTACATGTGAAAGCCAACAGAAAGTGGATAAAATTGTGTATAAAGTATAAAAGCATTATCAAGTAAAGCTTAATGTATGAATGGAAAAGGCAATAACAATGTCGTTTGCAATTAAAAATGAAATTAATAGTAAAATAGATCTATTGATGAAAATATAATGAATAAAAGAATCCAAGCCTGCAATGCAATTCATGCTCTGTGCATGCATCTGCACAATAAGAAACATGTCCGTTTTCACTTCTTTTCTCTTTTATCATTATTTTTAAATAAGAGATAAATATAAGGAAGGAATTTTTTTCTGTGAGGGTGGTAAGGCACTGTAACAGGTTGTCCAGAGAAGTTCTGAATTCCCTGGAAGTCTTCAAGGCCAGGCTGTATGGGGCTTTAAGCAACCTGGTCTAGAGGAAGACGGCCCTGTCCATGCCAGAATGGTTGGAGCTAGATCACATCTCTAAGGTCCCTTTCAATCCAAACCATTCTGTTGTTCTGTGATTCTAAGGAACATGCAGTGACTTGGAAGACATGGCAGAATGTCTTTATGTTGAAGTCTTCAGTCACTGTTTTTTCCTGCCGTACAAAGCAGGTTAACTGCCTCTGACATTATCTGTCTGCATTTCATAAACATTAGCTGCTGACAGGAGAGCAGTTGTGGCACACAATGTCTGCATTTCCACTTCTTAACAGGAGATTTCTTTTACTCAAATTGTGAAGAAAAAAGGCAGACATTAACATAGATGGGAAAAAGAAGTTTTGTTTTTCATCTAAGGTATATGGAAGATGTCAAATGTTAAATATTATATCTTGCCACTGACTATCTAGTTCCTGAAAAATGGAGACCTCATAGACCACAATGTATTTATATTTCTTATATTGACAATACATGGTCCCAGTCTTGTAGATGTAGTTAAGTGATGCCAATAACATTGTGGTAAATAACAATCTTGTTCACAAATCTTCAATATATAGTACCATAAGCACTGCTTATCATGTTACTACATTTGAAATAAATTAACTTAAAGAAAAATATCATACACAAAAGTTATCTGCGCTCAGGAAGAAAAAGGATGGAGCTGAGAGTTCAAGTGTGAACAGAAGACAGAAGACAGCCATGGCATCCAATTTATATGCTAAGCAAAGTCCTCATAGCCTATATTGAGTGTCTGTGTTACTTATGTGCTTTAAATATTTTTTCTACCTATTACAAGTTTAAGATCTGTCAACTTCGTATTTCATTATAGATGTCACAATCCATATCTTTAAATATACTGATGACTACTTATGGAAAAATGAAGGGGGTGAACACATATCATTTTTAACTTAATTTGTTACAGCAGAAGTTCTTAAAAAACATCCCTGTGATTGAGAATGTGAACATTTCTGCCTAAAGAGAAGCAATGAAGTTGTCATGGTTATTATAGTCCAATTTAAGAAGCAGTAGCCTTGAAATATTTTGACTTACTGAAGCTTTAATGAGATCAAAAACTACTGTATCTAGGTCTTGATTATACTCACAGCATTTTTCTTGGATATGCAGACATGAAGAAGAATCACACCAATTGTACTGTACTATCCTTAGAATGAAATCACCCTGCCTTCTGTGTGAGGCATTTTCTGCACATTCATCAGTTCAGCAATTTAGAATCTGTCTAACAGTTATTTTCCTAGATGTAGTTGAGAGCAAACTATGACAATAATTGTCCCAAGAAGAATGATTTTCATTTCCTTTAGACAGATGGATGGATTTTTTTGCAGATGCTGAACATTTGTAGGTGTCAGAAACAGGCTTATCAATGCATTGTTCCAGCAAACCTTTTGGATTTTTTCTCTTCACAGAAACAAGAAATACTGCATGTGTCTTCAAAGCACCTCTGTAAAGCTGCAAGGCAACTCAATATCCCACACACCAGGAAGTTAGGATAAATTAAGATGTTTGTGAAATTAGATATCAAATTTTAAACACAAAGTCAGATGCATATGCAAAGCCACATTTTATTCTAAGGTTGATAATATAGACACTATTGTGGTCAAGAAGGTTGTCTGGGAGGGCAGGCAAACCCTGTACATCCTGATACACAAAGAACATGCCTGTGACTTTACTGTTGTTTTGTCTGTGTAGTTTCTTGTTTTGTTGCTAGCTTGTATTAAGGATTAATAAGCATGTGATTCACAAAAAAATGAATATAAAAGGTTTCTATTTGCATTCCTCTTTCCTATAGCATATTCATGTTGACAAATTTTCTGCTACCTTTTCCAAAGATAACATCTGCTTGTATTATAATCCATAATTTAACAAGTTTATTTGAAGGAACTATCTTTGATTTTTTATCTAGGGTTTCCTATTTTTAAGTTCTCTGCATATGCCAGTATGGGCGTCTATGTAACACGGTGACAGTGGTTTTATAACAAGCTAATGCTACACTTGAGTAAAGGTTATGAGTTATTTGTTGATTTCCCCCAGCAAGCATTGACATTTGAACTGCAAAACCCAAGCCATACAGACACTTTTCTGTCAATTCAGTGAAAAGTGTATCTAGCATCAGCTTTCTTCACGCTGAATATTCTTGGAAGAAATGTTCCACATAATGTAGTTACATAGATTCAATATTTTGCACATTTTTTTCACTAAGGACCTTGTTCATCTACCTACGATCACAGTCAGAAGGTACAGTTGTTCCGCAACACTGTATCTAATGAAGTATTTAACAATTGATTTTCATTCAACATTTTTCATTAACACATCATGTATCATCTAGCAAATCAATTATGCAGTGAGTTATGGTTGATGCTGGCTTACCCCTTTCCTCAAGTCAGATGAGAGGTGCTATCCCTTCAACTACCTGCTGTGGTATAAATGAAGATTATGTGCTGAGATTTACTACAGACTGAGCATGACCAGACACCACTGACACATTTTGCGTGTCTAGAAGGAGACTCGCCTTGCAGGGTGGCATGCCTTATTGCCTTTCCTAGAGACACTGATGGCTGCAGAAGGTCATCCTTCAACATCAAGATGCTAGGAACAGTGATATTCACCTGTGTTTGCAAAAAAAATCAATAATTAATAATTAGGGTTATTAAATAAGTGGGAGAATGACTTCAATGTCAGGATAGCTTATTTCTGTGAAGTTAAAAAATATTCCAGATAAGTGGGACAGATTTTCTAACAGTGTCTGTGGAAAATAATTAAATAAACATGTTTAAAGAAAGTCACAATGAAAGCTTAGCAAGAATTTTAAATTAATGCATTTTAGATATTTTCAGAAAAGAGATCTTAAGCCCTTAAGGAAACTGCTGTTAGCACCTTTCTCTTTTCAACTCAGCCTGCACCAAACATGATTTGTCACAGTAAGGACTTCAACCATAAAGAGATTGCTTTTAAAATATAAAACCTTGAATGATCTTTCTGTATTTTTTAGAAGGGAGGGTGACTTGAAGGCATGAAAGGTTTTATATGTTTGTTTTCAATTTAAGACTATTTTATTTTTATTTATAAATTTGATCTTGAGTTCTGATTCATTTCCACACTACTTCTCTCTGTTTGAAGTCCAGAAACAGTAAAACAGTTTATTGCAGATTGTAACACATATATATCAGAGAAGTGGAAGGGATTTGGAACAAAATTTTCCCTTGAAACCTACTCAAAATAAAATATAATGTATTATTCAAATATTTTTTGATAATAAAAAATTACTCTGATGACTTTTGGAGAGCATTAGAATTTGAAGCCTCTTTGCCAGAAAAGTACAGAATGTACATGGAATTATAGTGTATTATACACTTACAGAAGAGAAGAAATAAAAGACAAAAAAGGTGCCTCTTCCAACACTCAGGGACAGCTAGCTGATTTAATTTCTACCAAAACACTTTAAATGGTTTCTTGATGGGTAAAGTGTGCATTAGTTACACTGGGCAATTGAAATATTGATTAATAATTGAAAAGGATGGTATTACTTGGGTGGAAAATGTAACCACCACTTTTAATACCTTCATGAAATCTGAATTGCACCAAGCATTTTGTGTGCAAGTGATATATTGACAATTTAAAAATCCAGAAATTAAAAAATCTCATCAATAAATCGTTTAAAATTTCATATAGTATTCAAAAGCTTTTGTCAAGTATGTAGATAATCACTAAATCAGTTAAACGAATGTCTGGAAAAATCTTTTATGTCTAGGTCTGCTAGCTATTTTTTTATTAGTCTGAATGATTCTTACAACAAAATCTTTCATGGAAAGTGTTAAGGTAGAATGCTCATTGGAAAAGATATTCTCACACCATGAAATCTTATTATTCAAATAAATCCTATCATGTTTTTTCCTGATCACATTTTAAACTCAGTGACACAGAAGTTACTCTGCTCACTGCTTTGTTTTCAGGTGTGCAAAGACAAAAAAGCTGTTGGGTGTTTTTGGTGTTTTTCTCTGCAGGAATAAGGGAGAAATCCAAACCAATGATGCCACATCATTTTATAATGCCCTATCCTTATAAAAGTTTAAAAAAAAATTATGAAGATAGTTCACTGTATCTAAATAGAATTAACCAATGGGTAATTCTTGAAATTTGACGGTGTGATCTCTAAGATGTTATCTGCTACTCCTTATAAAACCACTATATGGTCTCTAATATCTATAGAGATGCTTTGCACACAAACATTGAGTTCTGGAAGATGAGAAATATAATGCTGATATTTTCTCACAGCAATACATGAGCTGGAGCTTACTGTTGAAAGGGGCAAAGGCAGCAGTCTCTAGGTGACCCTGTTTGAGCAAAGGGTTGTCTTCGTATGAGTCTTCCAACCTCAACTATTCTGCCATACATGACCAGTTTTAATTAAGAGACCAGGATGAATTCAATAGTGCAAGTGTCTGATTTCTTCGTTTTCCTTTCTTTTTCTATCTCACTTGAAGACTATTCATGTACCATCACTCATTGCCCCATCCTCATTGTTGGGCTGCTTATTGCCAGATCCTTGTACATAGGGCACTGATTTTTCATCACAGGAACTAATAAATTAGGGGTGAAAACTCACCTGCAAGGCCTCAAGAAGATACCAAATGTATCTGCTCTGAGTGAACAATGGTGGGCTGCAGTCCAGCAGGTTTTCCTTCAGGAAACCTTTACCTCCTCTCTCCCATAGCTTGCTCCCATCTGGCCAGTTGCAAGGACCTATGGGTCCTGCACAGGGCTTGTCTGGAGCAGCCCCTGTTTGGTTCCATCTGGTCCAGCAAGGACAGGGGAATGGTGGACAGTGAGCCGAGCACAAGCCAGAAAAATCTGCCCTTTAGCAGTCTCAGGGTGTGCTGAGCTGCATAAGGAAGGGTGTTGGCAGCAAGACTTGAAAGATTGCTTGGAACTGAATCTGCCAAGGGATGCCACAGGAAACAAGGGCTTCTCTAAATGTCTAGGTGGCAAAGATGATGGAAAATGTGAGCCCATTGCTGAATAGGGCAGGAGATATGTTGCCTTGTCTTCAGTGATAAGGCAGAGATGAAAACTTGCCTGAAAGGCCATGGGAAGATACCCAAACATCTTGCACAGCAGGCCCCTCTTTGGGGCATCTACTTTCCTGGCTGGGTGGCCAATGGTAAATGGCTCCTTGGAACACGGTGACATCACAGAATGTGACTGTGGCATTGCCCCAACCTTGCTGCTTTTCAGCAGCCACAGGCTCTGTCCCCTGGCACTCTGTCCAGGACTCCTCCAGGCACACACGCAAGGCGAGCAGGCTCTAGAAGGATCGGGGTCTTGCTCCTTAGTAAAGAGAAGCAGCTCCAGGCACTGAGCAAAGTCAACCTTCTCCAACCTCCATCCACCCAGCTGTGAGGCCCTGTGGGTTCTGCACAGGAGCTGTCCCGGGGCTGTGAGTGCCAGGAGGGTGCTGGGGCTTTCCAGCACTGAAGGCTCTCTGCCTTTCCCTACTGTCTGTCAGGTACCCTATGCTCAACTGGGTAATGTCTGGGAGATGTTATAGGTTCTTGGGGGGCATGGGCACAGCAGGTCTTTCCCCAGGACCTCCTGACATCTCACCAGAGCCTGCCCCAGGGCTCTCACCCCCCTAGCTTGAGCACTGAGGAGGTGCAGAGGAGATCAGGCCTTCCCTTCCTGCTCTCTCTCCCTCTCTGCCTTCTGCCATGGAGCAGACCTCCAAAAGGTCTGTCCAACCTCCTTCCAGGTCCCAGCAGGAGCCTTTCCAACCGAGAGGCACATGGGCTGTCAATGCCCAGGACCCTTTGCCCAAGCCTGCCTTTCCCTGATGCACAGGCAGGAGGTTTCCCCAGCACCTCAACATCCAGCGAGGGCTGCTTGCCTGTGGGCAGTAAGGGCAGAAAGCAGGGGGAGGGCTGCCCTTGGGGTTGGCCCACCCACAGGGCACCTGCTGCTGCTGCTGCTGCTGCTGCTTTGAAGCCCAGAAAGTGACCCATTCAGGAGACCCTTACCTTCCCTATCCCACAGATTGCATGGACTTTCCTTGCTTTTCCCCTCTGAGCACCAGAGAAGGCCAGACACCCAGGCACTTTGCATGTCTCCCTTGGCAGGACCATGTGCACCGGGCACTGAGGAAACCTTGGAGGAGAAACTCTGCTACAAGGAGCAGCTTGAGCCAGCTGCCACCAGCAGGCCCATTGGAGATGGCAGCAGCAGATGGCCTATGCCCCATCTGCCTGGGTGACCTTGAAAATGCCACCTCTGTGGAGGTCTGCCGGCATCGCTTTTGCTTCATCTGCATCTGGGAGTGGGCCAAACTGACGGAGACCTGCCCACTGTGCAAGCAGCCCTTCAAGAGACTGCTGTGCACAGTGACAGCAAACAACAGCCACAAGGAATATGCGGCTGCCCAGTCTGCCCGCCACCAAGGGAAGGAGGCCAGGATGCAGAGCACATCCCCACAGCAGCACTACAGCCTGAGCTGCAGGCCTGCTGACACCCAGCCCTCCACGGGGACAAGGCAGACTGTGGGGACAGACTGAGTGCAGAGGGATCCAGCAGCTGTGGGGCCCTCCAATGCCACTTCCCAGCAGGCTGCTGCAGCCAGCACTTCTCGTGAGGGAGCACCACCAAGCACAAGGGCCAGCCCCGCCGCTACAGCAGACAACAGGTACAGCAGCAGGGCTGCCACGGCCCCTGCAACAGCCTGACCTCTTTCACCTGCAATAAACAGCCAGATGCTTTCAGTTTTGAGGTGTGTATCATGACTTCAATAATTCTTACCTGCTGCAACAGAAGATGTTTCTCTCCTGCTTTCCCTGCTTCCCACTTCAAAGCTCCTGGGCAGGGGTGTCCAAGGCCTTTGACCAGCAGCTGCTCCTGCTGGTGCCTTTGTACCCAAATGTTCCTGGCCATTCTTAAGGCACTACTCTCAGTCCATCTCTGACAGCAGTAGCTGAAACTTCTCCTACTTAAGTCCCCATGGCTGTGGCTGGCAGGCAAGAGGGGGCTTGTTATGCTTTTCTGGCTAAATGCTCTCTGGGAATGGGAGTTCAGAAGAATAATTAGAGAATCTGTACTGAAGGGAAGCCTGGACAGCCTATTTCCAGCAAGAAGTTGGGGTAAATCCACCTGAAGTACCCTTGGCTATTCTCTCCACCTTGAGAAGTCACACACAGATACAGAAGTGCCCTGAACAGCAAGGTTTAAGAAAGGATCAGTCCACAAAGTATCCAAACTCATCTTTTTTTATGGGCCATTGTTGAGGGATGGAAGCATGCCAGCACTGGCACAGAAACTAAACTGTAAACCACAAGAAGACACTATGCACAATTCTCCTTGGTTTGCACCTACAAGACGTCCTGAGACATGGACAGTTGCTCAGCATTGGCACTAACCTGGCCAACCCCAGTGACCAAGTCTGAAATGAGCTGTCCGTGTGGTTTTGTCTGGTCCGGCAACAGCCCAGCTCCTTCACTGTGCCAAAGCAGCTCTGCACACAGGATCCTGGGGGACAGCAAGCAGCAAAGGACCATGTCCCTCGTAGAGGGCAAGCAGAAAAGGACTCTGAGAAGGAATGCTGGAGACAGCTTGTCAGTGGAAAAGTGCCAAAGTGAGGGCCCAGAGCAGATTTCTGCAGCATGGCTCCGACTTGAGTGTTGAGAAGATGACATCAGGTTCTCTACTGCAGTGCCTGGTGGTAGGATGAAAGGCAGCTGGTCTTATCTGAAATGACACAAATTCATACTAGAGAGAAAGGGCAACTTTCCAGAGTGGAGCAGGGTGCCTAGAGAGGCTATGCTGCTTGCATCCTTGGGGCTGTTCAAGACTAGGCTGGAGAAAGCCCTCAACTGCATCTTCACACCTTCTAGCTGAGTAGGGGTCTTCACTGTGGACTTTCTGGCACCCTTTCCAACCTGAATTTTACAATGAGCCCATGATTTTCCTTTTCCTTTTCCATTCTGCTTCCTCCCACATCCACTTGGAACCAAATGGAGATAGTTAAAAAAAAATTTATATAACTGATAATGCGAGTACACAAAAATAGATGAAGTGGTTCAGATTAATGTATACACCTAGACAAGACTTCACTTTCAACAATGTTCACTATTAATTTTCTAGGGAATAACAAAAATTGACATGATATTTAGCCCTCAAATTTTCTAGACTTCAATTATTGTCTGCCATGGAGATTTTTTAAATATTATATAATTTGTTGCTTAGTAACTCCACAATGGATGCCTCTGACAAATATTTTTTCGGAATTCCTGCAGACTCATGTAAAAATTCTGGCAACCATAATGTAAGTTATTTAAAGAAAAGCCTTCTTTGGTTTGTTTGAATCTGCCCAAAATTATATTTTTGGCGGCCTCTTTTCTATGTCAAAATACATTGTTACAAGCTGATACCTATACTTGATGTCCAACCACTTGTGCCCTGCCCTAATCTTGCTAAACGTTTTTACTCTAGGTGTATTTATTTGAATATGTAACTAGCGAATAATAGTAAATTTTATTTTCAGGAACAGCTGAGGGAGTTGGGGTTGCTTAGCCTGGAAAAAAGGAAGCTTTGGGGAGACCTTATTGCTCTTTACAACTGCCTGAAAGGAGATTGTAGCTAGGTGGGGGTCGGCCTCTTCTCCCAGGCAACTGGTGACAGGATAAGAGGACAGAGCACCTGGGGAGGTTCAGGTTAGATATCAGGAAGAATTTCTTCTTGGATAGGGTTGTTAAGCATTGGAATGGACTTCAAGGGAAGTGGTGGTGTCACCATTCCTGGAGGTGTTCAAGATATGACTGGATGTGGCACTCAGTACTATGGTCTATTTGACATTGCAGTGACAAGTCAGAGGATGGATTCAAGGACCTTGGAGGTCTTTTCCAACCTAAATGGTTCTGTGATTCTGTAATTTCTACCAATTAGCAACTGATTGAAATAAGGAATAAAAAAATAAATGTTTTCTGTTTACTAAATGAAAGGTGACTTTCACAGGAATATTGCAAGATAAATAGTTCATCATTTTACTGTCTACTTACTGCAGAGTCTGCCAGAGAATAACAAGGAACACATCTTCTTTCCTAAAAAAGTCACATGTTTTATGATGCATAGATTTGAGAGGATCATACCTGCAAATATGGAGAAATTACACTAAATATATTTCTTACTTTTGTCAGCATAAAATATTGTACTAGAGTGTGTGATTTCAATGGTGTTACTGCCAATTCAAATCTCAGTAGTGATTTGGACTTGTTATGAACTGTAGAACCACAAATACAATACTCTAGATACTTGACGTTATTTGTGAAAACCAGAACTGAACACAATATTCCAGATGAGCCCTGACAAGCATTGTGTGGAAAGATAACTTTAACTCTGCTATTAATGCCCCTGTGAATGGAGCCAGGCAGACGATTTTTTGACCTGACTCATCCATTTAGCCCCCAAAAAATCCACCAAATAACAATCAAATAATTGTTTTCTTTCTTTCTCTAATCTTAGAAAACAGATATAGAGCTATCATTTTTAGTCCAGCTACTTTTCTTACTATGCTAACTTCTTTTATCCCTTTCATTTATCTGAGGCACTCAAATTATTTATTAGAGTTCCATCATTATGCTAGAAGGTCTAGGCAGGTCTCCTGTATCATGATTATTCTTAAAATATCAAACTGGCTGGAACAGCTGTGACTAAAAGTAATTTTATAAAAGCCGAAATGTTTCCTGAGAGGCATATTGGTTTCAATGAATTTTTCAAAGGAAAGTTTTCTGCAGTCACTTCTTCCAGCTTCCTGGTCACCTCTAATGAGAAAGACTGAGGAAAAGAGATGAATTAAAAACCTCAGTTATTATATTTTTTTTTAAATCAATTTTTGTCAGAATTCCATTTTCAAAAGAACATTTGTGGCCATTCCAATGTGGAATAGAAACAAAATTTGAGGTTTTAAAAGTTCTTTTTCTGCCAAGCTCTCTACCACATGTGATGATACTTACTGAGAACCATCATTTCCAGAATACCAGTTTGTGATTGAGTGACACCAGTCTTTTATGCTGTAAGTCATCTCAAGACACAAAGAATTATCTATACTTTGATACCTGTAACCAAAAATATAAAATAACTGACAGTGAGTACAGAAAATAAACTATGAATTTCATATTAAGGGTTATTTATACGCTGTTTGTTAACAAGGAAAACAGCTTAATAATCCTGAGTCATTGCTCCATTCTGGGGTTCACTTGAAGCTCTAATGCGAAATAAAGGGCAAAGCTTCACAGGCCAAGATTTATGTCCACTGTTACCTAGCAAATTTATATGATTTAATAGCTCTGAGAAAATATTCAGAAGAATATTTCCACTTTAATATTATAGTAAATGTTTTTGATGTACAGGTTCACAGAGAGCCTTACAGGTGTAGGGGATTTGATGGGCTGCAACTAAGTAAACTGAGGGAATTGTACAAGGTCCTCACAAAAGCACTCCATAGTTTTAGAATGAACAAGTCTCTGCTGCCTGAAGAAAGGCAAATGCTTCACCCACCTTCATAAAAGGGGCAAACTCACCAATCTGCAAAATCAGAGATGGGTCCATTTTATTCAGTTCAGCAGTAAATTGCCTCTGATCAACCTGATTGTCTTCTGTGATAAACAGATTGGAAATGTGATTGAAGAGAGAGAAGGGGATATCATTTACATTATGTGAACGAAGACAAAGCAGAGGATATCATTTACCCCAAGTTTGTTACTTTTTTAGCACTGGCTCCTACAATATTGTTGTATCCATGTTAGGAAGGCCCATTCAAGGTTTAGACTGATGGACCAGATGGCTACACAGCCCATCTGTTTGGATGGCTGGACTCAGAGGGTAGTGGTTAATGAGTTCTACTCTACCCAGAGATCAGTAGCAAGTGGAGTAATGCAGAAATCTCCCCCACAGGACCAGTCTTGTGTAACAACTTCATAATTGACGAGGTGACAGAGAGCAGTCTCATCAAGCTTGCAAATGACACCAAACTGGGGTAACCAAGCTCAGTGGTAGGGCAAAGGGACCTGCACAGGCTGGAAGAATGGGACAGAAGGAATTTCACAAAGTACAAGGACAAATTAAAAATGCTACACCTGGGAATGAAGAGCTCCTTGAAGTGACACAGAGGACTGAGGACTGGCAAGCAGCTCTGGCAGGCAGCAAGCAGTGCACGAGCAAGCAGTGCTCCAGCACCAAGGAGAGCCAGCAGTCTCCTAAGCTCCACTGGCAGGAGTTGAAACAGCACACAGGGACTGATATTGTTTTGGTCAGTCCAGTGCAGGTAAAACATTGTTAAACAGGAAGAAAATAGAATGTAGACCAAAATCCAAATGTCTTTCACCTTATAAAGGCTCGTAAAGACCCAAAGTGTCATCTGCACAGCATGGTTGGTCAGTCAGCACCAAGGATAATACCACATGCTGTGCTAGACTAACTCTTATTATCCTATACTCACTGTTTTATAGTGAGATTGTAAAGCCCCCAAATTGATAAGGGTAAAATTTTTCCATAAAAATTATATTACTGTAAAAGCTAACTTTGTCTGGGAAACAGCACTAATGGGATTAATGCTAGAAAAACTGTGAGAAATTCTTTGTGCTTTATTTCTAGCAGGCAACTGGGACTTGATTGATTCTTGTGGCACCATTGCACAGACTCCCCCACAGGAAGGAAGGAAGGAAGGAAGGAAGGAAGGAAGGAAGGAAGGAAGGAAGGAAGGAAGGAAGGGAAGGAAGGATTCTTCTGTACATACTACTCTTAAGGTCCATCCTTTGAACTAAAATTGTTTTGATGTGAGTGCGAGGAGTAAGGAGGAGGACTAGTCCAGAGCGAAACACATACTGCCAATGTAGCTCAACTTTGTGTAAGACAATAAGAAATTAAAGAAAAACAAAAACAATCTCAAAACTTATTATAGTGTAATTATGCTAATGCATAACTTCAAAGACCTGTTTGTAAGTTTATGTAGAATGGTTATAAACTATGCAAAAAATAAATAGGAAGTTAGCTGCTTCTCTCTTTTCTGAGAATATGTTTGTTTCATTATCAACTTTTTTCCTTCCACAGCACATTTTATAGCCAAAGTGTCATTGCATCAAGGATTTGAGCCTCATTTGCATCATGCTAATAGCACAAAGGCAGGTTTGCTTAACTATCCATACAGGAATGGGATTGCTGCAGCTCTGGAAGAAATGGGTTCATCTGTTAAAAAAAAAAAAAAAAAAAACAAAAAAAACCAAAAAAATCCAGTAGTTGATACTAGACTGTCAGCCAGAAACTGATTTTGCTGCTAATGCAAACAGCTTTATTATCTCAACTAAGCAGATATGTGCCATTAATTCAAAAGAAAACATCCCAACAATCCTCCACCTCATGATGCTTTTATCGTGCAGTGGGATGGGGAGTATTACTGAAATAATATAACAGGACTTTAGTTGATAGGATACAAAAAATCAAAATTAGGACAGACTATGGCATTTTATTTTTTTGCTTTTTAAAGAGAAAATAAAAAATCTTTACTGGCCCCCAAATAGAGTTTCAAACATTTGACACTTAAGATGAAGCCAGAAGTACAGCCTGCCTGCAATATTCTTATTGCTGTTAGCAGGAATTCAAGGCACAAATAGACGGAATTAAGATTTCCTTAATGTTATTGTAAAGGGATCTTTTCACCAGAATGAAATGGTTAAAACAATCCTAATTGCACTGATTGACATAAGCTCTGCATCTTGGCTGCTAAGGAGTATTTTAACCTTTTGAAGTTGTATAGACTGAATTCTCTTTACACAAACATAGAAATAAACAAAATAGTCCTTTAACAAAATTATGAAACAATTCTACTCACAAGAAAATACATCCAAAATTTTCTAGATGTTTTCTGACTTTATGGTAGTGACATAATTTATATTCTAAAGGACAAAGAGAAATTTAAACATATTAGGCAGCTTCTTACCTATAATTTTTTTTTAATCTGCTACATAGTTTTAAGCAAGTTTTTAGCAAATTGATGATTGCAAACAAAAATGGGAATGATGTGGACAAGTTTGAATGAAGCTCTATAAAACATAAAAATTTATGTTTACTAGCAAGAAAATTCTATGCATCCTGCAAAGGATGTCTTTTAGGTTTTCTTCATTTTCTACAGTTGGTGTTTGTACTTTCTAATAGCATTTTAGAAAAAAAAAAAAAAGCCCCGCATTTGGTTCTTAGAATTAGTCTACAGAAAAGAAAATAATTCTAGTATATGTATGTGTATATTATGAAAGCATATAGAATCCTCTTGCGGTGCACAAAAAGAAATTTATCCTATTATTGGTCACAAAAGAAGCCTTTTGCTTTATCAAAAGCATCTAATAATTCTGGAAAGATTTTAAAGTTTGCTGAAATATGTGAATTGTAAATAGTGTTTACTGTTTTAAATTGTGGCATCAATTACAGGTCATGGGTCTAAGCGAGGAAATATATGGAAGGGCTGATATAAAATAACAAACCAGCACTCACTGAATGGATCATTGTGGTGGGTGTTCAGAAATATGATACGGAAGATTCAGAAAGAAAAGTTACAAAAGCCATTAGTATCCAAAGATTTGCACAAAAGAAGGAAAAATAAAATCTCTTAATTAATATTGTTTTGTAGGGGAGAGTGAGTTCTCGATTTAAAAAAAACCAGTTTCTTGCAATCAAAAATTACAGAAGAGTAGAAGGAAGATTGATTCTAATAGCACCATGTGGCCCAAACCTGTCAGAATTAATGGTATTTGCAGTGGTTAATCATTGAACTATGTTCAGTTGTTTATGCAAGAGAAATATGACCAAATACATTTCAAGCAGATATTCTCAGGGGAATCAGGAGCATAATGTGCTTGTAAAGTGTCAATTCAGAATGCCTTTTCTTCCTAAGCATGTCAAAACTAGTTAATTATATTTGGTAGTATTGTTTTTCAACTTGCCAGTCATTTAATCTATGTTTTTAAAATGGCTTAGAAAAAATTGTTTCAATCAAAAGCTAGATTTTAATTTCTTGAGGCAGATTTTTCTCACATCATTCTTGTTAGTCAGTACAAATATTTAATAAAAATTTATATAAAGTCTCTTGTAAACTGAATACAAATAAAATGTACAGAGAACAAAAATAGGATTGTCCAAGTTCTTACAATGAAGTAAAGAGGAAAAAGTCCCAATTTTAAAGTTGTTTTAGATTTTGAGAAATACAAAAATGTCCTGTTACCCTTCTAACTTTGGGCATGCATGAGACAAGTAGGAACAGAAATAAGATGTGACCTAGCCATGTAAATACTTCTCTTCCCAGTGCAAAGCAGATCAATGCATCTGTGAAAACATTTTCATGGAAAGAAAGAAATGCTTTGAAACAGAAGCTCAAAATGCCTGGCTCATGTGTAGGAAGATAAAGCTGGGTATTGGCAAAAAGTAATCCTGTCGTGTTGAGACATGATTAGATGCTCAAAATTATACAGAACTCATATTTTACAATATTAATCTACTGTTTTTTCAAAAGTGAGACAAAGATCACTGTTTTCTTTAAAATAACCTTTACTTTGAATATTTTTTTCTGGATATTATGTATATTCAGACCACTGCTTCACAGCACAAGCAACCAGGGGATTCCATAGTTTGGTGCTTTCACTAATGACTCTGGACTGTAGAAATTAGTTCCTGCAGAGAGAAATTATGTTCAGTTTATACCCTTTAATCCTTCCAGACTGAAGTGTTGTATTGATTTATTAACGGTCCGTAATTAACAGGTAATGAGAAAACTTATGAGAAAAAATGAAAAATAGAAACTGAAATACGGGACACTTGACATGTTGATACAGACTTGCACGTTTCTAAAGCCCCTTTGCTAACCACTCTCCAAAGGCTGGCATACACACAGAGGTGCACATGCACACAGTCAGGTTTGCATGGAGCCGATAGCACCCACCTGCCTCCCCACCCCTTTTCTTCCTCAGGGTCGTCAAGGTTTCTCTGCATTGTGTTACTGTGCTGGACCAGATGGGACCACAGATAAACCCTTTTACTTGCAATAGTTATTTGACAGGAGGAAGGCTTTAGATTTACCTCCAGCTCTCAGGACTTCATGTATTTTACATTAATGTCTGCCAGACCAGAATAAAGATAACAGCAACAAATTGTTTTGAGACTACATGCAGTTATAATGAGTCTTTCAGCATGAGAGTTTAGCTTGGACACTTCTGAAAAATAAAAGCACATGGTTTCCAGGACCTTAACACAGAGAACGGATTTCAGTTTGCATTCCCAACACCATCCTTAATAGCTCTATGATTTGAGCTATTTAGAAAGAAAAGAGGAGATTCTTTAACTCAAACTGTGAAAAAAATTAGAATGTCTTACTGAATTCTGTGCAGAGCACAATCTCTAAGACATGCTTAGAGAATGCTTGCATAAATTCTCTTGAGTGTGCACAGGAGCAGGACCTAGTGATTATGTGACTGAAATGCCAAAAGCCACACTGCCAATGGAACTTTGTTCATTGAGAATTAGATGACATATGAAATACTTTAGCACTGCAATGGAATTCTGCTTAAAATTAGTTTTACAAGATATAGTAGGAGATTTCTCTTTTTGTTTTCTGTTTCACAAATCTGATTTCAGCCTCTGTCATTTAGGAAACCTTCTTCAAAAGACCATGTGTTTAGAAAATCTAAATAATTTTGAGTTCTGTAAATACAGTCAAAAAGCCCCCCTACACTTCTGAGAGATGACGTAGTTATTTCAAAAAGAAATAAAAAGGCATAAATAAAATAAAATAAAGTAAAATGTCTTTTTTTTCTTTTAAGTAAAACTCATCTCCTGAGGCTGTTATTTCACTGCATTGTACTTAGGAGGGTAATAGCTATCTATTTACATTGCCTTGATTATTATAACTGAGATTGGCAGTAATATTCTTAAAAGATATTTATCTGTAGTTGAGAGCTAAATGACTGTGCAGTTCAAAGAGTTACAAAATATATTTTCATCTCTGTTTAGATCAAAGACCAGCTATTTGCTTAGTGATTTCAGTTTGGTTAGGAAATGAGACACCAAGTAATAAGAACTGAGGTATGATCAACATATTCACAAAGATGCCAGAGATGTTGCTTCGCAGGAGCTGGAGATGTACTAAGGAAGCACTAAGGAAGACTCTGGAATAAACAGTTTTTACAAGTTTGCCTTCTGACAACAAACAAGTCTGTCTCCTTTTCTGAAGGTGTTTCCTTAGCTTCAGCCATATTTCCATATGTAGCCCCAACCCACTCACATTTCATTATCAAATTGCAAACCCACCTAGCTTTGCATAAATTTGCTGTGCTCACATTCACATACGCAAACTGTGCAAGATTAAACCACTTAAGCCATAACAGCTTATTTTTTAAAAAACAGAGAAGTTACCACAATATGCAAATTTAAAAATTGTTTTAATGGAATTAAAAAATTTGCTTGATAGGTAGCCTATAGTAACAGATTGGAATGGTGTCTTGGAACAAAAATTATTTAGAAAACTCTCTTTCCCATGATCTATTTTACTGTGAGGTGAGTGCACACAGTTCCTACACACTGGCTGATGTGTTGTGATCTGCTACACTTCCTGATCACAATGTATGCCCATTCCTTTAATGACCCTGGAAAACAGTCAGTGCAATTCAGTCTACTTCTGCCAAAAATGAAGAGAATAGGCTGCTTATGAGTGAGAACTTTCTTGTTAATTATAGAGCTGTTGCCTTTGAGACTTTCTGACATTGCTGTTGGCACAAGAAGTGAAGTTAAAACTGGGCGAGGGAAAGAGAATTATGGCGCAGCCAGTTGCACATCACTTCCTCAATATGTGGCTCCTTCACCAAGAAAAGTATTCCTAGATTTTTTTTTTTTATTTGCTAGTCTAACTGCTTTTAACTTTCTACTCTAACATTAACTCATTTTTTCCTTGACCTCATTCTCACTCATTAGAGTTAGCTGTGAAGATCTTTTAAATCGTTCTGCAATGTCAAACAACAGTTACAGTCTGCTGCTTGTAGATGTCCAGAAAAACACCAGATGGTTGATTCTGGTCATTCCAGTTGGGTATCATTTCACACCTGAACTGTTTTACTACAGAGATGTCTTCTTTTCTACTCACTACTCTTTTATTGAATAAACAGATGTTTCAGTTCCAATAACTCCAGATAAAAATCCAAGAAACTCAAATAAATCAAGCCATGAATAGAAGTCTTCTGGCTCTAACTGCAAAATATCTGATCTTTAACCCAGTCAATTTACTTCATCCCACCTAAATGTAAGAATTCAAAAGCATCCTATTACCTTGCAACATAATTTATATCTTGACAAGCAGAATCCTCAGATATTAACTCAGTCCTATCTTTTCCATAATTTTGCTAAAGAAAATTTCCATAATCAAAATAACTAAAAAACTATCTAAGATACTATTACAAATATTCACTTCAAAGAAGATAATCTGGAATCAGATTCCAACACTGAAACCAATATATCAAGAGAAATATAAAAAAGATTTTATGATTCTCTTAAAAATTCTTGAGCACTTTGGTGATACATACAGCGGAACTGACCAGAAGATTTAGGACTGTCTGGGAAAGATGGTTTACTTGTTTGTTTCTGTTTTTATGTAAATAATTTAAAATTTCAAAATTTTTAAAAAAAGGTAAGAAATACGGAGTTGGTGAAGAGGGACAGGAAAATTGCTTGAGATCCGACCTTTTTTTTCTCCGCATCATATAATATGATAGAAAGAAAAAAAAAATTATACTGTATTATTGTATCAGTGAAAAAAAATGCAAAAAAAGAGGATAAACTAATGGTGACATTCTTCTAAAAGGCTGGAATAAGATTGGTTGTTTCTTTTTTCTTTCTCTTGATCATACTTTTGATCAGTTTTACTTTCTGAAAGACACAATCTCAAAATCTCTATACTTACGTGTTTTGGGAGAATCATCACTTTCTGGCAGGAAAAGAATCCTGTCTGACCTGCTCTTTGGGTAATTTTTGCCCCAGTCATGTCTATCTTCCTCACGGTGGTTTTCATTCTCTCATGCCATCTCTTATCTATCTTGTCTCTGTTCAGCCTGAGTATTCCCTCTTGGGGGGGCTAATGTTTTGAATCTCTTGGATGATGGATATTTTCAGAGCATCAATAGTGAAAAACCTTCACTTAGATCAGTCATACACCTCTAGGTTCATGTCTGTGTTGTCAGAGTCTGACTGCCCCTTCTTTTCTCAACAGCTGACCGTAATACAACTTTTTACCTCATATTACATTGATGGTGTGCAATGACTCAGAGCAGAGGGATTTTCCCTTCTGCAGCTATTATTTTTCACTGCTCTTGATGCTTAGTGACAGCTTATCTGCACCCAGATCTTTTTTTCACAGAATACTTAAAACCAACATACAAAGAGACTGTCTTAACAGCAGTTTCTAGAAGAAAAATATTTCTTTATACACAGTTCCGTTGTTAGTTAAATACAGCAATTTATACAGCCCCAAGTTTTCTGAAGAATAAAAAAGTAAACAAGAATAAAATGCCCACAGACTTTGGGTTGTGCTGTCAGGGAAATTTCATGATGTCCTTCTTTAGGGTAGTTAACTTAGATGTTTTCTCAGTTACCATGTTATCAAGACCATGACACAGTTTTCTCCTATTCTCATAGTGTTTGTTGAAAATATTTTACCTTTTCATCCAACAAAGTAATGTTCTTTCTGACAGTATTCAAACGCAGGGCTGTGCTGATTTATTGAATCATCTCCTGAATTAAAATGCTTACTTATGTCATTAAGGAAATGAGTTTATGATAAACTAAGGTGCTTGTGACATGGATCATTGTGCTAATGATCAATATCTCAATCTTGTAGAAATTGCTGCTCCTGCAGAAAGCATTTAGAGATGACAATTACAAGCTATTAAGTTGTCATTTCAAGCTCGTTTATTGTAAATTCATTAATATTAGCTGTTTCAGACATTTTAGTGTAAAAGGAGAAATAAATTAATTCAAAAAGTCATATACTGAATGATAAGTGAAGTAACATGTGTGCAACATAGTGTTAAAATAATTTAAAAACTCACCTATACATTTTTACTGATGATTAAACAACAGTTTTTATGAAAATCATGAGGTGTATGCAACATAGTTAACAAGAGTACACACACATAGGTTATGGTAGGTTTGGGGAGATAAAAATAAGGGCTTTTAAACAGAGGATTTCTTTCCCTTTCATAGGTCTAATTAGCATGCTTTGGTTCTTTGGAGAAAGGTCATGTTCTGACAAAAGCCAGTTATCAGACTAGGTAATGGAAGCATCTGTGACAGGAGAGTTTAGCATATGTGACCATTTTCACAAAGTCTAGTAAATTATTTTACAGAGTGATTTCAAAGAGAATGTGGGTGATTAATGAATTTTATAAACTTGAGAAATACTTTCATAAGGTCACCCTGTTTTCCTTTTGTTACACTGGATATAAAATAACACAGTTCAAATACAGTCACATAGAACTAACTACATTAATAACAATGGGGCATATTGTGCCAAAGTTTTAACTCCTTTTATCTTCAGTATAATGCAATATGGCCATAAGTAGAAGACAGACACTGCTTGCCAGTTTGTACAGAATTAATACTTATGGTTTCAAGCAATGAAAATTTATATTTTAAGACAGAAAACTTTTCTATTCAATCATAACAGGGAATAGAACAAAATAGGGGGTGACAAAATTAAAAAACATGATCATCCTTTTAAATTACATCTTTTTTATTAAAAATTAATTTTAAATTTTAAAATCCACCCATCCAACAAAAAAATTTAATTATTCTTTTTATTTCATCATCTTCTTTTACTATTTACATGCAACTATTATCCAGGCAAGTCACTCATCCACCTGTTAGCTGAGATAATAATACTCTCTGAAAAACAGCTATGTATTGACTGGTTGTGTCTTTGCAATACTAAGATTAAAGACCCCAGGAATATTTTAGCTGTTAATATCTGCAGGAGACAGACCTGCGATAAAAGAAAAAACCCAAACACACTCACTGCCAGCTGAGACAGAATGCTTTGATTTTGAATAACAGAGATTGTCAGTAACCAATTGTTGACTAATCAGGGTTGTCCCATACTGCATTTTTGTCTCCAAGCTATTTTTCTGTTGATTTTACTATTTTGTGGAGTGTCGTTATGGCTTGCTATGCATTATCCCTGTGAGGCCAGTGTCTCCAGCTACATGTGTTACGTACTTGCATGTCTTGACTTAGTGCCTCTCAAAAGTCCTTTGTAACATCTTTCATTTCTCAAAGGTGAATTTCCATTTACTTCAGAAATCTTCAAACTCACTTTCTCATAGGGCTAACTTGGTCTGAAGTTTTCCCTGTAATTTCTGCTAAAGCTAAGTTGTATTTCTGTGGCTGGTTTTATTGACTGCATTTTTCAGCATCTTAGGATACTTCCAGAATCTTTACTCAGGACGTGCAGGAGCTATCTTTGTACCCCAGCCTACACACTGGCAAAAACTGGGCCAAGCAAAACCACCACAAATATCTAAAGTGCTATCTAAAAAATTATTGTATAGCATTGAAAAATTAACATTAGATGCTAGAGCAGTGCTTTTTTGCTGCATTCTTGCTCCATCCTCTGCTGCTTTAGCTTTTTTTTTCCCTTGGTTTTTTTTTTTTTGTTTGTTTTTGTTTTTTTTGTTTTGTTTTGTTTTGTTTTGTTTTGTTTTTGGGGGGTTTTTTGGTTTTTTTTTTGTTGGGGTTTTTTTTGGGTTTTTTGGGGGGTTTTTTGTTTGTTTGGTTGGTTGGTTGGTTGCTTGTTTCGTTTTGTTTTGCTTTGTGGCATTAATTCCTCAAATTCCTATTTATGGCTAAAGAGCAAATACCTGCTTCAACATTTCTGTGTCAGATAAGTATACAGACAAGTATAGAAACATGCACAGGACTGCAGATTACAGAGCAAGTACAAATTCCCATTGCCATAGGGTAGGCTGAGAAAAGAAATCTGTCAGAGACTGAAATGGAATTTGCAGCACAGACAAGAAATATTTTCGTGCTCATTGCTTGCTCTTTTATTTTCTCCTAATTCTATGATTTCTCCTCATTCCTCCAATGGCAGATTTACTGTGCAGAATAACAATAAAAGAGTATTTAATGAAATCTCAGAAATCTTTGGAAGTGATGTATCAGCAGCTTAGGTTACTCTAATACAAATGCTGACCCCAAAATGTAGAGACTGAGAGCCAAAAATTAAAAATCATGGCTATTCAACTTTAGTCCCTTAAAATATACCATTGTTCTTCCTATCTTCTAGAGGGGTATCATTTAATTAAGTAATTCAAGTTTAAGACTGTGTTAGCGATCAATTTAAAGAACCATTTACAAAGATACCCTCCCCCATCTAAATGCTTTCTTCACTCTTGCCTTTATGAAACACCAAAAGGTTTAACGATGATTTTGCCTGGTAATAACAGATGTGATCCTTGTAGTTTAAACTGACTCTTTCATTGTGTTGGCGGCTAAATGTAGGAAATAATTCTGAGGCTCAATTGTTTATGTTGATCAGCAAAGAATTATGTAAATATCTTAATGATATTTTTTAAATGCAGTGCAAAACTTTCTAATGAGTTATAAGTAATAACTTAGGAATAAATCAGTTCTACTGTTAAAGATGCCATAAAACAAACTTCAGTGGTAGCTTGCTGTGTCAAGAATATTAAGTAGACAAAATAGGTAAGAGTTAGGAGGAAAATTCTGTTTCAAGAAGTCACAAGTACACACAAGGGTTTGAAAACATACACATGGGTATCGTATACACTTTAATGTTGTTTTAAGCTTATGCTAGCTCTAACAATGGGGTCTACTTAAGAAAAATAACAAAAAAACCCCCCCAAAAAACCCAGAAACCAAACAAAAACAAAACAAACAAGTAAACAAAACCCCCAAGCAAACAAAAGTTTGTCACAGAATCTTAGAATGGTTTTGGTTCAAAGGGACTTTCAAAGCCCAGTTCCCCTGCCATGGGCAGGGACATCTTTCTCTAGATCAGATTTCTCAAAGCCCTGTCCAACCTTAACTTGAACACTTCCAATGACATCCATCACCTCTCTGTGCAAAACCTGTTCTACTGTTTTGCCACGCTCATTATAAAAAATGCCTTCCTTATGTCCAATCTAAATCTGCTCTCTTTCAGTTTAAAACTATTTCCCCTTGTCCTGTCACTATAGGCCTTGGTAAAAACTCCTATGTTTTTAATATTATCCTCCTTTAAGTATTGAAACACCATAATAAGACCTTCCCAGAATCTCTTCTTGTCGAGGCTGAGCAGCTTCAATTTTCTCAGCCTTTCTTAAAAGGAGAAGAGCGCCGTCCTGCTGAATCATTCCCCTTCACTCCGGCTCTCTAATCATGCCCTCTTGTCCAAGTATGTATTTTGAAAGCACTATGCTTGTAACAGAATGTCTTTTGAAGAGAGTTTCTCACTGGCATAAAGTGTCACCATGCTTTCCTGGTCAGGAGCTTCTGAACTAGAAAAATTTATTTTGATATCAGTCATCTGTTCTGGATTGTATTTGGTTTACTATTCGTTCTTTTCTAGTGATCAAGTGTGGAAGAAATGCGGAGACATACTGTGTGGAAAATTATAAATAGAGTAATTTTCTCAGATGTATTAATTTATAAGACAGTTGTAGTTTAGAGATGTTTATTAGTCAGTAACTGAAGAAAGAAAGTAGATATTCTTTTATTTTTGTAATAAAAAAGACTATTAAATGTCTGAGTGAAGGAGACCAATGCAGCACAAATATGAAAAAGAAATAGAACAACCCAAGCCAGCTTCTAAGAAATCTTGAAAACCTGATAGTAAACCACTTAAGAACCATAAACATATCTTTAAACACATATAATAGTGTTTCTATATAGGATTTCTGAGGAGTTTTGACTAACTTAAGTGCAGTATTTGTTTGAAGGACCTTTGCTACCTTCTGAAGCAATATAAGAAAAATGCGTTTGATTGCTGGGATATATGCCTGTCTGTCACAAACAACCTAACACAGACAAAAGGCTAGGATAAATGCAGATGTGACATAAACAAGGCTGTGATGGAAGGAGAAAGGGCAATTTTAGGTTATTGTCAGATATGGAAGTGAGATAAGTTAAAGTAGTCAGGAATATAGTCTAGGCTGAAGCAGTAGTATGGAAATAGCATATGAGAATGAATCAGAGGTTTAGAAAAAATCTTAGGAAAGGAGCATGTGGGTATTGGGATTCAATAAGATGGAAGAAGACAAAGGTAAATAAATAACATGGGCTTTACTTGTTCCAGTACTCGCAGAAAACTCTAGTCAACAGAATATATTCTAGAATCAATGATCAGTGATAAGCCATTGGGCAAATTCACATATAAACACAATAAATTCAGATTTATGTAGGACAAAAACATTTTAGTGGTGATGACATTAACATTTTATCCAAAATGCTAACACCTTATTTAATGAAAGTGTAAAAGTGAAAAGTAGTTTAAAGTAGATTCTGGTATTAGTGTTAGCCTTATGTTAACAATATTTTCCTTTATATAAAGACTGGAAAGCCATAGAAAATGAGGGTATAATGGGAGTATGAAATATGTCTTCATTAAGTTCATTACAGTTGCTACTAAAATAATTTCTTGGGCAGAGGAGGGGAGGTAAATCTTTCCTGTTGAAATTTGAATAGTCTAGATAAAACTATTTCTTCCTGTTGGGGTTTTCTTTGCTTGTTCTAAGCAAAATTAGCTTTCCCATGGCCTAACTGAAAGTCTCTGAAAATCAGGAAGCAAGGATGCTCCTTTTAGTCTATCTGGGCTTTAAAAGGGCATATTGAAAAAGGGGTTCCCTTTGCTTTCTTTTAGCACTATTACTCTTTATACAATAAACTTTACTCCATCTGTAGATTAATTTATATCTAGCAGGAATTGTGATGAAGGACACTCCATTTCTTCGTATGGCAAGAAAGTAGTACTCAGAATCCCATGAGTAAGGAATTAGACTGCATCAGATATTGAACCAAATCTTGGTAAAAACAAAAACTCTGATTTAAGGGAAACCACGCAGTGACATGCATCCCAGTTGATGATTGCCATCAAAATGTAAGGCATCTAATCAAGGCTGTCTAGAGTTATTGGAGAGAGAAAAGTACCTGAAAAGGGTGATTCATTATTTCTATGTCAAATTTTGCCTTTTTCCCCCCCAACTTTAGCTCAAAGAAGTTAAATAGGAATAATAATTACCCCTATTTTCTTGCTTTTCCTTCTTTTGCTGGTTAATAATTTTAAATTTCGTGGAGAGAGAACTATGGCATCTTGTCAATGCTTTATACTGTATATCAAAAATTAATTGCTAAATATGAGGATTTCATAAAGTAACTGCACCCCAGTTTTCTACAGCATCAATTTGGCAGATTAGGAAAATACAAAAATCTCTTTTCAAAAAATACAGAGTATGATTGATTAATTTGAGAAATAGCATCTGGTAATTTAATTGCAGTGCATGCTTGCCATAAAGTATTCTATGGTCTGCTGCATGGTGTGACAAAACATTTCTAATAATCAGAATATAATGCATTTTGAATTAATAATTTTCTAAATAGCAGTAAAAAGGCAGAAGTTTTTTTTCTTACATTTTCAGTATTAACAATGGTATTACTAGATTTGTTTATTGAGTCAGTCTTTAAGGAAACTTTTTAAAAACATAGGTGTCATTTCTTCCTACGTCTTGTAGTCTAGTCAGCACCAACATATAGCATCAACCAGCACACTTTGCATGATCTGTACTGCTTCCTTTGACACCAGTAGTTTATAATTGTGACTTGCTCACTTACATGCTGCTTAAACAGTTAAAGCAAAAGTGGTTTTTGCCTTGTTGCTCACAAGAGAGCCCAAAAGTTCAAAAGATAACAAGAATTTCTTGCTATTAAGGAATTAGAAAATGTATTTGCAAATATATGTCTAATGGCAGTTGTCAGAAGCAATTAGTTTCAAATACATTTCACAGTTTAATCATGCTGTGAAATGCTTCTGAACTTTAAGGATTCAGACTTAATAATATGATACAGTTTCCTATTAAAGAGCATGAAAAATACTGGAGGGAGATTAATTGCCACAGATTAAACTAGGAGTATATGGTATTTAGGTCTCATTCATTAGTTTATAAACTCCGACTCCTCAAAAGATTATCAAGTAGTCAAATAATGACCCCAAGTCCTGGAATTTTAATTTAGCTTTAATTTTATGGAAGACATCTAAAATGTTCTTTATTTAGCTTTTCTTTTGAAGATTCAGATGGATCATGGGTCAACTAGTTAATGATCAGACAAAAAATACCATCTGCATCAGTGTTCATGAGGAGGATTCTATGACACAATGATTGCCCTTATTGATTTGTCCTTATTCAGCATCCTGGCTGTTAAAAGTCACAAAGAATAAATCCTGAAGAAACATATAGATTGTATGAGTTTCATGAGCGAAAAAAGTGTTTTCATCTAAAAAGGTAATTCAGGGAAGCTGCTAACAGCAAATGAAGACAAAAGAGTGATGTTGGAGATGAGAGATATTTTGAGATCAATGTGTAAAATGAGAAAGGCAGTATTTTAAACAGTCAGATAATGGAATGAACCTAGTATTGATAGGAACACACACAAAAATAAAAGAAAAGAAAAATAAAAGGAGAAATGAAAATGCATCTCATACTTAAAATCAGACTATAAACAGCCTAGAAAATAGTAATAACTGAGATTTATATGACATGTATTGCTTAACTGTAATATATGCCTTATGATGTGGATGCATGGGACAGTGTTCCCTAACAGACAAAAGAAGATTTCTCTTTGGCTTTTATTGATTCAAACCATCAGGTCATGGTGGCAGTGGTTTCTTTAGAGGACTTTTTTCCCTTTCCAAATTCTGGAGACCATGTGTAAGAAAAAGTTGAAAACTGCTGTAAGATTTGTTAATGGCTGCTTTTAAAACTGTACAAGAGTATATGGCAAGTATATTTGTACTAGTATTTCATACGTTCTAAAATATTTTCCCCTCATCTTTTAAGAAAAAATGTTTCTTTTCCTCACTATGTAACTCTAAATCTAATGTAAGGAAATACCAAAAAGTTCCCTAAAGTTGCACAAGAAGGTTGGGATTCACATCTTCTAACTTTAGCTAGAAGGTGATCAATGCCACTCTAAAACAGATATGCCTGTGACAGACGGATTTTTTTCCTGGATCTAAAGCCTAGACAGTTTGCTGGACTATATAACTAAGTTCTAGACGCCTATACCTGGATAAGATTAATCTTTTGAATGTTTGTGTCCTAGTCCCTGTATTGTCTTGTTATCCATCCCTAGCTGTTGGTTGCTGCCAGTAGGGCACAAATTAGTTGATATTTTTCCTCTGTTTATATATATAATCTTAGAATATTTGCCTTTGTCTTCATTACCAAAGTGTTACTTTGAAATAAGAATTCTTGCCATAGGGGAGCAATAGTCCGGGTGTCACTGATAGTCTATCAGTGAGCTATATTCTTCTAGGAGAAAGAAAGATATTCTTCTTTAAAGAAAAACTCAACAACATTCATAAGCTATTCTTCTTGATATTAAATTACTCTTACAATTTTCAAAAGCGAAAAAAAAAGGATATTTGCATATATAATACTAATACATATGCTTAATATTTGTTGCTTAATATATATGCTTAATATTGCATATATGCTTAATATATATGCTTAATATTTATTTGTTAAATTTAAAAGATTTGAAATAGTAGGTTATAGGTGCCATTCATGTTGACATTATTCTGGTGAAATAAGTAATACTTCACAATTGAAAAAGAGAAGCAAAAGCTTCAGGTTTAGTCACATGCTATTTAACTTGAAATCCACTTTACATTTGGGGGTAATGGTTCATTCTTGTCCTTAAATCCTCATCCTAAATTCCTTTCTTTCAATCCAGTCTTCAAGAAAAAGAGGAAGGAGGACCAGAGAAAGGATATGTCAGTAAACTTCGTCTCACTCTCTGGGAAACAAATACAGCAAATGGACGTGGGAGCAATTTCCCAATATGGTAAGTAGAAGAAAGTAATTTGGAGTAGCTGATTCGTATTTGAACTTCTGTCTACCAGGACCCCAAAGTCCCTTCTGGTAGCACTGCTTTCCAGCATCTCTGAGGCAAGCCCTTTGCATTGCAGTATCATCACCAGTTTGTTATTTCTTTCCCTAAAACTACTGGTGGTGAAAGATTATTTAAAAGAGTTGATTATAAATAAAAAGTTTACAGTCCTAAAAATGACCAAACATCAAAATCAGGTCAGTCCAACAATATGGAATTTTTTTTTTCTTTTAAACTGATTCTTTTAGAGTAATATTTTCAATGAAACAAATTACATTATGGTTTTCAAAAGAAGTGAAAAGTCTTACAAACAAAGCATATATTGAAAGAATATGTTTTGCTTTGATATTTTGCAATTTAGTAATAGTTCAGGCTGAGGTTCTGGACAGTTGTATTTTAACTGCAACAGAAAGTCACAAATGAAGAGGAAAAATGGACATTTCTATATTTTAAATAAAAACAAAAATAAAAATTAAAAAACAAAACAAAATCCTATTATCAGAGCCAGAGGTCCATTTTTTCAGCTTGGCCAAAGAAAATATTGACAGATTTTAAAATTAACATTTTCAGGATAGCTCTAAAGAGGATATATTTGCAACCACCATCTAGTCCACTTCTTCATTTAGGTTTAGAGGTAGTTCTGTTATCTCAAAACATGAATCTCTGTACCTTATGTATTGGATTTCAGATATTAGGTCAGACCAAAGTTTCAGTTAACATAATATCTTATCTTCATCTGTAAAAGCAGACAGTGATACTTCTCTGGCATAACCTCACAGCTTTAAACTGTCTGACTTCTTGAGTAGAATTGATATCTTTGTGCTTAATAGCCCTTGATGTATTTGTCTTTCATGAATTCATCTAATTTACATCACTTCCATATCTACATCCATCTTCGGGACCACAATGACTTCATAAGTATCTTGTCAAAATTCTTCAGTGTCATGGTGACCTTAAAAATATTCAATCACAGTCAATGTTGTCAAAAAAACACAACCTCATAAATATTTTATCAAAATCTCCTTATCACTCACTGTCAAAACAGCATTATTACTTACCACATTCACACTCTAATTCAATAAATTACCATCTGACAAAACCTTGTTTTTGTCTAGTAGAATGAGTAGAATTTGCTGTTATTAGATTTACAGCTTTCTTCTCCAATCTCTCCTTTTCTTAAATGTGTTCCCAAGTTAACACAAATTCTTATATTTATTAAACGAAATTAAAGTAAAATTACATACTCAACACACTCATTGAAGCAACATAAATCCCAGTATGTGATAGAGCACTACTGCTCAGTCCCCCTGAAGGTGTCTTCTCCAGGCTGAACAAGCCCAGCCTCCTCAGCCTCTCCTCATGGAGCAAGTACTCCAGCATCAAGCCCTTATGGTGGCCCTACACTGAATTCTGTCCAGTTAACTGTTGTTGGTCTGAAACTGGAGCTCAAAACTGGATGCAATATTGGAGACATGGCCCAAGTTGTGCTGAGCAGAGGAGTGTAATCTAGTCCTTCATTCAACTTACTGTCTGCCAGAGCCTCAGGGACTCTTTTGCAGAGCTGCTCCCCAGTCAGTCAAGAAACAGCCCGTACCTGTTGCAAGGGCCTCCTCCTCCCCTGGTGCAGTGGTTCGCAACTGATCTTCCTGAATTTTACAAGCTTTCTGTTAGCCTTTTCCTCCAGGCTGTCTAGACCCCTCTGGATGGCAGCACCACCCTCCACATACCTGAATGCTTCCCCCAGTTTGGTGCCATCAGCAGATCTGATGAGTATGCTCCATCACTTCCTCCCCTGATAAAGACTGTAAGCAGGATAGTTCTCAGGACAGATCCCTGTATTACTCCATCTGTTACTGGCCTCCAGGTAGATTATGACCAATTAACCATGACTCCCTGACGACACTCCTTGAACCAGTTTTTACCCACGTAGCTGCTCAGCCACTCAGACAGTCATGTTCTAAACCTGGATACAAGAATATTGTGTGAGTCAGTGTTGAAAGCATTGCTGAAATTAAGGTGAATGGCATGTCTGCATCTCTTGAAGGTGGGTGCAACGTTTGGTTTCCCCAGTTACCCAGGAACTTTCCTGATCTTCATGACCTTTCCAAGATGTCAGATATCAGCCTTGCAAGAATCATTTCTCTCAGCTTCCCTGAATAAAGCATGTGGATTGGTATGGGTCAAATAACTGATCTTAATCCATTGCTGTGTATTCTCCCCCTTCAATTCTGTTTCTAAGTAAATACAGAAGCCTAGGACACCTTGTTGGTGAAGAGACAAAGGGGCAAGGAGTACATGAGGCTTGTCTGTGCCTGTGTCACAGTGTCACTGTGTCTACTCTGACACTGCCTTGCCTTCATCTTGAAATTAAAATAGAATCTCGGAATCTGTTACATCTGAGACGACCTTCTCTGGACTACCTAATGTTGAATCACATGTCAAATTATTTAACACCTATTGAGAGTACATAAGCTCATAAAAAAAAGAAAATATTTTACTCTCTAATGCTGGATATTCCTGATTTATTTAGGACGGAAGTTTATTTGTAGTTTTCAAAACATAGATTAATAATGAAATATAGCTTTTATTAGGAGAGAATTAATCTTCTTTCATAGCAGACTTTTTCTGTGAAGGCTTTTAGAGTAATTTATTTTCTTGTGAAAAAGCTTTTCGAGAAGCAATTAAGAATTCAGCTATGTTCACTTGGCCTTTAGTGCTTTGCAGCTACAAAATCTGTTTTCTCATACGATTTTTTCTGAGTGCAATATTGCAAAAATTTTTTTCCACTCATGTCAACAGCCCCATCACAGAGCAAATTTCTTCAATGCTACCTTCCCTATTAATTTCACAGTTAGGAGAGATTTACTGGTTGTCCTGAAAAATAACACTTAAAAATCTCTCTCAACATTGATCCCACTTGGATACTGAAGTGACTTGAAAGATGAAAAATGTTGGCTTGATAAGTTCCCGTTAGACAGAGGAGACTGTATAAACATGTTGACGTGTTCCATTATAACTTTTCCTGCTTAATTCTTTAATGTACTTGCATATGCTGGGTACTAAGTAATCTAGGAGCCAACTGGAGGACTGGGACATCACTACACACCATTATTTACTGTAATTTGCGATACTTTCCTATAGTTTCCAGGGTCCTCTGTGCTATCCAGATTGGTAAACTCACTTTCCCAATCACCTTGGTAACATCATCATTCTTCAGGTTATTTTCAGACAGACAAGGTTTTGCTCCATAGTTCAGCAGAGCCTGGTAATGTGCCCACTGCAGCTCATGTCCTACCAGAAAAAGGTTCCGTAACCAGGAAACCGTGTAACAATCTCGAGTAGATGTGAAATCACAACTTCTTGGTGGATTTTGAGATTTAGCCACTCAGTCTTCAACTTTGCAGGTACGACTGTGCTCTGCTGCGAACAGTCTCACAGTGTGGGGGGCAAGGATAGAAAGTACCATTCTAGTCTAGGCCTGTCCCTACATGAACTCTTATCATAAATGTGGAGCTCAGCCACCACAGTGATTCACCAGAAGGGCTGACTTACAGTAAAGTCTCTCCACCAGCTTTTTGTGTACTATTTAGACTTACGATCACCCCGTGTGGGACTGGTTTTGAAGATCCCTAGAAGAAAACTCAGAAGTTGATCTTCTGGAAGAAATTTGCCCAAATGATTTGTAGGACTTTCTACTGAGATGATGGATGTCCACTTAAGTGACTAATGCCCAGTTTACTTGTTTAAAGACAGATTAGGGCAATGCAGGCTTTTATGGATGCAGAGTATCAAGCTGTCAGTTTAATCTGAGTAAACGGAAATCTGTCACTAAGAGGGAAGGAAAAGGGATTGGATCTAGGGTTGGATTGCTAAAAGCAATGTTGCAACTGGGATGGACCTCCTCATCTGCTTGGTTGGACCTCCCAGCCCATGTTGTAATGAAGGCTGTGGTTGGGCTGGGTAAGCAGAAGGCTTTGGAATCTCAGGTTAAAGCAAACAAATAAAAAGCAGAGCTGGCAGTTAATAAGATAGATAGGTAGCAAATGAATGAAACGAAAAATAAGGAGTAAGAGAAATAAAAAACAACCAACCCAAAAAACCCCAAACCCAGTATGTTATTACAACTACTAAGATGAAAAAATGGAGAGGTTCATGAAGTAATGTTAAGTATGTTGGAAGATTTTTCCATTAACTGAGCTTGTACTTTAGCAGATATGGCTAATATCCAATCTAAGATTGTCTTTCCACAGTTTAAGCCTGTTACTACTTCTCTGTTCTTCAATTAATGAGTTTTCTAGAGATACCCCTGTAAATGTTTCCAAGGATAGTTATTGTATCTTGTGTCAGTTATCATTTTGGCAGAATATTCTTGATTTTCTTATACTTTCTACTTCAAAGGTTTTATATTTTAAAGCTGTTAACTCTTTTCTCCCCTATACAGCAATGCTAGTTGCTGATTCAGTGTAATGTTTCACTTCAGAGGTGAAATAGAGCACTATAATTATTTCTGTATTTTACATTCACTTCTATTAACACTAACCATTGTGGCAGGCTCCTTTTCTGCAATAGTTACAGAATTAACTCATACTTGGTCCTTAATCCACTTTAATTTCCACCAGCTGAAACAACTGCATCTTCTTCATGAGCCACTTGCATTTTGAAAAAAGTCCCTAAACTTGTCAATCATTACTTTAATGAAGAAAATTTAAAGGAAAAAGAATGATTGATATGCAACTTCTGGTTCAGGAAATGAGCGGCAACAGACATTTTGTAAGGAGCAGGGCTACTAATCTTTGCTGCAATGGATCAGTATGCTAAAAATGCTTTCAGTCCTCTACTGAGGTGTAGCCACAACTATTGTCAGTAGAACATGGGAAGTTGGCCTGACTGTTCCTTACTCAGCTACTCAAGGTATATTCTATCATTGTCCAAACTTCCCACCCCCCTGAGTGGCATAATTATGTTCAGTTCAGAGTGAGGCATTGTTGTGTTTAATTCTAGATTAGCCACACACAGGGAATGAAGGATCCTAACCTATTTCCCCATATAGCTGTCCCAAGACTAGGCACAGCCTAGCTTCAGAATTCTGGGGAACTATTGCTTGAACTGTGCTTGAATTTAGCCTCCTCAAGAAAGCTGATATCAGTGTGTAACTCTGAAAGGAAATGTGAATAAATTGTTTTCAACTGTGTGAAACAAATAGGTGACAATGAAATATGAGCAAATTCTGAGTGCATAGGCAATACAGCTATTTATTGACTATAAACTCCAGAATCCTTTCTAGAAAATGGACAATTGCTATGAATATTTTTAATTTAACTTAACAACCACATGAACTGAAAAAGGAAGGCATTTTAATTCAGGAATCCATATAATCACTAATTAGCTTTCTTGTGCAGGGACAGGACTTTAAATTCACAAAATTAACTAGCTATTTCATGATTCCATAATGTTGTCTGTGTTTATTAGGCTCATAAACAAGTCTTTTTATTAGAAATTGATGTGCATTGAAATAGTTGCATATCAGAAGTAAACTACACTACATAAGTGAGGATCTGAATCACAGGTACAGCTAACCCATGTATGTGGATGTCTTCATCATAAAACTAATTCATTTACAGAACTTCATCGTTGTTAGAAAAACAAATAATGTGACAAAGAAGCCAATGAATGGAATCGCTGTTAGTAGTTGTAACACACGATCGTTAAAAAAAATTTAAAAGACACAAATGAAAATAAATGAATACTTAAGCACTCAGTGATTGACAAGTCATGTTTTGAATGCAAATTCATATCATGTTTTACATGAAACCCAAATTATTTTCCATTTACAAGTCTCCATTGAAAGGACTTAGCATATTTGTTGATCTGCATCTACAAATTCACTAAATGGCTATATCCTGAAGAATCCAGTTACTCAGTCCTCCTTATATCACAATTATTCCACTTTAGTAGTCCTTCAATGCACATTGTTAGGATTAGGTCACTGATGAAATGCACTATAGCTGTTCTTTTCCTTAAATTTTGCACCAAGTAACTGCCAGACAAACATCAGAGCTAACTGTGGTAGCAGAGACAAGAACCATTACTCTGCTTTGTCAACTGAGCACACAAAGATACAGAATTATACTTCTGCTGATGTTCTTTCCTCTCAGTCCATAAATCATAGAGTCATAGAACAGTTTGAGTTGGAAGGAGCCTTTTAAAGGTCACATAGTCTAACCCCCCTGCAATGAACAGAGACATCTTTAACTAGATCAGATTGTGCAGTGCCCCAGCTGACCTGGCTTTGAGCATTTCCAGGGATGGGGCATTTGTCTCTTTTCTGGGCAACCTGTTCTAATGCTTCACCATCCTCATTGCAAAAAACTATAGGTAATCTAAACTGACCCTCCTTCAGTTTAAAACCATTACTACTTGTCCTATCACACCAGGCTCTGTTTGTTTCCGTCTCTTTTATAGGTCCTCATGTAGTGAAAGGCCACAATAAGGCCTCTCTGGAAACTTCTGCTTCTCCAGGCTGAACCCCAACTCTCTCAGCCTTTCCTCAAGGGAAAGGTTGTATTCCTTTCTAAATAGCCAATTTTAGCAAGAAGGCTACACAGCTTGTTCTATTACTCTAAAGTTTTAGGATGCTCTCTTCTCATGACATGAGGCTGAGAAGGACTTCTGATCCAAGACTCCAAGCCCTTGAAGAAAGCTACACTGAATCTGGAATTCACAAAAAGAGTAGAAAGAAGACACTGACATAATTTCCCCTAGCAATGTTTTAGAAACAAACCAATAGCCTTGATTAGTCCTTTGTAAATATAGCTACTAGAAAAATTGTCAGTTTCTGTACAAAGTTATTACCATCACATAGATGTAAGATATCATTTCAACTCAAAGAAGTGGGGAAGATTGCTACATCCAGTGCTTTGTTTGGATCTTACAATCATCCAAGTCCTATACTGGATTTGTGTGCACTTACATATTTCTCAAAACAAGCACAGTCATTTTAACAATAACCTTAGAAATCTTCAGTGCAACTAGCAACTGACTAAAGAAAACATGAGGTAGCTGCAAGAGCAAAGTCATGCAGTCTGTATATATTGGGTTTTTTCACAGCTACAGAGAAATAAAAAAGATTCTTAACACAAGTGTAAGAGACGATAGGAAATGGGCAACCCAGAGTGACCCAGTCTATTAAACAGAACTGTAACACTCAAAATTCACATTCAGTACAGTCCTACATGCACGAGAATAGGAGCTCTTTGTGCTGTTGAAATAGCTCAAAGAGCACTTAAAATTACTTCCCACAGGCAGCTGCATTTACTTTTTTATTTTTCCTTTGATGAAACAGGTGTTTTCCTCCCACAGTGTGAGAATATCTTTAATGGCACAGAGCTATCATAACATCACATTTTCTTTTCTATTAAAGGAAGTGCATCGCAAAGCCAGGCAGCAGAATCAGGGGCTGAGCCTACAACTGCTGATCTTTCCAGGCAGCAAATTTCCTTGGATGATGTAGTTCAAACATTCAAGATACAAAGCTAAGGGTAGGGGGACAGTATGCTATCTCATTGCAGCTTGTTTTGAAGATTAAAGCTGAGTATGGACACTTCCTGTTGCAATGACTGCTATAAGCAGTCTGCTTAAGATGTCCAAAGAAATCTAGTATCTGTACACCTGTATTTCCACTGATAGTAAACACAGGATGAAACAAAGAAATAAATATTACAATTGCTGCTGTGTAAATGCTGTGGTTTTTAACATGGCAAGTCATTAGATATGTGAGATTTCAGTGATTCAGTGTTACTCAACTCAAAGATCTCTTTGTTAAAAGGCTTATATGCTTCCGGTTGAAATGCAATTGGTTTTGATACCTGAATGATGTTACACTACAATGGTCTTTTTTTATTTTCTATCAGTCAAGGAATATCTGCTGAAAGCACCTATAAATCTACAAAATCTTTAAAAAACCTCATGTTCAGTACATGCTAATCCATAGTGAAAAATATTACTAATTTTGTGTCCAGGAATCTTGCCTTATGAATTATTGGTCAATGTATGTGTCAGCTCCTTCCTTATTTAGTAGCAATGTCTGGACATGAAAGTATGTTAACCACAGATTAATTGACATAGTAGTTATTAAAATATGTGTTTTCCTTCTTGCCTTGCTTTCTGTATCATATTAGATATGGATGAGGATAAGCAGATTATAAAGATAAAAGATACTTAGTTATAAGGATGAATTTTAGCAAGCAAAAATGGTCACTGTCACACATGAAAAAATTCTTACATAGCTCACCTTATAGTTTATTGTTAAAGAATATTTAGATAAGGATAAATGCTTTTTCCTTTCTCAAATGATATTTGCATGTGTAGATAACTAAATACATGCATGTTTTATATGGATGTATATGTACATCAACAGATAAGCATCAGAAACACGTACACACACACATATTCAAAGTCTTCTTATATGCTGTTATTGTATCTGAACTGCTGCTTCTGCTTTTTAAAACTTTCTTATCAAAACACAGTGTAGCACACAGGTACCCTTCAGCTTTGGTAAAGCACTAGCAATTTGATCCTACTTGCAGTGCTGTACTTATTTATAATTGAAGGAAAAAGCTGCCTCTGTTAGCACAAAAGGTTGTTTCCTAACACATTTGAAGGAGCAGGTCTCTTTTGACAATTGTAGTTCATCTTGATTAGACGCTGAGTCCAGAACAGGCATCGGGGATCACTTGTGTAGAATCAGGAGATGTAAAAGGCAGCAGTCACTGAGGAATGTCAAACAAGTTCACGGGGAGCAAACTCAGATAAGATCTAACTTGCAAATAAAACCCATGGCCAAGACTCACAAACAACGAGGGTGCCTACAGCAGCACCCTAATGGCGTTTAACAGGATATGGGTTCCATGCTGGGACACTGTCACTGCTCAGACATTGACCCAAAGGGCACACACACACACATCCCCCAGCAGGTGTCTTGCTCAGGGGTACCCAAAGGTCGGTTTGCAGAGCCCCAAAAGACAAGGGGCTAATGTACATGTCTCAGACACCAATACTGGATGGCTGTGGAACCAGCCAAGGACTACCGGTATCAACATGCCATGAGAAAGAACAAAATTTGGCTGGAGAAGCAGGGCCACGCAGAGATAGGGCAGCACTTTACTGGGAAAAACATCCCTGTTATAGTTCCTGGAGATAAGCACCGCACAGTACAGCACAAGCGCAGGCATGAGGCCAAGAAGTAGGCATGAACTACGGGGGGGATTAAGACCGCCAAGGAACCCTGAAGCCCTCAGACCCATTTCCAGAAAGGCTGGCAAGAACGGACTGCACAAAACTAATTTGCATGGAAAGTGGAAAACCTATCTTCAGGGCAGAGAAACCTGCACATAAAAAGGTTCCCCAAGCGCAGCTGGCATCCCCAAGACCCTGGACATCCCATCAGCCAGACTGATGAAGCTGGGTTGATGCTGAAACTAGGATTATCAACTGGATCGATGCTGGAACCAGGACTGGTGATGTTCTTTATTCTTTTCCTTCTTGCCTGCCTTCCTTAACGGTAGGTCATCACGGGGTTTGCCACATGCAGAGGGTGCAAGGATCGCTCATGGGTGTCCAGGAGACGAAGACATAGTCACGCACGTGGGGAAGGTGAGGGCTCTCGGTGCCGGGAAGTCTCCCGGGAGCCGTGCCATTCCCGGGGGGATTTTCCCGCAGCCGCGGGCCCGTGCTGTGCCCGCCGCAGCCGCGGGATGGCGCTGCAGGCGGGCCGGGCCGGGCCGGGCCGTGGGGCGGTGCGGGGCCGCTCCGGGCACCGGGGCACTGCCATCACCGCCCCGCTCTGTAAGTTCGAGCCCTGCCTCCCTACTCGCGTCTAGTTCAAATAAAAGTGTTATCCAAACAAGATAACGGGATCACAGAAGTGTACCGAAATCCAGATTTTGGAGTGCTGTGATATATTTGAAAGGTCCTGGATAACTAAACTTGACAGCTGCCTGCAGCATCTTTATCTGCCCTTTCTTCAATAGTTGCCACTTCTTTTTTTTCTCTTTTTTTACTTTTTCAAGATGTGACATTTCCTTTGGTCATTTTCCACACGTTTTTATGTTTTAGTTTGGATGAAAAATCAGAAACCTAGTAGCTGTAAGAAAAAATAATTAACCTTCATATTAGAAAGGAGCCTTTATAAAACTCACAAAATAAATGTTTCTTCAGTCTTTGTCATATATAAGCACCATTGTATCAAATAATAGATTCACTGGCGCCTGTTTGAAATCTAAATGGCAGATCTGCCCAAATAGCTGTTGCATTGCTGCTCATTACTCACTAGCCATTTATAGATACACTGTTCTTATTTAGAGTATTTGCTGTCTATTTTCCATATGCATATACTATGAACATACATTACATGTGATACGTATAAGAGTTCAACTGATGCAGACAAGCAAAACACAACTTTTTAAGAGAAGAGGAAATTTACAAATAATAAGCATTTGATGCAAAGAAAAGGGAAAGGTTGTGGCGTACAACATAAAAGGAAGACAGAGTACAGCAATCCCTGTGCTCATATTCTAGGTCAGATATTAACCTAGTACAGTTCAGAAGAAATATAATCACTACTTAGCCATCATTTGCCTGGATTTCCTTCGAAGTCTATAGATTTCTTGTAACTTGAAGATTGGTGCCAGTTCCTGGGAGGTTGATTTAGAACTTAGGCAGAAGAAACATTGCAGTCTGAATCCTTTCACAGAAACATATCACCAGTAAACCAAAAGCTTTAGATGTTTTATAGCAGTTAGGTACATTGGTGGAATCACAAATTTTGGTCTTGCTGTGTTGGTAATGCCAGAGAAGGATAAGGTGGTTTAAAAACAAACAAACAAACAAAAAACAACAACAAAAACCCAAACAAAAAAACCCCCCACAAAAACAAGGAAAAAAAATTGCCTTGTATGAAAAATCTAATAGAACTAACCAACAGAGATGTATTAAAAGTGTTAAGAAGAGAAACATTTCAATAAGGTTGCAAACAATTGTCTCTATGCACATGACAGCAATATCCATAATCTTTCTCATTTTGTCAAAATAAGTCCCTTCACAATTTCACTGAGCAACTACATGCTGCTCATGCTTTTCATCTGCGTTCATAGACGAATAGGAAAAAGAATGCCCCTGGCCAGTTTTTATATAGTGCTTTAGCTGTTACAGCATTAATTTCAAATATGGCTTTGCCAGGCTAAGAGGCTTAAAACATACATATTTTACTTTTCTGGGTAGACTAAATCACCAGTTGCAGACCATTCTATGTGATAGAGCCCTTCCAATCTCCTGTTGACTGTGGGCCACACTCCAGAAATAAGGTAATGAGTCCCAAAAAACATTCTAGAGGGGAAGTGTTCTAAATTTAATGACTAGGGCATTGAAAGGAGGGTATAATTTTTCATTCTTCCGAATGAGACCTGAGGGTGCTGGTCAACAGCTGGCACTGTGCCCAGGTAGCCAAGAAGGGCAATGGTGTTTTGACCTGTGCCATAAATAATGTGGACAGCAGGACCAGAGCAGTGATTGTCCCCCTGTACTCAGCAGTGGTGAGGTCACACCCAGAATCCTTGTCCAGTTGTGGGCCCCTCACTACAAGGAAGAGAGTGCTGGAGTGTGTCCAGAGAACAGCAGCAGAGCTGGTGAAGGGTCTGGAGCACAGGTGCCACAAGGAACGGCTGAGGGAGCTGGGATTGTTTAGCCTGGAGGAAAGGAGGCTCAAGGGGGTCTTATTGTACCCTACAACTACCTGAAAAGAGGTTGTAGCCAGTCAGCCTCTCCTGCTCCCCAGGGCAGTGGTCACAGCACCAGCCTGACAGAGTTCAAGAAACATTTGGACAGTGCTCTCAGGCACACAGTCTGACTCTTGGGGATGGTGCTGTGCAAGGTAGGAGTTGGACTCGACGATCATTGTGGGTCCCTTCTAACTTAGCATATTCTGTGATTCGTTATCCAGATAAAGCTAACAACATGAAAATAGTTAGTTTCTGTGGCCATGAAATTGAAAAAAAAAAAAAAATGCAAAGAGCCTTGCAACATTTGTGGACCAACCTTCATCATCTTGAATTGCCAAATGCCTGTGAGACACTCTTAGCAAAATTACCTCTGAATTATAGCTTGTAGTAAGATATACTTTGTAATAAATTTACATAGGGGTTTTTTTGGCTAGGGGATTTGGTTTGGTTTTTACTGACACACGAACACATTACAGGGTTCTTCCAAGCTCTTGTGTTTGTGCACTAGACCTCTGTGGTAAGTTTGGAAGCTATCTCCAAGTATAAAACATGTATGAATACACATGAGAACGCAGGCAGCTGCCCCACAATGCTTACATATAAATGTGTCTATTACAAAGTTAACTATTGAGATCTCCACTAGCCAGAAAGCATTTGAGCTGTCACTGTTCAACTGTATGAGTGCCTAAACAAACCATGAACCTGTTAGTAAAGGTGCTTATTTAGATAAAGGCTTTAATATTAAACCTGGCTCTCCCATTCAAAGCCAAAGAATGCACAAAAGTAAGTTTTTTAAAAGGAGTGATAAATCAGTCTTTCAGGGCAGCATTGCCAATGAACTTGCAAGTTTTAATCTCAATGCTGTGTCATTAGAATCCCTTAACAAATTAAGCAAAGTCACAACAAAGCCAGATAAGCCGCGGGAGAACAACACCTATGTCATGGCCTGAGCTTGCTTTCATTGCATCTCAACAAGTCAAGGCTGGTGTGGTTCTGAGCATGCAAAGGACTCTCTCAAGGGATAGAAAGCTGAAAAAATAGTCTGGATGTTTTCACAGAAATCTCATAACACTTGATGTTGGCAGGCAACTCTGGAGGTCCTCTAATCCAGCCTCCCTGTTCAGAGTAGGGTGACCCTGCCCAGGTTCCTGAGATGTTCATCCAGGTAGGTTTTGGATAGCTGTAGGAAAGGAGATTCACAAACCTAAAATCCCAAAACACACCTCTAAGTAACCCGCTATGTTTGACCACCCTTATTTAAAGTTTTTTACTCATTGTCTCCTGTTTATTTACTGAGTACCACTGAAAGAAGTCTGACTCCACCTTCTTTGCTACCCCCTAATCAGGCATCTATGCAGGTAAAGTTGTCACTCTCAGTGTTGCTGTCACCCCACACCCACCTTGCCCCCATCTTCTTGAGGTTAAACAGCTCTACTTTAAGAACTGTTGCTTCTTTAGTTTAGCCATTTCTTTTTGTACAGTAGTTATCTATGAAATTATTTTTATTGTCTCTAAACTAAATATTAGTTATCTCTACTGAAGACCAAATATAAGACCAAATAGCTAGGTAAAGAAAAGTCCACCTCTGGTATCCACTGATACAATTATTTTCTAAATAGGCACTCACGTCACACACTTAGGAGGCATGTGGTATTTTTATTTCCCTTGCAAAAGGTAAGAACAAGAGATTGAAATTGAATAAAATTATCTTTGTCTTCAGAGTAAAGATTTCTTTCCATTCTTGTGTGTCCACATGAACTATTGCTCTGCTTTCAAAACCTCTTGATTTTGAGTAAACATTTCTATATTTTTAACTTTTGGTTGTGTAATCAATATAGTCTATTTGTCCACCTCAATTTAAGAAGCTCAGTAATCCTTCAAAGTAATCCCAGTGAAATTGCTCCTGTGTTTTAGCAATGAATTAAAAAAGAAGGAAGAAAAAAAATCGTTCTGCATGCTCAGATCATATCAGGTCTGTACAGTGGAGCTTAGGCAGCTGCTGCCAAAAGCATTGGCAGAAATACCAACCGCTTAAAAGCTCAGTCCCAGACTGAATTTGTGCTATTCTGGTTTTACCACTAGACGTCAAGTTATTCCACATTACTGCTATGAAAAACATTTCTATCAGAAATACTGATTGGAAGAATAAAAAGTTTTGTTAATTTAATTTTGCATGTATATAAAGACATGTAATTTAACGTTTATATTGAATCTCTTTATTTATGGGTGAATTTTTAAAAGAGAAAGCATTGTGATAAACTATTGAGATTACATGTTAGAAAGAAGAAAGCAAGTCTCAAAGTTTGGCATATAATGATAGCAATTCAGAACTCAGAATCCCAACAAAAGAATAAATGCAGAGGCAGGTATTAATATGAAAAGATAATGCTGACAAGTCAAGAAGTATTAGATTCCTATGGAGTATAACTTAATTGCGAAGTATGTGCAAAATTGTGGAGTCATGTTATTACTCCCTCTCAACATAAAATTTTAGTTTGCAGTATTGCAACCTACAGTACCAGTGAAGAAAAATTGCCAAAACTTCAGAGTGATTATATCTACCTGTGGATGGGCTGGGGAGAATTGCCCCAGCTTTTCATTTTCTTCATGTGTGAGTCTGCCGAACACTTCACCTTCTTTCAAAGTGATGTTTTTGGATCAAAGTCAAATCCCCTCATGCTGCCTGTAAGTCTGTGACTAGAAGTTCTAATTCAGGTCAAGGTGTGGCAGTCAGACATTCAGAGATAGCCTGTTATTGTTCAGAAAGAGTATGAAAGTAGCATGCTACTGCAGTGTGATATAGGAGGTTAAAGAAAACCTTCAAATATTTCCCTGTAACAAGGAATATAACTACAGCTTGTCTTTCCCAAATGGAACTGCCTGGAAACTCTTCAAGAAATCTGATCTTCTTTGATACTCTAAGTTTTCATGAGAGTGAATCTGTTTCAGCTGTTTTTTTCATGTCTCCACAATCAATTTGAGTGTGAAAGAGCAGAAGCCCCTTCTTTGCCAGTTAAGAAACAGACCCAAGTTTCCTGGCTCTCGGCATCTTCTCCAGGCTGCCAGACTACAGTTACTGCAGTTCCAATTACTCCTTCAGAAGCCAGGAAAATCTCTGTCTGCTCCAAGTGGTTGGTCAAGCAGTGGTTAGCTCAGCCTTCTGGCAACCTAGGCTCCTCTTTCAGTTTTGATTGAATGCATTATTCACCAGCTCCTGTTTCTCTGACTTCTGTAATGTTGTTATTAAAAAGTGCCTGTGTACATTTCAACAGGATGAATTGGACCTCAGAACAGAAGGAGGGTGGGATTCATGTACACTTGGCACTGACTTTTTCAGTAGCCCCTAGTGTTCAGTAGCCCCAGAGTGTACTTCTTCAGTAGTTTTTTTAGACACAAATAAAGAATCAATTACATGAGTGGCTGTGCAATCAGCCTTTAGTCATTATATATTTTCATGTAAACTTCAAGGTACAGAAAGATACATATTGAGAAATGCAATTAAAAGTCAAGAAAAAGAGAGTAGAAGTTGGTAAAATTATTTTTCCCTCTTCAGAGGAGATATTCTTGAAGGTAGTACAGTACACGAGCAGTTTTACTCTCAGATGAGTGAGGACAAAAACAAAAAGTAAGGTCCTAATTTTTTGCTCTTCTGATAGTCTCTGGGTTTGATTCCCTTTAGTCTGTGTTGCGACCTTTGTATGTCTTGGGTTATTTTTTTCCCACATCTGAGAGAATGCTCCTATATGTCCTTGTGGTGTACAAGATCAAGGCCTCAATGAAACATCCTCTTCCTACACTTCCATTGCTAATTCTACAGAAGATACAGTCAAGTCCTGATGAGATATTTTTAATAGAACTGTTTTTCACTGAACAAATGCAGTTTTATCTGTAGAAATATCAAACAAATCAAAATATTTTTTTTCAATGTAAGAAATCTGAATTTATTATTTTAATAATATTTTATCCCTTCTATTGAGCTATTTCCATTACATAAATATGAAAAAATAAAGGTAAAATTAGCATTATGCGTGTAGGGTGGGGTTTTTTTCCTATTTCATCATATTACGTATATTTAACTTTCTCAGGAAATTCTGACTATAACTTCATTGCCAAGTTTGGGTTTATTTTGGGGGATGTTGGGGTTTTTCTAGTGCTGGTATTTTTTATTAAAGAAAAGTGTTTACTCCTGCTCATCTTTCTAAACTGATTAGTAAAATGTAGAAGGAGAATGAGAGGAAAGGATGAGCATTTTTATTTGTGTATGAGTTGTAAATATTCTGAAACACAATAAAACTTATTTTTAAAATGTAGATAAAACCACAATAGTATTGTTTTGATCCTAGCTTTGCTTTCTGTGTACTTGTAAATAACTAAGACTTGAGCTGTAGTTAAAAAGTATTTTCTTTCCAGCAGAGGGACTGTTAGAGCTAAATGTGAATGTGTTAACTGAATTATCTCCATGAAAATAGAGCTGATCAGATTGAAAAATAACCATAAAGGTAGCCGAATTAAAACATTTAGAGAGTAGTTTAGGTGTTTGGAAGGTTTATGCCTTTAGAAAATACAGCAAATAAGGTAACAACAATGAGGATATTCAGAGATTGCTTTATGCTACTCTATGGGAGGAAAAGGTAAGTTCTGTGATTTTAGCTGAGGGACTTGCCATGATAATGCCAAGGGGTCAGGGTTTTGCATTGTAAACTGATTGCCACATACACAGTAAAATGAACCCAGTTATACAAATGATATTGCAGTGGTTCATGTTATTTTTAAGTGAGAATATTTTATTTCTCAAACTTGATCATTAAATAACAGCATAACGATTGGCTCAGGAAGAACCAGGATCTGAGCACCAGAAGAGTAAGATCTGAGCATAAGTCAGTAGAACTATTCAGCCTGTTTCATTCAGGAGCATGGCCAGTGGGATGAAGAAGGTGATTCTCCTCTCTACTCTGTTCCTGTGAGACACCCAGAGTATTGTGTCCAGTTCTGGTGCCCCCACATAACAAGAACACGGAACTGTTGGAGCAAGTCCAGAAGAGAGCTGAAGCACCACAGATGTTCAGCTTGGAGAAGAGAAACGTGTGGAGACCTCATAGCAACCTTGCAGTGTGTGAAGAGGTCCTGCAGGGAAGCCAGAGAGGGACTCTTTGTCAGGAACTCTAGTGATAGGACAAAAAATAATGGATACAAACTGAAAGACAAGAAATTTAGGCTAGGTATGAGGAAGAAATTCTTTGCCGTGAGGGTGCTGAGATACTAGAGCAGGTTTCCCAGAGGTGTGGGTGCCTCATCCCGGGCAGTGCTCAAGGCCAGTTTGGACAAGGCCCTGAGCAACCTGCTCTAGTAGGATGTGTCCCTGCCCATGGCAGGGGTGACTGGACTAGAGGATCTTTAAGGTCCCTTCCAATCCTTAACATTCTATGATTCTATGATTCCATTACTTAATTCAGTAGATGCTTCTGGAAGACTGAGCTGTGTCTTTCTTCTTTTTTTTCCTTTTTGGAATATCTTCCTTCTTGGAATATCTTCTTTTTCAGAATATCTTCCTTCTCAGAATATCTTCTTTCTCAGTAGGATCTCAAGCAAAAACAGTCTCGGTTTTCAAAAAGGTTAATGATAGTAAAGGGTTTTTCCTTCCCTTCACACTTCTAGGAAATTGCATTCTCTGTGATGTCATCATGAATGCAGACGTTTCAGTGCTCAGCAGAGTGAAATTATTTTAAAAAAAGGTGTGCACATTTTCATTCAGATCATGGAAACTAGGACTTTGTATTCATATAGCTAGTCATTATTGTCACGTGGTTTGTTATGAGAAGGCCTTTTTGCCTACTTACAGCGATGTAAAATCATTGTGTGCAGAGGAAGAAATGGGGAGATCTTATTGAATCATTATGACTACATCTTTTCATACCATAATGTGCTGAGATAAATTCTCACATGCTTGATATCTCTAGACAGTAAGGATCCAATGCCTTTGGATTTATTCAGACCACTTAGAAACCTGCTGAAAATAGAAAAGGAAAAAAAAAAGGACACTTTTATTCTCCCAGGGAGAGAAAAGAGCATTTCTTTGTGTTGTACCTCGATCAAGAATACTGCATCCAGCTGAGCCTAATCAAACAGAGAGAAATACGTGGCAGTGTTTGTGTGCAGAATACACACACACTCCAAGACACCATATGAGGCATACTGCCTGCTGCCAGACTTTCTCCCCTCTGCAGCATATTATTTTTTAAAACCCATTTTATCTCATACAGATTCTGTTAGTGATTTTTTAATTTATTTTTAAAAATCTCAATGCATCTACTCATGCTTTAGAGATCCTTTAAAGAGTCAAGGCTTTCTTTCTATCTCAGAGATGAAGCACCAGGATGACAGTCAGAAGATGGTTATTTCTTTTCCTATTTCTGATGTTGATTGAGTGTGTTGCCTTGGAGGATTCAACTTCTCTCTCTGAGACTCAGTTTCTAACATCAAAAACTGAATAAATACCAAAACTTCAACATGGATACTGGTAGATATTTATGTGAGATATTGAAAAGAACACAAAAACACAAGTAGGTTATAACACTGCCTCCTGCAATTTCCAGTGATGTATGATGCTCAATGACAGGAGATGGCTAGGCCTGTTCTAAAGAAGATGGAAATCTGGTTTTAATACTCCACAGTTGTTTTTCTTTGATTCTATGAATCCACACACTCCATGTTTGAAGTCATGTAAATTTTTAGCATCAACAATATTCTGTACTGAAGATACACTGAAAGAAGAAATTGTTTATGCTACCATCTTCTCTTGTTGGATGTTATTTTGTCCTTACAATATGCATTTCCCATGTATTTATGACATAAATGAGTTTATGTATCTTTGTATAACCTCTTCACTTGCCTCATATCTGGGCTGGAAAGTTATAATTTACTCAATAATTCCTTCTACAGTTTGATATTTTTAAACATTTTTTGTCACACACCTTGCCATGTGAAAGGCAGCTTTCCTTGAGCCCTTTATATTGGATCAATCTATCAACAGGGCCAAGGAAGACAAGAACCTTGTGCTGAAAGAAACCTGCCTGCACCCTATTATATAGACCCACTGAACAGCCCACTGTATTGCAGTGTGGTTCAACTAGTTTTCTCAGGGTCATACACCAACAACACCATCCCTTTTATTTGGAATATTTGTCTGTTTTGTCAACTCTGTTATCTGCTGCCAGCTGCTGCTAGTGCCCTAAAAGGACTCACATTAAGCAGTTATGGAATAACATTCTTCATTAACTAACACACTAATGATAGAAGACTATGTTAGGCTGTTCAGAGATTGCCATTGATAGTACAATGACTGCAAAAATGAGCTTGAAGTGATATACAGACAAGCTCCTATTGCCAATGAAAGCCAACTTGAGATAATCATCCCAGTAAGAATGACAGGTTCAGTCATTGACCAGTCCCAGAAGTTATGATGGAGTCTTCTTTGACTCTGAATATAACCCTCAATAGAAACCTCAGAAACCTCAGGAAGCACCCTCCCCACATAAGCTGTATTTATATCAATAACTTTGACAGATGGGAAAAGGTACACTTAGAGTTGATGTCAGTTCATGTTTAGGTGGAGTTTGAGTGACTTTTGTTATTAGCATAGGTAGGGGCCTGAAAAGTAATGTGCATTCTTGAGTTAATGAAACAAAATTCAGTTTTTAAGTTATCATCTAAATCATTCTTTGCCTTAGTTCCCATTAGCTGCATTTTTTAGATGGAGCATAACCACAGTACCTGTTGCTCAGTCCTTTGCTTCACATCTGCGGTGTTCCTGCTCTTTCAGTCACCTGTCCCAGGTGAACTATAGCCAACACATACACTCCTTGCTGACCTTGGTCTTTTTATCTTCTCCCCATACACCTCCAGACCTTTTTTAGTTCTGTTATAATGTTTTCACTAGTAAGAATTTACCAAAATGTTCAGATGTGCATATACCACACATTTCTACAAAAAATGGCATAATGAAGTTTTTAATTTTTTTCTATTTTTTGCATAATAATTCATAGAATTACATTTGTTTTCTTGACTGTTCTTGCTCTGACCTGATATTTTCATAGAGCTGTGTGTTATGACCCAGAGATCTCATTTCTCAGTAATGACTGTCACCTGTCCACTCATTACCGTATGCACAAAGATTTGTCATTGTACATACAGTAATGGGTTCGAGTTCCAGATGTGTCTGATCTGTAATCTCTGCCAAGATCCCAAGATTCTCCAATGCTCAGTGACTCTCCTAATTCCAATGTGGATTTTATGGTATGCATTACCCCCCAGTGATTTCTCTTGGAGCTATTCTACTCTGTATAAACAATCCACTGAGGGAAGGATTTAAATATTCAAGGCAGCTCTCTGTGTTACCTTGGGAATAGCTAATTTGTACAAAAGGAAACAGTCCCAAAGGAAACTAGACAGACTGAAAGGATGCTAAATTTCATAGATTTCCTCTACATTCAGGAGAAGGATATTTGTGCAAAGGTGCCCCAAAGTTTTCGCTACTAGCTATTAAGGACACTTGGCTTCTTATATGAACACCCACTCGACTCAGCTCAGTGAACAAAGCATTCAACCAAGAGTTTATGGAGGTAATGTAAGGATTCCAACAAGACCATGCATCATTTGAGGTAAATTCCCTAGTTAATGGGAACTAGTAGTTACCTAGTTTTAAGGAAAGTCTCTTTCTGATTTGGATAGCAGACTCTTTACTGAGTCCAAGAAACTTTTCTTTATAAAGCTATGGGATATTAAGTTAAGAAGCCATATTCACACAAAAGTGAATATGGAGTAGTAAGAAAGTAAATGAGCATATGAACAACTGCTCTGGAGTTAAAAGGGAAATAAATAAGTTATCATAACTAAGAAAAGTAAAAGGGTTAAGAAAAAACAAACTTTAAGTTCTTTTTGAAATTTTAAGTTTACTTGCAACCACGGATAAGGCAAAAGCAACCTTAAATCTGAATTTTGTGTTTTCATTGCTCTGTTTTATATTGGAGTCACAATGAAGTCTTTGTAGTAAATCCAGCCCCGTCCCAGGGCATTGGGCACCTCTGTGGGCCCCAGGCTGGAATGTTGGCCCCAGGTGTTTGTGGCTCAGCAGGAGCACAAAGAACACTGGTGCATGAGAGCAGGAGCTGGACCTGGAGCTCTGGCAGGACCAAGGTGAAACCCTCAATAGAAAGCACCTTCCCAGCCAGTGCTCACCCCACGGCCCCATGGATCTTCTCCTGGGTGACCATGGGGGAGAGGTCACCCTCAGTTGTACCAGCTCTCATCTGACCCAGAACCTTATCAGCTGAACCTTCTGGAGCCTCACGGGATCCTCCCATAGCCCTTTCAATATCTTCTACTCCAAATAGATACCAGAGATCACTGTCATTGCACTTGGTATGGACTGCAATGTATGCAAAATACTCTGAGATTATCCCCAAGGTGAAGCTCATTTAAACATTATGGACAAGTACAAACTAATTTCCAAATAGGTATTAGGCATTGACAGGCTTTAGGCATGTATCTGTTTAAAACTGTGCAAACTGAAGCATATCTTGACAGACTCATAAACAGAACTTCAGGTGTGAAGGAAATGCTAATGCAAAGGATGAAAGATTTTGGCTGGTTTGGAATGAAGCAGTAGGTTAGACAGAAAAGGAATAGTAATATATCTGAGAAATTAAGTACTTGAATTCTATTTCAGTCATTTGAGCTATCTTGTTCATCTCCCAGACCACAGTTCTTTGGATACTGATGAAAAAGGTGAACTAAAGTTAACCTCAGAGGTAACATCTTATCTCTGAGATCTGTCTCTTCCTACAATACTATTTAGACATTTTGTGTAGTTTCTGAATAAACCCCCAGATAAATGCTGGGAATAGGGGGCCTTAACCTCAACACTTACATATGAAGTTTTGCTTCTTTGCTCATTTTCTGTACCCAGCAAAATTCTGTTCTTGGTTATGTGATGACAGCTTTCATGGGCTTGAGAAACAATCCCAGGTGTCCCACCACTCAATTGCACAGTAGCTGATGTTTCCTGGCAGGAAGAAGTGCAGTCAGACTGAGGAGACTGGTGAGCTGTGGTTGCTCAGCATCCTGGAGAGGTTCATACCTCTTTTATTATGGGCAAAGTCTTCCCATAACTTCAACTTGGATGGAATTTATCTTGCCCAAATTCAGACATGTAAGGTTTTATTGTGGCTAAGACAGAGGAATGAACAACCTGCAATGGTGCTGGATTCTAGGATTTATTAAAGAACCTTCAGGCTTTTACCCTGTTTGATTATCTTACATATTCACTTGCTCTAAAAAGTGGGTATGTTCACCAGGTGTCAGTTTCCCTTCCCCACAGGGAGATCCCTGCTGCCCAGGGAGGGCAGGCAGTCAGTCATGTCTGGACAGTGGCTTGCAGCAACCAGTTTTTCAGGCCAAGTTCCTGGGTATCTCCCAGCATTTAACTCCACTTATTTCTGACCTCCAGTATCATACTCCACTTCCAGTACCTTTGTTCCAACCACACAGAATCACACAGAATCATTTGGCTGGAAAGACACCTCCAAGATCATCGAATCCAACATTTGGCTGATCACTGCCATGTCAAATAGACCATAGCACTAAGCACCACGTCCAGTTGTTTCTTGAATACTTCTGGGATGGTAACTCCACCACCTCCCTTGAAGTCCATTCCAATGCTTAACAACCCTATCCATGAAGAAATTATTCCTTATGTCCAACCTGAACTTTCCTTGGTGCAGCCTGAGACCATTTCCTCTTGTCCTGTCACTCTTGCCTGGGAGAAGGGGCTGACCCCCACTTGGCTAAAACCTCCTTTTAGGTAGGTGCAGAGAGTGACATTTCTTCTTTGAAAGAAGATATGATTGTATTTATGTAACAGCAGCATGCCTCTATTCCTGAATCAGTCCACTCACCACCTTTTCAGACCTTTTTTCCTTTCTGAGACCAGGTTCCAAGAGCCCTTCTTTTTAACACTGGCTTTCTTTCCAGAAGCCCAAACCCTGAGCTTCACAACCTAATTAGTGAATGTGTACATGCGTAGGTTCCTAATTGGTGTTTCTCTCTCATGTCTCTATTAATTGTTGGATTCAGGATGTGTCACTTTTGCTCAGTTCAAGTGTTATCAGAATTCATGACCAGTCCACGCTGGTTGCAGCTAGCAAGTTTCTGCTTGAAAGTACAAAAGCTCAATTCCAGACATTCACCTACACACACACACACACACACACACCCCAAATTATCTTCTGCCTGTTAGCATTTACAGTTTAAGCTATTTTTATCACCTACAACAGATTTAGACAGCTGCTTCTATGCTAATCATGCCAGAATGCCTTTGAAGGCAGTGCAGAGAGAAAGACATTTTTAGGGTATCTCGTTTACTTTAAAAGTGCCATTTCAAGACGTCATGGACCGAGCCATGGAAATGCCAGTTGTCTTCATCTGTAACGTAAAGGAAACTCTGGGGGCTGACCTACAGCAATCTTGGTCATGTGTCTTCCACTTTTCACAGCTGATTACAATGTAAAGATGTAAATATCTTTCTGCCTAGTTTGGAAAGCCAAAGGATTGGGGTTTGAGCAGATCTGATCAGGTCTGAACACAGTGCAGCATTGCAAGGACCAAGAGAATGCTGAGGTAAAAAGGGGAGTTTCTGAGTGCCTCAGGCCTCTTTACAGTCAGCAATGACTAAGAGAGATTGTTCTGGATCTCAGTTTTACTTCTGAACACCTAAGTTCCTTACTTAATTCTTCTTAGTCCTTAAACTCCTTTTCAGAACTGGCTTGCCTGTTTTTTATGTGTTTGGATTTCGTTTTTCTCTGATGTTTTGTTTCTTGTATAATATTAGGAAAAAAATGATAACAGAATTAAACCAAGACAATCTTCACCTTTTCTCTTTCATTAGGCCCTGGACTCATGATGTTATATTCATGCATAGCTATTTTAGGTTTGGGGGTTTTTTTCTTCTAAACTTTCACACTGGTACAGACAGCAAATAATTTGTATTCTATTTTAAGTAGACAATGCAACATAGTGAGCTGTAGAGTTTAAAAAAAAATCCTTTTAGAACAATAGGCTTATTCAAATAATTATATCTACGCCTTTGGTAGGTATTTTTATGTATAAAGAGATAAGAAAACACACACTCCAGTGCAGGTATTTTGTTATTCCTCTTGACATTCATGTCCATTAAAGCAGCTTATAATCAGCCTGAACTTTTCTGTTGGCTTTAGGGAATGGCATATGTACATTTTATTTGCCTGTTCTTCTTTGGCAACTACTCAAATGTCTATTTATTTAAAATTCAAGGTGCATTTACTAATTAGTGCCAGAGGAACTGTAATCTTAATAGGTCATAATAGGTCATATATGTCATACTGTTTTATATGCACCTAGGAACACATTAAAATGAGATTAATGAGGGGGTTTATATGTCAGATTTGATAACAGGTAAAATTGTTTAACTCTATGACTTAAAAATTAGAATATGTCACATGAAAGCCTTATGTGAGCCCAGAAGTCTGAAGGATTGAAGTGTCAAATAGCAGTCCCAAGGGAATATTTTAGTATTCTATTTTCTTTGGCATATGTAGTAAATCAATTTCAGTATATTTTAACAGGTATTTTGTACCTGATATTTTATTCTATTAATGTCTTTTGGATGGCATAAATTCAAATATAGGAAACTAGAAGGAACAGATTCAAAATTATAAACTGCTCTTTATTCTAATTGCTGTAAAGTTATTATTTGGGAAGAAGGAATGAGAAAACATAGTGTTATGCACTTTTGTACTATAGAAATATTTTAGACTGCACATGTTACTGGCATAAGATGCAGTCTCTCTATCTCTGCAAATAGTTGAGTTCATTTACTGAAACCAGTGGAAGAGTCTAGCTTTTACTTTAGCACTGACGGGGAAAAACATGTACTCCAAGTCAGCTGAAGGTGGTCATGGGGAATGACAGTATTATCTCCCCAAAGACTCTATTTCACATGCTTAATGCATTTGTAAGTTTGGGAGATGGACAATTTGAGAATTTGAGATGTTCCTGATGCAGAGTGACATGTGCCAAGGTTGTGGCTTCAGCTTTCTTCTTCTCTGCTCTTCTTTTAAAAAAGTGAGTGACTCCCATTCCAAGCCATAGAATTTCCTGTGAATATCAGGGAGTTCCTGAGAAGTGAACAGAACTGTAGTTTTTCAAAACTTTATAGTCTAAAGACAGATTTCATGTGCCTTCACTTTGTGAAGGTGACCTCTGTTAAATCATCCCAGCATGACCTCGAAGATAGGGCTGCTCAAAGAAAAGACCTCTGCATGTGTTTTAACATTGGTAACACTACATACCTCTGGGGTTTATTGTTAAAGTACTTATCACGTTGGCTGAAATGTTTCAGAATTGTACTCTGACTCTAGATCTGTAGACCATTAGGGTGAGCATTAACAAACACTACACACCAGAGACAACTTTGTTGCCATTTTGCAGAATCTTAGGGATGAGCCATGTTAGGTCATCCAGAAGATATTTCTTCCAAAGCAGGAAATCTTGTCCCACTAAGCTTTCCAACTCTAACTACATCCACTCCTGTTTTAAATGTTTCAAGAGACAGTTATTCTAATCTATGTCACATTCTTACCTCAGTGTGATGCGGCAGTCTGCAGTGAAGAGAAACCCCACAGACAGTTGAAAGTGTTCTTTCATGGGAGTTAATAAATTTTTTTTCCTGGTTCACTGTAAGGTATACTGACTAAGTGTAAAGCTTTCAAATTTTCAAATGTTGTTTTTAAAGGAAAAAAAATTAAAAGCAGATTTTTATATTTATTTTTAAGAAGAATATTTAATAAAAACCTCGCACGAATCTGGAGATAATGGATTTCTGTCTGTTGATACTATTAATTCTTTACAGAAAGTACTTATACCCCCCAGAATTACTTCTTGTACTAGATAAATTATGACATTCTCAAAAATGAAAAACCTAGATAATCTCCTCTATTATCCAATGGAAAAGGCATCAAATGGAAAATGAAGAGAAATGGACAGCAAAAGGCAAAAAATTTAGAAAGAAAAAGATGGAAATGCATCCAGGGAAGCTTTTTAAACTTTTTGGCTTTTAGTTTTGAAAAATGAAAACCCTTTGGAAGCAAACTACTGACAGCTATTTCACTACCGCACACCTCAGCGCAGAAGTAAGTGCAGAGTCTGCTTATTACAGTAGACTACTGCTGCCCTGGGATGTTCAGCATTCCTGAACTAAAAATGTACACAGTTTCTTTCTTTCTTTCCACTTTAACTCCGCAATGTAGATTTGTTGAGTAGGTGCTTATACTCACCATGTCCATATATAAGAAATAAATTAGTTTTAAAATCCAAACAGTCTTATTACCCTTTTGCAAATATTAAAGTAAATTATGTCTCCAGCTATGCCAGTGTAACTGGCTTCAGCTCAGCACAAGTGGTCAAAACTGTGCTCGTGCATATAAAGAGATTTTGGCTCAATCACTTCAAAGAAACGGGACTGATAAAATTAACAGTGTCTTTAGAAGTAACTAAAATTGATTTTACATGCTGCTAATGTACTTTATCTACTACAATAGCTGCAATCTACCAGTGCATCAATGGCTGTCTTCTGATTTTTGAATGTAAAACACTGATCTGAAACTATACTTCCAGCCCTTCCTGAAAACTCTGTGTTGCATACCTATAGCTGGAATTTCACCCATTTTTATATCTATTCCTGGAAATGACAGTGAATGGCTTAAATTGTTTTATTCTTCATATTAATGTTAGGCATTTGATATCAGTTCTAATGACACTACTAGAATACTTTGCCCTGATTTAACTTTATGCTATATCACCATAGCTATTTTTTCACTACTAAGTTTCAGTTTAAATTACGGTTCCTATATCAATATCATTCTCATTAGGCTTTGTTCCTTTTACCAGGGCAAAGCTATGTTTTGCAGTTATTGGTCAAAAGTTTGTTAAGAATTTGGAACTATTCTATGGACAGATAGCTGACAGACTACACTAGTCTATCAAGAATAGACTAGCAGATATTCTCTGAAATGCTGGGCTAATAATTTGGCTTCATAATGTTGCTGTTGGCTCAATAAAATGGCCATAAAATTGGAACCTTCCTCATTTGCTCTATGACTTCAAAGTTAATTATTGAGAGCATTCCCCTTTCATCTGTTGCCTCACAAGTGAACATTTGGTATTGGGATAACAAATTTTCTTTTAGTTATACCCCAATGGTTTTTTTGCCCAGAAAATTTAAAGACATTACTCTTAGTCATATGTGTGATTTCCTGATATGGTTTGTGATATAGATTGGTTGAATATTGGTTTGTAAATATTTTTAAAATGCTAATCTTTGTCAGCAGAATTCTGTTTGAGGATCTAGTTGTATTAAGTATCTTATGTTTATTAAATATATTAAAGAAATATACAGTAAATAATAGTAAAATACTTCAATTTTCCCCACTTTTCTATTAGATTAGAGAACGGAAAACCTCCTACAAGAATCATTAATCAGTCTATTTTTAATTTATATCTCATGCAGAATACAGTGGCAAACATGATTACATTGTTTATAAGTCTGCTGCTGTGGCTGCTTGCTAAACAGAGCATAAAATTAGAGCTTATATTTCTTGTTTTAATATTGCTTTATGGAAAGATTTTTATTACTATTTATTGCACTGAGATAACTATTTTCAAAGATAGAAATCATCATGGTCTTTATTTAATGTATTACTTTCAGCAAGTTCCTTACAGAAGACCTACACAGAGACCTTGGAACCCTTTGGCTGCTGTCAGACTACATTTCCTACAGACCAGGTAGTTAAAATTATTTTAGTATGGCTATGTCTTTCATTTTGAGATGTTCTCCTTAAACGTTGCTGAATGCCTAATTCTTAGGGTTTAGATTTGTTCACAGTAAAAACAACCACACTGCTCCTCTGATCAACACTTTGAACAGATCACTAAGAGACCTGCCAGAAATACTGGACCTTGTGAATCATGTGTGGACAATTAACTTATTCAGCCTATTCAGATCAGATGCATTAGTAAAGACCATTTTTGTCAGGTGGACTTTAGAATTGTATGTGTATGGTCTTTACCTGCATGTGGTATTTCCTTCTACAAAGATACAATCCTTAAATTTCCCTTCCCTTTTTTTCTTTCTGTCTCCTCTAGGCAATTTCATGAATCTTTGATTAGTCCCTCCTTCTCTGGAAATCTTCCTTTTCTCCATAAGGAAAGGAAATTTAAGTAAGAATACAGTAAAAGAGAGTAAGAAGACATAAACATAAGGATAATGAATAAAACTTACATTACATGTTCACAGATCCTCATATGTTGAATAATCATTTCCCTAAAGAGGACTGTTAAATTAAATATCCTTTACATTAAAATAAAAAATATTTGACCCCCTTATGAAATTAAAGTTATCTTTCATTAGTAACGATATTAATCTTTTATTATATTACTTTATTTAGCTTTCAAGAATAATTTTCTTCTATGGCAGTGAGCGACACATTCCTCTTCGTTATGAAAAGCACTGTTTAAATCGTTATATATATTTGCCTCTCATTTCACCCCCCTATTTTGCTTATGTGGGTTTAGAAAACACTCCCCTGTATAATCATCTCTTCTCCACTCGTTTTATTTCTTAGTCATGCCCTGAATGCTTTAAAAAAAAAAAAAAAGGTTTGAAATTGCCCTTTCAATAAGATCTGATCTGCACTGATACTGTACTGACAGAATGTCCTGGTTCTGGCCAGGACAGGGCAGATTTTTGCAGTGGCCAGGAGGGAGACATGGCTGGTAGACATGAATGTTACTCTGTACCACCTCACATCATTTCTGGGGGAGGGGAAAAGGGACTCTCTTCCATGGGGAAGAGGTTCCTTCTGGTCTTGAAAACATGGTGGGGAGAGCAATTTATTTATTGTCACCGGCTCTGTGACGAGCATTTTTGCATGTGAATCATTCCATCTTTTGTATGCTCTTGGTGTTAATATTGTTGCTGTTACTGTTTGTTTTCTTATCTCATTGCTCTTTCCAGTAAATTATTCTTACCTCAGCCAATGATTTTCACCTTTTGTGCCTCCAGTTCTCAGCTCCATCCTGCCACAGTGGGAAAGGGGAGGGGAAGGGGAAAGAGGAGGGGAAGGGGAAGGGGAAGGGGAAGGGGAAGGGGAAGGGGAAGGGGAAGGGGAAGGGGAAGGGGAAGGGGAAGGGGAAGGGGAAGGGGAAGAGAAACAGAGTGGCGTGTGTTTTGGGATGGTCTTGGTGGGGTCACTGAATTGGGGAATATCATTCCTAAACCATGAAACCAAACAGTACTGGTTTAGAAGGGGCTATTGAAAACTCTATGCAGACCCGTATTACAGATTGTGGAGGATTGCCCCTCTTCCCCCAGGCCAATGTTTCCTATCTTCTCTCCCCTTAGAGAAGAGAGCCTCGCCTGGGTGGGCAGTTGGCTGCCTCCTCTGCCCCCCAGGCTGATGCTTCTTATCTTCCCACCCCATAGGGAAGAGAGCATTGCCTGGGTGGGAGAGGTGGTGGGTTTGCCCTGCTGCCTCCCAGGCTGATGGGTCCGCCCTGGGGGTGTGGATTTAGGCGTGCCCAGGGGTCTCTATCCACCCATCCCTCCAGATCCTTCTTGTCTGTTATGTATATCATTGGTTCCTTTGAATTGTACCCCACCCCTTTATGTTACCATTGGTTGTATTCGCTTGTACCCGCCCTCTTCCTCTCTCCCGATTGGCTGTACTGCTCCCCATTTAACTGGCTGAGCTAGTGCTGTTGCTGCCTTTTCCCCTGTACCTGACATGGGTGCAGGGGAGATGGTCAATAAACTCATGCCACCCTTTACTTCGTCGGCTTCTTCCATCATTATGCGTCTGCAACAACAGATTACATTTAATTTCTTTTCCTCAACCTCCATTTAATAGATGTTTCACAAAATATTGAGCAAGCCCTTAATGAGGCAATTATAGAGAAAAATTCACCCAGCAATTTAGCTGTACTTATTTTGTATCACAATGTTTTTTCCTGTCCTTTTCTCCATGCCTCCTTTCCACAAGACGGTCCAGAATAAAAATACTTCCTTGCAGTTTGAAAAGAGACAAAAATGATTCTGGTAGCATATCTCCTAGATTCTTGATCTTCCAGACCTCCAACATAAATGTGTGTATGCTGACTTTTTGGTTGTGCCAAAGCGATTAGAGCTGTTTTAAACATTGAGATGTTAGGGTTTCTTGACATGGATAATTCTTATGGAAAAAAATTCTCATTTTGGCATACCTACAAGAAAAATAACCTCTGTCAGCGATGCATGGTTGAACAGCTGTCAATGTGCTGAGGAGAGTAATCTTTTCTTTCAGCTCAACAGCAGCCAAGACAGCTTGTCAGAGTGTAGCTTAAAACAATAAACAACTTCCAAACAAAGAAACCCCAGACAACTGAAAGTAGAAGTAATTAACTTCATTCTGGAGGAATCATCTTTTGTTAGCACTGGAGATTCTTTAAATTCAGATCATGGAATATTGCCTTAAGATTTTCAAAACATGATGATTAAATTGAGTACTACTAAGGTATACCATGCTCTTTCAAATAATACACAAAGAAATAAGAAGCCTTAGGGTAGATTCACTAGGTAGAAGGCAATGGTAGATTCACTCAGTCAAATACCCTGGCCCTGGTAGTGACCAAATTGAATATTTGGCAAGATGGCATAACATATAAGTTTGCAGCAACAACTTCTTAGCTTCTAGCAACCCATGATTCAGAGACAAAGTGTCACATTTACCTCTGTGTTTAGCTTTCAGTGGAATTCTGTTCTACTAATATGAATAATTCCTTTCTGAGTCCTTTCTGAGTGCTTTTGGCATTCATCAATATCCCAAGGCAAAGAGTTCCACAGCTTAAATACATACCTACTTTTATATTAGTCTGCACTGAAAAGTTTCCTTTGATGAATTCTTAATCACTGTAAGAAATTGTGAATAATCACTGTATATTTGCTTCTCCTTATTAACTGTGATTTTGGTGCCACTGCCATTTGATTCTATGATTCACCCTATTTCAAAGTAAAGAATGTTAATTAATTTCTCCAATATCTAAATTAATCCACAGCAGTGATAAGGCTTTTATCACTTTTCCTATGCCTTTTTCTATTTCTACCGAATCTTTCAGTGGGAAGAAGCAGAACTGTACAAAGCATTTAAGATGCAGATAGTCTAGGGATTTATACGGTATCATGTTTTCTGCATTATACCCTATTTTATTGTTGATAATTCCTGATCTTATCTCTAGTTTTTCTCCTGAACATTGTTCAGTTTGTCATTAAACAATCAAAAATTAGTCAGAGAAAACCCTTCTGAACTGGAGTATTTCTATCTAGAGTACATCATAAAGTGACACATTTAGGATTGCTTTATGTCTTACTTTGATTTTTTTCCCCATGGGCACTATTTACATTTCAACTATGACTTTATTTCCCACTATTGCAATATTGTGAGATCAGTTACCTGATTTTCCACATTAAAAGAATATTTCCAGGGCAACCCTCCCATAGCTCCTTTGCAGTGAACACCAATGCAAATAATGTTTGCATTTCTCCTACTCTCATCTTATCTTTCTCATCTCTCTAGAACATTCTTATTACAACTTTCTCATCTGTCAACCTAACAGAATTTTTGACAGTCTTCCTGTTTAATACTTTTCATGTATTTAGCAAGCTGTTTTTCAAAACATTTCTTGCTTTACTTTTTAATCATTTTGTATTGACATTTGTATGAGCCAGCAGGGAGCCCCGAAGGCCAATAGCATCCTTGCTTTTATCAGAATCGGCGTGGCCAGCACAGAACCAGAGCAGTGTTTGTCCCCCTGTACTCAGCACTGGTGAGGTCCCACCTTGAGTGTTGTGTACAGTTCTGGCTTTTCACTACAAGACGGACATTGAGGTGCTGGAATACATCCAGAGAAGGGCAGCAGAGCTGTTGGAGGGGCTGGAGCACAAGTCTTGTAAACAGCAGCTGAAGGAGGTTGCAGTTGCTGTTTAGCCTGGAGAAAAAGAGCTTCAGGGGAGACCTTATTACTCTCTATCACTGCCCGAAAGGAGGCTGTAATAAGGTGGAGTTGGTCTTTGGGAGGGAATTTTTTGTGACCATTAACAGTAAGACAGAACAAATAGGAATTTCTCAGAGCTATGAAAACTTATTCGGACTCATGATCTGCCTGAGATTTCCATTTTTTATTTCTCATTTCTCTAACACATAGGAAAACCAAGTAAAAATAGAAGCTTCCCTCCAAGACCAGAGGAAGATAGAGGACTGCATTTCCACAAGTCATCATATATGAAATGAATTCCCGTGATTGGTCCACATGAGGGATACGAACTGGTTCAGGGTACAGCAAAAGGCAAACAGATAAAGAACATCACACACCATTAAGGAGTGCTGGTTCGGTTAATAGCAGCCTTTGCAAACGAAGAAGTAAATTGAAGAGACACCATGTCAGCATAACCTGACAGGAGAAATCAGGCAGTAAAAGGAAGGGACTAAAACAATGAGAAGAAAACACTCCACCAAATGTAACTGCATTTATTACCATGATTCACTGTCAGATGAACTCTTCAGTGAGGTCACATCAGGATCATAACAGTTAAAAAAATGTAGACGGTACCTCAGAAATTCAATAGTCTTGCTAAAACAAATCCTAACATTCATGTGAAAATTTTCAAAGCGAAAAAGTTTAGTTATACCAACTTTCTAATAGTTGTAAAATAGTTTTAAGGTCTCTATATGCAAGTGCAATCAGTGAGTCCACTTTTTTGCTTTGTTTGTTTTTTATAAAGAAACATGCAGCTGCTGGTGTGTATGAACATGTTTCTGGAAAGGAGGCAAAGGCACAAAGGTCAGTGAATGAGTTGTGTTAACTGTAGGTTATTCTGTAGTTCTATGTCTTGTGTGTTGCAAGTGTTATGTGCATTTCCTTGTAAGGAAAAAAGGTGAATATTTTATTCTCTTTTCCATGATAAATACTGATTTAGAAGTGTTGTTTGGGTGGTCAAAAAGGCAACAGACAGGAATTCAGCATGCTTGTTACAAGCCAGGATGTGATTTTTGCATAAGCCAAAGATATTTAACAAGATACTTGTTAAATAACTTTTTAGCTAATTATCAATTTACGCTATGAAAAAACCCCGCAAACGAAAAGCTCTGTAACACACTTAAGCCTTCAATAAGCAGACAAATGAAAACTGGAGCTTTGATCATTGAATTAATGTAACTTCTTAATTAGATGCCCCTTTCCTATAGCAATGTGGTACATGCAGTCCTCCTTGCATTATCAATTCTGAATGTTATGCTAAAATGCAAAGAAGCAAAATAATGCAGCTTACTGGTAATGAACTACCCAACAAAGAATTTAAAATCTCTTATAAATAAGTGTTCAAAAGAAAATACAGTAAAAAATTTCCTATTTGGGTTCTCTTTATTAACACTTTGATACTTCTCCCCCCAAGAAACTTAGTGATCACCCCCATGGAATCCTGTCTGATATATAAAATAGTGTATTAGGTGTAGAGACCCATATTTTCTTGGCCAGCTATTGTGAGACATCCATCCTGCCTCTGTTGTCCCTGTAATATCTACTCTCAGAACAACTATCAGAAAACATGGCTTTCCCACAGAAACTCAGTTTTAGCCAAGAAAAAGGTGTCTCCAGTGTGTGAAATAAAGACAAAATGCAACTCATTGCAATTAACAAATACTACATGAAAGTTCTACATGTTCCTCTGTCTGAATAGGCCAATTAAATCTCAGGATTAAATTAAAATATACCTACAGAGTCATTAAGTTCTCTTTTCATATTACTGCTGTATGAAAGTGAATGCAGCTCTATCAGTTTATATGTGGTTATTTCCTAGACTTCTCCAGAATGTCTTAAAACATTTCTAGGAAAAAAACCAAGGTTGAATTCTGGGTTGTTTTATTCGTGTACTTTGTAATAACAAACAAGTAAATCAAGGAATATAGCAAGCAGAGAACAATAATTATACATAAATAATGGGTAATAGATTATTATAGAAAGCAGAAAGATTTAATCTGAAACAGGTGTCAGTTAAGATCAGACCTTTACTCTGGTGATGTAAGACTTTCATTCTATATATCCGAAACCATCTGGTGCAAAAAATATCTGGGTCTATTTTTGCAAACTCTCTCGAAAATCAGAATATTTACCTAAAAATCAATTTGGCAGTCCCTACAGAGAATACACTATGAAGACAGGAGTCAAGATCAAGTCATTTTTCTTCAGAACACATTTTGTATCTTTTATTGTAAATTATTCTGCAAATTATTCAGAAACCATGACTCCTTTCCCCTATTTCACCCACATGAAACTGTTTCCTTTTTTTATTTTTTGTTCCCTTATTGTATTACCTTTTGTGTCTTTCATCTGCAGGGCATTTTGCATAACATATTTTTGTCACTTCTGATAGCTGAGCTGACAAGAACAAATCTTATGTTTGGTAATTTGTGTCCAGTACCTCAGTGAATCTCTTCTATTGGGTGCTAGATTCTGCTCCTGAGTGACAAGAAGCCTTACGTTATTTCTCCTTTACTGTTACACCGCATACTAATTTGCTCTTGTGTTCATTCCTAGATAGTTTCTTGGCAAAATCTTTCATCATAAATTTCTTTTCAGAAACAAGTCTGGCCTAAGCCTTTTGGTAAATGACAGAAAATTGCACTCTCTATCATAATGGCTTGAAAAGGAATTTGTAAACAATTGGATTTTCTTGTGTGGCATGTAACTAGATACAACACCACCATTTTTCTATCTGAAACACAGTTCTGGATCAATCTTTCACAAGAACAAAGAAACAACACTAGACTAGAGCAAATGTAAAAGCACAGTTAGTGAAGCTTTCATCTTATCATTTTAAAGAGTCTGTACTTTCATGGCTTTATAAACCCAGCTTTAAATCAAATTTATCAGACAATGATGGTACTGTAACAACGGTACACTATGGCCAGAATTTTTTAGCTGCTATATTTATCTTGAAGACAAATTAAATTTACTGGAAGACTTTGCAAGTATAAATAGGTGACTATTATAGATCTATGAAATACTCTTTTAATAAAATTTTTATACTTGAATAATTATTTCTATCTATATAATACACTCAAAATATTATTTTGCAGTAAACCAAACCATTATTTATCTGCTGAATACACAGATAATTTGCAACTATTTTTAATCTATAAGTCAATGAAACCTTTTCTTTTCAGACACCTTTCTGGTGGTCCATTTATTCCAGAGCCTTGATACTCAATTTTAGAGAACACCGCTCTGTGATTTCTTTCACTAGTTTCCCTTTTTCTTATTCCTTCTCTCCATGTGGTTTTATACAGTATGCCAACTTGAGCAATGGATAATACAATGCTTTTGCAACTTCCAAAACTGTTGTCAAAAGAGGGAATTATTAACAATTCTTTTTTCAAAGTCCTAGAAGTTGCAAGTAATTGTACACTAGCATGTGGAAGACGATGTTCATTTGTGATTGAAGTCTTAGGAGAACTGAGAAGCAAATTTAAAATCACACATGAACTGTTGAAATCAATATTATGCAAAGGAGTCGATCTTTGCTGAGTATGGATAGCAAGCTGTTTTGATTTGCCAGGTTGTGACTGGTTTTGATTTTGGGGTTTTTTTTCTCACCTTTTCATTCAATTGTCACTCTATAACCTGCTTTGATTATGAAAGGTTTTTCCACATTCTTATCAAAGATATAGCACTTCAACCATGCAATGAAGGTGTGAAAGTGTGAATTTCAATAATATAAGACTGCTAAATGCTAATGATAAACTGTCTGCATGATTTCAGGCATATCGAGTTTAATGAAAGTTTCATTAGAGTTAAACAAAGTGATCGCATCTAGGGAAATGGTCGTGCAGCAAAATTAATTATGCGCACTCAAAACACCAAAGCGGGTTCTGAATTACACTTGAAAGGAATTAAGTCAAGAAAATAATCTAATAAAAAACAAAAATACTGGCAGAATACCTTTATTTTCCTGGAATTTATGAAAAGACTTGACTTCATTGGTCTTTTCCGGCCTCAAACCAGGACTCTCACAATAGATTTTTATTTAAGGGCCATTGGGGTGTTGGATAAATTACAGGTTGGTTTTTGTTTTGAATTTTTTCATTGGCTGGTTGATTGGGTTTTTTCTCCACAGCTTCCTTTCTGTGCAGATTTTGAAGAAGCTGGAGAGAATAAAACATATATAAATAAGGTTCTGTGTCCGCCTCGGTATGGCATTTGATTTTGTGGATGTCAGCAAACTCTCTAGGACATAAATTCATCAGTTTGATGTTGCTATCCATTCTACATTTTGTGTCAGTTGATGTATTATCCACATTCAAACCAGGCATGGTTTCATCAACTACTCATTGAGATGTTTGCTTTTTCCCATTGAGCTTCTATTGTGATGCCTAAAGATCAATGTTACTTTGGCATATATTTTACAGTCTTTATGTATTTACATGTTTTTTATTTACAACGCTGCTTAGATGTTTCCACCACTAACCTTTTGGAAAGATCAGAGCCATGGATTACCCACAGCTTTACTTACAGGTTTTTGTTGTCTTTCTTATACACAAGCTGAATTACCCTGTGAATTATGTAGTGTAGCAAAGTTGAAAGAGCTGCCCTTCTCATTGTATCAACCTGAAATGCATTATGAATTCTAGATTAAGAATTTTCAGTTCTGCACTCATATGAATTGTTGAGCAATTCCTTTCAAACAGCAAAATACACCTCTTGAAACACAAAGCACCAAAAAATATATGCTGGCAGAGTTCAGTGCTGCTCTTAACAGCACGAAATTTTCTTCTTTTGTAAAGTCTGATTAACAGATTTTATATTCTTGAAGTGATTTAATTTTACTGCAAAATAATACTAAGTTGCACTTTCTAAATACCTTTTTTCTTTTTCTTTTTAATGTAATGAACATAAAAGCAGTACATCTTCCCATGCCTCTGAAACATGGTGAACTAATGCCACAACTTAGAAAAAGTAGCCTCTAGTGGAACCTTGATGACACTTAGACTGATTATCAACATCTCTGATTGAATACCAGTGTTTTCTAATTAGAATGGTATTCATTGATACTCTCTACATTTTGACCATTGTAACGTATGTCATTATTCTCCAGATCTTCTGTGTCATTAGTATTCCCTTTCCTGCTGAAATAATCTTTTTTTATACCAGAAAAGTTATTGTAGAAATTCTTTTACCCAAACCATATTGTTTGATGTGCATAATTTCTGTTTTCTTGCAAAAAACGTGTGCAAAGAGCTTTTCCTGTTGGCTTGACTAGCAGGTGTATTATTCTAATGCCAGTGACCAAATAGAAGTTGGATCTCATGACAGCAGGATAAGATAAAACCAGAAACACATCAGGGCAGCAAGGCATACCAGATGATCTTTCTGTGAAGGCTCTACTCACTTACCTATGAACATTTTTGATCGTTAAGGAATAACTCTTTAGGAGGTTAAACACAAATAAATCTAAATAATAAATACAGATGGTGGATCCAACTCCATATAGATGCCTGAGAGACTTATGTGTATGCTAGTTCTCTGGTTACACTTTATACTTTGTGGAGAGGACAGAAACCACTGGAGTGTGAGAAACCTCATTTTCCAGTGGATGTTGTCCAAAGGGTTTATTTTTCTCTTGACTGAAAATTAAATGCCGAATTAACTAGTTCAAATCTGGAGTTACATATGGAAATATAAGATTAAACGGGATTAATTCCTTCAAAGGTAGCAGAAAAGTTGTTCAGAGTTGGCTTTTTTTTTCTGTGCATGATGTAAATATCCTCTCTGAATGCTTTGGAAGAAAACTCTGCACCAACAGGCAAACCTTTTGCTTCATCACAATGTAAACTCACAAATGTATGCTCAGGAAAAATTAATAATGGTTAAATTTTAATGAACTAATTACCCTTAAAATCCTTCCCTCTTTGGTTTCTAGACCATTACTTGACAGGTAATTACACAATACCACTTTTTCTGTATTCTGAGATGTAACTTAACAAGCTTGTTTTAAAAAATCACCAAAACTATTTTGATGAATTTTGTTAGTACTGCAACTTTCTTGCAGAAATATCAATTCCAATACATTTTGGTTACAGGAGACATAGCTTAAAAATAGTTTTGTTATTTAAAATTTCATTTTTCAGTTCAAAAAAACTTTTCACTTTTAAACATAAAAGATAGTAGCAGTCACAAAAGACTATAAGAAAAACATATCCTAGTGAATCCAGTGGATTCACAGAATAACAAGAGAAGTTAATATTGTCTGCTGTCTTGAGATATTTTTCCTATTTCTTGCTTCTCAAGATGTATTTATATATTGGCATTATCCTAATTCTTTAATTTGGAATAAAATTTTACATTTTTTTCTTAGTCTCAGCTAATTCAAAGTGCCATTTTATGCAAAAACTTGAATCCAGTGGATTTTAAAGTGAATTTACCCCTCAGTATGCAAATTCCTTCCTTACTACATCATCACGAGGAACATTTGATGGTTCTTTGTAAACAAAGCAGAACACTGTCACTTATCAAAGGCTTTATGTCAGACAAATAATGCTTGAGTAACATGGAAAAAGAATACCATATGCACATAGATATTCTTCCTACACACAATAATTACACAGTTCTTCCATAAATATGTGATTATTCTGGGCCAGAACACTTAATAGTCTTCCTTCGTAAAAACACTGTAAAAGAGAAAACAGAATTCCTCATTTATAAACTAGAAACTGGAGATATTGAGGTCATGTTCTTTACTTATCTAAGACAGTTTTAATATTCTAAATTTTATTGCTGAACCTGGGTGATGCACTCAAAAGTAGTTTTTACACTAAGTATCCAATATTTGACATATAAAGACATTAGATTGTCTGCAGGTGTGTATAAATTCAGTTCAAAATAATTGCACATCGGGAAATCTCAAAACTCAGTAGCAGTAAACACCACACTTCCCATCAAGTTACTTTGTGTTCACTGAAGACAGACTGGCTTCACACTGCCTGTCATTTGCTCAGAAATGAATACATTTACTTTAAATATTTTATTGAGAGCCCAGTAAATGTTTTACATTTTTCATACTGAAGAGACTGTGTATTTGATTTCTCAAGAAATCAAATCTTTAGAGAAAGAGTCTGTGCAGAAGGAAGATAAAGGCAGACGAATATACAAAGTTCAGCCTGCAGATTTTGCTCTGGCTGAAGCTTTTTTCCGGAGCAGGATCTCGTTTTTTCTTGGTTGTGTTATGTACCTTTATGTCACTGACCAGTGAAGCACAGAGGGAGGACACATTGCATTTGCCTACACAAAAAGGGTTTGCTGTCGGTGCTCTCCTTGCAAACTGATATCAGCTGGCACCTGGCGCTGCCTTTCTTTGCAAGGAGAGCACACATAGCTGATAACTATGCACAACCTAAAGGAAATAATATTTACTAGAAATATTTCTTGCATTTTCTAATTGCTGATCTTCCAAAATGTTAAAGAAATCGTATATCATTTTATGTTACAGTATTTTCACTTTTACTTCAGGCCTTAAAGAATTAAGGTATAAGCAAGGGAATAAGTATCATTCCTAAATTCAAAGCTATTTATAATTTTTTAGAAACATGACAGGAGTAAAATATCTTTCACAATTTCCTGAACTTTAGGGGAAGTTCAAGATCAATTCTTCATTGTAATGACTTTTTTTTTCTCATTTCAATTATTCTGGAAGGACTTACATGATAGTAACTTGCTCTCATTTCTCCTTGATTGTCTGTAAAATGAAGATTGATTACTGTAGATCAAGCAATTTTTTTTAAAGAGGAATGATACAGGAAGAATTAATATGACAAAAAATTTGTACTTAAAGAAAAATTCAGTAGTACATGCTGATACTTTCTGAAGAAGATTAAATAATCTTTCTGATGGAATTATTGCCATATCTTCCTATAAAAATTTCATTAAAATGTAGTATATTGATTCCAATACATGAAATGTGAAACAAAACAAAAACAAATATATGTATAGAAGGGAATTTTTATTATGGTCTTTTTTTCTACAATTTGTTCATATCTTAAGAATGTATGTGTTCAGTCTCCCCAGATCCTTTTCCTTAACGACTTCCTCAGTTTCCATCAGGTTTTTTTTAATCATTTGTAGCAATACCTACTACTTCAACACTCATCGAAAAAGAAAATTACGTCTGAAAGTTTTAAAACTATGGATTTAGAAGAAACTAAATTTCCTATAAACATGGGGAAAGAAAAACTCCACACAATGAAAATTTTAATAAAAAATAACTTGCCCCTCCCTTCACTGACCTCTCTTCATTCACTGCACCAAATAAACCATTGTCCGTTTATTTGGGACAATAAAGAAATGGCTATAAAGACCATAAAATGAATGCCATTGTAAATGTTTACATTTTCATGAGGATCAAGTAAATGAAAATAAGCATGTTTTCAGAGAGATGAGGAAAAGTGCATCCAGCTACATCACAGAAATCATGGGACAGTTTTGCAGGCAACTCTAATGCTGCTACGCTGTTTCCTTGGGGATGTGCCAAGGAACCAAATGCTAAAAGCTGGAAAGGATTTGTGCAGCTTAACATATGGCCTTTATCATGGCCAATAAAGACTTCTGGGTAATCTCAGGTGCTGCCCCATCTTAAAAAAAAAAAACAACAACAAAAAAAAAAAAAAAAAAAAAAAAAAAAAAAACCAACAAAAAAAAAAAAAAAAAAAAAAAAAAAAAGGAAGGGAATCATGACAAACAAAGACTGGTTTATTTCATTATGACTTAATGCTATCGAAAAATAACTCTGAAGGTGACCTCTAACAACTCACTGGAAATTATCTGCAGGATCTGCACTCAAATATTCTTGATTCACTTTAGAAAAAGCAAGACTATTTCTGCTTATATGTAAAGTTCAACGACTGTTGCAATATTTTATCAAAGAAATATTATATAGTTGTTCACTCCAAGACCAAATTTTTCAGCCTTTTTTTGTTGCAGATAGTTTAATAAATCTGCTTGTTCTAAAGTCCTTGTGACATATCTTGTAATTAAAGTAACTTATCAATTAGTTCTGCATAAATGAGTCCTTCAAATTGTTTTCCTTAATTCTGTAGTTCAGTGTTACCTTTACATTTTAGGTGTGAAGCATCCCTTTTCAGCTACACACTGAAAACAGAAAGAACTTCCAAAAACATTCTTCTCAAATATGTTCCACTTTTCATCTCTTAGTCATTAATTTCATGGCAAATCAAGAATATTTTTGATTAAAGAACTCAGAGAAAATATAATGGGAATGTTTAGAAATAAATGAAAATTAAAGTAATTTTTGCTTCTGCTGAAATTTCTTTACAAGAAGTTAGGCAGGCAGAAATAGAGGATGGTTTTTTCTTCCTGTTTGTTCTCACAGTCCTTTATGTCTCCCAAAAACTTATGTACTCTGCCTAGTTCATAAGATGCTGTGCATCAAGTAGCAAGGGAAAAAGAGCAAGGTAGAGTCACTGCATCATTTTACCTTCTGTCCTCTGCTTCTTGTTCCTTCTTAGCCTGTGCTTTCTCAAGGGAACAAAACCCCTACCAAAAAAATTCAAGGGAAATTATTATGTTTCTCATTCAGCATTATTGGAAACAAATGTCTGTAGTTTTCCGACAGCACTTTTGGTAATTTTAGAAGTACTTGAAACTTTTTTATTTTTTCCCGTCATCTGTAAATTCACACTTTGCTGGACCATGGCTTTTGCTTAACATTCAAGCACAACTCACTGAACCACTTCACCCACCTGTGTTTTAAAGTAACCTATTATGCTCTCCTTGGACATATAGGTTTCAAATGTGATTTTTCTAGGTTATCTGTTTTCAACTAACCAAGTACCATTTAGTTTAAACTTCTCTGTATGTAAATACTTTCTTCTCAGAGGACTATGAAGATGCTGTGTTAAACACGCAGTAGCCTTGGGTGATGAAGTATTTAGCTGCAATGTATAACCCTTATGTGAAAGAATACAAAAGAGTTATTAAACTTCATTTTGACAAGAAAAAATAAATGAGAATCAAACAGACAATGAAATGCGATTTATCTTCAAACAAACAAACAATACATATGCCTTAAAAGAAAAAAAATTCTATATAGTGTTTAAAATGTCCTGAAAAAAATACAGCCAAATTACTGGCAGCTACAGTGCATGAGAAAAGCTATAAATCAATTTCTCTACTGTACATCAATTTATATTTAGTAGTAACTGCTAAGTCACTGTGGATTTTATAGACACTTTTATGATATATTCACACTGCAATAACAAAACAATGCTGTTCCTGTACACAATATCTAAGGAAGAAATGAAAGTGATTAATTGGCCCCATGGCAGTAGACATCATTAATTTATATCTTCGATACCCCATGTGAATCTATTTTATTTTATTTTTCCTGTGGTTGTATTAATCAGTGGAATAGTGCAAGAAGCAGGATAAAATTACAAAAGGAGAACTCAGTTTAATGCTTAAATATTTTGCTTTAACTCTATTATAATGAATATTCATTATATGTTAAATATTTTATAAATGTTTAAATTGTGAAGAAATTAATTTAAACATTTTATCATATGAGTCCATATTTTATGCCTGTGGAAGGATGCTCTGCCTGGAATGCAGTAAAACAACTCAAACAATGCCCTATTTGCAAAGCTCTCAGGAGTGAACCACGATGTGGTGCAATGCCGAATTTGGTGTTGAATTATGCTAAAACCAGGCTGTCTCATCAACCCCAAAGTTAATCATCCTGATTGGGAGTTGGACGTGTGGCAGATGTGGTAAAGTATCCTTGCCTGACAGTGCTAAATTGACACAGCTTAGGAGACATATACCTGACAGTCACTCACTTTACCCTGTGAAACTCCAGTTCCACTTTCAAACAGCAGGTTCTCCTAACATTTCCCTTCTTGGTGTGTGTGTGGGTGTGTGTGTGTGTGTGTAAATTCTTCCCTTGCATGGGGACTCCCTCAAGTTGCTCCTCAAGGCTGAGTGAAAGTGGCTTGGCCAGGGTCAATGGTATGAGTGAGTAACATCAATCTCTACTTAATAATTTTTGGGATTTTTTTGTTAGCTTTGCTATAATTTCTTTGATACAGAACACTACACTATACTATACTATACTAGAGTTTTAGCTTCAATAGTAAATAATTCTGATTAAGATCTTTTTGTCTAATCGTTTATCATAACATATCATTCAGTTTTATATAAATGTATGAGGTTTTCCATCCTTAACCATGCAGGACAAAGTTGTACAAAGGTGCAATCACTGGATCCAGCTGTACCAAGGCTCCTCTCTGAAGAGGAGTTTAGAAAACAACAGGGTCCTTTTTGCACCTCATCAACAGGAGGGCTTCTCTAATAAACTTTGTCTGAAGCTCCCACTCCACCCGTGACAATGCCTTATTCCAACAGCCCTTGAATTTCGGTTCCTAAGCTGTATGATATTTAAACAAATTTTTCTAGTTTTTATAGGGGGAAGCTCAGTGAAAAATTACAAAAATTGAATACTTTACCTATATGTTTTCTCATCCCAAACTAAGATGTTGTGAAAAATTTTCACATCTAGTCTTTTCTTTCCTGGTTTATATTTCTCCTCACGTCAGAGAATATTTCTTGTAATTCAGTGTAGAGTTAATTAGATCTTTTCTTACCTTGAAGCAGGAAAATTACTTGCATGTCTGCATGCAAGTTTCAGTTGCAGACATCAAGGAGATTCAAAGCAGAAATCTGCTAATTTGACAGCATTCTAATTCTCAGGAATGATGACATTAGTCATAATTGTCAAAACTTGAAAAAATGTTATGTATTCCACGACTGTGTTTGATAAATAGTAAAGATCATAAGGAAGCCCTATAATTCTTGAAAACAAAAGGAATAATAGAGAAGAAAGGCATGGCAGAGAGCTAAGAAAAATTTTGCTGTTTGCTATAAAAATGCAGCAGTTACTAGGTGAACTAAGTAATTATAAATTTATCTTAACAAAAAATATTGTGTTTTATAAAAAGAATATTAGAAACACCACAGAGTAAAATGCAAGGGATGAAACATGAACACTAGAAGAAAAGCACAAAGATACTTAACTACTTAAATCCCATTGATTTCCTTGATGCCTAATACTTTTTGGATCTGGTCCCAGATCTTTAGCTGCAATTGAAGTATGCTCATTTTGTGGAGCTCTGCTACACCCAGGTTTGCATTTCACCATTCTTAAGTGCTTAAGAAAGGATGATTTGAGCGTAATTTAGAGAAATTGCAAGCCTGGTTTCTAATATGTGTGCATGTCCTAATACTTAGGGTGCTTATTTGATACCTCCTGAGGATGTAGCAATAGGGCAATAACCTTTTCTGACTGGGACCTACTTGTTCACTGATGGTTCTGGAAATTATGTACTGGAAAGCTACCCTAACAAGTCTATATTGTATGGAAATTTCCCACTCAAAAACATTTCTCAGAAAAACAGTTGATCTAACTTCCCATCTTTGTTCCAATGTAACACTGATGCAAACAACGATGACCCAAGGATTATAAACCTTGTAATGTTTATGAACTAGGAATTTCAGAAGATAATTTCACCTTTTCTAAATTAGTGGCATGCATTACTTATTTCTGAGGTGGACTGCTCTATAAATTTTGATTTATGGATGTCAACACCTGTGTTCTTTTTATAGTGATATGAACTTAATCCCTGAAATTTTATATTAAAATGTCTTTAATTTCACTGCTTATTTTACATCACATGGAGAAAAAAGCCCTTAACTGCATAATAAAGAAAATATGTTAATAAAGCTGGAACATTAACACAGTAAAAACAGAAGAGAGTTTTGATAGGAAAATCTATTTCTCAAAAAGCAGTATCAAATCATAAATTTGCTGTTCACTGGGTAGCTTATATCCAAGGCCTGATGATGAGATCTTGCTGTTCCTAATTCTCTCAGCTCTCAATGTTCTACCAATAATGAATTGATTAACTAGGAAGTGAGCAAAAAATTTAAGCAGATAATTTTATCGTATGATTTATTAAGAAAAGTTTTATTTCTTTCTCTTGAAATAATCAGCAGTTATTCTATGAAACACTGCAGAATGACATAATACATTCACAGAATCATGACCATGCAGTAAACTGACATACAGTGTAATTAAAGAAATTTTAAAGGAATATACAATATTGAAATACGTGCTTAACGGTAGCGTTTCCTTTTCCTGAATAAGTGCAAGGTTAAAAAATCATATTCAAAGAGGTGCCTGTAAGAGGAAACCCCAAAATAAAAACAACACAAAAGTATATGAAAAGACACTGAAGCTGGGAAAAACATTTGAAGATTGAAAGGACTATGAAGGAGCAGAAAAGACAACAAACCTGGGTAGCAATGATTGGGAACAATGGCATAGTTACTCCAGAACAGCTTCTGCAGCTACCTAGGAATGACAGTTTTCGCTAACTGTTGCAAAATGAACATAGTCATTTAATTTATTTATGTTTATCACCTATTTTTTTTTGTTTTAAATCCTACTCATCATGCCAAATGGTGGGAAAGAGGGTTAGGCTGAGAGCCAGGAGAGTAACAGTTCTGTGCAAAAACAAGAATGGGAAGGAATGGAGGAGCGGGATATCCTCAGAGAGATCTCTGCTATTTTGGGCATACTAAGTTGTACAAACTCTTTCATCAAATATTGAGCAGGCTCTCTTTTAAAAAATAGCCTTGTTTCTGGACACTATTATTATAATTTTGTCTGAGACTAAATTTGATATTGTTTTGTTGTTATGGGGTGTTTTTGCAGTTGTTTTCATAAAAGCAAGACTTTTATCAGCCAAAGGAAGAATAACTAAATTCTGTGCATTATTTTGCTTGCTTTTGACTAGTTAGATTTAAACCACTAGTTAGATTTAAACCAAAAATGTGAAACACTAGCCGTCCCTAATGTCTAATTATACATACTAAGAAACATTAATCCCTGAATGGTTGAAATTTAAATAACTTTAAAAGTAAAACTGCCCTTCAAATTTAAATATTATCTCTATTAGAAAAAAAAATCTTTTAAAACAAAAATCATTAGAGTGTAATATTTCTTAATAAAATTTGTAGTAGCACTAGTTTTTAAAGAGATTTCTATATTTTATTAAATAGGTATGGGTTCTTGGGATTGATCCCTTACTGTGCTGTGTAGACATTTACCTCATTAAAATGTGCTATCTCTCTTACACAAGAAAGAAGTAGTGAAGATCAAAACAGTGAAGAAAACAAGCTGTACAGGCTCAGTGTCTGGAGACCATTGGGTTTTTTGTTATAATAAACACTGCTACAGCATTGACTTATTGTAAAACTTTTATGTTTCAAAACTCATAAATCTCTCAACTACAATCTGTGTGTTTTCACATGCCCTATGGTTTGTTTTATTTTGGCCTTTGAGTTTGAGCAAATGTGCATTAAATATGTATCTTAGAAATATCGAGTACCTTTTTCTTTTTTTTTTTCCCTTCAATATTCAAGGCCTGGAACACCATGAATTTTGAATACATCTAAAGTGAAATTCCATGCACTTACCAGTAACCTCATATTTTGTGAAATTATGAAACAATAGCTCAATCAAGTTGCTAATAACAGGATTTTGGGGAATATTTTCCACCATATTTCTTATGCATTATTGTGTATTTTGCAAACAAGAGTAAACATCCCCCTTAAAATGTAAAATTAAGTGAAAAAGACTTTTTTGCAGTGTGAAGGCTCATCATATGAGACATGTGGGAATGCTGAATAAGAGAATACATTCATTGCATATGTGTAACTGTCTAGTGCTGCCTCCTCTAAAATAGTCCTCACACTATGTTTTGTTCTTTCAGATCTGCTTTGACAAACTGCTAAAAAATTACATAAGTTTTCAAATTACTGAAAGCATGTCCTTAACAGCAATTGCTGCTTGGATACAAAAATGTACCTTGTATCTACAAAACAATTATTTGGTGATCAGTTTAGCAGAATAAAAGAAAATGTGTTTTCCTTGCTTCATTTAAAACAAGATGAGAGTTTTGTTTCCAAAGTTGATGAGATGGGCTAAGACATACAGATTGGCTGCAGAACAGATAAGTTATCCCCATCTCCTTGAAGTCAAGGATCACACATTATTAGCAAGGTACTCTCACAAAAATGCTATTATTTTATGTTGGAAATGATACAAGCATTTTAAGATGATATAACAAAGCAGCCTTGTGTGTCATTCTGTGATGGTTTTTGTTGTTGCTGTGCACTGAGTTAATCACAAACAATGGAAATAAACATACAGCGTGTAGATACCTCAGAAATCTTGCTCTTATGCTGATGTATGGAATTCTGACCTGGTCTTTCCTCAGAAATATGAAAAATTATTTGAGCGGGGTAGAAAATAATTTTAGACCCAATAAATATGGATTTAGAATAGTTAAGTAATTTCAGTCTTCTGTATGAGCAGAATTAAAGTAATACTGGAAGAAAATTCAAAGTAAATAAACTGATCAGTGAGCCAAATGAGAAAAATACTGTGCATAACCAATAAACAAGAAAAATCCCATCATTATTTATTTCCATATTTCCCATTTCCACTGGTATGTCCTCATAGACAGGAAAAAAAAGTAGAACAGGTTAGAAAATATCAGACTTTTAAAAATAGCATATTAAAATAATTAGTTTATTTTAGAGGTAGTAGATGTGGTGACACATGAGGATAGATGACAAAGGTCCCTGTAAAAGCAGCTACAAGAAGTTTACATACATGATTTTTCCTAACAATGTTTGTATTTAGGCTTTTATTCATCTTGTCTAACATCAGTTTCCGAACGTTTAGGCACTTCAGTTTAGTCACTTGCTCTCCTCCATGATTAATGGAGAGAGATAAGTGTCTCCAGAGGGTGATCCATTCCATCTGTCTTTGCCTTTTCTCTGGCTTTTCTCTGACCGTGAAGGAGATCTCAATTGAAAATCATTGTTTGGCTTTTATGTTGGACTAATTGCTGAGCTCTAACCTGAGATATCTGATTTCCTAAAGGACAGATTATTTGAATGAATTGCAGGGAGCAAATACTCTAAACCAATATTTTTGTAATTCCTGCTGGTTTTCAAGTGATTTTGAAGTATATCTTAAGACATTGGCTTGACCAAAACAAAACTATTTATTGTCACTTTTAAGTGCAAGGGTGAAAAATACAGAGAAGATTCACAGTTGCTCTGAGCAATGCCATAAGTCTGAAGAAGGGTATTGAGGCAGGTGGTAACTTATATCAGGACTACAGAGATAGGTTGTGGAAGATGATAGTTTCTCTTCTTCCATTGACTTTATGGGATAGTTTGCTTTGCTTCCAAACTCTTTGACTCACATACCTTTTCTCTTCTAGGCTTTATCTAGTTTGGATTTTTGAAGAACTATAAATTCTAGTTTTTTTCTGGATGATGGGATATTAGGGGGATAGAGCACTTATGACAGGATTTCTCAGTTTGAGAGAGCTCTTTATTGTAGCAGTCTGCTTTGCTAAGAAATTTATGTTTTGTATCTATATTTGATTGGAGTACAAATTTAATATTATAAAGTTCCTCCTTCTGACTGATACCCTAAAAATGATGTAAAGATTTTATATAAAGAGTAAAACTAGAAAATACTTTGCATTTCATAGGATATGTTTTTTAATTAAATGAAGATTCAATTATACACTAATTTGATTTTTTGTGGTCTCATTTTATAGTGAACATTTGTCACATTTAGGTGTCTGAACAGTTGCATATGATTCGAAACATAACAGTATTGTATTTGTAGACACAGGTAGAAAAAAAGGAATCACTAACAGGATGGAGCATCCTCCACAGAGAAATGAAAAATATTTTGGACCAGTAGTAACTGTTAAAATGGTGTCATTTATTCACATGCAACATTTACCCAGAGTTTCCACAAAGTATCTTCCTTTCTTCAAGATTAGAGAAATAATACAGCAGGAAATAAATGTCAATTCTGTCAGAAGTTGCATACGCATATTCTAATTGTGTTGTAATGCACCAAAATAAGCACTAGCTTCAAGATAGAGTATCAGCTATTTAAATTATCATCTGGTTCTTCTGATTTATGATACTCTGGATGGCTGATTTTTTCCCTGCAAATATGTATCTATTTGTGTATCAGAGATAAAAGATGAAAAAATAGTCAATATAGGTAAATTACAGGCAAGTTTCCCATAAGGCTAAGCTACAGCCGAAAAAGCAAGAAAATGTTCATAATTTTGTTCTTTATGTCAAAATCTATATTAGCTTTCTAACTTAGGACTTTGGAAAGGTTAGAGAATAGATTTTTTTGTTGTAGAACTAAGTGAAATATCAAGTATCTTTTTCAACCAACTTTCTGAGAGATGTTCTAATGTGAACTGAACCATGACAACTTCCAGTGAGCCTCTGACACATTGGAAAAAATATAAATATTGAAGGACATACTTCCATTTACACAGTCACACATTTAGGGAGATATATAGATTCCAAGATTATTAATCTGAATAATGAATTAGTCAGCAATTCTGTTTTTTATGTGAAAGCATATGCTTTTAATGTGATTTCAGGATTTTTTAGGCACAATCTTTACATTCGGAGAAATAACTGGTGGCTGATGTGACAGTCTGTAGCCACATTAGGTAAGAAAGGTGAAAGAGGCAGCATTTTTCACAAGTCCAAAAGAGTAAAATATTCAGGTGTCTTAAGAGAGTCACAAATCTAATTTATATTTTTAGAAATACTTGAAAAAACTGTGGGCTCAGATGCGTAATTATGCCGTGGTAAATTGATAAATAACCACATGTCATAAGAGCCTTGGTTGTCTCTTCCTTTGTGGCTTTCATTTCAGCACACTCACTTCGGGTCCTGTGCGGGCTGAGATTTTCATTAACAGCAGAAATGTTAATACAATGCAAACCGCTTCCCACCATTTGTATCATATTTGAAAATAGGACCCAGGATCCTAACTTTGTTAGGTTTTGTTTGTTTCTTGTGTGTTATTTGTTGTTGATTTGGGTTTTTTTTACTACATGCCACACATTCCTTCATACACACTCTACCCTGACTTGTTTACATTTGGATAAAACGTGATCCAAAAGATGCTGTTATCATCCATTTTAAATTTTATCTTCCTTGGTTTATTCTTTTCTGTTTTTCTCAAATACACCACCTAGAAATATTTTCTTTTGTGTGCACATGTAAGACCACACACAAACCACAGTACAGGTTTACAAATGGATTAAAATACCTGTTAGCCAGACAAAAACGTTAAATAAATCAATCTGGGGTACTTTTTCTTCTTTTTTCCACGGTATTACCCTGACAGCAATGATTTAAAGCTACAAATTAACATTTAGTGTAATGATCAATAACAACTGTTTTATTTCTCCTTCCTTTAAAAACTTGTTTTCATTATAATTTTACAGCTCATTTTTCCAGGCCTCCTGTTCCCAAAAAAAGCTTGCAGCTGCTGTGCCTAGCCAACAAGTCATGCTATTGAATGTCTGTGGAGTGCATCAGCACAAGATATAAATTCAAGATTAGGTAAGAAAGCCTCGATTTTCTGTTCACTCCAGTTTTCACCACTTCCAGAATGCATACTAGGCAAATCCCTTTTTATAGCCCAGGGTTTTGTTCAGTTTTGCCATTATTACTCAGAGTATGATGATCTGTTCTGTCTACTGAATGTCAGTTCCCTATTCAAGGGCATAGAACATTCAAATTTGTGTTGCAGACCAAACAGAAGCAAATAAATTAGGGAGGAAAATAGGGGGGAAATCAGTATAGAAATCTAGCCACCATACTAATTTCCCCTAATTGAGCATTTTGCACATTCAGAACCTTTGTAGCCACATTTACATAGACCTCTAAACTTCTCATCCCAACACTTGGTACTGCAGAATTACTTTTTCTTCTAATTTCCCAAGAAAGACACTCTCTGTACCAGAGATTATTTTATTTCTTTCACAAGAAATCTGCTGCTGAGCTAGTTGAAGATGTTGCCTCAATCCAACAGAACCCCTAAGTGAATTCAGAGTAAAGGATATGGCTGAAGAAATTGTTTTATAAGGCCTAGCAGGCACATGAATCATTTAGATTATATATGGATGGAATTGCATAACCACCTCCAGTAAATTTTCCCCTTTTCTTCTAAGCCACTAAGCTTTTTCTACCACAAGCTGTTATTGTATAAGAAATCTTCGACTTTCCCACTCCCCTAAATATTTCCCATTTTGGCAACAGATAGACTGAGCTCTTAAAGGGGCATGTAATTATATCTGTAGGGAAGAAGACAGGAATATAGGACTTGATTTACTGGTGGCTTCTCATTTAATTTAGAATTAAACAGGATTTAGTCTGCAAAGTGTTAGGCAGAACTGAAATGTGCACTGAAGATTATCTTTTTGTGTGCCTTTAGTAGCCTAATCTATGTGGAAAATTGAAAAAGTGGATGTTTGTTAAAATTTAAAAAAAACTTAGAAAATTATTTGGTGTCTCTAGTTTTACAGCAACAAGATCTGAAGGCATTCTTCTGCTGTGTAATTTATCTAAAACTATAATTTTCTTTGTTTTTAAAATTCTCTTTTTGAATACTTATTCACTGCTTTCTTAATTTGGGACCTGGTTGTGGGCGTATCATGAACCAGAGTGGAATAATCCAGACAAGTGAATTCTAACACCCTGCCCTGTGGGTTTCTGCAGTCAGGCACAGCAAAGAGGCTGGATCACACTGTTCTGACTCCTTGAAACAATTGGCATTCAACACTCAATAGCATGCTTTGATCACAAAGTAACATGAATTTATTTAGAGTTCCAAGGTATGTAGACTCTACTGTCCCCACACTCTTTTCAAGGAGAAACTGTTTAGATACCATGGGTTAATCCAGAGAAACTGTTTGAACTACATATGGAATAGTGTCCATTAAGTCACTTCAGAATCAAATGAATTATTTGTTTCAGACGGTGACTGTGCAAAAGCTGTCAACCTTCTGGGATCGGCCAGGCTTATTAGCGCACTTTTAACACAGTATTTTTACCAGGGTATTTGAATGTCCTGGAGACTAAAGAAAGGAAATACATTGTCTGGAAGCCACTCCGTGTTCACATCTCTTTAGGAGCACTGTGGACAGGCACAGTAATTCCTATTCCTCATCTATTTGCTGTCATTCCCTAACTTCCGTGTACAATGTGGTGTTCCCTGTCTATTTTTCTCCTGGACAATTTGAATCACATTCTTCTTCAATGTATTTGTTATTAACATCACTCACCATTGTGGCCAACAACTGGAATGGGCAAAGGCCTCAGATCAGTGATGTTTTCAGTGTTAACATTTCCTGACCACATTTTGTTTGCTCCTGTTTTCAATCAACTCTCTTTCATATCTATCCATTATTCTAAGAACAAGGCATCTTGGAAGTGGAGAAGCAATTCCCTTAAATCACACACAAAAATATTGTTACTTTGCTCATTTCAAACCATAAAGCTGCGAAATTTGTTTTGAAGAAAGTTGCTTAGATGGATCTGGATGGAGGAGGCTGGATTTGTACAGATGGCAGTGAGCCTGTGAGTATGGCAGCCCACATTCCTCATAGTCTTTACCTGCTCAGCAGGCGATGTGTGTGAAACTCTTTTCCTTTGCATTTTCACTTTATTTAAGAAAGGATTAAAAATGTGTAGTGTGTGTCTGAGTCTGTATGTTCTGGAGGTTGAGGTGAATGCAACACGCAATTGTGTTCCAATAAAACAAAATGTCTGGAAGACGAAATATAGCCATATCAGCCTTGACACTGCTTTTTTCTAGATGTTATGTTTCATTTCATCTCTATTATATTCATCTCTTTATTCCCTTAAATGTTATATTTATCTGTCCCTGAGAGCAATTCAGACACATTTCTTAATCACTCAGTAGTTCAAAAATATTATTGATCTCATACAAAAACTCTCCTGAGGCACTGCATGAAACAACCTTCTAAAGGAGGAGATATATAATATACTACATGGTGGATGGCAGGTGCTTTGTGGACTTGAATCCACACAAGATATTTAGGAGGGGGGTGAATACATTTCAAACCAGGTGACCTTCTGGAGAAATTACTAGATAACAAAATTTTTAGCAGAATAACTAGATTTATTGGCTTTGGCTTGCAGCATCCATGCAAACATTGTTTTCAGTTTCTGTTCCTGTGATATTTTCACCCTGCCTTGTTCTGTTCAAAAGAAGCTCAAAATGTGATCAAATTCATATAAAATGCAAGTTAACTTAATTTGTCTTTGAATTAAACTACTCTCTGCATCTGATGTATTACAAGATGAATATACAAAGCAGTTCTTGCTATAAAAAATTAAAATAAGATAAACTCAAATATTTTTAATGTAAATGGATTTCATAATACTCCTTCAACACTCCTTTCGGTGAATTTATACTAATTTTATTTTTTCTACAAAAACCCTGCATTACTGAATGAGAACAGATGAAAATAATAGTAAGTCTGCTCACCTGTCTTAGGGAACTCTTCTAGGAGGTGATATGTTATCTCTAAGAAATTCACAATTCTTTTCAGTGTGTATAAAAGTAAATCAGTTTAGAAATAAATATCTAATTTTAAAACTCTTAGGTTAAAGCAGATAACTGCTATGCTAAGAATGCTTTCACAACTTTAGAAAAGGTCTAGCTACTTTGCTAAGGACCTTACAAAGTATGCACAGTGTGTCTACTGAATGTGAATTTATACAATGGATTAAAGCCTAGTTGAAAGCACCAATATCCTCTGATATTTTAATGGTCCTTATTAAAAGATATTTCCCTACATCATAGCACTTGATCTGATTTATTTAGACCAGATAAGTTATTATTGTAAGTTCAATACACTTTTACAAATTGAAAATGCTTGCATGTTTTTAATACAGTTTAATTAGGAAGGTAAAATTAGAGCTGAAAAAATAATTCATAACTGTTAATTTATTTGACAGATTCTGCCTTTTTTCTTTGTTTGAAGATTATCCTCTCACAGATAACATTGAGTGCACATCCTCCATGAATAATTATTGAAGTACAGATAAGCTTAGAGCAGTTTTTCAAAACTTTACACATTTAAAATTCATTGTGTGTTGATTAATTTTGATTACACCTTTGGGTTACCTGCTACTGTCTTTGGGATATGCGTTGCAAAAGCACTGCTCTGGCTATTACTAAATTGTAAAGCTAATGTTACACAATCAAAAGCAGTAATGCACTTTGCCTGCTTGGGCTGCTCTGGTATAAACTGAGTGGTGACAGCCATGTTAATGTGACTGCATACAAGGCCACATGGAAAAACGTTTTTTAATCTATTTCCGATTATTATAAAGTAGTTGTGATTAGCTATTTTCACCCCATACCAATAATAAGATTTTCTTTTTTAAATGTTTTTATTGAAGCAACCATGAAAGCAATAGACTTTTATAGAATCAAGGTCCTGGGAATTGTTAAAACTGACAGTTTTTTCTTCATGAGTTACTGATTTTTCTATTCAGTTGCAATCACACCTTTCTAAACAGAATATTTTCTGTAACGTCATGACCAAACCTTGCTTCTGTTCTCTTTTTGTTGCAACTTAATAATTTTTTTATCATTTTAGACCTTACTACTTTGAGCCTCAGATTAACACCAGCAGAGAGATTTGTTTTTCTTCATGGCAAACCACACCAGGATGACTGATCCCAAAGAGTAACAGTCATTGTGTTTTTGCTGGGATAGCTTTCAGCTGGATCTGTTCCTTGAATAATTCACTGGATAGACAGTGAAATGGTTGTTGCAGTACAGAGAGCAGAAAAGGAAGGGGTGGGAGTGAATGACTGTCAGTGAAAGATGAGGCAGACTGCTTCTTTTATTTAACAGCACTGGTTTACACTAGTTATTCTCTGGGCCTCAGTATCTAGTCAAGACTGTTTCCTTTTCTAGCAAATGAATTTTACTTACAGTATGATTTATATCTTGTAAGTCTTGATATGGACCTTATATCAAAAAATAATACAATTCTAAATGATCTGAGTATCCAGCCATTGAAAATTCGATCAGAATAAGTCATCCTGTAATTATTAATCAGTTTAGCCTCTCTATGAGAATGAAAAGCTTAGTGAGTTCTCTCTAATATGACAACTGTCTCTTTTGAAGCTTATGTTTGTAAAATAGTAACACTTTCACTTCCTGCACCTTTTGGCCTAGGAGTAAGAGTTCTGCCTTTGGAACTCCTAATGGTGTAGACACAAAGGCTGTGACACACACTTGCAGCTGTAGTAACTTGCATATCCAAAGGATTTTGTAGGTAGAAACAAAAATATAGAGGATTTGGTGTCTCTGTGACTACCAGTGTTCCCAGGGGTCATGTTCAGTGGTTAATGAGGTATTTAGTTGCCAATGGCTCCAGTGAGAATCTAGTCTATAAAACATGCATTAGCAACAATAATGAATTATAAATAACAATTAATTTTCCACTTTTGTTTGATTTTATTTTAGAGCAATTTGAAGTTGGCGTCTGTTTATATTTCAAGCCAATTACTGACTAATACATTGCTTTAATTGCAGCATGTTGGAGACAGCTGAAATGAGTCTAAACATAATAGTTTAAGTCATTGTTTTATTTAAAATAACCCTGACATCATGAAATTTGGTCTCAAAAGAGTAACGTTGAAATTGATGAAGAATTAGAAGGAGCGAGTATCTTGTATAAAACCAGAAATGTCATGCAGGTTGGTAGTGGATAGAGTTTATTTGGTTGCACATTAGAAGACCAATGAATACTTAATCAACTTCCTTATATGTCAAAAATCCTTATATGTCAAGAAAGGCTTGGAAGGTGTAGTTAAACAACTGATCTTTGGGTAAGTTAATTCAGCATATCTGATGTTAAATATTTCTGACTACAAAATATAAGCATGATAAAAACGTTCTTTCCAGTTACCAATAGGTACTGCCCGAGTTTTTTGAATCTTAAATTTGATAATATTTTGATGATATTTTTATTGCTATTTCTTCTCAGTTTATCTTTTTCTGTAAAGTTCTCATACCATTATTCTTCACTTGTATTTAACTAGTATAAAACCAGTTAAAAGCTTGAAAAGGAAACAAATTTACAGTTGATCTGATACAGTTGAGTTGATTACCGTATCTAAAAGATTTCAAGGGGACAATTCTGTATGTATACCTTATATCTTCTCAAAATGATAGAGAAACGGCAGAGTTAAGTTATGGATTGTGTATTCATTCTGAGCAAATCCATGAATGCAGGTATGGTTCCCAGGCAAGGTCTTTACTGTTAGTTTCCTGTCTCTTTATTTAACCTAATAAGCAGATAACTGTTCCTCTGAAAGAGAACTTGAAAAAAATGTTCAATGGTAATGGGTAAATTTCACCTGAAGGAGATAAAAGAGTAGGGAGATACACTCCAGATTCTTCTGTTCAAATCAGGTGCTTAGCAACAGAATAAATTCTTCACTGGAGTGAAAGAGCAGAGGTTTTAATTATTTTGGATTGATTTTCTTTTCTGGAAATTCTAAGCCCTATTTTAGCAAAAATAAATCTCAGGACCTTCTTCTTACCTTAGGAAACTCCTGGGGTTTTGGCTTAGCCAGATACTTTTTGGGATTCCTAATTGCTGTCAGCAAGTGAGTCACAGAGCTTGTTGAAGCTAATGGATTTGTCAAACAGTTTCAGGCTGAATGAAAGGAACAATTAAGTCTTCTATGTATCAAAGATAGCTGGAAGCAATAAAATAATCATCCAAGGCGAATAGCAGATCAGAGTTGGTTTGAACACAGGCTTTGGACATATGAATTGATTAATTTATGTCAGTTCCAGTTGCCCCATTTTTTAGCATAGTAGTGAGCATATGACAAATATAAAAAGTTACGTCACACTTTCTTGGTAAATGAGTACTAAGCATCCTGTTTTTAAAAGCCCATTTCTTAGTGAATGGCCAGCACAAATCTCATACTTCTCAACGCATTGCCTGTTTAGTTTTATGAAGCTGGCACAATGTAATCTGTGTGACATTTAATGCTCTAAATATTGCCTCTCTATATCTCTACGAGCCTGATTGAGTGTGATACTTAGCAGTTTGAAGTTGCAGGCATTAGGCATTGGAATGGCAAAAAGATGAGCTTTAGATGTCAAAAGCTGGGAAAGACCTGAAGAAGTGCCTGTCAATGTCAGTGTTTGGAGGTGCAGTTTGTTGGGTAAACAATTCTCTGCCTTGCAGATTGTGAAGCGAAGAAATTATCTTTTATTTCAGTTGCAATTGGGTAAAGAGTAATTGGGTTCCTATTCCTGTTATATATAAACAAACATACATATGCAGGGAGTACATCTTTGGGATGTAACACACTCATTCTCCCAGCAGAAGTAATCCTTGCTGCCAGCTGTTCAGACCAGCTTGGTAATCTATCTGTAAAGCCGCAGCCAACTGCAGATTTTTTCCTTGCCTGCTGACTTTTACTATTCACTTCTCTCTCCAACCCCCCTTAATGGCAAACCTTTACCACTCTACCAAGCTTAATTTTCCAAGATCGTTGCTTTCAAGGCCCTGCACAACTGCCTGAATAGACTTTAATAGATTCACTTAGGTAAGCAAGCATTGTTTATCTTGAGAAAACTGGAAGAGTCTGGCCAGAGGAGATCAGCAGGGTTTGGTTTTTTCTATAACCAATTTTGCTGTTGTGCATTAAGTAGTCTTCTCTGACCCCTTTTCTTTAGCAGATCTATTTCTCCTGGCAGATAGCTTTGAGTCTTTCCTCAGCCTGAGCTAAGGGCAGACACAAGCATTCATTTCACTCACACTCAAGTTCCTAATACACAGGAACACTCGATATGTAACCAAAAAACAGAGAGTGTCTGACACATTCAATGCTCTGCTGTATATGTATGTTTGGGTGTTTACTTATTTATCAGTAATATCAAGATCTTTGCTCCTTCATAGTTTTGCTCCCTGGAACAGAGCAGAAACTTGTGTATATATAGTTTCAAGCTCCATCAGACAGACAATTCAATACTCTAAAGCAAACATTAGTCCTTATACTTTTTCTATTTCCTGCCATTTCTATGACTGCTGCAGAAATACAAGTAACTAAGTCGGAGAACTTTATGTTTATTGATTTGTTGATGAAATCGCAGAATTTTACTTGGTCATGTCTTACTTAGTCATGTCTTACTTGGTCATGTTACTCACCTCCCATTAAGAAGCCTCTCATGGGCTCCAAAATCTGTTCACACATGGAATACCAAACCAGTGATTATATAACATAAACATTTTGGTTGGTTGGTTAGTTGTTTTTAAAAATACATTACATGACTGAAAGTCTAGCTAATGAAAAGATGAATATTTTTTAATTCAAAAACACAGTTTTGACTCTACAATTGTAGTTGGAATTGCTAAGATAAAAGACTGAAACTGGATTTTTCCCGAGTTCATCAATTTCTTAAGGAGAAAGAGAATGATGAAAAGATACATATTTGTTTTATATTCATTTCATAGCGAAGAAACACAGATTATGAAACTATGATCATTTCCTTGAACATGCTAAACTCTTCTTTCAATCATGAAAATACCTCTAATTCTAGGAAAAGTCCCTTTATGTAGGCTTCTAACAGTAACATTTGCAATCTGAGGATCTGTATCTTGCTGATGAATGAAAAGTTCCCTCAGACCAGGGATATTGTTTGACCTCTGGGAGGAGCCTCTCCACTGATAAGAGCAAAATAATGTAGAAGAGCTTCTGAATTTGCTGCACCTAGAGAAACTCTCTGAAATTCAGTGTGACTATGTTTGCTGCAGAAGTATATATCACACTTAAAAACATTTTTCATCTTTCTACTCTAATTTAAGATTAGGGAGAAGGAGAAAAATCTCAGGCAAGAAGTTTTATTCTTCTTCCCTTTCTTGTTTCTGAATCTATTTCCTCTCTTTCTTGCTTTTTAATTTCTTGTCTTTTCTTCTCCATACTGTGCCAGAAGTGCTTGTAACTGATAGGACAGCATTTTATTTCAATCAAAATATGTTGGGGTTTTTTTCAGAGTTTTTGCCCTTTTAACACAAGAAATAATAATCACTTTTACCACCTCCTACGAGTATGTAATTGATTCAGTGATGCTAATTGCTAGCTGGCTATATTAGAAAGGTTGTTCGGTTTGTGGGTCTTTCTCCATGGTTTCCCTTTAATGGCAATTTCTCACTTACTTTTAGTACTGGGGCCACAGAGTTATATTTAAATTTGATGCCAGCTGGCTACTAACTGAATGGTTAATGAGAAAAAAAAGGTGTAAAAAAAAAAAAGTAGATTTTTTATTCTTATCCAGGAACATTTATCAGTTGACTAGTCTCATATTGATACCTTTCTCCTAATACTCAGTTGACAGTATTGCAAGCATCATCTTGTGACAGTGGCATGTTTGAAATTTTCAGACTATTATAACACTCTGCAGACTGGAGTATCTGTGCATCTAGTTTGGGATGTAAAAAACAAAGAGTACCCTATCTTCTTTTTATGTTCTCTCTCCATTAGATCACCACTGCTGTTGGTTTTCTGACCTGCTTTCTTAGGCTAAGTAGGCTGTAAATCATGTTAACCTCAGCTGAGCTTATTGCTGCACTAGGTAAATATTAGAAGGTGTACCTTTGCTATCAGCATTCATTTTCCCAGTACATAAAACCTGAGTGTAATAAAAAAATATAGTTTTTACGTGTCAGGAAGCAAAACAGACCTGTATTTAAATAGCTCTTTTAAGTTCCCAATGACTAGATGAGAGGGAATGTTGCACTATTTTTAAAAAGTTTTAAAAGGAGGACCCTGGGAACTTCTGACTGGTCATCCTAATCTCAGTGTCCAGTAAGAATATGGAACAGATCCTCCTGGAAGATATGTCAAAACATATGGAAGAGAGATGATTAGTGACAGCCCTCATGGCTCCACCAGGGGAAAAATAGTGAATGATTAATCTGATGGCCTTCTACGATAAAGTGGAAGAGGGAAGAGTCGAAGGGAAGAGTCACATGGATTTCTGTAAGGCCTTTGATATAGTCCCCTGCAACATTCTTGCCACTAAATTGGAGAGCTGTTGGTTTGATGGATGAACTGGTAGATGAGTAAAGAATTGGCTGGACAGCCACATGGAAAGAGTTATAGTCAATGACTCAATGTTGAAGCCAAAACAAATAAGGAGTGATGTCTTTCAAGGGTACTGATCTGATACTACTTAATGCTTTCAGCAGCGACAGAGGTAGTGAGACTGAGTACACCCTCAGCAGGTTTTACTGATGACACCAAGCTGAGCGATGCAGCTCATTCACTTAACTTTTAAGAGTTATATCCTAGATCAAACCCCTTCTCAATCTTCAAAAAATGCAATAGACATGTTTTCCTTCCATGTGATGCCTGTAGCCATGTTTCCTTAAATTCATCATGGAAGTAGCCACTTTTTAGAGGTTTTAGCTCTAGTAATGGCTCTGGGTTTGCATATTTTCTCATGTGATTTTTTTATACACTTACGTGTTTCTCCATCTCCTCTCTCCATTCCTTACACCATTTTGTTGGCCATTCAAAGAAAACACTGTAGTCCAGACCAGCCATGGTGTTTGAGCTCTGAATGAAAGATCTTATGCAGTTCTATGCAAAATTATTGCATATTTTTAGTAACTTATACATAAATTATTTAGAAACATTTGATGAGGTGAACTCAAGAAGCCTCCCTCAAGTCCACTGCTCCAGACCTGCTCTACTGATTGCGTAGGTTAGATGACATCAGGTGTCAAGGTATGGCGGGGGTGGGGGGATCTTAACTGTGGGAATTAGTAACTAGCAATCCAATGTGATCTCAGTCTACACACTCCAAGCACTTAATCAGGAAGCCTGGAATGAGAAGAGTCACTTAAAGGATGGGAATGAAACGTACTAATTGCTGAAGTTGTGTGATTCAGAGAAATAGGGGAATATTTTATATTCCTCTTCATTAGACCTTTAAAGCTGAGCCAAAAGCCATTGTATTCCAGTGAACACAACAGCTGGATTAGATAGTTAGCAGATACTTAATTAGAAAGCACCATTAATTTTGAGCAACTGTGAAGAGCCAGCTGCCTGTACATTACTGCACTTTAAAAGTAATGCTGATTCTGAATCAATACCTAACTGTTCAGGAACTTTCTGTCTATATCTGTATAAATATAAATAGATATATGTGTGTATGCATACATCTCTAAATAGATATAGATATAGATGATATAGATATAGATATAGATATAGATATAGATATAGATATAGATATAGATATAGATATATAATCTGAATTAAATGTTACTTGGAGCAATTTGTACTCTCATGGTCTTGGACTTCATAGAGGCTCATGAATCAGAAATTTGCTTGAGAATTAATCTTGCAGTAGTGAGTGAAAAGCAAATAGACAAGCAGGGAAAGCTCACACTAAATGAAACTGGCATTACAAAGCATGAACTAGTTCATCTCCATGACCAAAAATAGAAGTAATTTCACATCAGGATCACATGAATAATTAATTCACCTTTCATTCAAGATCATACTCTGAGTGGAAGATATATGTGAAGTGGTATGTTACCTTTACTTAAAAACACTTTCTTCTTGGCATGATTTAGCTACTGAACTGAAGTTTAAAAAGAGAGAATGCTTCTACTATTTATCTTTCTTAAGCCATGCCAAATAAGAGAGTTGTAATTCAACAGGCTACAGCAAACAATTCCACATAATCTTGGATGTAATATAACTTTATTCAGAAAACATTGTCAATAAAAATACAAACTGTTAGTATTGTATACAAGGATGACAATTTAGAAAATTCGTAACTAAAATTCGATTAATTCTGGCAAATAATCAAATTGTGCTAAAAGTAAAAATTTTTTACTCTCTTTTGCTAAAAGTATGATTTTTTTTGTCTATGTTGCAATATTTTATTACAGTAAAGCAAATCAGTTACCTGTAACTTGGTTTCATGGTTCCTTTATATGAAACTATGTATTGCAATGACCTCAATAGTCTCAGACCTGATTTTATAAATGTAGTACAAAGCCATTCTTTCCATTAATAATAGTTACAATTAATAATTTGTGTTAATTTCCAATTTGCCTGAAAGAAACTGAGACCTAGAATAATCAAAGTGAAAAAGGATCCATCCAAAGTCAAGAAATACTAATTTTTATAGGTACATTAATAAAATAAAATAAACATAGATGCATGCTTTCTGTATTGAAACTGTAATACAACTTTACTTACCTGAACTTCATTAGTAGACACCAGAAATCTGTTGGCAGAAAAATAACAGAGCACAGTCTATTCAATTATTATCAGATGCTTTTTTGCCTATGTTTATATATTTACCTATATATGTTTATATTAATATGTTTTTATGTATTATAGTGAACAGGAGTTATTCATGACAGCTAACATAGGGAGACAGGAAGAAGAGTACTAAAGACACTAGGCACAACTGTCATTTTAGTTAATTTTTTCAAGTAAGCCATTGTACTAGGCAAAAGGTTTGGATTCAGGAGACCTGTCACGGCTTTTCTCTGTAATTTGGGCATATTACCTATTTTGTATGCATGTTTTCTTTTTCAGTTCTTTAAGCCCAATCCATTGCTGTTTGACAGTTACACAGTTCATTAATGCAGAAAAAAGACTTATCTCTTCATCTAGATAGATTCTAAATGTTAATGACAGCATATTTTCATGTTAGTTTGCTAGTTTTTAAACTCTAGTTCACTCATCTGAAGCCTGTGAAGAGAAAAAAGGTTGGGTCTAACAATTTTTTCCCTTCAAACTGATTTTTCAATTTGTTTCAGCAAATTTATTGGCAAGGATAAGCTGGTCTCCTGTAGGCAGCAATAATTGAAAGTAAACATTGAACAGGAACTAAAATAAGAAAGCAAAAAAAAGTCCCAAAGCCAACACGCTGCAAACAAATAACTGTTCCTACAGCCTTAAAATTTATCTATGTACACCCTTCAGTGTTGTTGTGTCATGTTTTTTTTCATTTCTTCTTCAAATAATAAAACTATTTTACACAACACTGCATTGAAATTTATCATCGCTGAATAAAAAATTTGTTTTAGGAGAACACACTCTATAGGTAAGTTTGAACGCCCCCAAATTTGTCTATATTATCTATATTATGGTGATTTTTTGATGTGAAATTACCAAAGACAGAAAATAAGGAAAAATCTGCCAATCAGAATCTGAAATCTCTACAGAAAAAACTAAACTTCAAAGGTTTCAGATAGTTTTGATGAGTTCCCTCTGTTTATATGAAACATTTTTAACTATATTTAATACCAGAATATAGAGCTGTGATGGAGCTATACAACGTGAGAGAATGTATGTTTTAATAAACTTAGTGAAAAATATCTTGGATAACAAAATAGGTGCAATGATATTAATTTGAGGAACAAATTTAAAAACTGAGGTTCTGTGCATGTAATACAGACAGGTTTTCAAGACAAAAGGCTGAAGATAAGCTTTAGTAAAATATATCAGTCTTACATGTAGGAATTCACTACATGCTCTCGTAAAAAGTTCTTTTCCAGCTCTCTCTTGTAGCCCCCATCAGGTAATGGGAGCCTGCTATAGGATCCCCCCAGAGACTTCTCTACTTCAGGCTGAACAACCCCAATTCTCTTAGCCCGTCTTCACAGGAGAGGTGCTCCAGCCTCAGATCAGCTGGGTGGTTCTCCTCTGGACTTGTTTCAACAGGTCCATATCCTTCTGCTAGGGACTCCAGATTTGGACATAGGATTCCAGGTGAGGTTACATGAGATCAGAGTTGAGGGAGACAATAGCCCTGGAAACTGAAGAATGGCGAAACAAAGAACCAAAGACACCCCAGGTGAATCCAAAACCCTGTCCCTAAACTAAGTACCACAAGGCTAGAAGAGATGTGCTGACCTACCAGACTTTTGTCCTGGAATGTCTTGTGTCCCCTGTGGGACAGGGAAGTTGTATGAGGATCCACTGTGGTAACCTGTGGTTTATTCTCTCCTTGGGCATTCTTCTCCTTGGGCAGAATGAATGAAAAGAAAAAGATTCCACTAAATCATGAAGGAAACTGCCATCTGCTTGTCTTGAAAATTTTCTCTACTCCTGATTAGAGTTTTTAGTGGCAAAACAAGTCCTGTTTTGTCATCTAAGCTTTACAGACAATGTAAAAAACTAAAAGAAATGTTTGTAAAACATTACAATTTATTTGCAGCATGAGTGCATAAGTACTGATTTATTGGCATTCTGTTACAGTCTTTCAATGTCTTATGAAAGATTGTAGGAAAAGGTGAAAATAGTACAAGAGAAATTAATGCACTTTTAGAGCAAAGATATAAAAGAAGAAATGAACATATTTGAATTTTCCATAAAATCACTACGCAGTAACTGAGAATGTTCTTTAATGACTTTACCACAGGCTACAAGAAACATTTTTTAGTATCTCCAATACATTTGAAATAAGAGTAAGGCTTTTTATTTAAACTAACATAAACCAAACATAGAGTTTTAATGCAAATTAATTTTATTTCAAATAGATATTTTAATTGATTCTGTGATAGTGTTATGCCTCCTGCCGTAGGAAAATGTATTAGGCACAATATATTAGCATAATGAAAAGGTGATCTCTGCCACGTGAAACAGACAAACCATACCTTTTTCTTTACCTTCAATGCTCCTGCATGACCACTCTATAGCCTTTGGGGCCCTTCCATTGTTTTCACCAGAAAACATGATAGTGTTGTCTCCGCCGTTTAAACCTAACATGGTCAAAGCTGAGCTTGCTTTTTCCTGCAAGGTCTCCATAGTCCCTGTTTAGATATTAACCTATACTGGTGATAGAGACGTGGGCACTGCCACTCAGACCCACACACCAGGCTCACCGAGGATGCTTCTGTTCCTTTCCTCTGCATGTCCACTCCCAGATCCCACTCTATCTTCTGCCTTTCTCCTGACTGGCTCTTCTTCATAATAAAGAAGTTTAAACCTTCTCATCTTCAGGATCCATTGCAGCTCTACCCTTTGCTGTTCAGTCTCTCATCTCTGTCAACAGCTTTGCGACATTTACCAAACTTTTGTTCATCTTTCCTCTTCCAATACTCTATCCTGGTTATAAATATCTTTCCTCTTACCTAAAGTCCTCTGGATACCATAAGTAGCTATGAATTTTAGCCAGTTATTCTTGAAATTCTTAGTTTTAAGAACAACCCTATTAAATATAGGGATTACTTTGATTTTAGAAATTTTTGTAATGATTTTTGAGACTCACCAGTCTCTTTGTTTGCTTTTCACTGTAAAGACAGACAAAGGATGATATTCCAAATATATCATGCATTTTAAATCTTTAAAGAGACAGTCATCATGCTTTGGAAGAAACAATCCAAGAAAAATCTTGGTAATTTTCCTTTACAAAATAAAAAAATTTATCCTAAGCTTGCAGTAATTATCTATTACTTTTGTTTTCCCCATTCTACATTATTTTTCTTCATTTTTGTTCAAATGTTTGGTGTTTTGTTCTTTTTCTTCAATTGTTATTTTTCAGATATCATCATATGATGCTTAATAGACACCCTACAGAGACCACTTACAAACACAATGTAATCATTAATAAAATTAGTCAGATGGATTGAAAGGCAGAATGTCTTTTCATTTATTCTCTGTATGTCAACAGACAGAAAAATCATCATGAAGGTCTTGATGATGATAAATGAAAACTAAGGTTTTCTCTAGCTATCTTATTTTGATTGAAAGGTAATAAACCAATTCCTTTGCTTTATAGCTGGATTTATTCAAACATAGGGATACCAATGCAGGCAAAAAAAAGGAAACATGAAATATCGGTAATGTACTCAGGAAAAAGAAATGCAAGAAAATTAAAACTCTTGCAATCAATCTACACTGAAAATTCTGCCCCAGGCAATGACTGTGTTCACAGACTGCGAACCTCTAGTTTTCTTTCAAAATAACCCCATATATGGGGTGTATGGATAAGTACTTTGAAATGAAAATGCAGTATTTTTCCCAGAATCTTTGAAGAGATAAGAGTGATTCTACAACAACTCAGAAAAAATAAGAAATTATATGAAGACTTCTTCATAAAATAAGAAATTATGCTACATTAAGACACAAATAACTAGGCAGGTATTACTGATGACTAACTCTGTGGTATAACTATAGAGAGAGTAGTACCACTGGGATAGGTACTAGATATTACAAAAGCCATGATGGATTATCATCTGTCAAATTTTAAGGGAAAAATCCCAATGTATAGCATAACAAAATAACATTAAAAATAAATGAAATTGATAGAAAACAAAGGTTTAAGACAAGAAAATTATTTTAAAAAGTATAGGAGTATAATTATAAAAAGAGAGGGAAAAAGCAAAAATTTTAAAGAAATACACTAAGTGTATCAGTTAATCACCACTTGTGGGTTAACACCAGCTGGCACCTATGCACTGTGCAGCTGTGTGCTTACCACCACCTCACCCCAGGTGAGGAGGAGAACCAGAAGGGCAAAAATGAGAAGGCTCATGGGTTGAGATGAAGACAAATAGTCTGTAATGCAAAAGTCTCACACACAAGCAAAGCAAAACAAGGAATTCATTCACCACTTCCCAAGGGCAGGCAGGTGTTCAGCCACTCCCAGGAAGGCTGGGCACCATCACAGTGACTTAAGGAAGGCAAGCGCTGTACCTGACAAGAGCCCTCATTCTTTCCCCAGCCTTTATTGCTGAGCATGATGCCATGTGGTAGAGAATGTCCCTTGGGTCAGTTGGGGTCAGCTCTCCTGGCTGTGTCCCCTCCTAACATCAGTCTCCTCACAGTCAGGGTGGTGTGAGAAGCAGAAAAGGCCTTGGCTCTGTGTAAACTCTGCTCAACAATAACCTTAACACCCCTGTGCTATCCTCACAGCTTTCAGAACAAACACAAACCAGAGTCCCATAGCTACCATGAAGAAAATTAACCCTGTCCCAGTCCAAAGCAGTCTATCATCCTATAACTGTCACATAAAACTAAGATGGAATATATATGTTTTCAGAGAAAATAGAAGAGAATGTTAAATTAAAATAGAGAGGGAAAAAATAATATTTATCAAAGCTGGCATTGGAAGAGAGGTATAAGTAAAGCCACTCCCAGAAGAGATGATCAAACTCCAGGAAAAAATGAGATTACACAGAAGGGTAGTTGACTAATGACACTTTATTATGTTTTCAACATCAACACTTAAACAGAAACATGAAGTACCAAATGCTGGGGCCAGATGGTATCCTTACCCAGTCCAGCAAAGCTCCTGGTACATTTATCAGAACTCCATCAATGAATGCCCTGTTCCTGAGCAGTGCTGTGTATCATATTTTGAACTACTAGCCTGTCTCATGTTTGAGCAAGATGAGTAATCTATTCACACTGTTCATTTCAGAGCATAACTACAGCAACCTATTTAGGCAAAGACACTTCCTGGGAGACACAAACATAAAACAAGAGGTAACAAGGGTCAAATTCCAATTGACAAGTTAGTTATAAAAACTGTCAAATCCATAAAGAGAAACCTCTGGGGTAGTGGGGTTGGATTACCATAATGTTTTTTGACTCAGGCCTCTGTTTGGAAATCTTGAAAATTCTGAGATTGTAAACTGTTGTGAATAAAACAGCAATTTTTAGACTTTAGCTAAATATCACTCTTTGGTGATGATTAGTAATTCTTGGTAACAGCTGGAGATCCTTTCATGAAACTCTTTCCCATTTGTTCTTTAGTATTTGCATTTTGACTACATGGGTAAGGCCTAAAATACTTGCAAAGTGAGATGAAGACTGGACCAAGATGTAAGAAGTGATGGTCTGAGGAAATAACAAATCATGATTTAAAAATCTATGGTTAGTGTGTTGTAGATAAGACTAAAAACAATGGATTTAAATCCATGAGTCAACTATATAACACTAAACTCATCACAGAAATTTAGATTATTTGTGAAAAAGACATGAAGCAATATATAAATAAAATAGGAGAGTAAGCAGAATGTGATGTTATAAAGTATATCATTAGTATCTGTTCAGTATTGATGAAGAACAGACACCACAAAAATCATAAAACCATGGAACAGTTTGGGTTGGAAGTCTAAATGTCATCTACTCCAACCCCCCCCCACAATGAGCAGCAACGTCTTCAACCAAATCAATTTGCTGAGGCCCCATCCAACCTGACCCTGAATGTCTCAAGGAATGGGACATCTGCCACCTCTCTGAACAACCCAGACAGCTAGATAAATTGTGTCTTTTGTGATGAGCACCACTTATACAGGATTGAAAAAGGTAAGTATGTTGCCAGAGGACCAGAAATGATTAAATTAATTTCATGTTGGATTTCCACAAGCTGTTGGAAGCCAGAAGATCAGGCACTGTATTGATTCAAAAATCTTCGCATTCAAAAAGCAAACTCATGAAGACTATGAAAAGAAAAACCCCAACTTTTCTTTGGACAGATACCTCTCAGAGAAAAAAAAATTCCTCCACAAATAACAATGAGAGAAAAAAGCTGTTAAATACCACTTGTCACATCTAAGCACCCTGCGGTCTAAAAATTTCTGTTCTTATTTAGTTGGCATTTTTCTTAATCATACAGTCTCTAAAACTCTTGATTTTAAACATTTAAGCCACCTAACACATATACGATATATTGACCTATAAGGATACATCTGGCACCAGTTGTTGAGACTTTATTAATTCAAATCAAAGGGAAATAAATTAATCAAACAAACAAAACAATACCATCCCCCCCACACACCAAATATCCATATACCATAACTATTCATTGGAAAATACTCCTGTTACTCTGTGTAAAAAAGCTTTTAAATCCTACACGTGATATCACTTCAAAACATTGCCAAGTGTGGCTTTTTCTTCTTGCTAAAAAGAGATGGTGAGCACAGAAACAACACTCCTAATCTCAACATGAGCAATTTCACTGCATTGATTTCAGACATGAAAAATACTGAGGACAAAAAGAAAAAGTATGCTGGTGATTATTCATACAAGGAGTAACTAGTTGTCCTTTTCAGAAAAGTAAGACTTAAATTCTTGTTCTACATTCACTGCTTGACTTAATACCTTAATTGAACCAACCGAGAAGAATAAACAAACCTTTCAGACAAGGATGTGTGCAGAACAATAATTTACTAAGGCTGTTATCACTAGAAAATTAGGGGGGAAAATGTGAGAAAGTTAGTGGATCAATTCTCCAGTCTCTTCTGAAAGACTGTTACTAGACAAAATGTAACATTAAAAAACAGGTGAACTTTTTCATAATCACAGCAAATTTTAAGTGGAAAAGCATAAGGGCTTATTAAAAATCCATTAAGAAGCTAAGGGATAAAATGAGGCTCCAGGAATTAAAAATATCTTTAGATAAATTGAGTCAATAAACATCAAAATATAATAGCTGAAGAATAAACAGGTGAGAAAATGTTCAGAATTTTTAAATTAAGTAATTTTGCAGAAGTTAGACTTTATTTCAAAAAAAGTCCCTTTTCTTGGATAGGAGAAATAGTGTGTCAGCAGGTGTAGACAAATCTGTGTGACTCTGTACAGAATGATCTTGCTTTTAAGGGTACCAGAATTTACCTTTATTAATAATTTTTTTAAATCTTTTTTATTAAAGAAAATCAGAAACTAAAATGGAAACAAGTATTCTGTTGATCATTTCAAGTCTGAATATAGCTTATACGTACAGCAAATACCTCAGAATGCAATACATATTAATACTTAGAGGAATTATCAAGAATCTGCTCCTGGTTTTATTTGCAAAGAAATAATACATTAAATAATTTGGAGGTTTTAAGGATAGGTCAATCTTCCCTCTTTTAGCATAGAAGTTGTGAAAAAGATTAGTGAAGATTAAAAAGGGAAAGCTTGAATAGAAATATAAAAGGGAACTAGATAAGTAAAGGTGGTGGGGTAACACTGGTTTGGCTGCTTTGGTTTATCTGTGCTTTATTAGCACTAATTTTTTTTCCCCCCAATAATCTATTACCACCTATGCAATTTTCACTATAGGTGAAAATTTACGATTGCATCTTTGTTTTAACCAAATACTCTGGGTCTTCCTTTCAGCAGGCACAGGAAAACAAATCCACAGATTTTTGCAGAGAAACTGTTTGTTCGACCCTGCCTGAATGTCAGGCACCCACCAAAGCTGCTCTTTCCCAGCTGGACAAGGGAGAGGAAATATCATAAAAGGCTCATGGGTCAAGATCAGGACAAGGGGAGATCACTCACCAATTACCATCATGGGAAAGATGGGCTTAGCTTGGGGAAATTAGTGTAATTTATTGTCAATCAAATCAGAGTAGGGTAATGAAAAATAATTAAAACACCTTCACTCCACCTCTCCCTTCTTCCCAGGCTGAGCTTCACTCCTGATTTCTCTATCACTTTGTCTCAGTGGTGGAGGACGGGAAATGTGGTCTGAGGTCAGCTTACCACACATTGTGTCTTCTGCTCCTTCCTCCTCAGGGGGAAGACCCCTCAAGCTCTTCCCTCTGCTCCAGCGTGGTGTCCCTCCCACAGGAGACAGCTCTCCAGGAACTTCTCCTGTGTGAATCCTTCCCAAGGACTACTGTTCTTTACAAACTGCTCCAGCGTGGATCCCTACAGGTCACAATCCTGCCCTCAAACCTGTGGGCTTCTCTCTCCATGGGTCCAGAGGTCCTGCTTGACCCTGCTCCAGTGTGAGCTTCCCCCAGCGTCACAGCCTCCTTTGGGTGTCCAGCTCTTCTGACATGGGGTTCTCCTGGGGCTGCAGGTGGATCTCTTGTGCCCCATGGACCTCCATGGGCTGCAGGGACACGGCTGCCTCACCATGGTCTGCACCACAGCCTGAAGGATGGTGGTGATGAATTTCCCCCTCTTTCTCCACTGACCTTGGTGCCTCCAAAGTTGATTCTCTTTCCCTCATATATTCTCACTCCACTCTTCTCTGGATGCCGATGTTGTTGCCATTGCACTGGAGGTTTTCCCCCTCTCAAATGTGTAATTCCCAGAGGTGCTGCCACCACCAATGATGGCTTGACCTTGGCCAGAGGCAGGTCAGTCTTGGAGCCAGCTGACATTGGCACTGCTGGACATGGAGGAAGCTTCTAGCAGCTTCTCATAGAAGCCACCCTTGTAACCTCCATACTACCAAAACTGGCAATTCAACCCCAATTTAGAAACATTTTGCTTTTTGTGCCATATGTTTGGAATCTGTAAATTTACACTCCATGCTTATCCAAAAAAATTGACCTCATTTTGTACTTCAAAATTGTTTTCATTGCAGCACCATAGGCATAGTAACTGTTCATTTTGCTAAAGAATTCCTAATATTGATTTTGATTAAGAAAAGTAATGTCCAATGTCAATAAGTTTAATAAAATGATAATGAAAATGTCTCTACAGAGAAGGTTGCATCAACCCAGCCAAATGATCAAGAGAATTTTTCTCATGAGCACAAACCTTATGTAAAGTGGGATATTCATGGCCTATTGATGCCTGAACATAAGACCAATAACCCTCTAAATGCTTATATACATAGATCATAGAGTTTTATATAGACTATTCAGATGGATCTCATAATTCAAGTAAATCTTAGATGCATGGAGTTGCACAGACAGTCTGTTTCTTTCTTTTAGATAGATTATTAAATATCAGTACTACGCTACTAATCCTGAGCCTCATTTGAGCACCTGAAGCTAGACAAGATTAATTCAACACAGACCCAGTCTCTGTTGATACATCCTTACTCATGACTAGAGTTTTTAGGCACAGCAGCAAAAACAATATCAGACTTGTTTCACTGTCATCTGATTTTCATGTTGCAGTAAACTCCAGATCAGGAGTGTAAGAAATAATAACAATAGTATATTTATAATATAAATTGCATACAATGCTCTGAGCACCAAAACAAACTTGCATGATAGAATACAGCATGAAACAAAGAAATTATACGCCTTTTTTTCTCATACCGTGGTCATTCAATTTTTTAATTCACTTACTTCCTAAAGTTCCAATTAAGATAACTAAAATCAAGAGGTAAGTTCTCATTTTGAAAAACAGATGCTGTTTCACTGTATGTTTGCGTCAGAAGAAATGCCTCTGCAGATACCAACAAATGAGAGACACCCTTGACAGTGTTATTTGCAGCCAATACAAATATGAGCTTCTAAGACAGACTTTTCAAGGAAAAAGCAATCTGATGCAATAAATATATAGACATTTATGCCTAACACAATGCAGGGTTTAGAAAGGTAAATCACCCCATTGAAGATTGCAAGTATTCTTTTATATTCTTATCATGCTAAAATAAATACTGGCAATAATGTGACTTAAAATACATCAAATGACAACAAGCAAGTATAATGTAAGAAAATATATTATGTTATCAACATTATTAAAAACTATTTGCTGCTACTTTGATAAACATAGTAGTCTTTATGTGTTTTTAGCCAGAGAATTTGAAAACTAGAATCAGCAATAACAAGTTACGTCCTCTCACATTATTCTCTGCTTCTCAGAAAAAGGAATAATAATCATTTGCAAACAAATATAAGAAGGTAGTATTTATATCTTAATTGGCTCTCACTAAAGTATGGGAAACTCATATTTTATAGAAAATGAAAAATGCTTTAAATGTGCTTTCTGTCTAAATAAGGGTGAAAATAAAACACTTGCTGGAGTTTTTGTTCCGTTACAGAGAGAGTACAATAATGAAAATATGTTCAATAGCAATTAAGAAATAATTCAAAACCAGAAAAAAACCTAAATCCTTCAAGCTTTCAACACTCAGATACAAAATGAATTTTATACAGATACAGATAAAAAATGTCATTGTAATACAGATGTTCCCAGTGCTTATTTTCAATGGAATCTTTCCACAATAAGCTAAATCCTCAATTCTGCTGATCTATGATAACAACATGGAGTGAGGATGGCTTAGTCCATTGTTGTCAGTAAATGCTAAGATTTATTTTAATGTGAATAACATAGCGACAGAACCAGCCAATATGACATGAAGAATATAATGCAATCATTTATGAAATATGAATCTCTATCCAGTAAAAGGAAAGCAGCTAAATCTGATCTGACCTAAACCATGAATATTTTTTCTTTGTAAAGAGTATTGATACAAGCTTATTTTCTATTTTGCAAACAAAGAGTAAGATATTTAACATCTTAGTTTTATCACTTAAAAAAACTTATTTTCTTATCAAACTGAAATTACAGTAAGTCATTGAAGGGTAACTTGATTTTTTTTTTTTGTAATTATTAAGCATAACCTGTTTCACACAAGAAGTTATTTTCTATTATTTACAGGTTTTCATCTTTTATCTATTCCCATATTATTGCCTCCTTTTAATCACTCCTTTTTGACAGTCTCTATCTTTCAAATTCATGTTTAAGCTTATGCTTACCTATGTCTTAGGAATTGTCAGAATATGAAGTTCTGGTATAAGCACAGTTGCACTGATATAAAGAAAACACTCTTTCGGTGAGTTTCCTCTTAACATACTTTAGCTAAATAAATAGGCATCTGACCTAAGGCTCCATTAAGAGAGAAATGAGCTTCCACAGAGTCATTGATGTTACCAATTTCAGAAACTCATTTTAGAACAGGATGAATCCCTTTCTAGGGTTGTCTTATCATTCTCTTAAGAGTTGAAAAGTCTTACACTAGTACACAGCACTACATATTTAAGTATAGAAGAGCTCAAGTTATGTGATCCATAACAGATGATCTGCAGTTACTCTATAAACAAAATTACTCTGAGGTTTTATTCCTGTTCAGACCCAGAAAAATCATCATTTCAGTCTTATCTCTACAATTGTGTCTTTCTCAATCCTCTTCTGGATAGCAGAGGGAAATGTGAACCCTTTCCAAAGACAGCCTCCCTCAGTGGAAATGGTGACCTGTCCTATAGCAGCAAAAATTTCTCAGTGAGCAAGTAGAGTCTGCAACTTCCCTCCTGCCAACTGCAGACCTTCCTCTGCTCCAGCCAGCTCAGCACCATGTGCTCAACACCCAAAAACAAGCTAGTCAGCCTGTTGCCTTTTTTATTTGTTTGCTATCCCCTCACACAAACCACATCATTTGTCATGTGTTTAGGGCCTAGCTACACTCAGTTCTTTAAAAGGTAACCTGTAATAGCAGTTGTGTGTCTAAGGACCAGGTGGTTAATTGTTCTTGTCCAAAGTACATTCAGTGAATCAATTCAGAAAAATCTATGCAGAGCAACTATATGATAAATAGGAAATCAAAATATAAAGTCAATAGAACTGTGGCAAATGGGGACAGATGAAATGCCCATTATTTTGGAGGGAATGAAGGTGGTAAACAGGGTGAATCTAGGAGGAGAAAATAGTGAATGATATTATTGTGACTGTAGGGTGTTCCTGTTGAGCAGCCCTGCACAAGTTCAGTGGAGTTCTGTTTACAGCAGAACAATAAATCTGTAATTTCTTTGACATTGGCATCTCATTTCACCCTTTGGCCCAGGCACCTGGGCTGCTCTCCCTAATGCTGGCAAGGGCATGTTAAGAGAGGGTGCATGAGATGACTTGATGTCGTAACAACTGACACTTACACAGTCAACATAAGATTCATTTCCTAAAGAGCTGGGCTGAGGTGCCTCTCTGGCATCTTATTGTTCTTTTACTGGGAGTTGTTTTTATGTTTTACATTATCATGCAACAATTTATGTGTCCTTAATTCACATTTTCATTGGTCTGAGGTAAAAATCTGATGCCAACTGAGTTCCTGTGCCAAGATATTCCCTAAGGCTTTGCTCTTCACTGTCTTTCCTGCGTCCAGGTATCCCGCACAGAGTAAATGTTAATTGTTAATATTTTTATGTGATACAGCTCTACATTGAAATTAGAATAATATAGAATGCTCAAAATGTAAATTGAGTTTTCACATTCAGTGGCAATGTTTTTTGAAAGTGCCATTCAATCTTAACTGTGCTCTTGCCATTACCAAATCCCAGTTAAGAGCAACTTTATCTTGAAGGCTCTCCTTTAATAAAAAGGATCCAGCATGGGCTGATAATTGGCACAGTGAGTTACGTTAGGTCTTTCAAAGTTTGTGGTATAGGGTTTCTTCCAGAATAAATGCACACACCCTTAGTGTATTCTCACATTCTGGTAATTTCTACCTGTCAGAATGCTGGAGTTGGAGTGCAATTAAAATAGTGACACACAAACGTAATTATGTGTATGTTACACACAGAGGTTGAATGGTGACAAAGTTCACTGTGCAGTCAGTGAAAACTCTCTTGAGCTCCTGGTATGCTGATGCTAAACCTGACAGTCAACCAGTTCAGTCAGCTGCAGCTTCCCGTGTTCTTGTTTTTGTCCGATGTTTTATTGTCCATGACTTCCTCAAGTAATTTTCATCTTCTCTATAAATGGATATTGTGCCTAATTTTTTTTCTTTTTTTAGGAAACATGAAGTGTGTTTCAAAGCACAAAGGGGGAACAGTGCACATGAGCTACACGCTTTGGATGGCAGATGATTTATGAGTCTTGACAAGGTAATTTACAGATTTTCTATTTCTGCATTCAAAATATGGTTTGTGTCTAACAGGAACTCCTATTACTATTAATTACCACATGAAGCAAAGTCATAGTTGCTGTGACATAAAATATGGAAGATTATTTTGAAAAGTACACAATCATGTATCATAGTTGCATGAATTCAGAATCAGTGTAAAAGAAATTTGATAATGATTTGCCCCAGGTTTTGGTATATAAACTGAAGCAAAATCCTATTTCTCAGATAAGTAGAAATAAAGGGGGCAATAAAGGGGAAAAAATTAAGCATTCACAGCAAGTTAGTTAATTAAATATATCTTGGCAGTTTCAGTCATATTTAAAGCCAACTTTGGCAGATTACAGGCCTGGATTTGCTGCATTTCTATTCTAATAGCACTGTAACAATGTAAGAGGATTGCTTCACTGGAGTATTTACTACTGAAGAGAAAATTGCTTTTATAATTATATACCCCCAATAAAATTTACAGAAATGTTGAAGACCATTAAAAAAAGTCATCAACAAATCATAAGGTTTGAATTCTCCCGGTTATATGTGTGCAACACTTTCAGTACTGTTAAAAGGATTTAGGAACCTACCCTGAAGGATAAGCGTAGCTGATTGGATTTTGCATTGTAATTTGCATTGTAGTTTTTCCTGCTATGGGTTTTCTACTGTAAAATTGCATTTATTATAATTTGTCATTTTTAATGGCTTTAAAAACAAAATAGATATCAAATTTCTGTGATAAAACATGTGTGAAGGGCTCCCAAAAACTTAATTTCTCTCTTCTTTTATTCACTCCATATGTAAAATTCAGTATTCCAACCATGTAATATATCATCTAACTCAAAGGAAGCTGTTTCCACAATGTAGATATAGATATATAGATATAGATTATCTATAGATAGATATACCCTTAAACTGTTTCGATACTTACACTTTTTCTCCTTCTGTAATTAATCTGGTCATTAGAAACCACATTATCTTCTCAGCCAAGGAACCTATTTTTCTATTGCAACAAAAATTATAAACCTAACTGTTATAAATATCTCTACCAATTACTTTCTATTAACACTTAAATGTACATCTGTTATCTAAGCCATATTGTCCTTACTACTTAATAACTTTTCAAATATTAACTTTGATCTTGCTTCTTAATAATTGGGAAATCCAGGACATTTTTTTCAGGAGCCTAAGTATCAATTCAGAAAGGTCTGCTGTAGTAAATATAGAAAACTTGGTCTTGATATCATTTGCATCAGTGAGACCTATTTTATGGCAGCTATGGCTATATTATGTCTTCTGCTAGGAAGGGAAAATGCAAGCAAAAAACTATTTTAAGCAGGTAACTTGCAGACAAGGAAATGCTAAGTCTTCCTCTCTTTTTGAAGCTGGAATAGTAATGATATGTAATTTTGAAGAGCTTTATTGATTAGTGACAAAAGAATATCTACTAGTTGTGCCAGTCGTTGTATCCATGCAAAGAAAAGGGGTTAGGTGTCATGTTTGTCTGTGATGCAGAGGGATTACTGTGCTCTGAATTGTAGATCTGCTAAGTATAGAAAAGGCCACTTCTTGAGAGACATCTGTTAGTTTGGATGTAACTCAGCTCCTGTTTCCCACCAAGATCGTCATTGCAAATGAGAGAATGGGTAAGTCATTGGCAGGAAATATTCTGCTTGAGTTATTCTTACTCTGCTGAGCATATGGCTCCATTATCTGTCACCACTTAGACCCCTGTCACTATATTTTGTTGAAATAAAGGAAATGTCTCTTGATTTCTAAATGGGATATAAATCTCATGATAAATTTGATCATGAGGGCTTTGTTTCATGGGCTTCACAAGAATATATTTTTTCTCTTAGGGCCATGGATTCAAATTTAAAAAACTGTAAGAGATTTTAAAAGAATATGTTGTGCTTAATGCCATTAATTCTATTTTTCTCTAACAAATGTCTCTAATTAACCTAGAGCTGCTCCTTAAGACAAAAAAAAATTAAAAATTCCAGTCAAGCACTTTTTCCCTGCTCTGCCAATTCTTGCCTAATTTTTCATATGTCCATGGCTTTATAAAATAAGAAATTAACTGCATTTTTTTCTCCAATCATCAAGGTAATTAATTCCAGAACAGCTTCTGTAAAGAGTGATCTGAAAAATGATTGAGCATACAAAAGTGTGAAATTTTAAAGGATAAGACATGTATTGCTTTGAAAACTTTACTGAGTGGTATACAACAGTGAAGAGCTGAAGTGATGATTAAGTCAATTAATAATCAGAGAGAATTACAAAATATTTACAATATACCATCCTGACATGACCTTATGTACTTTTATATTGATGCAACATCGCAGTGAAAACATTGCAAGGCAATATCAAGGCACCCTGTTGTGATTACTTTGTGGTTTTCCATGACTATTTGACACTATTTTTCTTACCTTCCTTCGCTTTCCTCTCACTCATGACTTCTTAGAGAAGCGGAAGGACACTATTTTTCTTACCTTCCTTCACTTTCCTCTTACTCATGACTTCTTAGAGAAGCGGAAGTATTTCACATTGTATATCTGTTTCCCTCTTTTTTAAACCCCTTTTTTAATTTTTCTTTTCTTTTCTTTTTTCTTTTCTTTTCTTTTCTTTTCTTTTCTTTTCTTTTCTTTTCTTTTCTTTTCTTTTCTTTTTTCTTTTCTTTTCGTTTCTCTTTTCTCTCTCCTCTCCTCTCCTCTCCTCTCCTCTCCTCTCCTCTCCTCCCCTCCCCTCCCCTCTCCTCTCCTCTCCTCTCCTCTCCTCTCCTCTCCTCTCCTCTCCTCTCCTCTCCTCTCCTCTCCTCTCCTCTCCTCTCCTCTTCTCTTCTCTTTTTTTTTTTTTTTTTTTCTGTTATGGATTATTTTCAGTTACCTGGTTCTATTTGTTCATTGTTCTGTCACTTTATTAAGGCAATAGTAGAGATCTTCCTCTCTGGGTATTTTCTGGTCATAAAAGACGAAAAGCTTTATAAACTCTTGCTGACTATTCAGGAATTATAGTCAGGGATCGAAAAATATAGAAGTCCCTGTATTCCAGAAGGATCCAGCTAAATCAGCCCTTGGTGAGCCCTGATAACATAAATATAATTTAAGGAAGTATGTTGACTTTTTAAAAAGGCAAATTTCAAGCCTTCAGTATCTCAAATTTCAGCCCTAATGCAAGATGTGAGAGGCACCAATTCAACGCACAGCATATGACTTTAAAGTTATTACAGATTTAGAGCATAGAGCCATTTCCAGTCCTGTGAAATTACTTCCCATGATATATAATCTTCAATTTGCATTTTACTCTGCTTTCCTCCATTATTTTATTCTCCATTTATATTTTAACTCCCGCAGCACTCACTACTGGATAATGCCAGCTGATGAGTCAGCGCCATGAAGGCAGCACAGACACTACGATAAGTTTCATTTTCTAGTCTCTGAAGAGGCAGCCACCAGCTTTGTTGCAAAGAAAAATGACTCATATTGCACACAAGGTATGTGGATATTCAGAGTGAGTTTTATATGATGTTCAGTATGAAATAAAAAAAGGAAGTGTAATGATTTTATCCCACAGAAGACATAAGAGTAGCTAAAGGTAGATTTGGGAAATCTATGGCTGATGAACACGCAAATAAAAACAAGTATGGAGAAACTTTACTCTCTCTGTTCCTCTCTGTCTAGTCACATGGGATCCCGAAACAGTCTGAACACAAAGGCAGGGGAAAATGTAAGGAACATGTGGGCTATGGGTACCCTGGATATGTTTCTCCCACATAGACATGAATGCTGTTAAAAGGTTAAGAGTTAACAATGTTCGTTTTGAGATAAGAAGACTGTGGTTCGGATTCTAGTAGGTTAGGTGCTGCAAGTGAAGCCTTAAATGTAGTAAAACAGGTTACATGCTTGATAAAAAATGATGAGTATAGGAAGATTGCAGAAAAGCAGCAAAAATTAGGGAAAATATTAATGCAAAATCAGAAAAAGAAAACAAGAGAAAGCTTTCTAACAGATCTGAATCTGCTGGGTCAATATATTATTTTGAAAGGTGTATTTGGGATTCCATTGTAATTCCATTGTAAAAGGAAGTCAACATGTCAAATAGGACAAAAGATTGTTAGAAGAATCCAATAAAGATTTTTCTTAAAATCATAGTAGGCTGAAGAACAGAATGAGAGCAGTTTGACAGTACGGCCTGAGAAACAAGATGATATTGTGGTAGAATGAGGTACAAGAAGAAAAATCTGCATACATATACAACTTGAGAAAACCAGCCTGTTCTTTCCCTTTGACTTTTTTCCAGTGATTCATTTGGAAATGATCAGAGGGGTTTTTTTTTCTTCTTCTGTTGCATAGCTTTGAGGGACAAATTATTTTTTACTTAGCAGACAGATGTAGCTTTCACAGAGTGTAGGTTCTTTAATTGAAAAAAGCCATGAAACAAATTTGAGTTAAAGAAGTTTTTGTATCATCACTGCATAATTGATACTCTTCTGAAGACATCGAAGTATTAATTTAAATTTTAAAAAAGAAAAGTCAAGATTCTAATGAAACTACAGAACACAAGTTGATTTCTTTTCTTTTTCTTTTATTATGAAGACAGACTGCAAAACCAATTTACAGAGAAAGAATAGAGAAGCTGGTTTACTTAAAACCTTAAATACAATCTCAACATTTCAATGTCCCTTAGAGTTGTGTCAAAGCCATAAGTTGTTGTTCAGACAATGGAAAATATAAAGAAAGATAATTCTGGGAATAGTTGTACTGAGTTATATAGCTGTGACAATAAGCAGTTTTATGTCTTTGGTGTTCTATGATGTCTAAAACATTCACTTTCTCCAGCGTGGACTCCTTTCTCTACAGGTCTGCGGGTCCTTGCCAGGCCCCTGACCCAACACATATTTCCCACAACTTCACAGCTCTCTTTTGGATATCCATCTCCTCTGGCATGAGTTTGCTCCATGGGCTGCAGGCGGATCTCTGCAGCCCTTTGGTCCTCCATGGAACAGCTGCTTCACCATGGTCTTCACCCCAGGGGAATCACAGCTCCTCCCTCTCCTCCACTGACTCTGGTACCTCTAGAGTTCTTCCTCTCACATGCTCTCATTCCATTCTTCTCTGGCCACAATTACATCTGTGCAATAGCCTCTTTTTTTCCTTCTTAAATCTGTTATCATAGATTAAAGAAGGAGGCATTACCCCCATTTCTAATTGGCCCAGCCTTTGTCAGTAGCACATTCATCTTTGGAGCTGCCAGGGACATGTAGGAAATTTCTGGCACCTCCTCACAGAAGCCACCCCTGTAACACCCCCACTACCAAAACCTGGCCATGCAAACACGATGGAGAAAACCTCTCTGGCTGGGATGCTAAGGATCCTAGAAGTTATAAAGTATCTGGATCTACACCTGGAAAGGCAGACCCAGATCACAGCCTAAGTCCGCGTGGGCTTAACTCCGTGCTGGGCTCACAGTCCCTTGCCGCGGCCGCGCAGCTAGCTCAGGCGTCGCTCAGCGGCATTAAAAACTGAGGACGCCTTCGCCCAGGGTCCGCAGGGCAGCGCTACAAAGAGACTCTGAGAGGTAGGACGAGCCGGGAACCAGAACGGTGAAAGAAGAGGCAGGCTTCGAAACTGAGTCTTCTGAGGGAAAGGCTTATTGGGAAAAACGCAGGCGGGACAGGGACACGAGGACGGGAAGAAAACCGAGGTTCCAAGCCCAGAACAAAGGCAGGCAAGGGGTTAAGAGGGAGCAGGGAATGGGGAGTGGTCAGCATCGGGAACCAATCAGGGAGAGGATAAGGGGTGGTACAATGAGGCTGGAAAGGGGGTACAACAAATAGGGCTTTACAGAGGGAGGAACTGAAACCGGGGGCATAATAAACATTACGTAAGGGAGAACTTTCCAGAAACTTAACCAAGTAAGGAGAAAAGAGGTGGGGAAGAGTGCGGGACCAATTGGGAGTGATGGTAGCCTGGGCCACAGGGAATCATGGTTTCTCACCATGACCAGGAGGAGTGATGCTTCAAACCTATTGCCACCAGTCGCCCTCCTGGCCCTGTCCTTCCTGCAGTTGCCCCTCCAGGTCCACCCAGACCTGTGCCACCGCCACAACAGCCCATCATAGCTTGGTCTGCTGAGCAGCTGGATACTTGGAGTTGGAAATGCAAGTTTGGGGGAGGTTCTCAACTCTCCTCCAGGCAAGCTGAGAGGAAGCCAAGAGCCTTGAAGCCTTGGCTAGACAGAGCAACCTGGCAGCCAGGACTCACAGCTCAACAGCTTGCCATGTGGACTACTGGAGGGTTGGTAGCCTGGAAGTCCACCAAGAGCCTTCATAGAAGGCAGTTGGGTGAGCTAGCATTGAGGATTAGTTTTGGAAACCTGCCTCCTTTCTGTCACAACTCTGTCAAAATTGAACTGTCTCCTGCAAACACTTTAGTTCTGATGAACTTGCAGTCTCTGCTCCATCTCACAATTTCCAAAACACTGATTCTGGAGTCTATCATTTGGGAAGTAAGGCTCTTCAATAGGAAAACAAATGTTCTCAGGAAACACATACAGCTTTGTACAACTGGCAAGGAAAAATCCACACTAAACTAATTGAGATAGTCTTTCATGCATGACGAAATAAAGCTTATTTTCCTGGCATCTTTTTAACAGTTTAGTTTGTTGGATTTATCAGCTACACTTTTGAAATGGAGAATACTGTTGCTTGTGTACTTATTTGTCAGATATTTGTCTGTTCTCAACATTATTTTGGAAAAGTATGACAGTAGTGAAATTACATCAGTGAAGTAACTTAGCTAATGACTCCATCATTAAAATATTGGCATTTCTATAGATTAAAAGCTCCCTATAATAAAGAAAAGAAAAAATTGAAGTACATTAATATTAATTTTTTCTCTTTTTAGTAGTCTACATAAATATGGGGTTTATTTTATCTAGATTGATTTTTATTTAATCCAATGGTTGTATAACTTGAAAGACCAGGTGTAAAGAAAGAACACTGTCTAGTAACGTTCTGATTTCTGAATTTTCATATTTTTAGGGTAATTTTTTTCAGTGAAAGAAATGTCATTTTTATTGCCCTTTATTCAATAAATCTTTTTATATAAGCTGAGAACAACATAAAGTTATAAATAACTTTAAATAACTGTGTTATTTCCTCTTTTAACACATAATGGCATTGAGGTTTTGTGGGATTTTTATCTCTGGTCTCTGTAAACACTCCTTAAGAGATATATTCTATATCTAAAACAGATTTCAGTTCACAAGAGTATTAATGAATGTCAATAATACGTTGGGAGTATTTCAGCAGAGGTTCAGCAGTTCTCAAGAGTATCCTTCATACAAACATACTGTAACTGCGCTAGAAATTTTTGAATATTCTGGATTTCAAAAGGACTCAATGTTATTCACTTATTATGGTTGAGAATTTCAAAGGGACAAAGGAACTGAATTCAAAGCCAATAGGAAATTCCAAATTTCCAAACAGGAAATTTGTTGGTTTGGGTTTTTGTATGTGTGGCGGCCCGCCCCTCTGCCTCCCAGGCTGATGCCTTTGGTGGAGCGGGCCTCGCCTGGGGGGAAGAGGTTCTGGGTGTGGCTCTGCCTCCCAGGCCGGCTCGGCCCTGGGGGGGTGGAGTGGGGCTTGCTCGTGGCTCCGGACCCGCCCATCGCTCCAGGCTTTTCTATTGTGTTCGGTTTGCTTGTACCCGCCCTCTCCCTCCTCCCCGATGAGTCATCCCTTCCTGTTCTTAAGGAGCTGCACCACCCGCCCCCGGCAGCTTGTCCCAGCACCCCTCGTGGGTGCTGGGGGGCTGGGGGAAGCAATAAACCTCCTGCCACCATTTGCCTCGTCTGCCTCCTTTTAATTTGAAATACAATATATATGTATATATTGACTCTCATTGTATTCCATTTTTTGCCCAGAAATGATAATTTCTGTGAGAACTTGTTTTGTTGAAGCTTTGGTGTTTATTTTGTTTTAGTCTGATTTTTTAAGATTCTGTCATTTGATTTAATATGGATTTCACTATGCTTTTTTTGCATAAAATCGATGTGAGACAAGTTTGATAGGTACTGTGCAGTAGTACCTAATTATGTCAGTTGCCCAACAGCAGAGATAATGAGAGATCTCTGAAAGAAGACACCAGCAAAGGCACAGATTCATTTGTGTTATTTCAGTGAGAATGTATAGGTTCTAGCGCACACCCTGAAATCACCAGAAATGTTATCACTTGCAGCAATGTGAGGGCTGCACTGATCTTCCCTAGTGCAGAAAATCACTGTACACTTACATAGCTCCTAGCTGCCTAAACTTATTGAAATCAATACTGTGCCCATTTTTTTTCAGAGAGTGGCAATGGATCATGTTTACTTTCCAGCTGGTGTAGGCTGTCCAAGAAGACAGTCAAATCACCTGGCCATTCCAACTATCTAAACCTTTCTTTCATGGTTCAAAGCACCCTTCCCTGAGAATATAACACTTTGGATTAAACTCTGAAAAGATCATACGTGCTGTGCAAACATGCTGCAGAAATTGAGGCATCAGTTTGATATATGAGTACTTGAGTGTTAGCTTCTTGTGTCTCCTGCAATAAGGAGAAGAAAACTGAAGGAGGAAAAAAGAGAAAAGATAAAAAGGTGTGTAATACAGATATCTTGACCTTGTTCATGGGAAACACAGAGAGAATTGGGCTGTTAAGCTCCTGTATCATGTAAGAAATCAAAAGTTTCAACAGTATTTCTGTAACAAATGATATATTCTGATCAGGCAATGTCTTCTTCCATTTCTGATCTTTGATCAGTGAGCAATTGTCTGTTGCAGGCAAAAAATATTAATTTCTAGTTTCCGTTTGAATTTGATCCAGAGAATATTTTGTGAAATATGACTAATAGGCTTTGAACGTGGAGCAAGGGTGCTGGTTTCAAACATCAAAATAGAGATAAAACTGATTGTGTTATAGGTAGTAATATTGGGAATTCCAGTTTCAGGGCCAGGGCAGCAGATAGGGTTGTTCCTGTCATTTTTGCCTTTTTCTACTTTCAAGAAAAAGTCAAGGTATAGCATGGTAATTAGAGGAAAGCTCCTTCCTATCTGTTACGAAATTCTCAATGAAAATTATAAAGAAATAAATTTCGCATTGACACCATCAAAAGAGGTATTCAAAAAACCTCCTCAGTTACCAACTTTAATATTTTATATATTTAATAATACTTTTCTGACTCTCGCATTTTCCACCACACTGGCAAGTTTTGTCACTAAGTTGCACAGACCATATTATATAAGAATTTCCTAAAAGCTTTTACCTGAATGTGTCAATAAATACTTATGTACTCAACAATTCTTAAAAATTACATTTTTGAGTATAATTTTTTAGTTCAAACTTTATTTTTTCTGCCCACTCCTCCCTTCATCCTTCTAAATAATTTCCTTCATAAACTAAGCAATAGTTCAGTCGTTTAGTAGTTAGTAGACTGCTTCACTCTCTTTTACTTTTTTTTTTTTTTTTTTTTTTTTGTTTAGTTTGGTTCGTTTTGGTTTGGTTTTCGTCTAGGAAAATTCAAGTCTGGTTTTAGGATCTGAATTATATGAACACAGGGCAAGGTAGATATTGTGATAAGAGCTGAAAAAGAGTGCAGTAAAGGAGAAAAAAATCCAGGAAGAAAACCAGAAAACATAGAGAGCTCTGCAAACAAATGTGAAAGTAGACCACATAAAGGCTTAGATAAGGAAGTTTAAAAAATCTAATTAAAAAAGTCAGATCACCTTTTACCACAACCTGGATTATTTGTATTTGTTTCATCTATGAACTATGTTTTGTATATATATAGCTTTCTCTTTCCTCTAGCTATCTGCAATATTAGCTTTAGTTTTATTGACTTCCCTAATGGGAAATTAGTTGGTTGAAAAATTTACTCTCTCTTCTTTATAATTTTTTTTCTGGGAAACAAACAGACAAACAAATATAAAGCACAAACAAGATTTCCAGGAACAGAAATACGTTTGCTTCATTAATCGTTATAAAAATATTTCAAGATTAAATATTCCTGCCCATTATTTGATTAATTTACATGTGGTGTTTCCTCCTTTCAAGAACAAATTATGTATATCATATGTGCTGACAAGTATATATTTACAGATCTATCAGTAATGTCACAGAATGCCCAGAGACTTAACTTTCAATTTTTCTCCTTAAGTGGGAAAGTACCAAACTATCTTATTCAGTACTGAGAACAGATTAACTGATTTTATTCTCTTTCATAGAAGACAACCAGAGTGTATAGCCAGATCAAAATATTGTAAAAGGTCTGTCTAAACAGCATATTTTCTTACTCTTAAGAATTCTTCAAAATCCTCTGATGAAAAGAACTCAGTGAAGTTTTTGTGCTTCCTCCTGCCCACCACATGAAAAGCTCCAGTCAAACATTCAGAGCTCAGTTTGGGATTAGCTGAGAGTGTCCATCCAAGCTATAGGAAGCATTACTTAATTCTCAAACTGAGGTTTTTTTATTATCTTTAGCACAAGGAATCTTTTTAACAAAAATGAAGACTATAAAATCTTATTACACAAATATGAATTATGTCCAAGGGTTTGAATTTTCTTCCTAAGCTGGAAGCAAGTTACAGCTCGGAATAAGGATTTGCAATAATGGAGTTTCTTATTTTAAAGAGTTACTATCAATTGGATCCGTACTTCTATTACTGTTATTTGGAAAAAAATGGTTGGATGAGTTCTCTGAACTTATTTCCAATGTAGAAATGGAATTCAGCAGATTTGTGCAAATCTAGTTCATGAACTGCTGCTTTTCTGCTTGAACTGTTAATTTTCTCCAAATAGGAAGTGCAGATGAGGACTTCAGAAAGAACAGGGCGGTAACTGAAGGGACTATTGATATATAAAGTGATGAAGCAATAAACAATAAAATTAGCTACTGTCTAATGAGTGATGACAAGGATTAATGTAACAGCACATTAAAGGGAGGTAGGAGAAAAGTCTGCATGAAAAACTACATTTACCAGTAAGCATAATTTCATTCCTTAAAAAAAAAGACTGGGAAAAAATGTGGGTAAAATTGTGCCCTGCTGTTTTAGTCACTCCATCTCACAATCCCTTTCATAATCATACTGAGTTCTGTATCATAAATGGTAAGTTTTGCGCCTCCTCTCAGCCCCAACAAGCTGTTCATGAACATCTGACTCATCATTAAGAACTTTCATCTCACTCCAGATTAAATTTTTCAATACCAGTTTGCACTTCTGTGTGATGTGATAGTCACCACATAAGAGCTGTTGTACTTTTCTGCAAGATCTGCCATTTTCAATAATTAATATTTAGGGAATATTGAATTCCAGAACCCCAAACTAAACTGGACATCAGAAATGTCACTCTTGTTTCTTTCGCTGTGGTAATGTGGCTAGAATGACAAAGCAAAGTTTTGGAAAAATTATGGAAAAATTATTAAAAATGTCACATAACTGTTTGGTGATGAGAATCTGAATGTGACAAGCCAAATTTTTCTTTCTTTTTAATGTGTGTTCCAATCTATTTTACATACAGACATGTCAGCATATTTGGAGCTCCAAACTATTTACACAGCCTAGGAATCCCAAACGAGAATCTCAGCTTTAACTTTTTAGCCACAGGTTCAGTATGATTTTTTGAACTAGATGTGAGTAGGCAGTAAGTAAGCAGTAAGCAGATCTAACGAGAAGAAAATACTTCTCTCCAATTTTAGTTTAGGGTAGTTGAATTGCGTTTCGGCTTTTGGGTTGTTTTTCCCCTCAATAATCTGTCAAGGTACATATTACCTAGCATTTCTCTGGCCTGTATATGATGCAATAGATAACAGTTGTTAGCCACTGTATTTAGTTTTTCTTATTAGCTACACTATCCCTACAAAGACCTCTTTGATATTAACAACTTTGATATTAACTTCTTTGATATTAACTTTCATGTTAAGCAATCAGGTAACTTCTTAGCTTCCTTAGCTGGATTAAACAACTCACATTCTTTAGCCTTCTATCATCTGAGCATCTTTCTTGGCCTTCCTGTATTTGCTCCATTCTGAATTCTCTTTTCATGAGCACGAGTAGCAGGAGTTGTATATACATTCTGCAAGAAGACTAAGATGGTATAAATTTACAGTGGGATCAATATCTTCCTGCCTCCATTGGAAATCTCTGTTCTTCTCTACTCAGATTTTCTTTTCTTTTTCACAGCTACATCAAGTTAGCAGCTGAAAAAAAATCTGTGATCAACAAGCAACACTAAAGTCCTTTCATCTGTTTTTCTACAGATAATTTTCTAGATTGATGTCACAGAACTTTATTTTATTAAACCTGAAGCATATAATCCTGCATATTTACCAATTGCATTGCATCTTAAAATACTGGTCATCACAATTGTTATTTCCTCCTCTATATGTTAATTTTAAAATTTTTTATGTAGACAACATTTCCAACTTTATTTCATCTCAAATTCTCTGAGCCAAATCCTGTCCTTTGTGTTTTAGGTAAAAATACTAAATAAATCTCTTCTAAAATTATTCTTGTGAAATACCACTGAACTGATATCTGATCTTTCACCTTGTCATCTTCTTTTCAGGTTGTTTTTCCCTTGTGTTTTAATTAAGGTGTAATCCAATCTTCACTATTTTTTTTCCATATGGAATTGAAATAGATGGTCTCCTCCAGTCCAAATACAAAAAGTACTCTAAGTCTCACCTATCTAAAAAAGCCCAGAAAACCATAGAAATTTACATTAGAATATGTTATGATTGATAAAACCAGATTACATATTTCATTTTGTATTTGTTAAGCCTTTATATATTCTTAATAATTTGTTATGAGTCTATTCAAACTGCAGAAGCCAGAGCTTCAACTAAATCTCTAACTCTCAGATAGCAAAATCTAAATTTCTTTACTAAACTGAATTAAGTAATATTATTTTTCCTTCACATGAGTTTCCATTAGTCAGCTTGTTTTTATATTCAATATCTTCCTCTTTTTTTGATTGCAAAGACCAAATACTCTTTTAATAAGCATCCACGTCCTAAATTTGAAGAAACTTCATGATTCTTCCAGTTTTAATTGCACAAACTACAACCTTCCACTGATTTGATTTTCTGGTCCTATTAAAAACTACAGGTCACATTTTTTAAAATGTATTTCATACACAGCTAGTTTGCTTTATTTTTCTAGCTGAATTCAAGTAATTTATGAAACTTACAATTATTCTGTCCATTTTTATTGCTCAGTCATGTGTCTTAAGAACCTGTGGAAGACAGGTTTATGCCCCTGAGCTTTGAGACTCACCTGCAACATAAAATTTCCCTAATTGAGATATAGTTTTGAAAGCTAATCAAGCCAGGATTCTTCAGTAGGAACTGGGCTACATGTTTCTGAGAATGTATTGTCTGGATTTTAGATTGCTAGAAGAAAATAGCTATGAATAAATTTGTCTCTGGATGTCTCAATTTCCACTTCAATACAAGAGAAAGATTGTAACTAGAGATTTAGGCAGAGTCATTGGAATGCTTGTAAAACATCCCTGTACAAACAAACTTGGCATCTGTTACCTCTGATACCTATCTGGCCCTGTACTCAAGTGCAGAAGAATTCATCAGCACACTCTCTAAACTGCCACTTGTTAAACCTTTTCGTGAGTGAAATGTTGCTTTTAGATCCAGCAGCTTGACTGCTGTGAATAAATTTAATTTTAAATGTTTTTAAGTCTCTTAAATTAGTTAGTCAGACATATGTTTTCTGATATATCTGTTCCACAGGACGTTCAGGATATGAAACTTTCTTGCAGCTTAGACCAAGGATCTATAGTTAGGCATGATTATTGGGAAGGAATCATTTTAGTTCACACACTCTATAATAAAAGAAACCAAACACATGTAGGTGCACAATGCATATTCAACATCTTCATTAACACTCTCCCATTACAATCTACTTTTAGCTTAGTATGACACAGAACTATGAACTGAAATTTGAGCTGATTCTGAAATGCCTGTAAGATTAAATAAAAACATGGTACGTGATGGTATGAGTACTTTTAAAAGAGATTCCACACGTCAACCCTGTGAATGATGTGATGTAAAAATATCAATATTTATCTTTCATTTCCCAGGAATGTGAAAATTTTACATATATTTAATGACAGCAGAGACTGTTCTATATTATTGCAAGATGTACTCTAAGCATCAAGTAAAGTGTCATGGTTTAATCCCATCCATCAGCAAAGCACCACACAGCCATTCATTCACTCCCCCACTAGTGGGATGGGAGAGAGAATTAGAGGAATAAAATCTAGAAAATTCTGGGTTGAGGCAAAGTCAGTTTAATAGGGAAAGCAAAGCACACACACACAAACAAAGCAAAACTAGGAATCCTTTCACTACTTCCCATGGGCAGGCAGGTGTTCAGTCACACCAGGAGAGCAGGGCCCTGTCACACATGACAGTGACTTTGAAAGGAAAATGCCATCACTCCACACATCCTCCCCTTCCTCCTCCTTCCCCCCACTTTATATAGTGAGCATGATGCCATCTGGTCTGGAATGTCATTTTGGTCAGTGGGGGTCACCTGTCACAGTTCTGTCTCCTCTCATCTTCCCATGCACTCCCAATTTTTGGGTCACTGTGGCTGTGCAAAAAGGAGAAAAGACCTTGGCTGTTAGACCCTGCTCAGCAGTAACAAAAACACCTCTATATTATCAACCCTGTGCTCAGGGTGTTCAAATCCAAAACATAACCCCATACAAGATACTGTGAAGAAAATTAACTCATTAACCCAAAGCCAGCACAGGAAGATAAACTTTTCTTGTTTTCAAACTTAGCTTTATTATTAAATCAGTTCCTTTAAACAAACTATTCCTCAAAGAAAAAACTGGCAGATAGCTGAAATAAGGAGATAACATACAGTGCATCCTGAAGCAAATTTTTTATAATGACTAATTTTTGTCTGTTTTCATATTAAGTGATTTGTTTACTAATTTATTAATGATATTGGGAAAGTAATATTATGTATTTTCTGGAGCATATAGTCTGTAATTTGGTTTTCAATGGGAAAAATCACTTCCTAAACTATGACAACTTTTCTTTAGAGAAGAGCATCATGCTACCTTAAGCACTGTCTGTGAAAAACAGCCTTTACTATTAGCGTTCATTATAATACAGTACTGTCTTACACATATCCCAAGTGGTGTAATCAGTTCCAGTGAAATGCAACTATTTATGATATCCTTATATATGGCTCTTTTGAATGATCAACATTTCTTCTATGGTCAGTATGGGAAAATAATTCTAGGGGATAAAACTCTTATCAAAATGAGGAGTTAATTACTTACAACAAGTTCCACTACTTTTTTATGTTGTCTCACACCAATTTTTGTTTTTGCCACAGACCTCAAAGGTCCATTCTCCAATGGGTGCCATTTCTGCAGCCCCTTTACTTTGTGGGAAATGGCAGGCAACGCTGTAATATTTTCCATTTGTTTTCCCACATTTGGTACATTGAAACAAAATCTCCCATGGCATCTCTTTAAATGATCAATTAGTCCCAACACTCAACACATCTGGTTTCCACAGCATGGACATGATGGATTTTTGTCCAGGACCTTCCCGACTGGTGTCCTGTGATGCCAGATCTGTGCTGCTCACCAGGGTAGGGGAGGTAGGAAACAGAGAGTATCGTGTTCTTCCTCACTATTCTCACCTTCTCCATCACCATTTCTTCCTATGGCAGGTTCAGAAGTGGGAACCTCATCAACCTTGGGATACCTGACCAAGCCCTCCCACCAGGTGGAAGGATGTATGCCCCACTATATCAGCTGCCACAGTGTTATAAAATTCCTATCTCATCAAAAGAACTTTTTCTTCCACTGGTTCACTGCGGACGGTGGTCAAATGTGTGGGCATATCATTCCAGTCTGGAGGACTGGTCTGTGTGGTCCTCAATGTGAGCATTAGCTGTGTCAGTTGGACCATTTTGTCAGCTTTGGTCAAATCAGTCAATCAGTGTGAGGTAGCACAAGTCAACAGTATAACCTCAATAACTGTTGAACTGTGCCCAGCTGAAAACCCCTGGGCCAGGCTCTGGGAAACAAAGACATTAAATTGTTACCATACATTTATTTCATCTTATTTAGTACTAGCGCTGGTCAGTCAGTCCAAGAAACAGGGAGAGATTAATTATGACTACATATCACTGGGACAGAGATCAACTCAGTTACTCCTGGGGGAATTTGGTGGAACCACAGGGAGGTGTGACCTCTGCAGCTGAGCCCAGTTACACCCACAATCCTGTCTAAAGAGAGTCATAGTTACTCCTGCTGTCGAATGGGGTCTCGATGCAGCCTACACACCACCCAAACCACTTCACTGTGCATGTTCCTCTATCGCATCACTTCATGCTTACATTTACATAGGGCCTGGACCCACTAAACATGGGAACTCAGCCCACACTGGAGATGTGATTCAGAACAGCTGTACAGCATCAAAGAATCTGTCAGCTGAGGCATGCTACGTTAATTTTATGGGACTCTGCTGCCTCCTGATTCAAGGAAGTCCCCAGTGCTAGGGATCCAGGTGGAAGATGATTATACAACATCCCATTTGTTGTACGATTATTCCCCAGTCTCCTTCACAGTTATTTTGGAAGAGTAGGCTCAGACAGATAGACATCACTACTTTACGTATTTTTTCAGCTTCAGTAGGCACAGTTTCAGCAACTCATCCCATTCTACCATATGTCATGACCTATATCTAGGTCATATCTCTGGGGAGTCCAGCTCTGAGTGATTTTCTAAAGAACTATGATTACAAATTGAAAATGTTTTGGTATTGTTTATAAAGCAAAATCAGTTGAGGACTGCTTCAGGAATGGGCTTAAGATAAATATGCCAGGTTGGGGGGGTCCCAAGGCTTGCAATAGGGTGGATATCTTTTGCACTTTCGGTAGAGGGTCATCCAGGAATAAAATCAGATTTATTATAATGGACCTCAAGATACTGTCAAAGGCTTTTGGAAAAGAAATTCTGTGTCTATCTATACAATTTAAAACATTTTACTGGTGACCAAGAAGTCTCTGCAGATTCTAGAAATGAGATCTCTAAATGCACCTTTATGCTATCAACACACTAGACTTCTAACAAAACTAGTGGTGCTTTTAGAATAGTAAAAATAGTGACTATTTTTCCTCTGTTTTGAAGGGGGTTGGGTGTCTGTCTGTCCTTCCCCCTTTCCCCCTTCGTAAATAAAATTATAACACTATGATATACTTTTTTGTTTAAAAAAACCCCAAACAAAACAAACTCCCTCCCCCCCTCAAAAAAAAAAAAAAAAAAAAAAACCCAAACAAAATAACCCAGAAACAACCAAAACAAAAAGTCCACAAACCACACCAAAAAAACAGATACTTTTGAACTTTTGACTAGTTTGAATCTTTTTTTTAGAGGAATATAAGTCACAGAAACAAAGGAAAAAGATTAGATTGCAGCAAGTTTTGTGAGAACAAGCAGCTAAATACTGAGAAGAGACTAATGCCTACAGGCAATGCTGCAAGACAGAAAAATCTGCAGTAGTCTTTTGACGTTCCACACAGAACCTCAGTATAAAGAAACAAAACCTGCAGTAGTCAAAGTATTGTTGGTTCCACTACTGACAGAAAAAAACATTTTTCAAAGCTTCTATGTATGTATTGTGACAGGAATTCAGAAGGTTAAAGGTGTGGAAGTTCAGAAAATAAACTACAATGTGGTCCTTCACTATTTCTCTGGCTTTTATTCTTACTAGATTGTCTTCTCTTAAAGTTGAACATTTATATTTCATTTGAAAGAAAGATTTGAACCTTTTTTTTGGCAGGCAGGCTCTTCAACACTAGAATGAAACAATTTATGATTGAGAGGCTGATATGCCAAGGTTGAACTGTTCTGCCATTATGACTATGTACAGATTAATACAAGAGAGGCTCAAAACACAGGAAAAGTAATGTCATGCTCTGTACAGAGAAACCATCCTGTCCATTGAGATAAACTTTTATTGTGTATTATCCACAGTAGGCTAAACACTTTCCTCTTTGCTATTCTTAGCAGAAGAGGTGACTTCACTGAGGTACCACTGTTTTTCACTTTTTCTGATGCATTGAAAATTATCTAATGCTATCCAAGTACTAAAAAATCAATCTGCTTTATGCCTGGTTTGTAGAGACTCATTTTCTTTTAAATCTCTATTAATTCCATAAAAAGTAACAGAACGTGGGTTCATTCTTAATATATTCAAAGCAGAAATTAAAAGTGGTTTATTTTGCACTCAGAACAATTTCATTTTATATTTTATGCATTTTACTTTACAGTGCAGGAGATTAGGTATGGTGGCCAGAGCAATGACATTTTCAGAGAAATAACTTCCTAAGCTGTTATCCAATGGTCACCTATAAATATCCAAATATCTCTTAATGTTTATTAGTATAGGTTATTAAAGATTTGATACTTTGTAATGGAGATTTATTTTGATCCCACAGAAAATTTGGTCATGTATTAGATGTTTTCATGTGTATTTTTTCCAGTTTACTCACTTATCAAATAGATATATTGTCCCTATTCAAAAGAACGCATCAGCATATGGTTAATTTTGTGTTTAAGAATATGCAGCAGTAACTTCAAAATAATGTATGTGAAGTTATGTGTTTTATTTCATAAACATACCTAATTTAAATGTTCAAATATCAGGAAAACTTGACTTTAAAGATATTTTGCAGCTTAGAAAATACTCCATAATTCATTGTTTATTTGATTATATTGTCTTACTTTTTTCAAAATTTATTGATTGTTTTCCAAGAGACCAATATTTCTTAACATTTCTTTGGAAATAATATCTTAGAGAATTAATGACTTTTGATTGTTATTTGATTTTCCAGTCATGCGAACAGATGTGACATTGTTTCTAATCTATACTAAGTTAAGCATCTAGAAAAAGCACATTGAGAATTCATTGCTCATTAGCTAAAAAGGGCACAGCTTTAAACTGTTGTGTCTGTGAGGATTCAGAACATTAAAATCAAGTCACATGAATAGTGGTGAATGTCTTGGATGGTGATAGGTCAGACACTCTAAAGCTGCTCATGCTTTGCCCACACTTTCCATCAGCAGGCAGAGCAGAGAATGTCAGGTAGGCGCCATGAGCTCCATTTTCAGTGTCTTTTTTCTTTCCTCCATTGGTATTGGCTCCTTGTGACTGACTCTGTAGATGGAAAGTGGACATTTTTAACAGGATTAATCTGACCAATGCAGAGCCTAAAATATAGGTTGCTGCCTCTGAAACTGTCATCTGAAGTTTCTTTATAGTCAATAGGAACAGGAACACATTTTAGGATTAAATTAATGTGATGTCACCTGAATGTACTCATCTATCAGATGAGTGACACCTTAAAAGAACCTGTACTCTTCAGTGACTTTGAAGGGTGCCCGAAGAGACTTTCTTGGATGCAGACACTTTCTAAATTTAGGTGAGTTAAGGTCTCTATTTGAAAATGGACAACATGAAGAAAAAGTATTTTTATAATGGCTGAAAATTGTTTCATTATCATAAACGAGCTACAATCATAGCAGTCTGCAACAATTTACAGCATATTTCATACACCACATGGGAAAGTCTATACTTCCAAACTTTGATAGAATAAAATAACTCACATTATAAGAACTTTGCTTAAAAAAAAAAAAAAGGAATGGAAATTCCATCCTTCTTTTTCCCCAATAGCCAAATATATAGAGATCATTAATACAGCAAGAGTGTTGACACACTCACTATTGAATTATCATTAGTTTTAGAACAATATGCTGTGGCAGGTTCTTGTACTTGATCTCTCAACAAAATGTGAACAGTCCTAGTTAACATGTTACTGTATAGTTCAGTAGGAGAGGGATCACAAGAGGTTTTTTTACATTAAAAATAAAGATGTTATATTAAATGTAATTCAATCAGTTTCTCAGCTTATTAGATGATACATGAAAGACTTCTGACAAGGACATATTTTGAAGCGTTTCTTACTGTGTATTTAGTGAACCACTATAGGCCTACCTATCCTTCTGTTATTTCAGCTGTTAAAGTTCTGAAATGGAAATGATTTTCTGTCATGAAGTGTTAGATACTATTTAAAGTCAACAAAATATGCCCAAGGACATTGAGTGTGATGTGTTCCTCTGTCATCCGTTTTACTCGCGCAGCAGAGTCTATTTGACTAGCTTGTTGGATAGGAAAAGCAGAAATAAAATAGAAGAACACTGAAGCCAAAATAATTCTTTTTTACTTTGAGGACAAGGTGCTTTCAAAGTTACGTGGAACTTTGTGGTTGTGGCACATACACACAATACAGAGCTAAGACTAAGCAAATAAAACCAATATTATAGTCTACTTTGAGGAAGATAGAGTCACCAACCTATTTCATGTTAAGAATCTAGAAATCATTTTATCTTATAGATGAGTGTAAAACTTCCTCAATCACTAAAAATAGATTTTTAGAAATAAGCAGATATTTACTTACCAAAAAAAGGCACAACTACACTTCAACTATTGTCTGGATTCTAACCTAGTTTATATTAGTTAAAATAAGCTGAAGTCACTGATGCTGCACAGTGTGAATCTGGGGAGAAGCAACATGTATATAACTATAGGAACTTACTTTATATGCTCTCCAATATATAATGAACACAGCATGCTATCGTTTGAAGAAATAGTGTAGCCATAAGATTCTGGCAATCTATAGACCAAATTAATGTTGTTATTAGGTACTTTGCCCTTAAATGTCATATTTGGAATTAGTTGCTGCTGAGGTACCTCAGACTATTTTCACTGTTTTGACAATTTTTTTTAATATTGTGTGTGTATATATAGACACCATAATACAAACAAAACAAAACCAAGTGAAAAACTAGTGCAATTATGTATATAGATTTTATATCACTGTATACATATTTATGACCATATATAATTACATACATAAATGTAGTAGTGTTTTCTTCCCCTAAGAGAAAAAATTCAGAGGCCATAATCATCTCTAATATGTCTGTATAGTGATGTGTAAATATGTGTGTGTCTGTGTGTGTGTGTCTGTGTGTCACTTGCTTTTACGATCCCCTTAGAGGCCTTGGATGAATAATAATATTTGGAAAAGTCAAGCAAAATTAATCTAGTCGAATTTAGATGTTTTTTCTTGGGATCAAATGAATCAAACTCTGGAGGTACTTCTCCCACTTTTTTAAATGTAATGTGCTTGTAGGGTGACTTGTTTAGCCTCGAATAGCTACTCATTCAGTTTTGGAAGGATATCCAAAACCATCATTATTATCCAAAACCTCTCATTATTATGCTCTGTTCAAAAAGATATTTACTCCCCAAAGATGTTTCAGGGCTCTGCAAATTGGGTGGCCCAAAATTTAGTAATCTAAGCTCAAATGAGGGTAGAATTTGAGACATTGCTGTGCCTGGTATCCCCTATTGGTTACTGCTGTACTGGTTTTCCATATTTCCTTTTGAGAACTTTTAAATCCCCTTCTGCTTTGACAATGTGAAAAACACTTTGTGCGTGAAATCTGTTTCACTAACATCCAAGTTAGCGCCCAAACAGATTTTTTGAAATGCTTTGCTGTACTTCATGAAGAACTCAAAACACCTAGTATGAATCTGTGAAAATGCAAACAATACTGAAAATATCAAATGAGAAGATATTAAGGGGGCCTGCGAATCTGTATGGGAAGGTATTATCAACAGCTAAACCCTACTTTCAGTTATGATGAACATGCCTGTTACTAGGTTATCACAAAAAAATACAAATATCTGTCAAGACATGAAAGCCTGAACCTGGAACAGCATAATTAACATTGAAATGCTATCACAGAGTCACAGCATTATAGACTGTATAGGTTGGAAGGGACTTTTACAGGTCTAGTTCAACCTCAAAGGTTTTCAAAAGTTATTAAATGTCATGCATATGGCAGTCAAACCAGCAAAATTCTTATATACTTACATTTTGATATAGTATTCTTTTATATGGTCACATTTTTTCCTACATATTTTCCCACATTTTTCCCCACATAGCCTGTTTCTCATTCAGTTATCATAGAAAGCTCTTGAGACATATATCATTCATTAATATTTGACTGCATTTTATTAATAAGTTTTCAAGACTAGGGTTTTTTTCCGTTGCCCAGTATCCAAAATATGATTTAAAGAAAGAAACAGGAATTTCCTCATGTACTTTTCATGGCACTCCTCACTTGTTAGCATGCTGAAGGTTTTGAAGGCATCAATACATCCGCTTTTGTAACACTACTTTTCCATTATCTCTCCAGTAGGGAAACTGAACTAGATGCTAGAATGAACACAGTAATGTTCTGTTCTTATTTAAACAAGTTATGCATGGGTTTTTGCCCCTTACTTTTCTTTAAATACAATATGTAAGTTAAAAGCATTGACAGAGTTTTTGTCAGAAATTCTGCCAGAAAAGTGCAGGTTTTTAAGGCAGTCATAACCAGTATATATATTGTAGGGACCCAGAAAAATTCAGATAACTATTTTGCCTAGCATACCATGGAGTTTCATGGCAGAGTAAGTAACATAATCCAATTTGCTAGATCATTGTTCAACTACCCAAACAGAAAAAAAAAACCAAAAAAAAAAAAACTATTCCTTTATTCAATTCTTTGTCTTGCTTACTAGAAAAACCACTAGCAACTCTTTTACTGCAAACTTATTCTGCCAGAATTTGTTGAGATCAGACTTTCAGAGAAATGTGATGTTTCCATCAGACCTGCTAATAAAACAGATCAGTTTTGAAGTTCGCTTCCCCATCTGTTTTTTGCTTGCTCTCTTGTCCTTTTTGCTTGTTGGTCTTAGTCTTGTCCACACCCTCTTCTTAGGAGTAACAGCACAGAATCCTCCATCCTCCAGTTCCCAAGGATCCTTATTTTTCAGATGCCTCATCCCAGGTACGCTGAACTAGGAGACTGGGGATTATCAAAAATCTGCTGTCTCCATTTTCAAAACCTTTTCACTACAAATTTTCCCCACATATTCACCAAGAGATAGATCCTTAGCTTGCCACCAGTTTAACTACATACAGCTGAAATCTTACAAGTGTGTCTCAGACCAGCAAGTTTGATGCCTTATGCATGAAATGCAGCCAGTGGGGCCTCAATCGCCTCCTGTCCCCAAACAGTGGCATCTCCTGTAGTGGCAGCCTCTGCTTTGCTCTGGGTGCCAGCAAGCCTCTGCTCCCGCCAGGGGTGCCAGCTCCTAGAGGAGGTGCTTGAGTGCAGCAGAGGCCATCCCCAGCTCAGGCCAGCCCCGCCAGGAGGATTGGTCTCCAGGGGCAGCCCCAGCTCAGCCCAAGATGATGCCAAGATGAGCCCAAGACGATGTGCCACCTTCATGCTCTGCCTGGCCAGCAGCCAAGATGTCTGTGTAAATGAAGAGTAGAAAGCGTGGGAACAATCATTTGTTCATCTCCATAATGAGATCATTTATGCATAAACAAACAAAAAGACAAGTGTTGCACTGTGTGAACACTTGATCACACTTCCTGAGAGGCAAAAAACTCTCTTTCTTGGTGACATGTGAGTTGTCACCTGCAGGTATTCATTTAACACTGGATTGAAACTCCTTTCCATACCACTGCAATAGAAAGGTGATTTAATAGTACAAGAACTTTAAACAGCCTATTAATATGCTGTTAGAATATTATTACTTCATCACTTTTTTGGTTTAACAAAGAATCTATTTCCTGGAATTTTTAATAGAAATATTATACTGAAGGAAATGTTTTAATAACAAGTTTGTGAAAGACTACTCGTTTTTCCAAGTGTCATTTTGTTAATTATCTCCTAAATGTCACTACTTTTAAGACTTTTTACTCAACAATTGCTTCTGACTTATGAGTGTTCTGTCTTTGATTTATTATTGATTCAAAAGTCACACTTATGCCTGTGACAAGTGAATATGAAACTGAAATGAGATATGTGTTTAGAGTAAGTGGTTTTCCTCTTGATTTTGGTTTGGGGTTTCGTTTCTGTTTTGCCTAATTTCTTTCCTCCTGTTTATTTTTCAGAGCTTCCATTTTATTTATTTATTTATTATTTATTTTATTTTATTTAATGTCTCAGCTTCCTTTAGTTTGGTTGAAGTCTGAGTTACTCAGTGTCACACCAGCTTAGCCACAAAAGCAGCTTACAAGATGTGGAAAAAGACAGCCAGTGATACCTTATAAACAGGCATTTTAAATGCTGTCAGGCTGTTAGAGAATGTGAGGGAAGTTAAATTTCCCTGAACACTAGCACCTGAAGAACATTCACAAAAGTCATTGATTGTACAGAAAAGACATTATATATTGCATGGGTTAGTGTATTTGTTTACTGCATTTCCAGTCTTGAAATCTCTATGTAAAAGTGTCCACTTGGAGATCTTGATATTAAGGTAGAGAGGATATAGATGAGCGGCATTCGTGCTTATATTCAGAACCAGATCACAGGTAATCTTAGGGATCATGTCACCACAGTCTGGATATTCTCCCCCACAAAAAACACATTGTCATATTGGAAAAAGTCCAGTGGAAAGACAAGATGACTTGGAAGGGAAGGGTGAAAGAGCTGAGTTTATTCAACCTCAAGAAAATAAGGCAACCAATGAAAGGGTGAAGAGAGAGCCAGACTCTGCTCTAAGGTGCACAGAGACAGGAAGAGAGGCAGTGGATAAAAGTTAGAGCAAAGAAGTTCAGATTAGATACAAAAGGAAAATTTCTTCTCATAAGGATGGTCAAACACTGGAACAGGCTGTTCCAAGTTGTGCAATCTCAATCACTGAATTAAAAACTCGTTTACAGGTGCCTGAGCAACCTGATCTAATCAGACCTTCTGTGAGAGGAGGGTCAGACTAGGAGATCTCCAGGCATCTCTATAACATAAAATACTCTATGATTCTGGAAAAGGAATCCATGCTTTTTCCTTAGAAAGAAAACAACTTGCTGCTTACTTATGGTAACAGTCAGTACCTTTCTAGATCTGTGTGTAAAGATCAGCCTTTTGATGTTTCCTTACAACTTTTTTTACCTCTGCAACTTTTATTCTTTCCTCTATCATTCTATAGGTGTTGCTATGTAGTATATAAACTCTAGTTGCTAGTCTTTAAGTAGCCAGGAATTCTTCCTTTTTTCTCATACTGTACCACTGTCTTCAAGCCTTATGTGCTGCTAAATCATGAAAATGGAAAGGAAAAAATTATTGCGATAGCAATATGAAAGCTCTGACTCCTGCTGATTGTAAATTTGTATCTTTATCAAAATTGGGATCCTATTCACTTCCAGCTGAAATTTTCTGAAGCATGAAATTTGTTCTTTTTACGTTTTAATAGACAAAATAGATTTGTGAAATCACATTACACTGACTCTTTACAGCATAGCATTACACTCACTGTCCACTTTATTAATATCCTTATAGACAATCAGGCCTTTGAAAGTGTGTAAACAAGGAATCAGAAGCCTGATTTAGAATAAGTAGGTTTAGATCTGGCCAGTATTGTAGCAGCACAGGTTAGTTACCTCTAAACTGCTACTGTTGTCTCCTATTGTACTCATATATGTACACAGATATTCATGTTAGACACGTCTGCTGATGCACAGTTTTGTTCTTTGTATGACTGGACTTGATGGATTTCAGTCTTTGGGTGACTGCTTTGAAACCGAGCAGTGTGAATAGGAACTGCTGGCACTACGCAGAGAGATGAATGTATGAACATCAAGGACTCTGATCTCAAGTCCGTTAGAATCAACATGAGTTTATCATATAAAAACAAAAAAATCCTGAAAGAACCAAGTCCTCAGAGTCCCAGGACTCAGACAAAATACTTTTTGTCTCATGAACGACTGACAGAATTTCTCCCCAAACAGACAAAACCTGCAAAGTATGATTGACAGTACCTGGACAGAGATATTAGGAAGCCATTCCATATGATGTTACGAGGAGCAGAATAAAAGAAGTGGGATAACACTTTTACTGTGTTCCTGGTGCCCTATGGGAGAGTAATAGTGAATAATAGTAGTGTACTAATAGAACTAATTAACCAAGGGTATCAAGCTCCTGAGTAATGCAGAAGGGAAAAAAAGATTGAGGAATAATGGAAGCAAAGCAAGCAAAACACGGTAGAAAAAGAGCTGAGGAAACAGGCAGAACTGACATGGAAAAATTATTTTTCAGGGACAAGAGTGCTTGAGAAAAATTGATCATCTTGAAGGGAAAAATAAACCATTGGTCAAAAGCAAAGAACATGGCAGCAAAACGATTGAACATATGTATCCTCATGGAGATAAATGGAAGCAAGATGAAAAATGTGAGAAGAAAAAAAATTATCGTCTTTAAATTTCCAGTTCTCCAGTGACACAGAGTCACATAGAAATGGTGTAGTAATAGTCCTTTTTTTTTTTCAGGCATACTAAAATAACTGCAAACCTGGACAGATTTTAAGAGTGAAGGCAGAAAACCTGGGAATCTATGGATGGTAGCACATGCAGTTTTAATCAGTTTCAGCTGTGTAAATGGCAGTTCCTTACAGACATTGTTTAATCTTATCTGTGTTTGGATGTCAAGCCAAAAGTTGTATTATAAAATCATATCTTTGTTAAATGTTAAGGATTGAAAGGAACCTTAAAGGTCATTTAGTCCCAACCCTGCCTACAATGGGCAGGGACACCTCTCACTAGACCAGATTGCTTAAATTCTTGTCCAGCCTGGCCTTGAACACTTCGAGAGTTGGGGCATTTACAACCTCCCTGGGCAATCTGTTCCAGTGTCTCATCACCCTCACAGTATAGAATTTCTTCCAAATATCCAGCCTAAATTTCCGCTCTTTCAATTTGTACCCTTTACTCCTTGTCCTATTATCTACAGTGTACAATTATTCTGTTTTGTACTATTCTTTTCAATTAGTATTCAAACAGTATTAAATTTTATTTTATTGTGAGAGTTTAATCAGACTAGCAGTAGTCACCTACATTTGATTAGCATTTCTCTTTACCATTATTATGATGCCAAAGTCAGGACAACTTAAAGTGAAAAGACAACTGAAACATAAGGAGGTTGCAAAGCTTTTCTTTCTGACAGTGTAATTGAATGACTGAACAGACAGACTCAAATAATACAATATTTGTGTTGCAAAACAATTTGTACTCCTGGGGTTTTATGAGTTTTAGTTTGTCTCTTGTTAAAGGTCAAGGTATGTTTCTCTGAATAGAAAACAGCTGAGGATCCTCAGAATGACACAGCGTATTTTTCATAGAACATATTGCAGTATTATACATAGTCCTATTGCTATCTAAGAGCTAACCAAACTTTGGGTAAATCTGAATATGTCAATTTTTAGAAATAATATTTTTAAAAAATGAAAACATGCAAAGTAACAATAATTTTCAATTAACTCTTATTTAGGTATTTTCTTGTATGATCCCTCAATAACAGACTTGATTCTAAAAATAAATATGTAGCAGATTTGGAGATAGAGAATGGCTTTGTCAAGCACATCAGCTCAAACTGATACATTACTACTTCAGTACCTTGTCTACTTCACATAGAAATCGCAAGTGAGTGAAATAATGCAATCTAAATATAAATAATTTTAAATACATGTTAGTTCAGCCACACAGATATGAGAATATGATGTGTCAGAAATATTAAGTGTGGGGAAATCATGCAAAATCTGTAAAACTCAGAAGGGTGATTGACATGTCTCTGTTGGAAGTGGTCACATCTCACAGCTCATAGTCAGACAGCAGGTCTGGCATATAAGCAGTATATTTCTAATGAACAATATTCCTCAGCTGAGAAAATCACCTCCTACTTAGGCTGGAGCTTTAAAGCTAATTTGGCAACCAAAATAGTCTGAAGTAGTTTGTGTGTTTTGATCAAGTTCAGAAACACTGCTACAACTCTGGCTGTATTGGCTGGAGTTCAAATCCTCTCAAATAACCAAACGAGGAAAAGGAGTTAGAAACATCAGATTATCCATTTACTGACGCATAGGTTGTGCTCATTCCCCATCCTGATCAGGTCTGGTTCAAAGGCTGGTGACTTCCTTTGGATGTTTCACAGTCCAAAAAACAATGGTCTGTTACCAATTTCTCATGTCAAAGATTTTCCTCTCATAATTTTGGTAGGAACAAATCAGTTCAGCTGTTGCTTCATGGCTGATGCCCAGTGAATACTGGAGGCAGTACCTTGTGCTAGTACCAGTGATTAAAGTGTTCTTTCAGATTGCTATCAGCCACTCAGTTGATTGAAACCTCAACATACTTGTTTGCATTGTTGCCATCTGCAATACATAGAAATACATTTTGACAATACTTATATTTAATTCCCTTGCAAGAATGTATGACCATTGCTAGTATGAAATACTAGCATTTTCAACTTAATCTGTGGTTTTCTAAGAAATGTAGTATTGTAGAAAATAAAGGAGGTGAGGAATGAAAATCTCTCATTATTGTTCATCAGTACCTTGCATATGTCCGCTCTTTTGCACAGGCATATATGTGCATATGGGTGTATAAAGATTATTTATGGTAGAAGAAAAAAATTTATTTATATTAGAAATTCTATGCCATTATCAAATAGTGCCTTCCCATTTAAAAACACAGAAATATCAAATGTATCAAAATATGGTCTTATGTATTTAAGACACAATTTAGTGATGGATTTGGTAGTGTTATGTTAACAGTTGAATTCGATGATTTTAAGCATATTTTTTCAATCTGAATGATTCTCTGATTCTATTTCAGTGAGTTCCTGAGAGGACAGGGGCAGCTGAGAGAAGTATTGCATGCCAAATTTCTCACTGAGAGCATACGTGATTGTACTTTACAGTAGTAAAATCTTGCACAAGTATTTCATAAACAGTTGGAGCTGTATTTCACAAAGAGTGAGTTACATCAAGTTAGTAGTTTCAAGTTTCAGGTTTTATTATTATTCTCTATTGAATTTTTTGGACAAGATAATGATATATATATCAAATTAATATCCATGCAACAAAAGCAATTTCTTATTCTTAGGAACTTATTAAACCTTGAAATATTGTCTTTAGTATTATGAACTTTCAGTTTGTTAGTGATTTGTATTTTCCAACAGATGTTGTTAATTTACAACCTTAAAAAAATATATGCACTGAGGAGGGGTATTTTTAATATTGAATAAGTAATATTTTCTTATTGATATATGTGATTATATCTTTGCAATATCTGAGTTTTACATTTTCTCTCCTTGTCTACAGCATTTAATAAATCCCTCTAGGTCTTTTAAATCGAGTTCATCTGTTATAGAGAGTAGGATTCCATTCCAGTAAACAAATATAAAAATGCAGGGGAAATATCAATCTATCTATTGAAATAACTATTGATCTACCTAGATATCTATAGGTCATCACCCTTCTGTTCAGTTCTATGGTATCAATCACCTTGTCATATAAAAATTGGAGCAAAAAGACACATGGTCAGCTTTTAAAAATTCTTGATTTCTTCACCCGGTTGCAATGTAAAAGTTCACACCGCATATAACTAGGTAGGAAAATAGAGTGAATGCAGGTGAAAAAAAAATAATGTTCTTTGCCTAGCAGACAGAACAGAAGAATTGCTGCAGATTAACTGTGGAATTGATCGGGCATAGCATCCCTAAACCAGGGGCAATACTAGGGGTATTTATATTTCATCTCTGTTTTTCATTCATCACCCATTCCCTTATCATTTGACTTCCATGTTATTACCTTTCTTTTGCCGGCATATGGGGTGATTTACATTTGCTGCATGTATTTTTTTTCTCTTCATTGCACCATAAACAAGCTCTGCCCAGCTTTCAAGACTGCTTTCCTTTAGTGATCAGACATTGACTGTTTCTGATTTGCAGCTCCATGGCCAGAGCCCCCACATTCATCTGCGCCTGGATTCTTAAAGCGTTTGTTGTTATCTTGTGCTCACCCAGTTAGGGTACCATGTTACAGCCTGTACTGTATCTGTCTTGATAAAAAGATAGGCTGTATTTGTGTGTATATGAAATTGCAATTATTGTGGGGGTTTTCCAGTGTTCATCTTGTATTCAACCACTCCGTGCTGTCACAAGAATTTCTGGGTGTAAAATCGAGGCTTGAGCAAAGCAGTCATTAAAAGAGAAATGCTCTCTGGATTCTTGAGTGAGTAGGAGTATAAGAAGAGCTGATCTGCAGCATATGTGGAAGCAATGATAGAATTGAAAGACCGAAGTGTTTGCTGTGGGTATGATCAGACTGTGGAGAAGGTATGCAGGTCAACACTCCCCCGGGAATACTCTGAACATCCATCAGCCTCTTCCTGCTTATGATTTTCTTTTAGCAAAGAATTGTTTACTGCATGGAGCTGGCACATAGTAGTGGATCCGCTTTCACATCTATGATCATAAGCCAGAAAATATTGCTCTGTCTCAGTGCATATACAGAGAGTGATTGAGCAGTTGTACTGTCCCAAATTCTGGACTGCCTAGAACTCGATCAGAGTTGACAAAGCCCTGTTTTAATGGGGTTTCTGGAGCTATTTGGCCATTGAGTTGTGTTACACAATTCAGGAGAATGCACCAGAACCTACCAGTGAATGGACACTGCTGTTGTATTAGTCATGTCCACCTGCATCTGTGGGCTATTAGAAAATGAAGAACTTGAAGTCTGATTACTTTTCCGGATGTGTTTTATACCTGCAGGAAAGACATTCATCTCACTTTGCCTCACTTTCTTATACTTTTGTAAATTTTGTTAAGCAGCAAAATACTAGGTTCAGAATGACACTGTCTAAAAAATTCAGTGTTGATATGGAGAGGTTAAAAAAAAATGCCACAATCCATGCAGAGTTCCAAAAAGTACTTTGGCATTGGTATTGAACATTACAACACATAATTTTCTGGCAGGTGGTCCATAGTGCAGGGTTCACAGCTCACAGATGTCCTCAGGAAGTGTTGACTGCATAAACACCGGACAGGAAATGACTGGCTTGGTAACAGTTCTTCAGAAAATATTTTAGGTCATGAGTCAACAGTATCATGCTGTTGAGAAATAAAAAAAGCATCACAGAGATGTATATGAACAGAAACCCATCCTGGGGGGAAAAAAAGACAAACATAGAGAGAAAGAGAAGAAAGAAAAAGAAAGAAAGAAAGAAAGAAAGAAAGAAAGAAAGAAAGAAAGAAAGAAAGAAAGAAAGAAAGAAAGAAAGAAAGAAAGAAAGAAAGAAAGAAAGAAAGAAAGAAAGAAAGAAAGAAAGAAAGAAAGAAAGAAAGAAAGAAAGAGAGAAGGAAGGAAGGAAGGAAGGAAGGAAGGAAGGAAGGAAGGAAGGAAGGAAGGAAGGAAGGAAGGAAGGAAGGAAGGAAGAGAAAGACTTGTGTTATGCAATAACGCAGAGATGACTTCCAGCCCTGAAGATACTCCAACTTCAAGAACATAAAAGGCTTTCAAAAAGTAATAGAATAATCTCTCATGGCAGATGGGAAATAAAAAACAGTTTAAATTGCAGTGAGACAGTTAAAGTCTTGCTAATAGTAAGGGTGGTAACCATTAAACAGATTATCTGGCAAAGTTGCTGCCTTTGTCACTGAAAATCTGATGGAACAAGTTATGTTTCTATCTAAGGGGGAAAAAAAAGCCTGAAAAATATATGGAAAAAGAAATGCAAAGTAGAAACTGAAAGAGGTTTTTAGACTATATTAATTTTTGTAAACAAAGACCTGAATTTTGTTCCAACTTCAGGTATGTGTATTTCAATACTATATTCAGTAACGCTATATCCAATGACCATTTTCTAAAGAACATATCACTGCCAGTATTTAGCATCAAACCAAATGTTTAATGACTTCTTAAATAACGTCCTGAGAATGATCATAGTAAATAAGTTTATGTCTATTTCATCTCTGTCGTCAAATGAATCCTTAAATGCATTTGTTTAAATAATGTGTTATGTGTATTTCCTCTCTGCAGCCCCAAATCTGGTTGTTAGGGTACTCATATGGAGGACAGAGTTTCATCTTCCTCCTTCTGTCAAAGGAAGATATTGAAGTTAGTCTCCTAGTGTCTGAAGTTTGGATGCATGCTCTAGATCAATCTGTGATATTGAGTTATGCAAGTCCCAGTTCTGTTATCTTTACTTTCCCATTAATTTATTCAGTATTATTGCTATTTCAGAAAAAGAAAAAAAAAAACACAAAAAAAATTAACACCAAAACCACTATTGAAAGTACTGCTATTTTCAATGACATTTGCTCATTTTACATTGACATAGTAAGTTTACAACTCCTATTAACAGTTGCTGAAGTTATAGATTTGAAATCTAAAATGATTTGACATCATTGTCAATAACTTTTCTTTACCAATGCTCAAAATTAAAATGTCATTTTAAAAACTAAAAATTTCAATACTAATTTCCATTAAATGCTGATGTTTAAACAGAATGCCATTTTCAAGAATAACCTTGAGCTCAGCTTTCAAGAGAGAAAATCTTTCCTATTTTCTGTGACAAATGTGAAGAGTTAATGCTTGGGAAGTGCTGAGATAAATGCTTATTGATGACTCAGTTAACATCTTGGAGTGAGCAGAGTATAAACAGGCAAAATATGTCCTCTTTTTTTATAGCTCAACAAGCAAGGGAATGCAGTCATAAAAAAAGGAAATGTAATGAAATGAAATCAAAACAAAAGACAAACTCTCAGACTGTGGTGATGATGATTCGTTTTCAACCTCCTTGTTGGCATCGTGTGTCAAATTCTCACTTTATTTTTTAGGTCGGACTCCTCACCTGCAACTACTTGCGTTACATCTATAAATGAAAATGTGGGACTTAATTACGTCAGCGCTCCTAATGTTTCACGTGCATCTTACATGTATTTCGTTCCGTCTTTGGATGTGAAAGATAAAGTATTTCCAGGCAGGGTGAAGGCTGCCGATGGTGCTGAAGCTCTGAATCGCGACGCAGACAGCAGGTGCTCTGTGCCAGACACTGGGGCTGAGACTGATCCCCACTGTGCCCTCGGTGCCAGAGCCTCACGGGGCCGAGGGACGCAGATTTTGGGATCTCACTTCCCTTGGACGCAGACTGATGCGTACAGCAGGTGCTGGACCGCTGAGTGAAAAGGATGAGCATCTCCACAGCAGCCCAGCAGCAGCTGGCATTGCGGAGGAATTTCAATTAGTCAGGTGACAATCAGCTGCAGTCCCCAAGGAGACAGCTACCACCTCTTCTGCATAGCGCAGGGTCACTGCTACAAAAAGCTCTGTTGTGACACCACTTATAACACCAGATGTAAAAGTTGCTACTTGGAGGCACTTGTCCTCTGTGCATGGTTTAATTTAAAAACTGAGATCTTCTGTGTTTGAATATGAATGAGTCAGTTGTAAACAAAGAACTAAAATAGATGAGTCTGGCGTGGAGAGGTAGCTGAGTCATTCTGTAATCCCGGTTCCTTAAATGTAAATGGCAGAGGTTTTCTTATTTGACACAATAATTTCTATTTTAGCTTAATGAGCTGTGAAGCTTTTGCAACAAAATGGCTTTTGAAAGGTCGTGACCCAGTCAGTGTCTCCATTTTTAAAATTTTCTCTCCATGATGTTACTTCTTGATGGCTATGAAATAAAACTCAATATATTGTCTTCAGGAACTTTATTTTCTTTTTAGTTATTTATTTTAATAAACAGTTTCTGAATTGTGTACTTATCTTATGAAGACACCATTTCTTCATTGCACTATGCTTTTTATACCATTTAAAAGGGGACACAAACAAATGTTGGCATTAAATCTTTGGAGTTTTGATTCAGAAGAAGAGGTTAACACAGAAGAGGATTGTTTCTAGTATGATTTAAAATAGCTAAAAGTAGTACTAGAAAACATTACAGGTTTCAGCAAATATATCCACTGTTTGAATGAGAAAAACTTTCCACAAAACATGAAATAAAATTTATTTTCCTTCATCACTACAACTTTGAAAAGACTCTATATTAATAAAGCAATGTTATTCCACAGAAAGTGACAGAATTTATCTTCTGTGCAACATTATACTTACATGCTATATTGTACATATGCTTTGAAATTAAAGAAAAATTCCATTTTCTTAAAACACCTTACCTTTATAGATTTACTGATTTAAAAGGCTAAAGAAATTGTAATATCCTCTAATAAATATTTTGAAAAGAAATGAATACTCCTTTGGATGCCTATTGCCACTAAAAATTTTATTGGAAGCAAAATGAAAATCTAAATCAGAACATGTTCCTCTTGTCACCCTTGATAACATTAGTAGTAGCCACATAAGACAGGTTATTTAAAAATCAGCAGATAACAGGATTCTCTAGGGTAACAGGTTGCAGCATTAGTTGGCAAACACTGTTCTTGGGTCCACAAGTAGAAATGCTGAGTATAAAACGTATATGAGTATATGATTTTATTAGGTTCAGAGCTGATAAATCCTTAGCATTTCAAATTTGGGGCAATGCAAGTTCAAAGGAGTGGTTCAACTAAAGAGATTCTCAGGGAGAGCAGGAGGATTTTCAAAGGTCTAGAAAAATCAAACACTGAAAAGGAGATGAAAGGTTTAAGTATAGGCTAACGAAAAGACAGTAGCAGTGTTCATTTATATAAAACATAGCTTCTACAGAGCTTATTCACTTCTCAAAACTCATTTCAGATCAGACACTAAATAACAGAAGGGAACGTCTGCGTTGGGATGTGCAGCAGTGGGGACTGTGAAGTACTCAGCTGTTTCTTGGGAGGCTGCGGCAATTCCCTCAGATCCACTTCCTCAGAACAGGTTGTAAAGGTGTTTGCTCAGAAATGGCACAGATAGAAGCTGATCCAACATTTGTGAGGGAGGTGGGAGTAGAAACCCTCTTCTAATTTTGTTCAGGCTCAATTTCTGCTGTTTTGGTGATTTTATTCCCCTGTTTCATTATACATATTATTGTACAGAAAATAAAATCATGAAGGAATTAAGTCAGAATGTTGAAGTCAAAACAAAATCTTTGTAAAAACTGAAACACAGGGCTATGTCCTGGAAAATAACAACATTTTCATTTAAAATTTACAGCAAGTATTTTCAGATTGAAATAATGTTTAATCTTCAAATGTTCTAATTTTCCCATAATTACTATATTATTACTGTCTATAATTATTTCATTGCTTACACATCGACTTTTTACGCATCATATGTGTAAATACCAGTATTAGGCATTAACAACAAGGTTGTTAAACATAATTTCATGGTGCCAGCTTGGGTTAGTGAAGGGTTTAGTAATTTCATACCAATCCAACTAAATACTATAAAATTAAGCTGTGAATTCTTCCTTTTCATTTTTTCAGTCTGCTTAAATGTTTTACAGTGCTCAGTGAGGATGAGACAAATTATAAGTTAATTGTAAGAATTATAATGGATGGCAATTACATCTGTATTATTTCATATTTTCATTATTCTAATTATCCTGACAATAGGCTGATTCTGTTCTGCCTCATTGTTCTCATGACAATTTGCCAGAGAAGTGCTGTATCTGAATGCTAATAACTTGCCACATCCCCTCTTTGACAGTCGATGGTAAAACTCAACTGTCTGATTTTACCGATGTTCAATAGTTTTGTTCAGCAGGTCCACATCACTTTAAAGTGGTAGCAACCCACATGGAAGAACTAAGAGTGGACTAGCTACCAAAATACAGAAAATGTTGAACCATGCTTTTTAAATTATATATTTAATATTTTATTAAATAAGGCATTGCAATTTAAGTATATTTTTTAAACTGTAAGGTTAAGGATATAATAGCCCATTTTTTAAATAAACCATTCCAAACTATAATTTTAAAGTTTATCTAGGAAATTTATGTGTGATCACCAAGGTCCCATTTATTTTATCTGATTAATATCCTTTTGTAATATTCAACCAGCTAAACATCACATTTGCTTTTGATGAAAATCCATTCAACCTTTGTCTTGCAATGTATTTCCTCAATAGTCAAACAGATTTTCTGTGGCTAAATTCTGTTTAGAAATATGGTACCTCAGCAGAATATAATTGGCTTATTTAACATTAATATACTCATCTACATAGTCCAGAACTGCATCCATCTCTGGGCTCCATAGCAGAGGGAGGACATTGTACTGTTGGAGCAAGTCCAGAGGGATGGAACACCTTTCTGACAGAGAAAGACTCAGAGAATTGGATTGTTCAGCCTGTGGAAGAGAAGGCTACTGGGTGACCTAATTGTGTGCTTCCAGTACCCAAAGAGAGCCTACAAGAAAGCTAGAGAGGGACTTTTTACAAAGGCATGTAGTGACAGGACAAGAGGAATGGCCTCAAACTAAAAGAGAGTAGGTTAAGATTAAGTATTAGAAGGAATTTAGCTGTGAGGGTGGTGAAGCACTGGCATAGGTTGCCCAGAGAAGCTTCATATGCCCCACCTCTGGAAGTGTTCAGGGTCAGGTTGGATGAGACTCTGAGGAACCTGGTCAAGCAGAAGGTGTCCCTGCTCATGGTAGGACAGTAGGACCTTGATGACCTTTAATGTTCCTTCCAACCCAAACCATTCTATGATGCTATGATATCAATTGCCCAGCATAATTTTGCATATTCTTTTCAGCATGCACATAACCGAAGCTGGTGGATAATCATCCCACTCCGTTAAATATAAATATTCATTTGATTTTAAGTTCACTGTCTTAGACATTCTGGCTTCCTTAAATGTGAGAAGGTGTTTAACTGCTACACAGTGATGGGGCCCAAAGTATTTAATGAGTCATTTATTCAATGTGAAAGATAAAAATAAGAAGCTTGTTGCTAATCAGCTAACTTTAATTTATACAATTCTCAACTCCCAAGTTCACGAGAAACAAGCTTAACATTGGAACCAGAGTGAAATTAATTGTTCTGGATCAAAACTCGATTCTGCCTTTGGATGAGAATAAATTAACTGATCTTTATGGACTGGATTATTATGGTTTAAAAAACATCCGAAAGAAAGGATAAAAAGAAGTGTGCAATTCTTCTTGGATTTGACAGAACTTATTGAGACAATAGAATTGGCCCAGAAAACCAAACTTCCTCGCTACTTTATCATTATCCTTATTTAGGGAAAATTTGATCATTACTTATGGGTTTACTAGAGTCTGTTACCATAAAACAGATGGGTTGCATACCAGTGCTGTGTTGAAGAATTTAATTTGAAACAAGATCAGGATGTTCATCCTCTTATTTCAACTCAAGATATTGTTTTCAATGGCGACAACTTATCTGCCTAAACATTTGACACAAACATTTCATTTTATTAGTTTAGTGTCATTTGAAAACAGGCAGGAGTTCAGGGCAGAAGAGGAAATATTTACACTTTTACTGATCTGGGTCATAAGCCTGTTCTCTTTCTGTTTCTTTCTCTAACATAATTTACATTGGAAAATAACTCAACAGTACTAAATTCAGCCTACTGAAGCACTTCTGCTTGTTGAATCCTGGATATCAGATGTAGGTGAGTGTCAGAGGAGTATGAATTAGTCATGTTTCTGTACTCATGATCATTATGAATCTTGAACTCTTTGAAGCAGTACTAGTGAAATAATTAATTTTCCTTGTCCCTTTATCAGTTAACTCAAATGTCAATGGACAATTAGAGTTCCTGCACTCAAAGGTTCTTCTTCACTATAACAATCTTAATGGCTCTTCACCTGACAGAGACTCCAAAAACTTACAATTTGTGAATTTTTAATAAAAGAAATTGCCCAAATACTGAAATAATTCACATGGCAAAGTTGCATATCAGCCCAACTGAAGTGACTGTATTTTACAATCAGCTAGCAGATCTATCCTCTTTCTTGAACAATAGCGTTAAATCACATATCTTCAGAAACCTGTGAAAACAACATGCCACCTAGGAATTGTAATTGTGTATGTAAAACTCATTGGGCCTCGATTATCTTACAGTTTTTTTTATCTTTCACTCTTCCCTGTTTATCATTATGTACTCAATAACTTGGAGTAAAATCCACCCAAATAAAAATATTCTACATTTTCAACATTTTATTTCTGATATGTATCTGTCTGTATGAGTAAGGTCTATTTGTATATTCTGAAAATGCAGAAACACTGAGACATTCACTACCAAGCTTAATATGTGTGGTGCAACAAAGTTTAAAAGAAATACCAAAACCTCAGAACAAGAAAGCATTCATGATCTCTTTCTAAGATCCAGTTTTGTAGATATCACTTTTTCCTAAGAGCCTACTTTTAAAATTCATTCGGGAACTTAGCTCACACTCTCCTGGAGTTTGAAATTTTGTATAAATTTTTCTCAATCAGTCTTCAAAATATTTTTTTTCTGAAGGTGTTAATGGTGATGAGTTATTATTATGCATGACAAGAGCATTAGAAGAAAAAGGAAATGCAAGCACTGTTTATACATGACTTGATTCCCTAAAACCTGAAAATAAATAATACAAGACAGTTCAAACAACAGTAACTGAAAGTTGCAGCACTAAACGCAGAATCCTCTGTCAAAATCACTTGAATAGTTTCAAAAATAGATAGTGATATTTTAATATTTCAATATTTTATATTCAACTTCAATGCTACCATTTAGACAACCTAGTGTAAATATGATGATTTTTTGTATCAATTTCTAAAGGAAAGAGAAGACAGACATATTCTACAGTCCCACTCTAAGTGTCATTTTTCATCATTTTATGTTTCATTTCACATAATATGCCAAAGAAAAAGTATGCATAGGCTGTTCTTAACAGTGGTGCTATTTTGGGTGTTCTGTTTCTGTGTATTTCTGTTCTGTTTCTCCTTTGCAAAACTGATACAACTATTTCTGTAATTATGATTTTTAAATTATTTCTGAGTATTTTAATAGAATAGTGAGACTATTCTTACAGCCTTACTCCACTTTGTATTATATATTATATATTATTTAATCCACTAGATGCTTTAGGCCATTTATATAAAAAGTCAATTCAACTGTTCTTATGTCTGGAACGAAGGCGGAAATACTTCGTTTTAAATTTTGAAGCAGGCTCTCACGTGCAAATTCTGCTTTTTAATTATGAAGGACTAAGTACATGCTTTCCATTCTTATCTTCTAAATAGTAGAAAAGGGTGGGCAGTAAGAGTTGTGAGTCTAGCCAGCAAAGTAGGACACATTCAATATCTTAGGTTAAACATTTTCTTCAGAGTTAGAAGGCTTAAGTGACTCTGATCAGGCAGCCTGTTTCATTCCTTGTTATGGCTTCAAGTGTTTTATCCTTCTCTGTACAGATCAACAGAAAATTGGCAATGCATTTTGTTTTGTCTTCATTTCTGGATGTCCTAAGCCATGCATTAAGGAAAAAAAATCTCCCCTCAGAATATACTAGAAAGCCTTTCTGCAGGGCCAATCATTAAGAGAAACTTAATAATTATCAGTCAGAAAAAAACACCTTTGGTGAATTTCAAAGAGACGCTTTTGAGGTAAGATCTAACTATAGCTTAGGAAGCAGATGATTGCTAATAAAAGGCTACATTTGAAGGTAATGCTGAGCAGGACTGCTCACTGTGTGTCTGTGGGGTAATTCCTCTCTGCCATTAAGTAAGGTATATATTTTACAAAAAGAAATACTTCTGCAGTATCTAATAATAGTTTAATTAGGAGCAGTGAGAGGATGTTACGAGCACTTATCTGTACACTGTAATTGCAGAAAAACAGCTAGGTTTTATCCTGATAAAAGCCTGTCTAGAAGTTACTACCTTGGCTGAGAGGAAGACCTTCATTGTTTAGAGCATGACCACAATCACACTGGATAATGACCATATAATGAAAAGTCAATTTGCATCACAACCTCTCTCTTCATCTGGAAAAATTTACTCAGAAGAGATAATTTAACAAGATTTTTAAATCTTCTAGGATCAGCATGTAATCTTGTTCTTATCCTACTCTCAGATCTCCTTTGTAAAGAGAAAAAAAAGGCTCTCAGTTTTCTAGAGATCTGAGACTGAATGCTACAAGAAATAAATGACCATTAGTGCCTCTTGGGAAATGCAAACAAATTTATAAAACACAATTAATTCCAATCAGTGTGCATTCCTAGAAGACTTCTTTTCAAAATATCACCCTTCTGTTCTGGCCCTACAAACAAGAGTAATCGCAAAAATTTAGAGTAACAGATGTGATTGATTAATAACAAATATTTATTATAGTATTTTCCTGATTTAAAAATGTCTTTATTTTATTTAATAAAAAGCCTCATTTTTATTCAATAGAACTTTCAGTTCTAAGTAATTCCACCAGAAAGTAGCTTCAGCACAGCCCTTCTACTAATCACATACTCACAAACCTTAATTTTCAGGAAAGAAAATTTATTAACCTGAGTCCAGTTTGCTCTAATTTCTTGGACATTATTTATTTCTTCCAAAAGGAGGTGAAACTACTGATCTGTATTTCCCAGTATACCTGCACCCTACAGCAGTAAACTGCTCTGCCTGAACAAACTGTGCCATGGCTACACTTTCGAAAGGTGCAAGTAACAGAGTGTTAAACTGAAAAAGAAGAAAAAGAAATGCTGACATCCATGAATCACAATTCACCCAAGATCAAACATGATAAAATTGTTCACAGGAAATAAAGCGGTGCTGGGATTCTGTGTGAGATGGCACAGATGAATCATCTGCAAATAGAGAGCTCCTGTGCATGTCTGTTCATCAGAAGGGACAGCTGCACATGGTGAATATAAGGCAATGACACACAGACCTATAGATGGAAAAATGAGCTTTGCAATCAAGGCTTGAAGCTCCCTTTGGTGTCATAAAAGAGCTGTTATTTAGCTTTCCTGTGTTATCTTTAAGTGTTCTGGTACAAACTGGGTTTTTTTTGGAAGATCACCTACACGTTAAGGTCTCTATTATGAAGGATAACATTTATTCAGTTGGTCTTTTCTGATTATTTGGTATGTTTCATATCTTTTATTTTTTTGAGACATGTAGCTTGCCAAAGTATATTTTTCCTCAGTAGTTTCACTTTTATAGTGGCAGCTGGGAACCACAGAAATGTTTTATTCTTTGCTCAGTGTATAACACAGGTGCTATAATATCAACAACATTTTTTACTCACTTGAGAGACATATGTGAAAGGAAGATGAAAGGCACGTTGACTGAGTAGGAAATGTAATGCAATAGAACTAGCTCCAAGCAGAAAATGTAGAGATTTGTCTTCAGTGATTTATGCTTTGAAAAAGAGGGCAGATCAAAAATATATGTGTTTATATGAGGAAAAATTATACCCAACATACACATATGATTGTTCTTGTAGCAGTTTGTACTGTGTTGTAACTTTTCTGGTTAACTGGAAATATTTTGGATTAAATAATAGATTTTATGTTGCTTATGCTTATTAAAAAAAATATTGCCTCTCAACAAAAATGGCAAAATATATTTCTTTCAAAATAAATAATTGAAAAGTCTCACTTTAAATATGCCTGAGTTAAAACATTTATGATTATTCCCTATTTTTTGAACCAAGCATTGACTAACTCAACATGGGTATAGAGCTAACTTCAACAAAACCAGATCTTTGCATTCTAAAGGACAAAATAGATAAGACCTTTGTCAGCAGATTATAATAGTTGGCATGTGTCTGCCTTGCCGCTAAAACACCTCTGAAGTCTATGTTATTGAAGTTCTTTGCAAGAGATACAGAAGAAGTTTGCATAGAATTAATGATAAAAATACAATTTAGGAACTTATTAGCATAAATTTTTAAAAATTGGTTTGTGGAGGAGAGAACAAAATTTATATGTCAGGTAAAAATTAAATTTTATTTATTGTTATTAAAGGGATACAGTTGTTACTAAATATTCAAACTTATGACAATTGAAAAGAATTGATGATCATGAGAACTCCGTCAGCTTTATGAAAAAGTGAAAAATTTTTCCAATTTTGTTTACCCTTTCAAATGAACTCTTAAAATGTTCATTGAATCTCTAAAAAAGCAAAAAACAATATGACAAGCACTGAGAGTCAAATTTTTACAATTTGCAAACAGATAACAGGCTGAAAACAGTTTATCTGGATTATTAAATCAATATACGTGAATAGTTAGTATACTCACATGGAACATCATGGGATTATGTATTTGTAACAATATTAGATATTCATAGACTCATAACCTTACACGTTCTAAAAAACTATTTTGCTGTTTTTACTTTAAAAATCCACGTATAAGCAATGCAGCTTTTGCAGTCAACATAAACCCATGGGGTTTAGCATCACAGTGCGTCTAGTAATCAAAGTCCACAAAAGCTGGTGAAAAAGATTCTTGTTTTCCAGAACGTTTTGAACCTAACTGCACAGAAGAAACACCATGTTCGTGCATTATGGAAACCGAAGGTCTTGAAAGTTCAAAAAATTCTTCAACTGCAGTTATTTTTCCCCCCCTTTCTCAGTTTTATAACTCTACAGCAAAAGCTAGCTTTCTAAATGCCTTCTTAAGTGTCTATGTTATACTTATGGTATTTATTGTTGGACTATCTTTGGGATCAACTATAGACAACTTACTCTATTAAATAATCAATCTCCAAGTAAAAACAGATTCAGTTATCAAAACCGAATGCTTTGTTTGGTTTAACATTTTTAACATTCTTATATTTAATATTATTTAAATTATTATTCTTTCTCCACTCGATGTTTTTGTTCTTGGTTTCTATTCCCAGAAGCTACTGTTCATGAGCCTGGAAATGTATATATTCTTATATCAGCCCAAATGTTTTTTCATACTGCTGGATGCTATAGCTTAAAAGTGCAAACCTAAGATTGTCATTTAAATCAAGTGTGAAGTTTAATGAAAATATATTACATAGATTTCTTAAAAAGAGTAAACATGTCTCTGTTTTTCTTTACAAGCAAACTTGGGTGATATCTTTTTCTAACTTATTTTTTAATTGGTCCATGATACGCTGCTTTTGACAGGTTTTTTACTGTCTGTTTCCTGAAGTTGTTTTAAATCTTCCATGTCATGGATTTTTTACCTTTATCAGGAGTGAACACCATGTATATCCTTTCATTTTTGACATCTCTCATTAAAGGAGTTAAAAGAGCTTTTGCGCAAACAGTTCTGTCTTTGGGAACTGAAAATAGATTTCCATCCTCCTGAAACCTGAAAATCCAAAGGTTACTCTTTGGATGTCTCCTGAGTATAAGGATTGATACTATCAGCAAAGGCTACCAGCATGTCACAATATGTTTAAAAATCACAGTAAGTTTAAAAGAAGTAAGGAACTATCAAACTGCTGCGCATTCTATTTTGGAAGGTTTTAGCATCTTCTATTACAAAAAAAAAATTTTAAAAAAAATCCTGTTTTTCTTTCCTAATTGTCATGAGAAAAGATAAATTCAAACAGTTTTTCCATGTTTATACATTGTCAGCTGAATGTATCTAAGAAGTCTGAGAAAATATCTAGAAATAGAAAATTACAAACTGAGAAAGAAGTAAAAAGTTAATAAACTACCAAAAGTCAAAAAGCTCTAAGCAAGTTATTTCTTCACATTTCATCTGAGACATTCATGACAGAGCGAAAGTAAATGGAGAATATATATCTGTATTAGCCAAATTTGCATTATAAAGTCATTCCAAGTAGTTACTCAGGAAAAAGAGCAGTATCACTGCAAAAAAATGCACCCATTATTGTAGGTAACTACCCAGATGGAGAGGAATTCAGGCTGATGGTGGAGAAGCAACAAGCCATTCAATTCTAATTCTAGGTCTTCTCCTAAGATAGCCTCAGAAACACAGAAAATTGTGCTCTGCCTTCAGGCCCTCTGTGGGTTGCTCTAGCAGCTCCAAGTTGCAAAGTGCAGGAATAATAATGATGCATCAATAGTGCATTATATCTTAATTCCAAAAAGAAGTGACATTATTCTGAACTTATAAAAACACTGGATGTTATTTATGGATTAAATTGTTTTTAACATTCTTGTTAAACTGTTTTTAGCCCACATAATTGCAAAGGTAGAACGGTAAAAAATATATGTTATCAATTAGTCTGTTTTGATGAGAGAGTTGGGGCTCTTCAGTCTGGAGAAGGCTATGAGGACACCGCACTGTGGCCTTCCAGTGTTTAAAGTGGGCTTTTAAGAAAAAAGGGGAGTGGTTTTTACATTTGCAAATAGTGACAGGGCAAGGGGGAATGGTTTTAAACTAAAAGAGGTTTGGATTAGGTGCTAGGAAGGATCAATTACTCAGAGAGTCGTGAGGCACTGAAAGGTTGCCCAGAGAAATTGTGGATGCTCCATCTCTGGAAGTGTTCAAGGCCAGCTTGGATGGGACCCTGAGCAACCTGATTTAGTAGGTGGCATCTCTGCCCATGGCAGGGGTATTGGAACTAAATGATCTCTAAGGTCACTGCCAACCCACGTTTTTCTATAATTCTAAGGTTCTGTGATTCTCTGAAGCTATTTTTAGGTCTAAGTAAAAACCAACTTGATCTCCACTTCCTTCTGGTATCACAACAGGATTATGTTCCCACATTTGCAAACGACATTTAATTTCTCTACGCATCTTCCTACATTTACATGCTTTCATGTTATCTCCTATTTACTTTGGAAATAAAGCAAAGCAAAAATTCTTAAATGGGGTATGCATTTATCATTATTGTTTTCACTAAGTTTTTTTCTTTCTTCTTTAATCTTGTAATTACAACCCTAATTGGACCACTTGAGGATTAATATATTCTCAAGGTATTTTGTAACAGTATTTTCTCTGTAAGGAGGATACTAAATGTCCCCTTGTGGAAATACTTGCTATTATTCTGCTTTAGAAGCTCTTCTCTATTCCAAAGTACTAAAAAATGGAAGGCTGTGAGTATTACAGGTCTTAGGTTTTATAATACAAAGCACCAAATTAGGCATCTAGGATCTCAACACAATGAAGAATTAGATAGTCTGGTAAGGAGTCACTGACATAAGCAAAGAAGGCTTTACATTAAACAATAAGAAGAGTTGAAAAGCTGATACTCTTATATCTTTAAGAATTGTGCCTACTGCACTTCAGCTTTAGGAATGAGCTAAACTTCCCTACAGGTTTACATACTTCTACCAGTCCAGTCAATGAGATTGACTGCCAACTGACAAAAGATGTTTATTTAAAACCTTGCAAGGAAAAGTTCTGTCATCCATCAGGAGAAAGTCAGAGTATGCAGGAATTGTTCAAATCCAGAATCTGCTGTTAATAAGTTTTTTAACTAACAAAGTAACTTTTGATACTGCATTTGAAAATTACCTCAATAATTGTTAGTACTTCTCATGGTAGGAGATACTTAAGTATGTGTTTCTGTGAATGAGCCCATTTATCATAATTTTAAATATTTTAATCTACTTCTCATAATTTAGTGCACAAAACCACAAATTAAAATAGCTTTTTATAGACCTACTGCATTTATTCACCATTTGGCTTCATGCCAGTTCTCATTGTTAATTTTCCTTGACCCATTTAAGGAAAATTTTAATCAAATTCATATAACACCTGAGTCAAGAAGCATTGTACAGAACAGAATAGTATATTTATTTACAAAAGTAAAAAATGGACTAGCAAATGGTGGGAATAACAAGTTTATAAAGTTTGATGATGTCCATGAGAAGCTGCAGAAAGGTCTCCTAATAATTATAACTCCCATGCAGATGATATTCGGTACCAATAAATTACTAGTAAAGTGTATGAGGAAAGAGTACTCTGAACTAGGTATTGCCTACTTTTTTAATAGAAAAATTATAATCATTCTTTGAAGACTGTTCAATATCGATAAAGAAAAACAAAAAGTAAACAAAAAACCCCACAAATACCATGCAGTTAATACAGAAAGACAGAAAATGAAATATGGAACATCATTGTGCCAATACATAACTTAATCACAGATATAAATAACTGACAATTAACCTCTGAAAGTAAAGAATATTATTAGAAGTGTAGAACTATGGAGGGCTTTAACTGGATGACGATGGGATGACTTCAGCTCTAGTGTGAGTTTCATGTAAATAGAAGTTACCCAGACAGATTCTTTGGCTTTTTTTTTTCAAAAAATAGATACATCAAAGTCTGATTTGCAAAAAGGAGAGAAATTAATTATACCCAGTTTCTCAAAAAGTAGGCAAGAACCAAGCCATATTTTCTGTGACAAGTTGAAAACCAAAGGTGAACTCTGGAGTTCATTATAACAACACATGGTAGGCATGAAAAGTTTACATTGGTTCAAAAACTGATTGGACAAATTCATTGAGAAGATTCAGAGAAACCTGTGTCTCAAGCACTTCAGAAACGAATTTTAAAAGGATGTGTCAGAGGAATGTAGCTGTTTCCTTGCCTTACCCTGCACTTTTTCCTAGACATTTACCTATGACTCAGCGTCAGAAATATTGGACACAGTCTCAGATAGAAAAAATGAAGAAACCTCCTGATACCGGAAATATGTTCTATTTTTATTTGTTTAGCTGTGAGCCGTCTGCACTGTGATAACTGCTGAGAACTGGCCTCATGGGCACCTTTAGACACCACCCAGGATATAAACTTACCTGTTACTTAAGTCAGGATTTGGTTGCTGGGGAGCAGCACGGACCAGCAGCACCAGGGGAATGATTAAACCCAGCTTGTCCTGCGCCCTCACCAAGGAGTGCAGTCTCATGGGGGATGGCACTGGCAGTGCCAGATGTTGGTAATAGGCTCCATCAACAAATGCAAATATGGCAAGTGATGACCCAGGTCCAGAGGAAATCCAGAGACCCAAGTTCAGAGCAACGCAGATGAGGTCTGGGACATAAAAGCGAGGTAATGTGACTCAGTGTACCTTAGGGAAAGAACTTCAAGCAATGTCAATTTATCTCCCAGTTCAGAAGTGACAGGTGACAATTCACAGCAAGGCCTCAGGTGTTGGGTCCGGATATTAGCTCAGTCCATTGTGCTTACAGACTTGTGTGTTTCACTCTGTTTTACAGAGAGTCCTTGAAAGAACAAAAGGCTGGTTTTCAGTCATGCAATGTACATATGCTAAGTATATATCTGAACACCATAAGCATATAGAAAGGTAAGAAATCACAGTAGCATTTGGCATTGATATAGGTTTACTCTGAATTCAAAAATTAATCAAAAAACTTATTCTGCAAACACATGGAGGTATTAGTAAAACTGACACTTCAAAGACTACTGACAGGTAAAATTTAATTTAGTTTCTCTAATGTCAAGAATGAGTTGCCTTACATCTAAATAGACCATAAGAAATCATCATAAACTTGAAGGAAGCCATATGTAATCTTTTTGAGAAGAGGAAATGAAAATCAAATTCTCAATTCTAGTTGAATTGAAACATCCCAGGCAAAGGTGACAGAATAGATAAAACATTTATATTAAAAAATGCCATGTTGCCTGGAGCTTATTGATAAATGTTGTTTTATTAGACTCAGCTATTCCTGAAGATAAACGCATACAACTTTCATTGATTTCCTTCAGCTTATATTTTGATAATCATTCAGAATACCAGTACAACGTGACATTTCATGTTACTGAGGCAAATTGGTCTTACTGAACAGTCATAAAAACTGTAGAATCACTGAATCATTCATACTGGAAGGAACCTTGACAAATCACCTGATCCACCTTCCTTCTCAAACAGAATCAACATTAAATTCAGACAAGAGATTTAGTACTTTTTTTTGGTAGAGCCTTGAGTTACTCAGAGAACTCAGATTTTCTGGACAACTTATGCAAATGCTTAATAAATCTGATAGTGATTTTGTTTTGTTTTGGTATTGTTGGTTTGGTTTTGTTTTTCCTAGATAGGCCCTCAGAACCTCTTCTGTTTCAATTCATGTCCCCTGTCTCTCATTCTTTCATTAGGTCCCTTCACAGGAAGCTTGGCTCTATCTCTTTGGTTACCTATTAGTCGGTATCAGAAGGCTGTTATTTACTCTCCCCCTACCTTTTTTTTTTTTATTTCTTCAGACAAAAAAGCCAGAACAATTCCCAGGAAGGCAGAATAACATTTTTTATTTTGACCTATTCACAACTCCTGCTAGCTCAGGAGCTGTTGGCCACCTCTGGCTTCTGCTTATCCTGCTGCCCACAAGCACACCCAGGTCCTTTTCAGCACAGTGGCTCCCCAGGCAGCCTGCCCCAGCCTGCGCTGCCGCTCAGGGCACTACACCTGCAGGGGAGGCTGCAGGGAATGCCATGGCTGCCAATTTTCCTGTGGTACTTTCTCCAATCACTGATAGGGACTGAGGCCTGTGGTGTATTAGCACCATTTCAGAATTTACCAATATTATTATTATTATTATCATTACTATTATTATCATCCAACATTTTTCATCTTTATTCCTTTGTTTTGCCAAACTCAAATCAAACTAAGCATGTACACATACACACACACACAATACTTCCTAATTTCACCTTGAAAACCCTAATATTGTATTTTTTAAGTAGCCATTAACATTTTTTGTTATTCATGTTCTACAAAGTGTAATAAAATGTGTGCCTCACAGGAAGAAGTGCAGAAACAGGACAGACTGTTACTTAAAATAACAAGGTATTGGGAAAAAAAAATACCCCAAAATCTCTTGATGAAATGTTCTGTCTAGTCAGGAAAATAGTAAAACTCCTATTAACTCTGATGATAGTCGTGATTCCACTTCATCCCACCACATAAGGCCTGTGTCAACTCTTTGGCACAGTAAAATATTATCTTGGGAAGCAGCCAGTAGAGAGTTTTCTTCTGCCTAATGCTGATAGGGAAGGACCCCATAATCTCACCTAAACAATGTCCTCTCATAATGAGGAGCAGCTGAACCTTGTGAAAAGGTGGCTATACTTCAAAAGCAGCCTTCCTTAATGCAAAAGTCATGTCCCAGTACCTGTCCTGAGTATGTCCTCTGACAAACACAGGAACTAAAAGCCCAAGAAGAGAAGGCTGAAACACTTTCAGTTTAAAAAAAGAAACTTGACTGCCAGGAAATTACACTGGTTTAAGGTCAAAGTTTCCATATAAAAGCTAGTTATTTTTGTTGATGTGTTTTGAAGTATTTTTACAAATATATTTTATTATTATGTGCTTTCAACACACATATTTGTTTATATAGATAACATCCCTGTTAATTCTAGAAGAAAGGAAAAATATCAAAGCCAAGAGAAAATTTTTTTTAAAAATCAGATAAGAGCAAGTTATAAATCAAACATTTGCCTGTGATGTTTTACCAGATAAGACGCAGAAATGTAACTTCACTTGCCATTTAGCATCCATATTTCCTGTTAAGCAGCATTTACACTTTCACATAACCTCAGAGGTTCATCATTCTGTGTGAGTCCTTTTCTCTTTGTCAGCAGTTATCTATTATTGCTGCTACAATCTATATAACTAAAGAGACTCTGATGACACAGCTGCTGCAGAGAAAGGTGGCTGTAGTGATTGTGTTAATGGGATCACTAATTTCTTGCATAAACAGAGGTTTTAACTTAAAGCTGTTGTGCTGCTTCATGTGTCACTAGCTGGGTTGATGAAATATCTTGAACAAAATATAAAAATGTTAATAACTCAGTTGTTATTTATTTGTATTTCAGTAGCACCTACAAGCAACAATAAGCTGAGACCTCAGCCAAAAACATTTTGTTTCCCTATAAAAATGTATATAATAAGACAACAGGACTTTAGTCACTCTCTCTATGTGCTCTTCTACTCCTCTACCTCACTCATAAATCCCCAGCTGCAGTGCTGTTTCCAGCTGAGGTCCCCAGTACAAAAAAACACAGACCTGTTGGAATGGGTCCAGAGGAAAGCTGTGAGCATTATCAGAGGGCTGGAGCACCTCTCCTATGAAGAAAGGTTGAGAGAGTTGGCATTGCTCATCTTGGGGAAGAGGAGGCTCCAGAGAGAGAATTTTGCAGTCTTTCAATATATAAATGGAATTATAAAAAAGGCAGAGAAAGACCTTTCACAAAGACCTATAGTGACAGAACAAGGTGCAATGGTTTTGTTCTGTAAGAGGGTAGAAGGAAGACGTTTTTTACAATAACAAAGGTGAGATACTGCAGTAGGCTGCCCAGAAAAGCTGCTCCATCTTTGACAGGGCTTAATATCAGGTTGGACAGTGCTCTGAGCAACCTGATCTAGTGGAAGGTGACCCTGTTCATGGCAGGGGGATTGGAACTAAATTAACTTTGAAGAGCCTTTCAAACCAAAGAGTTATATGATCCTATGATGCTATGAAAGACAGATAAGTCACTATAAAGAAATAGTGATAAAATAATATGTATCTAAATACACCAATTAACAGCCTGTCAGTTAAATGTTGGAAACTTCTTCACTCCTAAATTTATCATGTAATAAGGAAAAAAATATTTGTTTCAAAATTAATAAAAGGAAAGATACCTTTTAGTGTCTTTAGTAAGGGAATCAGTTTTCCTGATAGTAAAAGTTTAATTCCTGGGTCCATGAGATAGTCATCATCTGTTCCATTAATCAAAATGTAGGAGAAGTCTAGGATTAGTTCATACATGTGCTGGCTCTGGGACTTAAAAATTTCTTTTTTCATTTCTGCAGATAGTATCAACTTTTGTGATTAATTACCTCCCATATACAAGGACTTGGGTTCCCCACCAGTCCATGGGACCACTGCAGATATATACATGGCCACATGATGTAACTCCTACTTTAAAGCCTTTCTTGGGTTCGCCACATAGAGACATGGTTTGCATATTCTTGAGGTACATCTTTTTTGATGACATGAGTTTGTCAGGATTTTTGCCATTGGGTATAAATAGAAGCTCAATTTGGACAGTTAAAATGTTTATAAAGTTAGGTGACATGATATGCATATCTGCCTTTTATCAAGGGAGTGTTTTAGGTTTTTTATAAGCCCAGTTACCTGTTAGTATGCACCCAATTGCTGATTTATTCACATTCAAAACACTGACATCTAAGTCCCTTGGAAGATGGCAGCAGTTACAGAAACAGACTAATAAACTATCAATCTTATCTGTAGGCAAGACCTCCAAGTCTTTAGAAATTTTACAGTAATATCTCTTCCAATTAAGTTTTCCAAAAATGGGCAGGAAGCCAGGATAGTTCAGCCATAGCCTGTTCTCAGCAAGAAATGTGACGTCGGTAGACAACACTCACGGTGGGCCTTTTGCATATTTTGAATATGTGCTCTGTGATTTATTTGTAGAGCATATCAGAAACTTACAGAACAAGCACGACAATCATGGATAACTGAAGGCAATGTCCATATCCAAAGATGAGTCCAAACAGATATGGGAATCTTTATTCTGGCAACTGCTGATTCTTGTACTCTTAAATGTTTTAGGCTTCCATTATACAATGTGCAAACACAAGCATGTGTAGGGACACAATCCAGAGGATACCATTACCACACCATCTCTTCTGATAGAGACTCTTTTCTATGTTCTATCTGCCCTTAGGGTTTGGCTTTCAAAGACTTCAGTCTGGCTCTTCAAAGATAAGATGTGGTATTTTCATTGTGTGATACCCTGCCACAAAATTTGTGTGGCAGTTTGTAGCACCCGATAAGTGAGGAAGACATATTCAGAAAGTCCAGCCTCAAAGTAAATATGGAAATATGAGAAGGAAAGTAACAACATAGGGTGATCTCAAACAACTGAAGAAAAATCTCATTAAAAAAACCACCTTAAACAAACAGAATAAGAAAATCAGAAGAGATTGCACTTTGGTTTATTATTAAATTAGGTTTTTTAAGACTGAGGTTGCTCAGAGATACCCTAGGTACCTCTGAATAAAGTAGTTTGGGTGTTGAAGAATGTCTGTGCTTAATGGTGTTTTTCCAAAGTTATTTTACCCCACTTCTCATTGATCCCTGTGGGAAGACTGCCACACTACAATACTAGTTAACAACCAAAGTTATTTAGAGCTAGGGCAGCCTGTCCTTTTTTACTCTGCACTGGTCTGTGATGCCATCTTTCCCTACGTATTTCATAATTAATTTCTTGGCTACCTTCAGCATTTCAAACATTAGTGAGCCCTGTACAACCATATGTTAGTATCTCCATCCATGCTGCACTCTTTCTTTAAAATATGCCTCAAAATATATTTCAAAAGCAATTTATGCTGAATTGTTTTCAAGCTCCTTTTAGACACAGCTTCTTCAGTCTGAAGAGTTGTTAGCTCTGACTTTACACTGCCTGAGAGTACCCATACAGCATGCTTGTATATGCATTTCCATTGTGTTTTGAGAATGAAGTCATATTTTTGCTGTAAAGACATGTGTCCTGATAGAAATACAAGTTGAATGACAGAATCTCCCATCGGTAAAAAAGCAACTCTTCAGTACTTCAATATTTCACTGAACATTCAGTCCTCACAAAATACTACAAGTAACCAGTCACCCAGCTGCTCATTTAGTTTTAGGTTATGCAACCTTTGCAATAAATTCACATGCAGAATTCCAAAATACTCCTATAATGTGAATTGAAAATTGCACAGTTGAGATACAAATATATTTTGATGAAATTACACCATTAAAGCTTCCGGAAGCCTGGAAAATATAGAAATATAACTAAAAAATTTAATAGTGGCATATTCACCGACTTTGGTAGGAATGATTATGTGAGGCCAGGAAGAAAGGCAGACAGGCTGAAACATAAGTTCTTCAAGTAAAAGAATAGTTTTCTGCTTTTACACAAGCCTATTTCATTGCAACTTACTGGAAATTACATGCTTTCTGGTTACTGCAGCAGCAGAGCAGACTTTGCAGTGGCAAGGCAATTTGATTTATGAATTTGATGCTATTGCATTTGGTTGGTTTGTGTTTTCCAAAAGGTGTTTTAATAGCCCAGATCGGTCATTAAAAGTCAAAAATTGCATCAAAAAAAGATAGAGAAATTTCACCTCAATATGGAAATAAACTGATACTTCCTACAGGTTCTACTGTTTCAGAATCACTACGGATTTAGACATTCTTATGGGAGAGTTCATGATTTTTCCAGTGTTTTTCTCCTCCCTCCTACTGTCTCAGTCCTGAGCTATATGAGATTTTATTTCAGGGGAAACTAAAATAAAATATTCTGTCATTTAAGATCATAAAATTCCTGTTTTGTCCAATTTATAAGGAGAGCTGAATTTAAAAAAAAAAGAAAAAAAGAAAAAGTTAAAGTTCCAAAACAATATCTTTCCATCTAGACTATTAACTAGTATGATTAGAAATTTTTCCAGCTGAGACTGTTTCCCTCCCTATTAAACAATTGAACATTCAATGGGACTGAGAAACAGGAGGAGAAACTGCAAATCTGGTTGTACAGCTTGTTGTTTGGTGTTTTCCTTTGGGATACAGAAAAGTCAGGTTACAAGTTTCTGCTTCAAAATCTGGTTTAATTATTTATACAAAGAGAAATAGGTTCAATTGTATACCGAGAGGAGTTCACACTAGGATATCCAATATCTTGATGACTAGGGTACTCCCATGGGATCCTGGAAACCTCTCTTTCCATTCCTATGCCAGTGAATATTTAATAATTTATACGTAATAAAATTCTTCCAGGAGAAACTCACAAAAGATGATCCAGTACCTCAAAGATTAGAACACTTAAGTTACAATTGAAACAGACCTGATTTCAACCCTCTCATCAAATCAGAACCCCAAATGAGGAAGCACAAATATTTGAAAACAGATTCATCTCTCCTAATGCTTTGAACTCTGGACTGCAGAGTAAAATAAAGAGTTTCTGTGGAGCAGAGGATTTGTGAGACAGCTGAGCTGGGACTGGATATTTTTTCCCTGAAGAAGATACTTTATTGTGAATACATAATACCAAGTGTTGTTGATACCTGTCTTAAGAGGGCTCCCATATCTTGGCATTCTCATTTTTTGAATAGCTGTTAGATTTTGTGAATCTTACTTGTAGACACCTGTTTTTTTATACTATACATAAGATGTCTGACCTTTAAATTTGGGACCCAAGGTTATAACAGTGCAGCATGCCTAAAGGTTAAAAAATGCTAAAATCCAAAACTAATCAACTTCATTTCCATGCACAGAGAAAATATTCATTTGTATATAAATTGCTTGTACATCTGTATCACAGAAGAAACAAAGCAACTTTAAAATGTGTAGCAGTACAGACAAATTCCAGCTGGCCCACAAAAGAACATTTGACTTAAATCTATTTTCTGTGTAATGACATGGAAATGCTTAGCAGTTAAAAGTTCTTAAAAGATTTTATAAAAATAGAAATAAATGATAGAAAATCTATGCTTTTTCTAGCATATTATGGCTCACTTAATCCTTATAGCTTTTACAATGTGGATTTATTTATATATTATTTGCATATTTATATGTGGATCTACAAGTATTCATTAGCATATAAGGTAAACAAAAGCACCAATAACTTTGTTAAACACTGGAAAACAAAACAAAGAAAAACCGTTCTCCTTGACTAAAGGTGAAATACATTTCTTTCTCTAGAGAATATTAGCTTCCAAGTGTCAAATTCACAGTATGCATGAGTCAATAAGAGTCAGTTAAGTGTATAGTCAATAAATATGCTTATTCCTCTTGAACACTTACATTACTTAAATATACATAAGTTCTATAAATTTCTCTGATTATCTAAATGAAGGTATTCAATAAACACTCAGAGCAAAACTGGAAAAATGGAAACTTTGAACACTACCAGCTTGAAAAAATGACTGCAATTTCCTAGAGGAGACCTTGGATTTTAATTTACGTCACTGTTACAGAAAAAAGAATGGAATTCCACAGCAAACTATTATTCTAAATGATCACTATCAGTATTATTCTAAATAATAAAAGGAATAATAAATACAAAATATGCATCATAATTTTATTTATTTAAAGTAGGTGTATATGAAACTAAGTGAAAAAAAAACCTGTTTAGAAGCAACTGACAATTTAATACCTCCCTTGAGCAATGAAATTATTTACTCAACAATAAAATTTGAAATTTATCACCATGAAACAAAATGTATAATCTACATTGTGCAGGGAAATAATTGTAGTAGTCATAATATTAATAGTCATAATAATGTTGCCATCCATAAAATGTATTTTCCCCTTACAACCACTAAAAAAACATCTGCAACACTTGCTTATAGGGAAAAAAGTGTTTTAATTTGACATATTTTTTCCCTTTTACACACCTATCATATTATGTCATAGAAAACTCATTTTCTTTCCAATTGTTCTGTCACACCATTTTCAAACTGCATGTACATCACAGGCTTTGATCAGCACAGAGGTAAAAAATTAAACTGGAGTACACAAATAACTAAATGTGGATGTGATTCCAATGCACACTATGATCACATCAATTTTCAAAGAAGGCTGTGTCAGAATATATTTAGAGTGCTCTCATTTAAAGCTTTTACTGTGTAATTTCCAGGAGTTGCTCATTTTAGTGTCACTTGCCAGGCAAGCAGTAACTGAAGTACCTAAAAATCCTGTTTTTAAGTCTGGCCAATATGTGTCCAGACCAGCCAGAAAAAAGTTGTCTGAACTGAACATGTTCAGTGTGAAACTGCCTAGAACTAACTGATGAAGATGAGGGTAAATATTGGCATTTTATGACATTTTATTAGCAGATCCAGGCAGACAAGTCTATTGCCTTCTGCATTTTTAGAGATGTGAAAAAATCCTCTGAAACTGTATCTATGGTTCTTTTAAACGTTTGAATAGGTCTTGAATACAATTAAAATATGGTAAGTAGTTCATACTGCCCTTACTTAAGGCCTTAATCTTACACAGAACTTGAAGGGAAGTTTATATCAAGTAATTTTTAACTATTTAAGATCAGCATGTTCTCAATGTTAGCCAAATAAATCAAGTTTTTACTGCCCTTCAGAGCTTCACAAATAGACTCAGTAGGGCAAAGCCTTTGTCTAGGGCAAAGCTCAAGACATATGTCAATTAAAACTTTATGGGGAAGAAGCTGTTCAACAAGCCATTTCTGCCTTAGAAAAGAGAGACGGACACTTGGTAGATCAAAAATTTCAAATGACAAATACCATAGTATCAAATTAAGAATTGCCACAAACACTGATCTTTCTTCCTTTCTTTGCTCCAATCCTACATCAGTCTTCCATGACAAAATTCTTTTTACTGTGTTTCTACCTACTTGGTCACCTGTCTCCATGAAATTGTTGAAACTCTGTGAGATATGAGAGCTCACTCTGCCTGGCAAATTTGCTCCGGGCTGTTGTCCTTTAAGACTTTCAAGTGAGCATCCTCAGATGCTGTAACTGTTTGTACCTGTATGACCATCAGCAAAGCCACAGGACCTGCCTTTGAAATTCCTCCCTAAAGATGTGGCTATGGCTTACCTTGGTTGGGGAGTGCTATTAAACAGCTGTTGAAAGATAAGCAGAGCCAGGTCTCTTTCCTGGCAAAAGCAGGTTATAAAATCCTTATGCTGAGTCAAGGTTAGCTGTGTTGAGCATTGTCTCTGCTATCCTATCAGGCAGCATGGACAAATAAAGAATAAGACCTAATGAAAAAACTGGAAACACAAACAGAATTTTCAATCAAAAATGTAAAAAGACTATTGATTTTGCTTATGGCAGAGTATTCTGGGTAAAATAGTTTGGCATTGGGCAGGTAGTTTATATGAAAGTCCATTTATATGAAGTATCGTTTGGAAAATAAACATCACTCAGAAATGAGAGCATCTTTCTTTGTTTATGGCTTGTGATGCAAAACATGGGAGAAAACCAGTCCTTTACTTTCCCAGGTTAAGGAAAGGGCAGACCTTCATCAAGAAAAACTTGCTTAACTGTGTGGTTCAGGAGAGACAGGTTATTAATGGTGTTTAACAATCCCAATCATGTTAATTCTTTAAACTGTCCAATAGAAAATGTACTTAGCATCTTGAAGTAAAGTATATGGGAAGCTATTATTCAATAAGAATTGATGTCCAATACACAGTTCAAAGAGCGGTTTGAACTTGAGTTTGAGATTTTGATTTTTTCACTTGGGAGAATTTTTTTCCATCAGTGAATTGGTGAAGTCATCAATTTAAAAAAAGTGAGAGGGGAAAATGGGAATGAAACAAAGAAAGCTCTGGTCTAAGAGGCAAGATTAAAAAAAATAAATAAAAGGGAACTGTAGAGTATTTAGCAAAACTGTTTCCTATTTTAACTGTTTTCTAAACTATTGTCCTAAATAATTTCTTTCAAAATTCCAGAGTTTGCACAGCATACTTACACTATGATATATACACACACAGACTGAAAGTTACAATAATATTGCAATGAAGAATCTTAAGCTCTATGATTCATTTTATTATGAAATTATACAGGAAGTTGAAATTAACAGGAAGAATACTAAAGGTAGTGTCTTTTAACTTCAATGAATTATGTATTGATTGTGTTGTGAAAGTTAAGGAGACATTTTTGTTCCAGGAAAACCTACGTGAAGACATGTTGGATGATATATTTAATCACAATTTCAGACAGATTCTTCTCATCATATGAATGTTTAACTGTTTCAATCGTGCAATCTCTCTATTTAGAGATCAGAACGCAGGATATCCTTCCTTGTGTCTGCACAGAAATATGATCATCGCAGCTGCTGCAACTCTGCATGCTATCCTGGCAATCTTAGCGGGTTTCCTTCACTATTCCCTAAAAACCAAATGTTGCACCCATGTAAACACTGTAGATTGATAAATGAATCCCAATCAGAATTATGTAAATGCTTAACAATAAATTGTTTCACAAGAGCACCATGCATTTTGAAAAAGTAAAAATTGCACAATTTTTTAGGTGTGTGGGAAATTGCTAATGAATAAGATTGGCAAAACTTACCCAAAAGACCTCCTGAGACAGCTTTGCAAATGACACTTGACCATATTGCATCTACCTTGCAGATGGCTATGGCGTGAAGTGCTAAACCAATGCCTAACAATGTTAGGACTAGAATATGTATCACACAGCATTTTAAATTACTGAATACATGTATTATTCGATGCCAATTTAAGAGTCCCTATAGAATCAGTGAAGACAAAGTGACTAGGTAATCCCATCTACTTCAGGCATTTAATTTAGGGTATAAACTACCCTGTAAATCTTCCTAGCTCTCCAGCAACACTAGAGGAAGTGTCCACAGCTATATTAGACAGGGTACTCAGTGTTTGGACAGATAAAGTTGTTTCATGATCTCTATTATAGAGTTTGTAACTTCTTTGATGCAGTAGCCAAGATGTAGTGCTAGTCTGGCTGTTTGTGTGTTTATATTTACTACTTGAATATTGAATGGAAAATTGTTTAGCATTTAGGATAAAATGAGATTGAAACTATGCATTTGTGTTTTATTTGGTAATTCATCTCATGCATCAGTAACATTTTGTCTTAATGATATTATATAGCTCTACATAGGATAAATTTCTGTGACCTGTTTTCTTATCCCAATCATTTAAGAACCACTATGAAGGATAGTGGGCTATAAAAATATATTTTTGTAAGTGTGTTTTCTATGTCAAATGAAGGCTTCTGGCATGTCTCGTGTCCAGTGTAAGTGTTATCTGTCAGTGTGAGAACAGAATCAAAATCAGCAGGAAACAGAAAACTTGCAATAAGAAACACTGTCAGGAGCAAAGGAAACCAATAACAATTGACCAGTAGCTAATGAAAATGGATGGAAAAAGGGAGAAGAAAGAATGGACAGAAGAAGATTGCTCATACTAAGGATAAAAAATTATGTAGCATTGTTTATCTTCATTTGGCTACCTATCTTAAAGTATGAGCCCCCAATGCTGACACTGTAAAGGAGAAAACATGAACCATTCTAAACTTGCTCTGTATGCAACACTGACTCCTGTTGTGGAATCTTCTATTGTTTCTCTTCTTTTTCTACATTAAAAGTTATTGACACCTCCTCAGAAAATAACCGAAAACCAAAACCAGAAAACTAAACAAACATGAACCTTTTCTGGGTTTGTTTTGTATTTTGCAGGGAAAAAAAAAAGAAAAAAAAAAGAGATCGATCAGCTCAAGAATAATAATTCTGTAAATTTCCTTTTATCTATTTCATTTTTTTAATTTCTCACCCCTCTTATCCTTCTAAATTTTGTTATTATTATAATGAAGAAAAAATACTATTTCTTTGTTTTCTAAACTGAGCATATTCTTCCAAACATCTCACTTAGCAATTGTGCAGTTACTTTGGGTGCCAACATCCACAGAAAAATATACAATTTTGTTCTTCCTTGGTTTATAATTTTATGGCTGACAAAGATCAGTAGAAAAGGCAAACAATTAAATCACATAGTTTTATCACCTACCAGCTGCTATAGAATTATTCTAGTAGCTTTTTGTTATTGCTGTGTTCTTACTCTTCTTTCCTGATTTTAAAAGACAGCCTATGATCACACAAACTGAAACATAAATGACGTTTGAAATATGTCACCTGCTCCTCATATATATATAAAGAAAAAAAGTGCATTGTGAACTAATATTCCTGGAGAAACAGTCCATCTTCCTTTAATTACTCTGAAAATGTAATCATTCTTGTATTGACAGGAAAATGCCACTACCTAGGACTTATGATCCAGATCTAAAGACCTGTTAGACAAATCTCAGTAGTTTATGCTAGGTGAAAACTAGGTCCAAAACTTGGATTATTCATGAATTTTTCTCCAAAAACTTTAAGGGTCTTGTCTCTTTTGCATGTTTTGGCTGGGATAAAATTAACTCTCCTTATAGTAGCTACTATGGTCTACCAGGGGGAATGAGTGAATGTCTGGGTGGTTTTTAGTCGTCCGTTGGGGTTAAACCGTGACATCATTGACAAATTTAAAATTAATCAAGTTTGTCAACTAACTGTTTTTGAGAGCATAATAATCACCAAAAAATGTTTCTGCTTAAATACAGGATAGATGTCTATTCCCAGTGGAGATCTGAAACCACAAAAAAAAGTTATTGTTGACACACTGGGAAAATTTTATCACTTATTATCAGATATTGTTTAGAACCACTTTTAAAAAATAAAAATAAGCACTTTTTAAAATGTAACTACTCTTGAGGTATGATTCATCTCACCTAGACTTTGCTGTTAAATTCACACATTTTTTTCTTCCTAATGCCGTAATGTAGGTTATTCTACTCCCTCAAGAAGCTACCTTCAAAAGATCATTCATCCTACCAAATATACATATGTTAGGAAAGTGTGAATCATTCTCTGGAAGTACCTGTGTTGCTTTGTCTGCTTTTGGATAGATAAGTAGCAGACACAACAATTCAATGTCTGAAGATGTGACATGAATGCTGTTTCCAGTGACTTTTCTACCTTCCCATGAGAATCAGAATCTGAAATGTCTAGTATTTTAGACAATATACACATGCATGGGTCAACCTTCGGAAACTGATATGTCTTGATTTTAAATTCACTCTCAATGGATCAGTAATTAATTTAAATATAATTTAACGTTTGATGTTAATGCTCACAACTATTGGCTTTTATATATATTATATATATTGTATATATATATTTATATATATATATATGACATATATATTTTTTCTTTCTCAGATTCCGAATTGTATGTCCTGATCATTCATTTGCAGCTCTAAGTGATGAAATTTTGTCCTAGATTTATGCTTCGAGGTTTAGCGTATCATTCATTCGCTCATGACTTGAATTGCTCATGTGTGGTAACTACTGCTGCTGTTTAAAATAGTAATCATTTAAATCACATTACCCAGCATTATTTGAAGAAGAAAATACTATTAATATGGCAAGTGATAGTTTTCTAGCAGTAATTGAATGAAAATGGATTTCCTATTTGTTTCTGAAAGATAACTCCAGGTTTTTCTTGATGATAATAAAACATTTCAAGAAATCCATGAAAAGATTGTACTGCAAAAACTTTATAAAACCCAGCATAACTAGTTTGCAGTTTTCCTAGGTCAATAAAATAGTCTTCTGGTTCTATTCTGATCTACTGTATCAAGACAATAAAATCTCACTCAGAAATTCCTTCATTCAGCCACCATCTTCTGCTTAGCTTTAGGGCATAGCTTTATGACATCCAGCTTGGATTTAATGTGGTCTGACTTAGAAAAAAACAAACAAAGTAAAACTCCAAAAATGCTTAACTTTAGACTGAACTTTAAGGATAAAATCATTAATTCAGTGGAATTAATTGGGCTTTTGCCACTGATGTCTTTCAGATTAGTATCTCTATAGAGAAAATTTTGATATGCATAAAATCATGTTCCAAGTCTGGGAATCAAATGATGAAACTTTTATGGTGGAATCAAATTGGTTCAAAGAGCTAATTTCTACTTCCTTCCAATTTATACACCAAAGACATACTGATAATTCTGCTCTAGTATCCTCATAATCACTGAAAGTTTATTATATAATGAAAATTAATGGTAGCTTTTACAGCTCTGCAGAACATCAGTTTTTACTAAATCTCATATGACTTTACTGTACTAGCTGACTTTTTCAATACTGTGTTTTCAGCTGCTAATGAAACATACCCAGAATTTTTAAGCAAGATGCTTTGAGACAGATTTTTCCTTTACCTTTCCTGTCCTCTGCTTAGTGAATATTGATTTTCTGCTACAGAGTTTCTAATGAACTGGAAGCCAGCCTATCTTCCTTTATATACCCTTTTCTTCTATATAGTACATTAGCATTCTCAAATTGCATGTAGATGTGTGAAGTGCAAAACATTATTTTAATTGAATTCAGAAAAGTTTAGAAACCCTTTCTAGTAACAAAAGAAGACACAATAACCACTTTTTTTTTTTTTTTTTTGGTACAGAATTATTCCAATCCCATATAAATTGTTAAAATTAGAATGTTGTTGCCTCCATTCTATTGCCTTTACAATGGCTACTACTTAGGATTTAGTATTTTTATTCTGTGCACCAGCCAGCGCTGAGGATATCTTTGTACTCTAGCACAAACAATTGTGCAGTGCAGACATCTGAGATATTATTAACAAAGCATCATGAGCAGTCTGGATCTCAGCAAGGCACAACTGATCAGCCAAGCTGCACAAGAAATGCTGAATCCTGAGCTGTCACAAAATATAGATAGATGTATCCCAGCTCCCTCTTTTAGCTCTTGCCTTGTGTATTTACTTCAAACAAGTTACATGGCAAGGGCAAGTGGGTATAAAGAGATAACAAGAAAGCAAAGCTGCTTACCAGTGTAGGATCTGGATGAAAATATTCTGTTGTATCACAGAATCTCAATAGTATTTTCAGAAGTCAAAGCTGCCAAGGAAAGCAAATTTTGTCTATTATTTAATGTGGAGAAAACACTTTAATTTCCAGAAAAATGGAAATTCTAAAACAAATTAAGGTCAGGTTCTTAATGCATTCGAAGGTTTTACGTATTCACTGGCAGAACTTAAACCTAGCCTGAGAGTATGGACAGCCATCACTACTTAGATTGCTCTAATGGTAAATAAAATCAAAACAATAATAAACCTTAAATGGGGCAGCGAAGCTTCAAACAGTAATGCAAAATGTGTTTAAAATTATTCTGCAATTTAATTTTAGTTAGCTTTAGCATCTTATGAATCTCAAATACGAAAAAAGTGGAGATTGCAAAGCTAATTGTATTTCTGCATTTTTTGTTTGAAGAAATTTCAGCCTGCATTACATTTAGTGCAAGAAATTTGAAGTACCCCATTACTAGGTCCAATGACACATTTACAAGGTTGAAAGCCATGAATTACACCCATCCAGCAGGGATCCCATGTCTATAACAATTTGCACATGGAAATGATAATTTAGATAAGCATATCCAGTTATAATATTTTTAAAAGGAAAAACCTTGAGAAAATTCTCTTCCTAGAATTCATCAAAATCCTTCATATGTGTTATCTGAACAATAAATTCTTCAGAAAAATCACATATGTAACATTAGTCTTCATATTAGTAACTCAAAGCTTAAAACAATGAGAAATTGCTCATAACATGGGGTGAACAGCTGAGATACTTGGATGAACAACTGCTCTACACATTTATCCATTAATTCACCTCCCATTGGGCTGTTCAAAAGATTAATTTGAATTAACATCAAATAAGAAAAAAAAAAAAAATAGTTTTATGCATCAGTTTTCCAGTTAAGGAAACAAGTACTCTTCAAAACTTCCCTTTTTTCTTGAGAATGTTCTGAAATCCTTTGTCATAATCTTCTGTGATCCTAATGATGGATGGAAAGTTATCAAAGATCAAAGCAGGCAGAAAGAAACAGGTTTGGAAGTCTTACAATGGTGTTTTCGTATCAGTTTTCATGCCTTTTTCCCCCAAAATCAATGAGAGCTGCTTGCAGTATTTCTACAAGCTTTGCCAGAAGAGAGTATAAATGTGCTTATGTTACAGTCAGGCAGACAAGAGGTGAGGTATAAAGAAAAACCACATGTTTTCCAGGACAACATGATTTATTGAGTTCTAGAAGAAATTATAAAAATAAGTAAAGGGAGAAGCAAAAAAGAATGAAAACTCAGAAGCTTGTAAAAATGTTCTTGTTCTCCTTGTCAATATAAGAAACTAGTGACTGTTTTGCTATGAAGAGTTTTCCTGTATGTTTGGGAGAATAATCTGAAATAAATAGTCACTGGACTAAATATGAATAGATGTTTGGATTTTTTTTTTTAATTAAGTATCAAGTTACTCAGAAACATTTTTGACTAGTTACTAAAAATTTTGCTGACATCACCTCCGTCTGTGAAATATCTCTGAAATCAGGACAAAGTACTTGACTCTGCTCTGTTCTTTCTTAAGATTTTGTTTTGTTAAACAATAAACATCACTCTTATGTAGTATCATTACATAAACAACATACCTTGTTTGTCTTCCATTATAACATCGGATAAAGCTTATTCTACTGCACATATTTTATATTTTGATCTTCAGAATTTAAAAAAAAAAATGCAACAGTTTTAAGTTCATTCTCTGAACATTTTCCAGTAAATAACTGGAGAATTTGTGAGCAGAAATACAAAGCAGTTTACAAATTGCATAATGGTTTACAAATTACAAATTTTAATTACATTAAAAAATGTAAATTAAAATTTGAATTTTTGTGAGTATGTCATTGTTTTGTTATACTGTGTTCACCATTCATCTTGAGAACTACACAGCAATTATGAGTCAGCATTGAAAGACTCTTATTTTTCAGTTGTTTCACTGTAAATTTTAGAGACCGTCCTGTGAAGAAAAAACAGTCTTCCTTGTTTGTTTAATTTTGGCATATATGGTTCTTTCTCTAATACTCAGAAAATTCAAGTACTTGTAAATAATACAAAAAAATATTATTTTCCTACACAGCAATGGTACAACTTCGTTGAAAAGAATACCAGTGTTTCGATATTTTTTTTGCCTGTTTTGGATGTGGGGACAAATTTTGCATTTGTTGTTAGCTTTCTGGTTAAGACTTATTGAATAGGATTAATGCAAAATGTTTTAAAACACTGAGGCATGAAATCATTTGTATTTGGCAATACCAAAACTGGTGCAAGAAAAAATAAATGGATATGCAGAACATTCTCAAAGGCTGCTAAGACATTTGGATAAAATATCCTCCATGAAGCAATATGAAAAGACATTTTTTTATTCAGGATCCTATTTGTTCTGTTATTCCCAATGAAGCTTTGTTAGGTCAGATGCCTTCAGCAATAACCATTGCCAGTTTCAGTGTCAGCAAAGGCTGTGCAATTCCTATGACCATAAAGGCTTTATAACAGCGTAGTTAGCAAGAAAGGTTAACCACAAGGTTTTAACAATTTTGTTATCTACCATTACGTTTGCTGTTATCTGTCATCAAATACTGAAGAGCTTTCTACCCAAGGCAATGTCATCTGCTGATTTGGAATGGCAAGTGACTTAGAGAGTAAGAAAATAACATCGGTCAACATGAGTGACCCATACACTAGAAATTTAAAATTCGTAAGACAAAAGTCTTTTGCCTCACTAGGCTTTGGATTCACTGAAGGACACAATGTAGAGGCTAACATGGGAAACAGAAATAAATATGCGTTGTAAATAGTGACACTAAACACTAATACATTTATATATTTTTCAACCATACTGTTAGGACACACTTACCTGAAAAATATTCAGCTGCCTATTCTCTTTATTCAACATAGCTGTGAAATTTAATGTACAAATATTCAATATTATTGCATATTTATGTTAGGAATTATTGCAAGAATTCTTTATTAATAAAATCAGTCTGGTTTAATCTTCATCTGTATTTTAATGTCTTACCTCATGAAGTGTAAGACTGAAGGCTGCATGCTGCTGACAGGTTCAGTTCAAAGGATCATGCTCATTCTACTTAATAGCTATAAATGCTAAAAGAATTAATCATTAACAGCTTTTTAATAGGGTCAACTGCGACTATGGAACAGGAAGAAGAGCTTTAGTTTATACTTAGGGGATATTACATTGCAATCAGCCCTGTATTAGAGCATCAGCATGAGGCATTTGTAAGAGTGACTGAACAGAATTTTGCTGGTGTTCACTGATTCTTCTGTGAAGAGGCTTTCTGACAAATCATTACATTAGAGTTTGACCCTTGACACTCCTCATCTGAAATTGCAGTTTACAAGAAGAATACTAAAGATATTTTTTTATTATTACTTTTCATTTTTGTTTTCAGTTGAAGAAGCCTTTTAGTGTGACCTGTGAGACTCAGTATCACAGTGCCAGCTTTCATACACGGGTGCATACTTTTTAGCATATACTCCGAGAATAGAGGGAATTTTTAGAAAATAGTTAAGACTTTCCAGTTTTTCAGAGTTAAATTTTATATTCAAATTGATGAAAGTGGGAAGCCACAAAAGAAAGAATGAAAAGAGAAAATTCAAAAATTAAGCTCAGTTATTATTTTCACCCATTTTTCCTCTTTTCCCTTTCATCTTATGAGAAAGAAAGAATTAGCAAATATCTCTAGAGTTCCCTTGGTTTTGTGGCACAGTTATTATAAATAGATTGCACTTCCATGTTGTTCCTGAAGTTGAGATTTCGTTGGCCATTCTTCTGTCTTGCAAGAGGGCAGTGCCTGAAGTGACTCTTTCAAAAGTTATAAAGAAAAGTAAAAAGTCAGTGATATGCCTTGGGATGTCCATAAGTGCAAAAGCTCAAATCTGCAAAGTGCTGTGACAAAAGGACCTATTTGTACTGTAATAAGGCTTGGAGCACTCAGCACATACCAAAGAGTACTCAGCACCTTGCTGGATTATCCCAACGGATATTTTTCAATAGGCTGAGAAAAGGCATCAGTAATATACAGCTCATCTAGCATATACACTTTCTGACGCACTAAGCACTAGCCAGTTGCTATTAAATAGACAATTTGGGGGTTTTTTAAAAAAAAATTAGATTATTATTTTTTATTCAGGAACTGTCTGCTGTGTTTCTTTGATAGAAATAAGGCATTTGTAGTGTAATTCTTCTAGCACTAGTAGCATTGCAACAATGCAGCAAAATTAATTCTTTGTTCCATATCTTTTCACGAGAAAAAATTTGAGTCTAATTTTTTTTTCTGTTATATCCTCTATCATCTAAAAAACTTGATAATCATCAAAAAAGCCAGATAATTACATATTTGGCTATCAGATCTAAAGAATCTAGTGATCTATTTTTCAAATTCTGGATAACCAGTGGCTGGTTAAATAAATTTAGTGAGTACTCCACTCTGTTCTTGGGACACTGCTCTCAAGTTCTGATTTAAATGGTAGTCAGTAAATGTGTTTGTCTCTACTACCTTTGCATTCCTATGCAGTTTACAAGGATTATTCAGGTAATTAAAATGCTATGCGTTCTTAAGTAACATGTAGAGTCTAAGTTTAATCTTTGCTTTCAATACTCAAGTGGCTGCTGAGAGAAGATTTTGGGTTTACATTATTCTAATAAGTAGTGGCAACTTTAATCCTTGATTAATCCTCACCATTCAAAAAAAAAGCAAAATATAGGCCCACAATGCTCTTGATATAACTATCCTGGAAAATGCCTCTGTGCGAGATACCAGATCCACACAGCAATTCATTCCTCGGTTTTATCCTTTTGACTTTGCAGGTGAGGTTAAGCATTCATAATAACTTAATCTGCTCTTGCAGTTCCTTTCTCTTTTTCTCATTCTTTGGATAAGAGAACACTGACTAAAGGAGATTTACAGTTAGGTAGTCTTGGTCTCAAACTGCTGAAAGTTATTAAATATAAACTTACTTTTTCTATCCTCTTTTATGGCCCAGTGATCAGAATAATTGAGCTTCATGAGCAGAAGGTGTCTGTATTCTTGTCTCCAAAATTCATGGATGTTCCAGCTAGCAGAACATTGTTCAGCAGAATATTTTGGACACTAGTAGTTATCAAAGAACAATTGTTGTTTTCAAAATTTATTACTGGGAGTGTGTCTATCCTAAAAAAAAACTGTAGTTTAATAAGTAAAGCTGTAAAGACTGGAAGGTAAAAAGAGTGAAGCATTAGTTTAACACTGAAATGCAGTAGCTCCCTACTAAGGAGAGGGTTTTTCAGGCATTATTTCAGCAATGTGTTCTGGAAAAAAATACATGAGAAATGAGAAGCAGTACTTTTATATCTCCTAGCCATGGAAGGGTACTTCTTTTAAAAGAATAAGAAGCTGGGATGTTAGAATTATAAGAGAAGTGAAAATGCCTGGGATTAATTAAATTAGTTACAAGACAGTGTAATGATTGTGTATAATATCTGAGGCAATTGTAAATGACCATTAAAATGCCTGGAATAACAGATGCTTAGGCCTGAAAATGATCAATAACATGACTGTGAGACAGCTGGTTTCATTAATTGAAGAAATTAGCTAACTGGTTAGGAACTTGCATTGGTTAGATCAATTAAAAACAACTAATTGAATAGAAGGAGAATTGCTCATCATTGGTTCAAATAAAATAAGTTTAGCAAAAGATTTAAGAAATCACAGATGGGTGTCTAATTAATAACAGCAACAATGACAAGAAAGGTCTTCAGTGGTTAAATGAGGAAAAAAGAGTTTCAGCAGACATAAGGGATTGAGTGCATTGAGGGCACATACCTGAGGGCTTTAGGGTAAGGGTTAGGTTAATTGAAATCTATTGGATCAGACTATAGAGGAAGTGAATGGCTGTCTCATGTGCAGCTTTTGGAGTAGCTTCTTCCTCATCTACCCATCCAAGAAAATAGGATTTGGGAATATGTGTCACAAAAATAATGAGAGGCATGTTTAAAACATCTGCTAGGGTGCAAAAAAGTAGAGGTAGACACCATTAGTTTCTAACCAGAAAATTATGATCCACAAAACTTCATACCATGCATATCCTAGGAGTACCAGAGTTAAATAACCGTTTTCACTTCGGTGTGAAAAGCTGCAGCAAGACCTTAAAGTAGCCTGCCAGTACCTAAAGGGGCTGCAAGAGAGTTGGAGAGGGATTTTTTACAAGGCTGTGTAGCAACCTGGTCCAATGAAAAGTGTCCCTGCCCAAGGCAGCAGGGGTTGGAACTAAATGTTCTTTAAGGTCCCTCCCAAGTTAACCATTCTATGATTTTTTTTAACGTAGCTGCCTATTGCTCTTAAGAGGAGATAGTGCCTTTAAGATATGAAAGTGTTTTCCAGACATTATTTAAGTGTATATAAAGAATACACATATAATATAGAATAGGTATAGAATACATTTAGCTATATGTATATTATTAATATATAATACTAATGTGGTTTGAAAAGCGCCAAAAAATAATTTTCTGCATGATGACTAAAAAATAAAGAAAAAAACCTCTTAAATGTTAATGTGTAGAGCTCTCAAGTAGCTGTTTCCTGTTTGTTATTTGAGACTGGAAGAAGGAAAAAAGTGCACAAGTTTATTACTCCTCCTACTCCAGAAATAATTATACTAATTAATTTAACAGTTGTGGTATGTTCTTTTGATGGCTCTATAACTAGCTTCCATTTGTATTAATTCTGCTGGTAATTATGCTTATTATAACATCATATATTTACAACAACATTACAACACCCATCTCCTAAGGCCACGCCAGTATAATAAAGGTGTAGCATTTTTAGTTTTGCCACATTGCAAATACTTGACTCCAGACTTGACAAAAAGCATTTTGCATTCTATTAACCCTAATTATGAGCTATCAAACCTGCAAAATGCTGCTATACATTACATTACCTAACACAACAAATGAGTCTAAATAATCAGCAATTGTGGGGTCTGATTCAGAACATTTGTTCTATATCGGAGCATAATTCTAATAATTGTTTTTATACAAAATAACCCCATCATGGTATTCTGTGTAAACCCAGCTCTATACAAGCATTCCATTTTTAAATTCCAGTCTTGTAAAACTATGCAAACAGCAAGGAACATTTTAAAATTCTTTCAAAATAAGTTGTGCATTTGTACCTCTGAGACAAAACAATAAGCTCTATGACTCACTGATAAACTTTTTACATTCTAATGAGAATGTTCTATAGCCTTCAGGTATATCTTCTACAAAATGTTTGGAAAGAATTCGTCTTGAGGAGGATAGAACGCATCTGCAAAACAAGAACAGCAATTCTCTTCTACAGGGGAACATTTTCTTCGTTTTTTGAAGGCAAAGGGAAAGAAGGAAGAAATTCATTCTGCATGGGAATCACTGTGACACCGTGTCCCTGGCATCTGCTTCTAGAACCAACCACTCTTTGTTCTGATGGCAAGGGCAATATCGTATTGATGCCTTTTCAAAAAATATTAACAGAAAGAGAGGGAATTAAATGGACGGTCTGCACTCAGAAAGTTGAAGTCTGCACCAATTAAGCTCACCAGAAGAGAGTTCTTTCCCTCTAGAGGATCTGGAATTTCATTCCACAGATTCCACAACTACAGAGCCCTAAAATACTACCTGTGCAACAAGGAATTTCGTCACATCGAGTGAATTCTATTAAACAGACTAGAGATCCCACAAATAGGAAGAGAGAATTTAGAACTCTTGACTGTTGCAGCTATTAAAAAAAAATTATACCAAGAAATACACATAATTTTCGAAGATAATTGATTTGTGTTTTCTATATATCTAGATATTTCTACTTTCTGTTCATCAACTTTGCCTTTTTTGCCATCTAAAAATAATTTTGGTTTCCCTAATGAATTTTCAGGTTATCCAGATTATGTTTTAATTGTCATGGGCAAAATCCTCTTAATATTGAATTTAGTTCCTCCTTGTCTTCCATAATTGCTTCTCCACTCTTCTGTTTCTCTTTTTGAAGTCTGAGAAACTTTGAAAGACTGCAACAACCTTTTTCCCCAAGTGTTTAACTTTTGTTCTCAACAGAGCCAGGGACTGTTTTGGATCTTCTAATCCTAAGTGGAATGAATCTCTTAAATTTAAATATTAAGAACATTATAACTTTTTATTTCATATTTATAATATTAGCATGTTAATTTTTTATTTTACTCTCAATAACAAAGCTTTAATTGCTGCTCTAAAGTTAATGTATTCCCCATGTTCTGTCTGTTCTAATATGTATATTTTAGCTATGTGTCCTCAGACCACTCTGGATACCACTTTAAAGTGTTGTTCATTAATTAATGCAGGGTATTAATTACAGTTGTTCCAGATAAGTTTTGCATGTGGAAGCTTGAAACTTTTTGTATCTTATTTTACGAGACAGATCAGGTGAGAGATGAAGAACTTATGTTGCAAAGCATTTTTTGACAATCATGTTTCTATGACACTAAGCATATAAAAACTGGGGTTCTTTAGATTCTGGATAACTTCTGAAAAAAAGTCATAAATTTGTGACTATATGATGCCATTTGCATACACATATATTTAGGGCTAAGAAATATATTGAACTATGGATTTTTTTGCAATATGAATAGAAATTATATAATCTAGCAATGATGTATTGGTTCCACAGCATGAGTAGAATCAAAATTCCCTTTCTGAGGTTCAGACATGTTGCTGTTACAGCAGGAAAGGATCTGGTGAAGGTGCCACAGGCCTCATGCCAAAGATTTCTGTGAAATCTTACATGAAAAAATCACAGCGTATGTCCTTCTTGCATCTTCTGATTTGAAATTAGAAACTGAAGTTCTTACAGTAATCAAGTAGTGCAAGAGTTTGTTATTTCAATGGGTTTAAACTTTCAATACATGTAATTATCAATAATTTTCACCTTGGAAATTAGTGATGGGTTTTCTCTGCTTTCTAGGTAAATAATTGCAATAAAAAATACGGTTTTGATTTCAGCAGTCATTTGCAAAAGCTCCTTATAATGCACATATGCCTTTAGAATTTCTAGTACAAACATTAGCAGATACTATCCTGGGTTATATACACAAAATATTAGACCCTTATATCAGCTCTCACTGGCAACGCAGATGTCCTTGAAAAACAACAAGCAAAGTCCTGCAGAAACTTGCAGACAAATATTATGAAGCACTATGATAAAGGAGCCAACACAAACCCACTTTCTTTCCTCTGCCTTTCTCATTAATTGCTTAAACATCAAAATTACTTAATGTTGTCTAAGCAGGAAATTTTATATGCACTAAAAGAAATAGATTCATTTAGGATAATATTTTTTATTAAATAAGGTACTGGGAAATCCACCTTGAGAAGATATATTAGGATTGCTTTTCATGGATATCTCTCTACTTGCTGGAATAATTTGTGTGAAATTCAGTATGCATGAAAGAATTAATAACATATGAAAGGGGCAATAGGAAAAAGCTCTTCAAATACATATTTATTTATAACAGTTTTTTTCAATTTCTGTATGTCCTTATAAGAATAATAATAGATATTTCAGCTGATATTTGTATACAAATTGAAGTATATCCCTATACATCTAGGGAGGAACTCCAAAGAAGGAAAGATGCAGACCAAATGTTCATCAGTGCCATCACAGATAACTAAATGCATAAGGATTTTACATCACTCCAGATAAATTATCATATGAGCTCCTCCTGGGAATGACCAAAAAAATGTATCTACCTTTCCTAGTATGTCTGGCTATGTAACACATTGCTGCTTAGGCTAAACCTACTTTCTCTCTTTCATTTCTTTGAAAAGCAATGCAAATTTTGTCTTAGTAAGGAAAGCAGAACTGATCTCACAGATCCTGTAGTCACTTTTATTCTTCAATCTGGTGACACTAAAACAAATATATTTTGAATGTGCTGTATTGTTTTTAAAATAAAATCAAGTGAGGTGATTTTTTTTGATAAAACAGCTAGCAGTTGAACCTAACAACCTCACAGAATGGTATGAAGTTTCTTATTTTTAAATGTGATTCTGAAAATGGAATATTATTCTATTCTAAGATTAAAAGTGTAACTAGCTATAAAGATAGTAAAATTTCTTTACAAGTTATACACAGCTACTGTGAAGTAGCTCCTAAAAATCCATTTATCCTCATGGTAGAAATTATGATTTTGATCACATGAAGAATGAATGACACTGGCTTTCTGTATTAATAGAGCTGAGCTCTACAGCACTGCAAAAATAATTATATTTAAGTAATAAAAATATTTTTAACTTTTTTTTTCTTTTTTTTTCTTCCCATCACTTGATGAAGGTCTTCTTCATGTACTATCACTGGTCTCAAAACCCTTATGTATTTTCACTCAGGCTTTCCTCACTTGAATACTCACTGTTTAGGATCTGCTAGTGGGCTTTTCATCTTTTTCTATTCCATGTTCTTGGGATGCACAAAAGATTTGACTCTACCACCAAATATCTGCATCCCAGTAATAATACTGGGATACTGTAAATTTTCTAATGCAGAAAGTGGCAGAGTATGCTTTGTATTGATAGAGTGATGATACTCTGCAGAGTGAAGTGTGTTATACTTTGATTTAGGTGAAATCATGATTTGCTGTGACATGTAACTCAGTGTGCACAAATGTCACAACATTGCTTGAACCAAATAGGAAATTAAATGAAGAACAGATAGCAAATACACTATTTCATTCATTGGCAGTTATTTAAATCTGAATTTCGCACTTTTTAAAACTTCTTACTACAGAACCAAATTGAGCCATAGGGTCTAGAAGTTGAATACAAGGCCCTCAGATTTATCAATCACCACCTAAATACCCTTTAGCTTCTGAAGTCTAAGCCCCTAATTTTCCTCCTATGCTTCAAACCTTTTCCTTCAACAGGAAGCAAAAAGGCAACAAAAAAAGATCATTCCACAGGTACTACTTCTGCTGTTTGCTCTGTTAATCAACCAAAATCTGAACCTCTTTACCCAAATACCACTTATTTTCTTCATGTTTTGAAGTATGTTGAGTTACAAATGAATAAGCATTATTACCTCTATATTTAGAAACATGCAAAATTAAAAGAAAATATGATCCCTGTGAATGCATGACAAAAACATTTGACAGCCTTTGGGAGTGTAAACTAACAGATACTATTGCAATTATAAAACCAGTCTGAATCTGCTGCATTTATTGAATCATTTATTTTTCATTTTTACCTTATGCTCCTCACATTGCAAATCAAAGATTTACTTCTTACTGCTTCATTTTTATTTTGTATTTCACACATTTTATACAATAATTCTGGTTTTAGAGAATAAAATTATTACATCCATAAATGGTGGTTTCAAACAATAAATAAATATCAAGAAGGATTTAGGCAGAAAAACCACATCATATGCAACAGATGGCATAAAACCTCTTGAAGGCCCTGAAGTCCTCCAGGAACAGAAAATTATACTATCACATATGCTTGAAAAGGTGCCTGAATGAATGAGAATCTTCATGCTTCAAAATAGAAACCTCATTGATTTAAGGCATCACATCAAACTCTTAGTATTATGCAATATTATTTGTTTTGATGTATCAATACCTATTTATTTTCTGTAATTAAATTTAGGAAAAAACCCAACAATATTTTTTCTTCGATTATGCTTATTTAAAATTTAAAATATTTAAAAATAAAAATACTTAAAGTGATATTTAAAAGACCTGCACTAACATATGCTGCACAATACGCACTTGCTATGGATGTCCTATTTGTGCTTCCTAGATGTTTTCCCACATAATTTTTGGTAGTTGAGTCACCTGTGTTAGAATCATGCAGTACTGTACAGAATAAGGTTGACACCACCAGAAAAGGGTTCAGGTCCTATGATTCATTCTCTATAGATGCTTTTCTCTTTTCATTTGATAGTTAAATTCCTCAGGGTAACTAGAATCTTAACAAGAGAAGAATTTTAGTAAGGGAGCCCTTAACAGCAGTATATACTGGATAACTTAGGTTAAAGAGATTTACCTACTTCTAATTATTACTCTAAATCTTCCTCGGTGTTGATATCTGTTCTGGGAAACCAGAAAAGGCCAAACTTACCTTCCTAAAGTCAAGATGACTGTCATTAATGAATTACATTTTCAGCTTCCAACTTATTATTACAAATCCTAAATTGTCCTCAAGTCTTAGAAGTGATGTTAGTTACATTAAAATTCAAACCAGTAGTTTCCTTGGTTTGCCCTTTTACCCTTCTTCTCCCATCTGTTTCTGTTACTAATAAAATGGCAAATACAGTGCTAAAAGTGTTTCAAGGGGAGAATACAAGTTTTTAGTCACTGAAAAAACAGAAATACTGGAAAAGCCCATAGGTTTTACGATGATTTTGTTTTCCGACAAAAAGAAGGATGCATTTATACAATATGCTTCTGTAAGGAAGGAAGTAGTGATATAGTATTAAGATTTCATCCCATTAAGTCAAAAATCCCTTATACTTTAGTCAAGAATCATAAGGCAATTACCTTGGGAGCTCTTTGCACAACTCAGATTTAACAAGTCTTAGCAAATGGTATCAATGCTAAGAGATAAAAGCATAGTAACATATGCTTAATCCTACAGAAAGATAAAAGAGGAAAATCCAGAGGAAAACAGTCTGGTGTTACACCTGTGTAAAATAACCAAGTGTTGGGTTTTGCACTGTACTAATAAAGATTTAAAGCCAGCATGGTTTCATGAAAGGAAGGTCTCTGTTTTTTTGATAGGTTTTTTTAACAAAATTGCACATTCATAAAAGTAATTCTATTGTTTTGACACACCTTCTCCTCCAAGGCATTTTAATTCTACATAACATTTTTATTAGAAAGATTGCATTAGGGAATTAATCAGTAAAACATCAGGACTGAAAATTGTCTTGCTGACATATTTCAAAATATAGTGATTACAGATGAGGTAAAATGAGCAGGGACATTTCTGCTGGGGATCCTCAAGTGACAGATTTTTGGCTCACTCCTTAATACTTCCTGTTATGATCTCAAAAAAATAGAAAATCTTAATTGAAAAAGTTGGAAAATTACACACAAAAGGATAAAAAACATTGAGAAGGGAAAGTTACTAACACATACTCTGTGGTCATTGGATTCACTGACATAGTCACATCCTTCCTAAAGTCCTAACTCTGTTCTTAGCATATAATTGTACTGCCTCTCACTGAAGTGCATGGAGAGGCACTGTGAATTATTTAAAATCCTATATTTATACTTCTCCCCCAAAACCCCAAGAAAGAGAAGATTCTAGTTCTGTAGTTTTGAGTTAAAATATGTGTACAGTACATGGGGTCGGAATAGTTTTTTCCACTCCTGATGGTCCTTTCTATCATTCACCTCTGCGAATGAATTTGTGTTCGTCCCTCTTAGTGCTTCTCTTCATGGCCCCCAGGGAGTCTGTGATCACCTGCGCCGTCAGTAAACATAACACACACAGCTCTGCATCTAGATGGTGGGTGCAATCAAATCTTGTGTTTCATGGTTTCAGCTTGGCTCTTGTAGAAGTCAGGATTATTTTTTCCTTCCTTTTCCGAAGATCTGACTTTCAGCTTTTCATTCTTTCTTTTCTTGTCCCTACAAAACATTACAGATTTTAGACCAGATAGACTATCCGAAAGATTACAGAGGGAGTAGACAACGGTGTCTCAAGAATTTCATTACCTTGACTGATTCAGCAAGTTACAATCACATTGAAATACCAGTCTGGGAATGTAAATAGCTTTTCTTTAAGATTGGCAGAGAAATCATCTTTTGGCATTCCAGTGCCAAAACTGCAATCATTTTCTTGAATTGTTTGGCTGTACCTTATTCTAAACCAAGTTTCATGGTCCTTGATTTTCTCTCTTTATGAGGTGCAGTCCATAATTTGATATAGTTCATCATATTAAACATGGCCCAATCTGGCTGTATTTTTCTTTCCCTAGTTTCACCTGGTTTATTATGCTTCCCTAAAAATCACAAAAGTTAGTATTATATATGTGCCTGAAATATATTCAGAAACATGAACTCCTGACCTGTCTGTTCTGTGTTTGAATTAGTAACACAACTCCCACAGAATGCATTGGTGGAAAATCCGTTCAATCCACAGTAATCCACAGAAAATCCACCCAATCCACAGTATCATTAACACTGAGCTACCACAACTGAGAGTTCTTCTGAACATCCCTTAAACAGCAAGTCATACTACTTCTAGATAGCACTAAAAATTACTAGACCATAATTTTCTACTTTTTTTTGGCAACAGCAAGAAATTTAATTTAAGTTTGCAGTATATATAATTATGTTTGTCATAAATTATGCTTGTCATGAGCAAATAGGACTTTCTCTTTGTTTGACTGGGGCTTCTTTTGTTTTATCTGATTGTTTTCTTCCCCAAAATTATCAACGAATAGCAAAGAACTGTTAATCTCTCACAAGTGACCTCAAAGTGTGGTACAGTGAATTTTCCTTTTCTACTTCATATGAACTGCTCTAATTGCCAGAAAAAATAGACTATGTGGTGACAAGTGTCCATGCTCTACTATACCTCAGGCAAAAGAACAGCTTAAAAAAAAAGTGTCACCAAGTGATTACAAACTAGAATGCCCGCAGTAAAACCTTTTTTTTTTTGAGCTTGACCCTTGTGAGTCACCTAGCTGCCAGTACTGCAAATCATTTATTGATTTTGTTGTATCCAAGGTTTTTCTCTTCTCCTCTTTCACCTATATCAGGGAGATCTGTGACACAGCAAATGTTATTTTGAATGACACTATGGAGGCGCATGAAAATATAATGCACATCAGGTATGTTCATTACAGTATGAATAAATTAAGTGAAGACTCAGCAATTGGAGGAAAATGTATTTATTTGAAGAAAATAAATTTCATAAACAGTGAAAAACCCTCAAACACTAGCAATATCAAAGAGCAACTAGGCTCTCTATTGTATTTTAAATGTCTAGTTTCTCAGTGGAAGTAGTACTCTATGTTTCATTTTTCATTTTCTTATGCAGTTACAGATGCAAAGCATGTATGAGAAATTTTAGATATTGCAGCTTGTCACAGTGTCATTGCTGTAAAACATATACATGCATCATGTTACCTAAGCAGTTTCCTGTACATACGCCCACCTCCAAAGAAAATTAAAACTGTTTATAACTTTTCTTCTTTCTAAGATTTTATGTATTTTTATTTTACAAAAACATGGAAGATTTTGCTCAATCCAACTCTTTTTTTTGGAAAAAAATAGTATTCAGAGAAGGTCCACAGTGTTATGCTTTCATTGTGAGGAATAAAAAAAAGCACTTTTATGCAAACACATTTTCAAAGTCTTTCTATCTGTCTTGTGCTTCCGCACACAGAAGAAATCTACCACTATTACATTGTGGAGTTACTGCAGGCTATTAGCATTTAAGTCAACAATTGAGTGTCATGAGACAGAAATGCAGAGAGCTATTCTTTTAATATCTCAAATGAAATCATTTCTCTTATTGTTGTGATAGTCTGAATCTCATGTTGCATGGCTCAAGCCACAAAAAATCCCCTGTTCTCAGGGTGTTTAAATCGTTTATTGGCATATCAGTTCTATTTTATTGATCTTAGTACAGTAGACTAGAGACCTATGAATCTTCTTTGCTTAATCAAATTTCCAACAGTACAATACCAACCATTTTAAAACAGTGCTTCAAGTAGCTATTGAGCAGACTGGTAACTGTTTACTTGATCAGCTCCTTTAATATTTGCTTCTCTCTGTTGTTCCTCACTAGTTACTGCACCTTAAACATTTCTCAGTAAGTTTTGCCTAGTGCCACAAATATCCAGAATCCTTGAAGCTTCCCTCAAATATCCAAAACCCTCATGCTCATCTTATTTGTCACTTCTTATCAGTCATAAATCCCAGGTTCTTTTCAGTTATAAAGCCCAGGCTGGCTTTCTCCAAGCCCATGCCCCATCAGTTGGCTGCTGAACAGTTTCCATTATGGTTTATCAGGTTTGTGACTGTGATTTTGTTTATTGTTTTCCCTTTCACTTACTATCCCACTGAGAGTAAAAGTTCCTTGATCTGCCAATCTTACTGAAGCAGATAGTCTCAGTGTCCACACATCCTTACACAAACATTTTTTCAGTGTCCTCAGGTGGGGACTATTCCTACAATTTTTGCACAGTCACCTGATGTTGATAAGTGAAAGAGCAATTATTGCCACTGCCCTTTTTTATTTACAGTTACTATTGCACAAAACCTAATTACTTGGATGTATTGTAGCCCACCTGCAGAGTATGCTGGCACCTTTTTCTTATTAATACAGGATGGGATTATTTTATGACCCTAGAGCAACAAAAAGTTGTTTCTGAATATTCAATAGCTTAATATATATCATGGATTTAATGTTTGTCTATTTTCAGGACTTCATTTATGACAGAACAAGTTTGAAGCATGAAGAGCCTTGTTAACACTAGAAAGAAACTAATTTCTCATAGGAAATCATTTTACAAAATGTACTTTTTTACGTAGAATTCTTAAAAGAAATAATCATCCATTACCCAGCATAAAGACATTTTAGTGAATATTGTGCCTCTTATGGCAACATAGTAGTTACAAAAAATTCATATAAGGTAGTCAAGTCTGCAGAATTTATGACTATTAATTTATACTATTATATAATTTTGGAGCCAGGGAATTTTCTTTAACTATGCTTGGGTAGACAACAGAAATTAATCAATATTTATGTTACTGTTCTTTTCTGTCAGTATCAGCAGTATTTTAAAGGCACTTGTTTTTCTGTGTGTATGTCTTCTATCAGCATACACACTCTAAAAATCAATAAAAAATCCACAAGTGAAAAGTTTGATATTAATTTTATGAAGGAGCACTTTAGACCACTGCCCTGTATCATCATCTCCATGTCCTTCCTATACATAAATTGAGTATTTCCAAGAGCTCAAATCATCTAAAAAAGGAAAGGACAGAAACAAGAGTAACTTGTCAAAGTCACCAGTCCATACAGCTTTGTTAATACAGAGAAAGAAATTATATCCCACAATAATAGGGATCTGGTGCCTGTGGGACTGTAGCTTTGCAATAGCAGTATTTGTTTTTTCAGGTAGAGCTGAATAAACAACAATATCATAATATTTAAAATATATATTGAGAAATAAAAAGGTTATTCCTTTTCAACAACTCTAGATTGAACCTATTATTATTATTTATCATCTAAACTGTAATATTTTTTTCTTTTCCATAAGTACTTAGGAGGCCTCTAATCACAGCATCCTGGAAAGAGTTATTGCTGTGGTGTTTCAAAGCTTGTGATTATCTTTTGGCAAAGACAGTGTTGTGTTTATGCATACTATATTCTGCTGGCTCATAAATACAAAATAATATTTCAAAATGTCAAATGGAACAATTTCTTTTAAGTTTGAAATGAACACACTTAGTCCTTCATTATACTATGGAATACATTTGATTTCTGGCAGAGAAAATAACATGCTACTGTAAATGCTTTAGGCAAGACCAATATGGAAACAGCACCAATTTAACATTTTAAAATTCAGTAGGAACTTTAGACTTTCCATATTCAAGACTCCCATTGATTTAGAAATGGCTGACGACACATAGCGTGAATGCAGAGACTTAGGAATGGTTTCTTTTTGCTTCTTTTTTTTTGTTTTGCTTTGTTTTGTTGGGTGTTTTTGTTTTGTTTTGTTTTGTGTTTTGTTTTGGTTTTTTTGTGGAATAGCATAGGCACAAAAAATAGGTAGCAAACAAGTATATTTTAGCATCAAGACTTCTCTGTGTTGTAGAAAATAACAACATGGAGTATTTCTGTTCATGTCAGCTACTAATGTCTTTTACTAATATCTTTTTTTTCAGCATGTGCCTTATGATAAAAGATAATTGTGCAGACAACGGTGTGCTCATTTTTCAAGTCATGAAGTGGGAAAATACAGTTTTGTGAACATCAAATCCCACTCAGATTTTAAACAGGGGTAAGACAAATGTTATATTTGAAGTTATAAGAAATTTCCAAGAAAATGGGAAAAAAACTGGTTTTATTAATAATAATTTTTTTTTTTTTAAAGACTCCTCTGAAGCTGTGTAAGAATCTGGGGAAAGGAAGAAATTATATGGGGCTTTTTTCTCACTCTTCTAGACCTTAAGATCACTGTCTAGCATATCAAAATATAGAAAATGCTAGTATAGGCTTCCTGATAAATCATACCAATAGAGCATGGTTAGAACACCATTGCATAACTGCTGTAATATCATAACAGTTGCCATTAGACTCGTGAAATATGAAGAATTACCATCTGTTTGTTTGTTCCTTATACCCCAGAAGAAGCCACATTGAAATTGCATTGCCCAGAGCAGCTGGTCAGGTCCCAAAAGTGGATGTCCCATCCCTGGAAGTGTTCAAAGCCAGGTTGGGTGGCGGTTTGAGCAACCTGGTCTTGTGAAAGGTGTCCCTTCCCAAGGCAGAGAGCTGGAACTAGATGATGTTTAAGGTCTTTTCCAACCCGAACCATTCCAGGATTCCATGAGTGATACTTGCTCTTTAAGGTGCTCATCACAGCTTTCCTCTTATCATAGCTAACACACCATTGCACAATTAACGTTAACAATTGCAGCTAAAAACCCAACTGCTCCCCAGCAGAAAATTCCTGTCTTCTCCGCCTACTTTACTGTGTGGTCAGAATCCTACCAATTCCTATTGCATCCGTTTGACAGAAGCTGAGGTCCCTCAGGGGAGGTCCAAGTTAACCTTCTTGGCTAATGGGACTGCACAAATCCCACCCCTCCCTAGGCATCTCTGAGCTCTAAAGACTCTGCACTTCCCTCAGCCCTTACCTTACTCAGCCCTCCCGTGAAGGGTGCAGCCCAAATCCCCTCTGACAAAAGCAGAGGCCAAGTGATTTTAGCCAACATTTCAGCAGTTATGAGATTTAGATGGGCAACTGTATACCTGCATCCAAATGTTTTCTGTTCCTGACTGGAATTAAATTCACTTTTTTGACTCAGTAAGGCGAGCCTAAAACCATTAAGCTATAATATGTTTTTAAAAGGAGATAAAGCAGTTGTCATCTTTGCTTGGCATATTAGAGGATTAACTGGAATCAGAAGAGCAATCATAAGGACAATCAGGATACTCTGACCCAGTGATAAAAGCATTTTTGGGAGGATGAACTATATTCTATTCCCCATTTTTAAGAGTGATTCAAGCTTTTTGTAACTCCTGCCTCTATTTTTATTTCATAAAGTGTGTTACCTTTTTATAGAAAGAAGCCTAATACCTACACATTGAAACACAAATTTGCAACCCATTTTATTTCCTTACCAGGCATACTGGGTGAGCTGTAAAGTCATGCTGACCCAAAGTCATGAAAAAAATATAATTTTAATGAAGTGGTGGTTCATATTATGATTATAGAGGAGTAGGCAAGATTCTTGTAGAAATAACAATGTACATTCAGTGGAATAATAACATTTTTATTTTAAATCTTGAACCATTTTTGTGTTTCCTCTGTGGTATTTCTGTGCCACATATGCTTGATCTCATTTTTGAACTAAGGAGATATAGCAGGACCTTTTAAATATCTACTGTACTTAATCCCCTCATCATGGTGAAAATAAGAACAGATACAATGCTCCTAAAAGTGCAACTGAGCATTCTCTCACTCTTAGATCAGTTGTTTGCTGGAAATTGATCAAAATACCTACTTCAAAACAAGGACTTCCAAACTAGCCTTTGTTAAAAGAATGACACCAGAGTAGATATTTCCATACCTTGTCTGATGCAGAAATCCTGAGACTTATTCATCTTAAATTTCCTACTCCCTCGTTATTATTTTTGATCTTTACCTCCCACCTCCATCCCTGTTTCCTCAAATGATTTATTGGTAGAAGGCTTAATAGGATAATCGAGGCCTACAGAAATCTGCCAACCTGCTCTGAACAGTAATAACTTCAGGTTGTTTTGAGGTTAAGAGGAACACAAGAATGCAAAGAATTTAATTAACAAATCTTTCAATAGTGCTAGCAGAATAGACTACCTTTAATAAGAATCCATCACTGATAATTGCCTTCCAGCCCATGTAAAAGCTTTGTATTCCAGAAATGGTAAAACAGGATTGTTTATCTATTATAATTATATGGAGAAATCAAGATACTTTCAGTGATCAGACTAAGCACTTCTGCACAGCTAAAAAGGCAGAATTAAGAGGGAAAATGTAAAATATATGGGTTTTCTTACTGAAGTAATTGTGGGGAAGAGCAGACTTTAACTAATGAGCTATCACACCAGTCATAGTTTGAGAGAGAAGAAAAAGAAAGAAAAACCCACAGAAATCTAAGCATGATATTTGTTGATAACAGAACTCAGACACTCAGTTTTCTTATGTATTTTCCCCAAACTATGTGTTAGTTATATAGAACTAAACAGTGCACAATAAGCAGAGGACTTCTAGGCCTCATTAGACTTCATTTCCCAGTTGCAAGGACACATATTCACTAGACCACACTTCAAAAAATAAACATGCTTTTTCTGTGCTCTTAATTGGCGCCACCAGCACTTTAAAGACCTATAAGGTAATGGCAACAGCAGAAGCCCTTTGGAATAATTCTCCCAGCAGTTGGTTTCTCTGTGCTCTGTCTGAGCAAGTTACAACAAAAAATGAGGTTGCCTCCTGAAGCCTATTTTCTCAGTCTAGTTGTTTCTCCAAAAACTACTGGCTAATGATTTTTTGGGAATCTTAAGTCCATCTGCTTTTTGAATTCCAGCAATGAAATAACATTTTTGTGAACTTTTTTTTTCCTTTAGTAACTCTTGCAGTATTTATTTAACCAGTGCTTCTTTCCCCCCTCTCCCTCTATTTTAAGATAATTAAAAAGGAATGACTTGCTGCTTCTGGAACTTACAGGTGAGCTAGGCAGAAAAATATACCTATCCCTTTTCATCTGCATCACCTACACAGAATCCAATTCTTGTAACTGAACTAGCTAGCGTTGCTTCTTCATACTGTCTAGAGCAGTTGGATATTCTTCTGAGTTCAAGACACATAGGTATTTGATGCATTTTCAGCCTCCCTAGAAAAGAATATGGAGTGAGGCGGTAAATGGAAGAAGCATCAATTTCACCACCTTTATGTTCAACATAATACAGAAAAGCAGACAGCGGTGAGTTGTTGCATTGATAGTCTAACAGTACAAATAGCCATTCTGAAGTAGAAATATACACATCGCCTTTAGTTTAATGAAAATAAAAATATTGTTTACTAATTTTAAATCATACAAACCCTTCTAAAGCCTGGTCCTTGTCCTATTTTTTCTACACAGCAGCCATTTGTTTTAAATTGAACTTGGACAAAGGAACTCAAATATATGCCATTCTTGAGTGTTTTCTTGCTATTTGCAGTACCTGTTCTGCTACTGTTAAGATTCTCCCTCTGACCTGAGTGACTTCCTTTTGTGTCTGAGTGCCAGCTCTGAAAGTTAACCACAAGATTTTGTGGGAGCTGGGCTGTTGTCAGGGAACTGGGCAAGTCAGTAGTTTTCTGTCATAGGCGCTATTAAAACATGCTAATTTCTCTTGTGTACAAGTCTGCCTAGTGGTACACAACCAGATGATGCATGTCTCTGTTAGAGTATCCAAAACTGGCTCTTCCCCTCAGGACATAAATAAAATATGCTGTTCTGCCAGTAACATTTTGGAGCACAGACAGGTAACAGTAAGCAGTTTGCAAGAAAACAAGAATTGGTGTAACCCCCTCTTAGAGACAATGAAGGCTTAAATTCTCCTAGGAAAGGCAATTAATATCTAGGGAGTTTTTCACAGTAATTAATTTTTCTAGGCAGAGACTAAGTCCAAACTCTCAAACCTGCTCCACAGAAGAAATGGCAGATTATTCTTTGCAAAGCTAATTGAAAAAATACCACATAGCTACAGCAACAGGATTAGCAACATCAGAAACAAAGAAGGGTGAATGGGTGAAGCCCTATATTTACCAAAGTACTTTACAGAGACTGGAAAGGCTTCTCTTCAGAAACAGAGTTGTGGACTTTTTCTATTACTTCACAGTCATACCTAACTAGTTATGGTTTAAAACCAGCAGAACTGATAGGCTGTGCTGTATAACTGTTCTTCTGCTGCCTAGCTTCTTATAATATACCACATTGCTTAGGCAGAATCCCCCATGGAGTTCTTTATGGGAGCAAATACTGGCAGAAATATCAAATGAAGGATTGCAGCACATGAAAGGAGCTATTTGATTTGGTGTACCGATTCGTTTTTGAAGAAAAACAGACTGGTTTTTATTTTAATGCAAAATATGACGTAAAGTCCTAGAAAAGTAAAAAACTTCATGTTTTGTTTCAATGGGCTTTTGATCTACATGTGTTATGTGTGCACACCCATTATCATGTTGAGCTGGAAATAACCCCCTTCAACCCGTTGATGGCCTCTTTTTTATATTTCTCTTATCCCCCTGCTCGGAAACATAATGAAATACACCATGCTGTCACAGAAACCACAGAAAACACATCTTTGAAATTAGAAATAATCTTGGGGAGTTTACACGCCTTTGGAGTTGTTTTCTGGCTAAGTCTGTGGAAAACATCAGTATGGCAGTATGAAAGGAGAATATTTACAAAGGCCTGTTGGACAGACTTGTAGAAGTGGTCAAGTACATATAGGTACCTAGAAAGCATGGATAATACATGGGGTTTCCAAGATTTTTCTGATTTTCACTGATTTAAAGGAAAATTCTCTTCACAGGTCCCTTTGAAGATATATCTTGTAACTCCAACTGCAGTTAAAATACTTCCGAAAATCCCTTTAGATACCAGTTTGACACTTTAGGCACTTAAATTATTTTAAATTCTTGCTCTACACCTCTAGCAACCTGCAAGGAAAAGGAAGCGGGAAACAAGAAGAAAACAGACACCAGAAACTCTAGGTTTTTTCCAAAGGTTACTTGCAATTTATTGTATACAGAGCTGGTGTGCTCATGTTGGTTATTGAAGTGCAGATAAGCATTGACAGCATTCAGTTTTGACCTTCCAAATTGTCCATTTACTAAAGCAGTCTCTGCAGCCTTCATCATCAGCAGGTTGAAGTTCCTGCAGAGGGTGGTTCGAGGGGTCCTGGGGCAGAGTGTTTTCAGTGCTGGGATCCTGTCTGGCTACTCTATCTAGCTAAAGCAGGTAGTAAAATTCCACAAAGTCAATAGACCCTATAATGTCTATTTTTAACTATTAGTTACAATACAAGACTACTATTGTAACAACAGAAACCACTGGAGAATTTCCAATTGTGGGCAAAGCAATTCAGCATAGCATGGCAATTTTTGGTATGTGATTTAATTAAGGAACACCAGCATTATATTACCCATTTATGTTATTGAAAGCATATTTTGACTTCCTCTCAAAGTGAGAAAGCTCATTTTCAATTCCATCAACACTAACTTTGTATTCTCTGTTCACATTTAATATATTTTAGATTTAGTAGAAGTTCCCCTGTGTGAAAATTCAGTTGACCATAGAGTTACTGTGTTATATATAGAATATACAGAAGCCTGTTGTCTTTTCATGGATGTAACTATTTTATTTATTCTTAATCCCAACCCTTTCATTACAAATTAAAATATGGACAACATTTTAATTATGAGTTTAAATGCATAATGAACTGAAAACCTAATCTTACTTCTACAGGTTTTGGCATGGAGTCCTATACATCTCTAAACTTCATTACAGATAGAAGTAAACAGCCTACAAGTGACCCTGTGCTTGCCTCTACTGAATTCCAGTATATTCTTTTATAGTTAGTGTCTTGAAAGCATAACAATTTCAACATAACTAGACAACTGAATGAAAACTGAAGAAACATAAGCCCTGATTAATAAAACATGCTGCTGAATGATAGGAAATGAGAATTTTACCCAAATGCCAATAACATATACAATGGTCCAGCCAGCTTCCTACAGGTATCAGAATGACTATTTAAGTATTTCCCAGAACAGACGTAACTCCATGAAGAGATCATTAAGGGTATTATGTCTCATAATACTCAACTCAGTTTACTAGAATATTGAGAATTTAAGAAAAAATGTGTTGTGTTCCCCGTCCTGCATTAGAGGAAGAACAGATTTGAACTTAAATCCTTTCCTTCAGGTGAACGGTTTAACAGCCTTTCACAAAATTTCAAATTTAGGTACGTGTGAAATGTCTTATGTGGAGCAGAGAACAATCTTGGAGACTAGAACACATGAGCAGAAAAACTGAGTTCCAGTGTTTATACATTCAAATTATTTACATAAAGCAGAAGAACAAGGCATTCATATCTCGAACAGAGATGTTACAGCCACTTACTCAATTCTTGCACAGAAAAAGAAGAGCAAGACAAGGTGGGACACATTTGTGTGAGGTAGGTGGCATTGGTTGAAGTGTGGATTAAAAATGTAGCATTTTTTTATCCTAAGCTGAGCAAGTGTGCTGCCTTCTGAAATGCTGTATGAGAAGCATGAAGTACTACAGCTTCAATCCAAGCAACATTGGGACAACCCGACCTCTGATAGGGTATTTTAGTGAATTAACCATTCACTAAGGAAAAACCAATAATTCAACTCCACGGGGGCTGCCTAGTATCCCAAGAATACTGATCAGATATTTTCTAATACTAGTTAGCTGCCATTTGTCTTAGGGTAACTTTCAATGAGTGATACAACTGTGAATTATGTAAACACAAATGCAGTAACAAATGTGTCTTGCTAATGTTGATTGTTTCTTAGTAATTGTATGTATAATTCCTGTAATTATAATGTTATTTATTATGTTAATTTACTAGTGAGTTCCCATTAATTATTTCTAAATGTGATTGGGCTGCTTGTTATTTCTGACACTTGATGCAGTTAGGAATGACGAGGACCACATTTTAATTAATGTTGCTCTCGTTTTTTATGTGCTGTACTGTGTGCTGCTTATTTTGCAAGTTTTTGTGGGTTTTTCTTTCTTTTCTGCCTTTCCTTGTGAAGTAGCTTGTTGTAAAGATGCAGCATAGAACAAAGGCATTTGCCAAGGCTTTTTTTAAAAAGCAAATAAACAGGTGGAACTTGCAAAAAATTGTGTATGTAAATAAATCTATCTATCTCAGAAACCAGACATAAGTTATACACGTAAGGTCTTATTCTCCAGTTTGAAAATGGTGAATTAACCTCTTGGGAAAGGTACTGGAGGTGTTACTGAGCACTCTATTGAAACGGTAAGGAGGGAGGGCACATCTTGATTGATTCTCAGATAACTGGGAAAAGAATTAAAAAAGAGAAACTGCCTAAAGGCATTGCACTTTTCCATGTCTGATCCTGACTATTCTTCAGGAAGTTATCTGGACAAGAAATGCATTTAAAAAAATCAAGAAAGAAATCAGCAAGGCTGGACTAGCAAGGATAAGTGCAAGAGGTGAATGACAGCTAAAAGTAATCTGAATGACTACAAATGGAAGTTTTAACTTAAAGGATCTCGAAGTGTCTTACTAAGCACAAAATATCTCTGGCCTCAAAAGCCCCAGAAGACCATCTCCATGGCAGGCCAACCTATTTAAACAGAAAGGTCAGACTGTCAAAGAAACTAAACTGCCTCACAGAGCTGTAGAGCAGATGATGAACTGGGAGGTAATTTAATGAACTCCTCCAACCTCCCATCCTTCGACATTTTACACTTGGCTCCACAGTTAGCAGCGCAACAGATTTGAGCTCACTGAGTTCCAGGCACAAGTAATTATCCTGAGAAGAAGTAAAGGGGGCAAAGCAAGCTTCAGCCCCTTTGTGCCATTAAGAGACCTCTGCTTTCATAAATAGTTGTCTTCCACAATCTGTTCACCTTTTCAGAGTTGTCTGGTTCTTCCTTTAAAAACAACGACCTTTGGTGCTGGGGAATGTGTTTGCTGCTGACACACAGGGAAGAGCAGAGCCCTTGGGGTAGAGCCTTCAGCTATTCCTCCCATTCCATAAATTCCCTGGTCAGGGACTATATCTGGTCACTTGGGACAATGAGCTTTGTCCCTGCCATTTCCAGATACAGCTCAGGAGCAATCATGTTTCCAGCTGACTGCATAGTCCATTTCCTCATAAGAAACGTGCAGTGAAAAATGCACAAGTAATTTTTTTGATACAAAAATTGAGGTCATTGACCAATTTTATTTTTTTTTATAACTCTCTCTAGTGAACACTGATACTTCTTTTCAGGTTAAAAAGTTCCTTTTCATCAAAATTAAAAATTATGAAAGTTCAACTAAATGGCAAATTTTTATATGCTACCACACTTCCTGATTCAATAGGCACAAATATACTTGAAAAAATGAAATGTATGTGTGATTATAATAAATTTTTGATCAATTACTACTATGAAATTAACAGTGACTTACAGTATATGATCATGCATGAACTAAATATCTGCTAGAGTACAATAATTAGCTACTCTGATGAAATAAAAAGCATAGTTAGGAACACAAATTCCAAATACTTTCAGCAATTAGACAATATTACGATCTCAGATCCCTGTAGAATTCAAAATATTCAAAACTTTTATTGAAACAATTGCAAACATTTGCATATTTGTTTTGAAACTGACTGCAAATCCTCTCTTATTTATTGCTTGTTCATAGATTTTAGCAATTGTTGTGTTTGTTTAGGAACTACTAATTTTCTAAGTAAAAATATCATTAGCACTATCCTTCAAAATGTGAACTGGGAAAAAAATTAAAAAATATAGGATTGATTGTGTTCTGAACCTTTTTACAAGACCTAATCATTCATGATACAAATATTTTGGTACCTTATAAAATAGTGTAAAAGGTAGCATTCAGAACAACAAAGAAGCATAAGAATCTGAAGCTTTTATATATCCTTCTCCTAAAATGTATACAATTCATAAAATTGGTTAAGAAAATGAAAAAAATGTTTAAATTTTCTTTTGTAAAATAGAGATAGTCAAAATGTAATTAGAGGTAATCAAAATTAATAAAGGTCCTTATTTTTATTATTTTATGTGTAGTAATGTGGGTTGGGACCCTGATCAAAACTGTGTAGCACAGTTCTATGCAGTCACTCAGAGCAATTTGCACCATATAAAAAAGGACAAGAGTATCTGAGAAGAAATCAACTGTAATTAGAAATCAAAGCATTGTTAAGGTCAGAGCCACCAAAAACCAACTTAAATGTAATATGCTTCAAAGTCAAACTGGCCCTGAAGTACAATGAGAATTCCTGCCTGCCAGAGGTGCCCATGAGGGAAGCTAAAGCTTCACGTCATGAGACTGAAAGTTTGCTTTCTGAAGACTGACTGGACTGAAACTCATCTCTGCTCCTCTGTCTGCTGACAGACCTGTTACAAATATTTTGATCGAATAATCAATTAAATAATATAAAAGGGTTAGCTATGATCATAAGCAGAAAACTGAAGCATCACATAAAGAAATATCAGGTGTGTTGTGTTTGGAAAGTGTAACCATAGAAACCTCGCCAAGAAGTTATTGGACCTTTATGTTTTGCTTAAGAAACTATGGAGATCATCATTCTCACCAGCTATGCTGCTTGGGAACTCACTCCTCTTCCCATCTTGGTTTTAATATCAAGGATTCCAACCAGTACACCTCTGTAGAAATAGCCAATGATTGCTTTAGGATAAGAATATTGATGAACTTTTTAACTATTGGAATCAATCAATGTAAAGGTTAAATTTAACAGTGGGCATAGTATTCATAGTATGTAAAAGAGCTTATGTAACGATGATTTAGCAGAAAAAAAGCATATAAAAGGGGTGGGGTTTGTTTGTTGAATGGGACACATTTCAGAGGAGCTATTCCCCATGTCCCCAGTGCCCCCAGCAAAGAAGTGTCTGATTATTTGCATCAAATTGGTGTTGGATGAGTTTCTTTCATACCATTTATTGACAGAGCTGCCCATGAAACAGGTGCCAAGAAGTTTATAGCCAAGCATTTTAAAATCAACCAAAATTGGTGTGTTGCACTAATCTGGACCCAGAAACTCTCCTTCTCCTAATCCGTAAACCCATGAACTAAATTCCAGTTCATTTAACTGTCGCAGTTCTAAAGCTACTTCAGAGGGCAAACAGGTAGGGATAGCAACTCTATTATCCACCTCAGGGCAAGCTATTCCCACCTGCAGAATAAAAACTCTATCGCTATCTGTCTGATTCTTCTTTTCATATGGCATGCTAGCTATTATAACCCTCAGCAGGGAAACAGGATATTCAATCAGCAGATGCAATTTTCCCACTTGCAGGGAACAGGGGAGGGAATTAGGATATATTTGCCTAGCATAGTGTGCTGACTGTGACCTCTAAAGGTGTTTATAGGCCCTGTTGATGACTCCTGCTGAATGTTGTGTATGAGACAGTGATTCTGCAACCATAGGTTCCTCTAAACACATTAACTTCTGCTCAGTCCAACATCTCCATGCTGCTTATCAGTTTTCTTAAGATTCTGCTTGTAGACATGCATTCCCTAAAAGTCTTTGCAGCACATCACGATCCCATCTAATCAGTGGGAAATATTATCATTCAGACTGTGTTGTAGGATCTGAAACAACAGGCCCCAGGGCAGCAAGGTATAGAAGAGAGAAAAATTTACCTTGTAAAAATACCTCAATTTCATTTTTGTTGACACCACAGGGCTCCCTTGCCACCAGTAGTCTGCAGGAACTGATTGGTGAGCTGGCAGCACCCCTTCCCTCAGCTGACTGCTCTGACCCTTGAGCCCCCTCAGTGGGGCTCAGGAAGGAGAACACTTGTGACAAGGCTTCCAGCTTCTGCACCCCTGGTACTGGCTCACTGACAGGAGCTCTCTCATTTTGCTGTTTGATTAGGATAGATTTTAGGACAAGATATTTTTTTCCAGCATGTCTGTTTGACAGAAGATGAGATTCAATGTTATAATGAGAGGATACACAAAAGCAAGCCTACACGCACAGTGCTAGGTATATCATAATATGGTTTATGAGATTTTCTTCCATCTTTGCACTGTTAGTGTGTTCATAGGGCTATTACAGCCTCAGCTGTATTGTATGTAAGATAAGTCAATTTAAGTGACTAATTTATCACAGAAATCTTGTAAAACTACAAATGCTAAAAAATAAATGCCTCTTAAAAATTATATTTATTGTGGTGTATGAATGAAATAAAAATTACAGACAACACTGTAAGATACTGCAGCAAGAACGTTGGTAGACAATGAAGAATGTATTTGTTATTTCAGATGAATATGTATGGTTATTTCTGCTTAATAAGCATGAGAATTGCATTATATAGAGAACAGAGGGCTCTCATACAGAGCATGTGGAGAAGCAGACATAGAATATTCAGTTTACATATAAATATCTTTGGTATACTTCATCAGGATTATAGAGTTTTGGGCAAGCAATAGGCAAGAATATATAGCCTATAGCTGGGCACTTTGCAGTAGGTTCTTCTTGCAGACTCACCCTGGGCTCTGAAGCATCAGTACCCTCATTTCAACAGGTGGAATGGAGACTTGCTCCCTCTTGTGTTACCTTATTGCTTTGTATTTAAAACACTTTAAAACTGCAGTGTGTAGTAACATTTAGGGTACTGTATAAACCCCACCTCTAATTCACTAAGAGCTGTATATATATACTAAAAAAATCCCAAAAACCCTACCCTCCTCCAAAGGAAAAAAAAAAAATTACCAACCCCTCCCTCCCCCCAAACCCAAACCTTTTGGCAGGTATTAAGGGTTTGGACAGTCTTTAAACTGAAAGAAATAAATGTCTTCTACATGCCTATATATGACTGGGTTAATTTATTTCTAAACTAGTAAGATTGCAGGGAAGGGCTCTGCCAAATCACAGTTAGTGGATTTGTTGTAAAACTTTTCATTTAAGTAGTCTTACTAAGCAGGGCTGAGGTCCTTTTCTCTTTAAAGGCAGAAAAAAATGTAATGGAGGAATAGATGCTTTTAGTGGAGAGCTGTGTTTTAACAGAGGAATAAAGTAGTGGAAGAAACAGACCCTTTGATAGAGGATTTTATATATATCTAATGTCCATATGAGACATTTGGATTAAAAAATCTGTATTTTTCTGCTGTAAAGCTCCAGATCAGCCCCCCAGGAGGTCAAGTGAGCAATAAAGCATGCATTATGAAATTGTATGTGACCCTCATCTATTGGTGTATTTATACTTTACAAACCTTACAGTACATTTAAGTAAGGGGGAGAGCTTTTACTCAATCACATGGAAGAACATAACTTATGCAATGTAAGTGGTGAAAAAAGAGAAAAAAAGAATAAAAAGAATAAAAAATTGCATGGAAATAACCCATTCTGACCATGTGAGCATAGGATCAGCCTTTTGACATATTTTCATCAGAGCTTGACAGCAAACAGCTAGTGCTCTGAAATATCAATACTTTCTAGCCAAGGGTTCAAAAGCAAAGGCCTTTAATATATTAAAATCAAATGCTAAAGGAATATAAAATTGCTAAAAATTTAGAGTTTAATACCAGAAAGGGGAAAATACTACAAAAAACCCATTGATTTTTCAAGCCTTGAGGCAAATAAAACACTATTAGATCACAATAGATGATCACTGGTAACTGCAAGGGAAGACAACTTACTAAACTGATCACATAAAAGTATATTTCTGTCTTTTATCATCATTCATTACCCAATAATCTGAAATATACGGGTGAAAGGTTTCACTTCCTCAGTAGGCAAACACTTCTGATGTATCATTTTCTGAGAATTCAACAGTATCACAGTTCTACTGTTCATTTCTGGCAAAGCATGGACAGACTACAAATGGAAAGAGGGCTTGAAGTTACAAGTCAGAAAATGCAAACAGGGCAAAAAGTAGAAATTGTATCTAACTTGGTTTAGTGGTAATTGAACTTCCCAGGTGTAGCTCTTTGGGCCTGTGTTACCTTCAAATAACACAAATGACCTACAGAGCAGCACTACAGGAAACAAATCAAACCTGCTGATAATGCAGAAGTCCTTCAAATTGAGAGTCCAGTTATTTCAGGAAGCAAAATTAAAAAGCAATAGTAAAAAGGCTGATGAGGCAATTTACACTGAAGTGATGAATATGAGATTTAAAAGCAAACCAGCAGACACCTGTAAATTGTCTAACTCTAAACTCAAACCCCAGACATGCACTTTCATTGCTATATAGGGGAGGGAATACAAAAAAGTTCCTACAGAAGGAAAAAATTCTTGCTCTGGAGACAGAGAGTTATGCAGGAGGTAATTTCATTCATTTAACATCAATAGATGTGCAAAATTATGATGTTTTCTTTTTGACATGCATGGGTTTCTTGCAACTCAAATTCCTGCAGCTATGGTAGGGAGAGGTTGCTGTCAATTTTGTCTTTGAGAGACAAGACCTCCTCTGAATGCTTCTGTTCTGATTTCATCAGACAGAGAGCAGGTAGAAGGTTCATCACAAAATTATTTTAGCCTTTGATGAAGCTGAAGGAAAAGCGAGTTTCCAACCCCTTGTCAGTACTGCTGGATTGTGGCATCCTTGGCATATACACCAGCTGTTGTCACATAGGTTGACATAGAATCCCCTGTGCTTCAATTTTCAAGTGAGAGTATTTTATTGCCATAAACCAGTATTTTCTGTGTTTGATTTCTTTATTTGATATCTCAATTAACTACACTAGACTCTCACAGCCTTGGGTGCCTGATGACTTAGCAGAATACCTAATAACATGACTGAATTGCTTAGAAGACTAAAATGTTATGCTAATTGACAATAAAATAAATACAAACATTCTGTGAAAAAGCTAAATAGATGTTACTCTTATATATTCTGAAAATACATGGGGCTCAAGGAGTTGACTCTTTTAAAATGTTCTACCTTTGAACAGAAAGGCTTTTGAATATTAGTTCTGAGTGAGGTAGACAGTTTTCAGCTCAGAAATAACACTTGTATTCATTATTGGGAATAAAATGAGAAAAAGTATAATGCAGTTGTTCTTCTGTCTTACCTTACTTCAAAAGAAATGAAGCTAGCATTCTGGACCCATCCAATTAACAACTGGAAAATGTTCCAGGGCAATTTTTCCATTAGAAAAATACCTGTAGGCTTTAACACAGAACATCAGGGTTTTTTAATAGAACACTGTAAACTGTTCTCTACAGTCTACTTACAGTGTCTGAGAGGAAGTAGACATTTTAAACTTCTAGTGGAGCACGAAATTTAAAATATCTACTGGTTCTGTCTGGCCAAATAGACCAGTACCATTGCATAGACAAGAACTGGCATGAATGATAGGAGATTGGGAATATGTTTTCCTTGTCAAATAGCTTAGTTTCCAGGGGTCTAAGTCCCCAGTCCATTCCATATGTCACTTGGTTCATTCCTGAAATCTACTTTGAAGCAAACCGACTTGTTTCTTTTGGATATAATCTAGATGTAGAAAACATTACTTTGCTCCAGGGACTATTCTCTGTAGGAAAAAAAGGAAGGAAACTGCACAAAATTCTGCCTCCTTCACCCTGCCTACGCCTATAAGGCCTACCCTGATTCTTCAGATTATCTTCATGAAAGGAAAATAAATACTTATACACTACATATGCTTAATGTTATACCTGAAATACAAAAATATAATTTCAGAAAGCCAATGAAGCAATACTGATTTTCAAGCACTGCATCTTAATCCTGGGGCCAAGGGTATATCACAGGAAATCCAGAAAATACTTTAGTCCAATACAGTGCAGTGTAACAGCACTCCAAGGTGAAGGGTTCATCACTCTTATGGACACAGGAGAATCTGCAGCTCTTGGTTTGGAGGCCTGGAATCACTCCTGGGCAGCACATCTTCAGCAGTGTAAGTATAGTCTGTGCACTTGTCACTGAGCCAATGGCTTCCAGAGTTTCTCTCTGTATCTCATGGCTCAATTCAAGAATAGTCAAGACAATACTTTGTCCGTGGCAGAATTTCAGGAATTATTAAAAGAGTAACTAAAAGTCACATTGTGAAAGACTCCAGAAATTCTATCTCTTTAGCTTAACAAGAAGGAGGTTAAAAGGCAACCTCATTACAGGCTATAAGTAGTGACAAAGAGAACAGAGATGTCACTGTGTTGGCACATCTAAGCAAAAAGTAGAATATAGATTGATTCATGTTAAGAGGAAAAGAAATGGGGATTTTCTTTCTAATAGTGAAGATATTAACCTTTGGAACACATTACTGAGAGGAGTTCTAGATTTATCATCACTCAGATTTTTTAAACTGATACAAGATTTTGTTTCATTTCTCCAGAGGACTTGTCCTAGTTCAAACTAGAATTAATTTAGTGAAGTTCTTTCCCTTACAGAAGGTCAGACTACATGACCCTTTCTTGATGGGTAATCTATGAATCTATTAAAAATAACAGTGAATAATGCTGACGATGGAACTCAACCAGCCATTTGTCCTGTTGATAGGATCCATCCTCTATAACATTTAGACTTGTGTTGATAGAACAACACTTAATTTTAATCAGAAAGATTCTTCTTATTGGGCTAACTAACTATCTTTTTTTTTTTATTGTATAACACACAAAATAGCAACCTACACATAATCGTTCCTACACATAATCCATATTTATCTCCATACTGTTACTGAGACTTGTGATATAATTAAAATATTAAACCTGCTTTAATACTTTTCTACTTTGTTATTTTTATCTCAATTGATTCTACCAATGACCTTCAACATATTACAACATTTCAATTCAGGTTTCTAGCCTCAAAACACTCTACTAGTTATGTTTTCCATTCAATAGCTTTTAATGACTTCTGTATAGATCTAATCTACCACACTTAGAATCCATATTTTCTCTTCCTTTCACATTTTTCTCCCAGCTCGCTAATTTCAGATTGTTCCTGCATGATTGAAAATCACCCTATTGCATAGAAACAGAAGAATTTATGTCAAAAACAGATTACTACTTAATCTGGCACAGATACAGAACTTGATAAATTCCAAGTGTTGCCTCGCATAGAGGGCAACTCCACCCCCATGCCTTCATAGTCTGTCAATTCTAAGCAGGCTGTAGTCCTTCATGACAACTTTCCAGGTACACGAGCTATTCCACCACACATCTGTAAACGCAGTGGGATCCAAGCCCTGGGACTGCACACAGATCTCTGGTTTCTCCTGTTCGTTCCCCACACTACACACATTGGTGTACAGACATTTTTTTGGTTGTCTCAATATCCCAGTAGGGGTGCAAAGAGATGCTCTGTAGAACTGTCTTGTGGTTACCCCTGTGGCTGCTGTTGCTTGATCTGAGGTATTCCATAGAGTATTTCCTCTCTGAAACTCAACAAACCTATCATTATTTTCTTTACAGTGAAGTACTTCAGAAGCTTATCATGCTTCCTTCTCTCTCCTCCTTGCCCTCATGTTCATAGCTCTCCATATCCTAGGAGCTGTAACACTGTGAACAGGCACTGTGGCATGGAGTGTCTAGGTCTTTAAAACTGACACTTGCTTCAATAAAGCAAAGTTAGCATAAGCCTTTAAAGACCCAAGGGAGTATTCTAATCTCTGTAATATGTCCAAGATGCAATTGCACTGTGCCTTTCTTCCCTTTGGCATTGTGGACATCTCAAATACAGGAGCATGCTCTTGATGAGGTCTTTGTTTGTACAATACAGTAAAATGTACATGCATACAGTTAAGTGTGCAACTCCTAACATTAGCCTTCAGTGGAACAAATTGCTTCCTTGAAGTTATGTACACATAGATAAAACTAGTTAACACTATTCATTTTTTTCCTTAATGCACTTACTGCTTTTCATGGTCACTTTTATTAACTATCAGTCAAGTAGCTGACTTCATTCTTAAAGGCTTTTTTTTCTATATATGAAAGACATTCAGATTATGATCCTTTAAGGTTTCTAAAGATTATATGGTTACTTAAGATGGATCGAAACATAAATAAATAAATAAATAAATAATAAAATATAATTAGCATGTGAAGAAGAATAAAGAAAGTTTCATTGGGCAATCCTTTTTTTTTTTTTGTAAAATCCCAAGGGATGAAGGGCTGTTACATTCCCAGCTTTTAACCTGAACAATTTGAAGTCTGTCTGTTACTGATACTAGCTGTATGTAACCGTGTGCTTCTGTGCTCACCAACAGCCAGAAATGTTGCTGATATGTATTTTTATTGGTGGGATTTTAATAGAAGTTAGACATAAATTCCAGCATATTGTAGAAAGAAATATTTCATGTACTGCTTTCCTACCTTTTAAGTAAAATTTCCTTCGAAAACTCAATTTATGCTTCCATCACAACATTCCTTAGCAAAACCATGAAGTAAAAACTGAGGTGAAGTCCAGAGGGTTAAACCAGTCTTAAGCTGCCAGATGTCTGTTTTGCTGTTTATACAGAGGGAAAAATGAGGCTTTAACAGAAAACTTGCCAAAATTTTACAAATTTCTAAGCTTAAAAGATATTTACAAGATTTTCTTCCCAGGAATAAGCCCATCACATTTGTACATGTGAAACGACATTGATTTCTCCAAGTAGCTGTCTATGTAGTCAGTTGTTTGGCTTTTAAAACGTTGCTTTCCTGTTGAAACAGGTTTGTAAAAATTTAATGGGTGATGTTTCACAGAATCACGGAATCACTGAACAGCTGAGGTTAGCAGGCATCTCCGGAGATGAGGGAAGACCACCAGGTTAGCTGGCCAGGAACACGGCTCCAGTTCTGTAAGCCTTTGCAGCCTCTCTGGGCAGCTTGCACCGGTGCTTGGTCACCCTCAGTAAAAAAAGTGTTTCCTGGTGGTCAGAGTGAACCTGCTGTGTTTCAGTTTGTGCTCATTGCTTTTGCTTGTTTCACTGGTCACCACCAAAAACATCCTGGTTCTGTTCTCCTTGCCTTGTGTTCAAGTTGGTGCTTTCTAGAACTTCTAGATCCCTAGTTTTCTGAGGTAATTCAGAAAAGTGGATTACATGATGTTGGAAAGCAAATATAATATTCCATTTTACCATAAATTTTAATATAACTGAACAGAAATACATGTTAAAACTAAGTTTTTATGAAAATATTTAGCAGCAAATATTTCTAAGTAAATATTAATTACCAACAATCTTGTGCTATTATAATTACAATTTTTATCTGATTTTTTCATCTTCATTGTTAAAGAAATATTAAAGACACAATTTTTATCAACATTTTAAACAAAATTATAACAACCTAAAGGAGTTATTTTTTGAGAAGGTGTGTAATTCATTGTGCAACAGCTGTGAGATTTCAGATCTAATTGCAGATAACTTCCTTCTTAAAGAAGATGTCTATACACAGTGGGTAAGTCTGGGATTTTTTTAGTTCAATATGCATTTTTGTAATTTATAGATTTTGTATAATTTTATGTCTTTAGGTACTGTTAGTTATTCATTATAAACACAGTAGTGATACTTTAACACACATTGTAGGCCTGCTAATTGAATCAGTCTTTAGATTTTTGTTCTATGATCCAAATGCTTGTCAAGTTAAGACTTTCTTATCTATGTTTCACAAGCTATATATTCTTAGCCATCATTTTTTCATTCAGCTTAATTATAATATCATTTTCTTATCCTTGAGCTGCTCCATTTACTGGAGGAATATTTTATTCTGTTCCAAAGAGATTTTTTTTTCTCAGACAAGTTAGATATAAATCAAAGATACCTATATTCACAATGGAAATATCTGTCTCCTCCAAAAGGTTTGCTCTCTAGATGCATCTCAGTCTACAAGTATCTATTTTTACTGAACAAAAGATATTTCAATTTTGCCTGTGTAACTGCAAAAATGCAGCTATTGGAGATTTGAACACTATTTTACTGTTTCTTGGTAAGGTTTGAATTGCTGGACTAGTTCATTTGTTACATATTAAAACCACAGAGTTGATAAATGAACATCCATGCAAACCTTTGCATAGAGAAAGGTCTTCCTTATGGAAAAGAAGTGCATATACACACAGAGAAAGCATCCAAGCCATCTGCCCTTGGAATCATCATGCTTTTAGCTGGAATATAATACTGGAGAATTACTGCACATTTAGCTTAAGCTTGTGTTCAATGAAGAGCTTCACTCCAGTTCAAACAAGTTTTAGGCTGGTTTGTACTGGGTTTTTAGTGGATTTTAATTTTTAATCTGATCCTTTGAGTGCAGCACTATAACACCTAAATTGCTTTGTGCATTTACCTCAAATGAACAGCAGCTCTGTGGCAGTGCTACAGGTACCAGGCACCCTGCCCAAGCCATAACCTCCATCACAGCTCCCAGGTATTCATTCTCTTCCTATTTCCTAGCTCCTCAGAAAATATCCCTTCAGGACCTGGATGTGGCAGGTGAGCTATTGTAACAGCCAGGTTTATTTTTTTAGACACTTGTAATTTAGTGACCTGGAAATTATACTCTTCCTATTAAATTCATAGCCTCCTGGACATCCCAGGGAGAACTAGATGCCCTCAACTCTCAGGACACACTGGAATCTTACAGAAAGCTTTGGATTAGCTTCACAATGAGAAGAATCTAGTTGTTCATAAATGATAAAGCTAGCTGCATTCTGGAAAACGTTCTCCCATCTACAAAGAAATTCTCAGTAAATCATAATCAAAAAAGTAACATATAGAATCAAAAGCTTTAATTTCTCTTAGCTTCTCAAAATAAGTTTCTTTTTAAAAAAGCAAACTCCAAGCAGATGTCATGAAGAACTTTTTCCTGGAAAAAATTATAAGTGCATGGAGCATCCTAGCGGGCATTTCTATTAAAGCAAAATCACTGAAGCCATCCAAAACACAATTACATTGAATGGCTCCCTGGGGGAGACTGGAGCTCTGAATAGAAATGAGTTCCTGAAGGATGGAAAGTCTTCAGTCCCTAAGCTTTATATTGCATATTGTAGTTAAAAGTTAGTGGTTTATATAATCAAAATACAGGTTACTACAGCAAGGTCAATTAATAAAAGTCTGCTGCAGATAAATCACCGTGGCCTGACAAGTCTGTATTTCTCTAAACAAACAAACAGGCAGACAGACAGACACCTCTAGTCCAACCATATAGTATTTCTCTGGAGAAATTCTTCAGTCCTGGGCTGTCTCAGAGTTTCTGATCACAGGCAAGCTAAGCAGATAGCACCAGTACAGAATGGAGCTGATATTTGCCAATCACTTCTTTCCTGTTTTCTATGAATCGCACACAGGGAGTATTGCAAATTGGTTGTACCCCAGTTTGCAGGTTAGCAGTATAATTAGTAGTTTGAAGAATGAAAGAATGCTTCTAAAATCAAATAAAATCACAGATTAGCCTCAAAAAGTGAATCAAAATTGACACACTACAGCAGTGCTGAATAATGGCAAATGATCTGAGAGTGTCAGGACTGCTACAATTGTCTTTAAGAATAACTCACCTGTTGTGCTCCTCTGGATGCACTTTCTGTAAGTCCAAGTACCTTCTTCAGATACTGCTGATGAAATACAGATTAATGTATAAAAAGTACTGATGAAACACGGATTGACAATAATAATGATAACAATAATAATAAAGAATTCTTATTATTAAAATATAGCATCCTGCCAAAATATTCCAACCATGAGCACCTAGGTCAAAAACATAAATTATATATTTCAATGGTATGAACAGGGCATGCTTCATTTGAGCCCCTTTTCAAGTTCCTATAGACTGTATTTTCTAGAGCAGGTTATATGGATTTATGTTCTTTGGTTAGCTTCTGAGCATGCAGACAGGGGACTTGTTGCCAGAACCAGACATTTTGAAGTGGTGATGGAGACTCTTTTTAAGAGAGCAAGCAGCAGCTTCTGATATCTCTAAACTCATCTTCTCTTGGAGGTCTCTGAGGGCTGACTTGCACATGCTGATTTATCTTGATTCTTATATGCAGGGAAGTACCTGCCTGAAATTTTTCAGCTTCATATGGATCCACTTTTCCTTATGTCTTGGGCTTCTGTAAGTGTCAGTACTGCTGCTTGCTGACATAAGCTAAAAGTTTGTAAGAAAGGAGTAGAACTCTAGTAGAAAAAAGTTGCTATTTTATTGTGATTAAAATATTCATCAGGTTCAGCAGTATTTTAAATAAAATATGGAAATTACCATGAACAAAATGCCAACAGCCAGCAATTCTTTGTAGGATATTCTAATTATTTCACAGAATGTTGGATAATTTGTTTTATCTTACTGCAGAAGACTTTCTGCCTTTTTTTTTCCTTTTTTTTTTTCCAGGAATAGTACCTCTGTAGATTCATTTAATTTTTAAGCAAAAACCTGGATGACTGAATACTTTGATCTCTTTTCATGTCAGCACTTTGTTATTTGCATTTTATATCAGAATAGAAACCAGGGGTACCTGGCATGTAAGTCAATCTACATTTTTATATTTTTTACTTCCTTTCTGAAAGTCTGACTCAGTCTACCCAATGTAAAATTTGCAATCCTGGCTGTGTATTACAAATCTGATTGTTTCCAAATTCAGTTTTCAGTGGAAAACAGATATGAGTGAAGACATTGTGGAACCCTGATAATGACTTGATACCAATCTCTTCAGTTTAGTGTCTACAAGTAATTGTGAGTTCATTTATTGTAAAATTAACTTCATAAACTCCCCTGTGAGGTTAGAGGGGCTCATCTATTGAAAACTTCATTATCTAACCAAAAGAAAACCCACCATGTACCTGTTATTGTCACTTTACCGGATAAGCAGTAACATCTACATCCTGGGTCAGGATGTGCTGCAAGTCCCACGTTGTGCAAGTGTTTTTCAGATGACTTGTGCTGTTCCCCCACGCCAGAGAGCTGAGGGTCACATTTGCATCAGTAGCACAGCAGCCCTTTGGCCCTGGCAGCTGGGAGTTCCACTCCACCCTACCAGGCAGGAAAGCTGACATTACACTTCTGCTCTCCAGGAAAGGTCTTGCTTTGATCCCTGACTCCATATCTATGGGAAATTCACCCACATGGGAAACAGTTTCAGTGATGGTTTCCTACCACAAAAAACATTCTGCTGTCATTAGTGATGCTTAGGGAAAACCTGGCTTTCAAGCAAAACCTCATCAAGCACAGGTCATGAGCTGTGTCGGGTGTCTTGGTGCTAAGAGTAGGATACAGTGGGATGCAGTGACGGAAAAAGTGTAAGCACCTGCCTCAACAGTGTTACTTCCCTCAAATGAGCACACAGGGTTCACTGAAAAGAGGTTGTCTGCATACAAACAGCTGATCTTCCTTGTTCAAAGGAAAGCATGATGCATTTTAAAGAAATTTATTATAGGCGATCATGAGCTAGACCCTTTCAAGAAAAAAAAAGCCATGGAGGAAGTTATAGGACTTAAGCGCATGTAGCTCTGCTTGTAGAACAAGCAGAAAGCACGGTGTGGTTACTTTTTGTGAGCATATTACCTATACTATCTCATTTCTGGTTTTTGGCAAAGCATAACTATAAAATTCACTGAATTAATCAGACTTCCTAAAAAAACAAGTGGTTCCTTTCTTTCACCAGTAATATTTATGTTGTTTCCAGAGTTGTTATTTCTCCCTTTTCTGGTTTTATGTGTGGTCTGTTTCTTGAAGGAACAGCTAATTTTTCTTAAGTAATGAAACAGATTCTGAAACACTGACATTTGAAACTCTCTAGAACACACTTTCAAGGCATCTGTCCTAACCTTTCAATGCTTTAGACATTAATTTATAAAGTACCATCAGTCTGGCATTTGAAATCATCACATTACTGTTACTTTATCTCACAAATTGTGTGCTTCATAGCTGTCATTCAGTGAAGAATACCCCAAAATTCATATAAAACATCTTTCTGTCATTCCTTGTTCATTGTCACATTGCAAACAGTGACAAAGGATGGAATCTCTCACAAGAAATGATAACCTCTATATCAAAATGACTGCAACTTGTTCAGTATTTTCAGGTAAGTGTATGAACCATAGAAATGAAGAAATAAATAACATAATGTTTTTAGAAATGTTTATCACTTGTTATGAAATACTGTGTGGAGCTAGGGCAGAATATATGGATACAGTTAAATTTACTGTTCTGTATCCTCCCAGAATTATGCACACGGTAAGAACTACACATCTGACTTTAAAAGAGTAGATAAGTAATATTGAGGTACTCTTTACAGTCTTTAATATGTGACATACATAAAGAAATTGATAGCTAAATAGAAGTATTGATAGGTTCATTTCTGATTTACTATTTTAATTATTTAAATTTTACTATTCTTGTAACAAGCAAGTTCTCAAAAATTTGGCAGTTCAATACATCTTATGCATCGTCAAAATTCATTTACACCTATTCACTCTTTTAAAAAAAATTTTATTGGAAATCCACCAAAAAATTCAAAGTGTAATCCCCTTGTTAAGTTTTTCTAAGAAAGCAGTCACTGAGGCAGAGTTCCACCTGCAGCCTACAGAAATTGCCTTTAGATATGGATGGTTATTCCATTCCTTAAAAGAAAGAAATCAGTTGTCACACCAAGCAGGAATGTTTCCTGGACTTGTGTTACTTCTTTAAGCAGTTTTCACCTTCTTATTCCTCATATTTGTCTTTTTTCTCTATTGATATCTTTTCTTCCATGATACCAAAGCCAGTACTTGAATAAAAAGCTCTAAAGGGAGTACAACAGAACTACTAGAAGCTGCATTGAAGAAAGAGTGTGACCAGTCATAAACCAAACCATATCTATTGAAAAGTTCATCAACTCTCAAGCAAGATTAGGAAAAATAAAACTTGTAAATTAAATAAATATAGTTTATTTTATTAAAGGCCATAATTATTTGGTATTGATGTGATAGTGATCACAAAAACAGTAAAGACATTGCAGCTAACTTGGGGAGTACAGTAGGCTTCCAGAAACAGAGCAAACTCTGTATCAGGTATACAGGAAGCAAAAAAGCTTTCAAACTAGCACTGTATATAGCACTTCTTAATGACATCCATCTCGCAGAAAAATTTTGCAGAATAATGCTAAACTTTGGCTTGTCATTTATTCAAAGAGCCTCCGAGACACCTGCGCATGAAGAGGGAAGTGATACTGGCCATCCAATTTACATTTCCCGTCCTTTGGGATGAGGATGAAGTTAGTGATCTTGCAGTGCTGTTGATATAAGATGACATTGTGTAACAAGACACTGTAAAGCTTGTACAGGTGAGGGTGTGTTTCTAGGTGTGTGTTTCTTCTATATTTGACCAATAAAGATAAAAAACAACACAATTCTAACAGTAATTGAAGCTGTTAGGGATACTCAGTTGAATACCTAGTTGAATATGTAGTTGAATATGGTCAATATATTGGTAACCTGGAAAATTAGGGTTAAATTTAAAAAAAAAAAACAAAAAAAAAACAGTTTTACAGAGAAATTTTCCCTTTATTTTGGAAAATAACATCCGGTTCCCTCTCAGACTAGGTTATGATGGACCAGGAAAGCTCCAGAGTTTTTCTGAAATCCTGGCACTGAATTAGTCATTGACAAAATAGAAAGAGCTAATTCATTTGTAGAAAGACAGGGGCTGTCTTGTTACCTTGCAACCTTTGATCACATCTTACACCTTGTGAATAAAATGCTAACATATTTGTATTTGCAGGTCTTAGCAGAAGTTGTGCATATTCATTGGGCACCATCATAATATTTTCTTGAATTTCAAAGAAAAAATGAGTCTATGTTCTTATTTTCTACCTCATCCAACATTAACTCTGATGGCTGCTGTTGATTATTTCATGTTTTCTCACTGCAGTTCTGCGGAGCATGCAAGATTAACACACACTCTGGGGATGGGGTGTGCCCTTTACAGAGGTCAGTGTGGATGCTGGAGCTGGCACAGTCCTTCAACAGTGGAACTTTTCAATATTTTGTGCTGCTTCTGGAAGGGTCTTAGACACTGTGATTCTGTCACTGTTCTTTTTATTTACTTTCATGTCCATACTCCTCTGCATGCCATATTACTCCACTTCTACCAAGAGAAAAGGTATTTCTGTAATACAAACAGGAGCTTGGTTTGTCATTCAGAATATTGTGCATCTTACAGTATTTCTAACATTGTTTCAGCTTTGGAGACACTGCTGTTTTCTCTTCCCCACTGCTGTACCACTTAAAACATTAAGCTCCTGGGAGCTAATCACCTGCTGTCATACTGTAATGTCAAATGAGAAAAAGTATTGCTCTTCATTAGTTTAGTGCTTCAATGTGACAGAAGAATTTACAGTTCTCCAAATACATGAAATGTGCAAAGACTTCTACAATAATCTTTTACAGACAAACTTTGAAAATCTTCATAAGATTCCACTGAAACAAGATAAGCACACTCCTAATTTGTAGTTTATTTCCTGATAAAACTTTTAATATACACATTAGTAAGGTTTCCAATTTCCTTTAAGTTATTATATCCAAAATGTTTCCAGATTGTCTTTCACATCAGTCAGCTTCTTTTCAATCCACAGATGCAACAGATTATTTCCACCAAAAGTATTGTGCAGTTCGCATGATCTTATTAGTAAATTTAAGCCAAGAAAGAAGCTAAATTTTAAACTAAGTAGGAGACAATACAACTTATATATATTCAGAAGTATAGGATGAAGTCCACAGATAAGATCGATTCCTTCTTGTATTTGCTGTAACCCATTAATAACAATAATTTATTTTCCCAGGAAGCATAATAAGGATTAGTGATACACATACCTTGGTCTCCTGTTAGCTACCGAAATTTCAGGTTAAAGTCTGAAAGAAATGACTTCTTACTGAGAAAAAGAACATTAGACATTTAGATTGCAAGAGGTAATAATCTACAGCAAATGAAACGTGCATGCAAAATGGTGTTTTCTGGATGCAAATAATTGCAGCATCACAAGTGCTAAAGGTGCCATTAGATGAGATACCACCAAGACGGGGAAAAATAATGTTTGCCTCTTTTGACACTGAATTTTGGTCTCCAAAGTTCAACCAGAATATGTAATTTTTTAATTATGCCACATGGCATATAAGTTAATTGAAAGCATCATGATAAACTATCATTTTTTTAATGGCTGATGTGATGCTGAAATATGCTGGATCATTTATGTACATTTTCAAACAAAAGGCTGCTACTCTCTCCACAATTCTTTGTCTTCTGCTTTCACATTCTGCTTTGAAGTAGATGCATAAATGAGTAAGTTGTCTTCCAATAAAATAGGTTTACAAACTGGATCTCTTAGGAATGCTTTATTTTGTTTGTTTCCTTGTTTAGTAATAAAAATTACCTGTTAATTGGAAGAGAGATAATGCTATTAGTTAAAAACCCTTCTGTGGAAATTGTTCTTTGGGCAATTCTGGAAAAGGGGATTTTTGATGCAGTGGTTCATTACTCTTTCTATAGAACTGTTAAAGTCTGTTAGTTCTGTTTGATTCCTGCTTCATTGACCTGATACATAGAGTCATTCAGATCTCATTGTATCTATCCTGCAGTCACAAAACAACATTAAGGACTTGTTTCTGCTGTCAGTAAAACAAAGTTGCATGCCCCGATGGAGTTGCTTCAGCATAATCACACACAAATTATCAGTAATGGCAATTCAATAGTTGGCTTCTCCATGAGGAGAACTAAACCCTAAGTTTGTAGAATACAGACTTTTTAATATTTTTTTTAAATAAGGAAAAAATTACTGTGCCTACACAAAAGTTTAGTTATTAAACTTCAAGATATCAGATACTGAATGACTGTGAAATCTGAGTGGACCATTCTTTCCATTTGAATAAATGGCACATAACTATTCTGTTGAAATGAAATCTGTAGACAAGTGCTGCTCTGAAATTCATACTGTGCACACAGAAAATGCACAAATTCATGTACATTCCATTTTTAACCTATGGTTCAACCAAAGAAAGTATATATTGGTCTTGGTAAACCTGTTCAGAGTAACATTTTTTCAGACTACTGTTAAACTGGAAGATACTTATTTATCATATATTAATCTTTATGTATATATACCATATGTTTATGTGTATATGAAATGTGCTTTCAAGGCTCTTCCCATGTATTGCTTTTTCAAATGCATAGGGTTAGGCTTAAGTTATTGGGTATAGACATTTCAAAGTATTTGAAACTTTTTTCTGTTTTGGATTGAAAACTAAGCTTTTCAAAGGCTTCTTGAAAGGAAACTCTGTCAAAATATTGTTTTTCAGAAAAGAGAGATTTTTTTCTCTTTTAGGAAATCCATCCTAGACATGAAAGTCTTGTTAAAAATTGATCTAATAAATCTCTTTTCACAAGAAAACTTCCATTTTATGAGATATTAGCTAACAAAATAGAATTAAAACTGTTTTATTTATGATATTTTCTGCAGGTTTCACTCCATTACCTGCATCATCTATATACTTAAAAGTACGCATATGTTAGTTTATAGGTTTGGCTTTGATGTGCTTGTGGCACAGTCAAAAAAGGAAATTTCACACAAAATATCACACACACCAAACACACAATACCATACTATACCAAAGCAATCATCAGATAATACCTCAGACATGTAATGTGTGGGAAACACTAAGTACGTTTTATCAAATACTTTGAAAATGGAAATACACTGTCATACAGTTGCCAACTGCACTGGCGTTTAAATATTGGCATGGTAATAGAAAGAGATTCAGTTTCAGATATTTCAACTTTCATTCATGTAATTTAGGACCCACCACTGCTCCCTTAAGATATGTTATAAAAATACATCTGCTCTGAGGATAAAAGCACAAGGAGCCATCCAGGCTAAGTCAGGAGACATAACATTTAATAATCAGCTGCATGTGAAGACCCATTGACTTGATGAATGGTAAGTACCATATGGAGTGAAAAAGTCTTACAGAACATCACAGATATAGAAACAAAGAGGACAGTCCCTATCTGTGGTTTTTTAATTCTTTGGAGGGGTTCCTTAACACAATAGATATATACGTGATTTTCTCTTTCTCTTTGCATAATCATTTCTAACCTCACACAATCATGGGAATTAGATGTGAAGATTGTAGTTGCCATTTATTTCTTTGATTTGTAAGTGTTTATAAGGCAATAGTACATATATTCACTAGGCTACTGCTTTCCAAATTCTCCACTGATTTCTGTTATTTCAAAGTCACCTTTATTGAGATATGCATCTGCTACATTCCCCTGTCAGAGACAGGATACTAGGCTGAATAGACTTTCAGCTTAATCCAGTCTAGCTGTCATAAAGTCTTACAAACTGTAAGTTCCAGAAATGAAAAGGATCAAAACTATTAGTGGAGACTCAAAAATATAATACAATCATACAAAATAATTACTATCAGGACTCCTTTACTTTACAAACATATAAAATGCACTTACTTTGAGGGTGAGAAGAGGGAAAAAATCCTTCCATTAGAAAATATAGTCACAAAGCTTTGAACAAATAAATTCACACACTGCAGAGTACACACACACACGCATGCAGGCAGGCATGCACGTATGTACACACACAGGTGCACACGTACACGCATACATACACACATGCTTAGAGTTTACACTGCATTCTTCTGATGCCATGATTATTATTTTATTTGTACACCCACCTTTACTGCACATTCTAAACAAACAATAGACAACAGTGTAAGGATTTCTTTTTCCTTAAAACTGCAACGAAACAAGTCTCAACATTTGCAAAACATTCCTTTATTATTAGAAATAAATTATTTTGTATAAAAATTAGCATGCGTTGACCATTGCATTTATTTTAGCATAACCCAGGACTTAATTCAGTCAGCCGTCACAAGAAACAAACTCATCTTCTTTACGAGTTGAACAATGTAGGACAGGAAAGGAAATTGTCACAATCACAAAAAAGTACTTACAAATATAACATCAGACATGATTTATTTCAACAGCATTTTTTTTCACAAGCTAACATTTGTTTTCCTTTTGTGATTTGCTTCCTTTTATGAGTGAACAGTTCAGAAGCTTGACACTCTGTCTCTATGTTATAAAACTGGACTTTTCCTTCCCCTGTCTCTTTTGGCCTTTTGCTCTTGTTTAATCCTTGTTCTTTAGGAGACTGACTATTGATTTGAATGTAGTCTACTGATATTTTCAAGACTGAATTCTGGTGGTGGTAAAGTCTACGTTTGCAAGATCCAGTCCTGCAGATCTTCTCGTGAATTTCATCCCTGCTCAGTTTGCCTGATTGCTGTAACTGACATAAGTTGTCTTGGTAGAGGAGGCTGTAAATCAAAAACACCAAAAACAAACAACAACAAAAAAACAAAGTTCAGCACTTTTAGAATCAAGAGAGGAGGGGAAAAAAAAAACATATTTAGCATTTGAACTCAGGCAGTATCCTACTATATTTCCAAACAATATGGTCCATGTTCATGGAATAAAGAATGTTTAAGGATGTATATAAGCAGTGAGTAAACTGTATCACAAGTTCTGTGTTCTTCATGTCCACTTATTTTATTTATGATTTGGGAAAGCAGAGGTCAATAGAAAGGAACAGTGATGAGTGGTTTCAGCATACACACAACAGAATTTCAATATCTGGTATTATTTTGTCTGAATTCCATGTAGACATTTTTTACTTTAGAGATTGGATTTTTCTTTCTCTTCTTCTGATGGAAGACAACTTTGCAGTTAGTGGTGGTTTGTCCATCCAGAAGGAGACTTAAGCTCCTTGAAAGGAACAAAGCCGAACATAGGAAACATCTCTCCAAATTAGAGAAACTGAGCAGAGTCCCTACAGAACATATTATCTGGCAAAAATTATGGCCTCCTTATGTTAATAATCTGCTAATCATGTCTCATTTTGAGCAAAGCTGATACTCCTTGATCAGAATGAGGCAATATGTTGAGAGAATTTAACTACTATTGCAAAAGTGAAAAAATATGAATCTTTTATGAAAGTTTGTTTCAGGTTCTAGCCCTTACATCTTTGCTATTAAAAAATATAAAAAATATGCTATAAAAATATGACTCAAGTCATATCACTCAAAGTTAATGTAATGGTTGGAGGAGGGAAGTGGTGACAACAGGTCTCAATAGTTAATCCTCTAATTTTAAATCTATTGGGTACATGGAAAATTAGACTGCTGGGGGACTGAGTTTCTTTTTTTCTCCATAATAAGGTCTACATTACGCTGCATAAAGAGGAATTTGACTTTCTAAATATGTTTTATATTCCGTCTGCTACAGATATGTTCTGCTTATGATAGTGAAGACTGCAGCTGGCAAGATGAAAATAACAGGATGGCAAAAAAGTTGCCTGATCTATAGATTCAAAATTCTATTTCCATACCTTTCTTCTTTTTTTTTTTTTTTTTTTCTATACAGAGTGAGTCTGGTGAGAACAGCTGAGATAGATAGGAAAAGCATTCTTCATGCTAAGTCCAAGATTCAGCCCAACAATCTGATGATTTGGGAAGAATAGAATACAGAAACTGAGAAATGACAGTTTCTGTCTTCTGCAACAAATATTAAGCTAAATAATGGATCACTAACATTGATGCAAATTAATAGTAGTTAGTATAAATAACTAAGTTTACTTTTTGATTTTTGTCATGCTTTCTTAGATTTTCTCATCAATTTGAATCTAATACTGCATTTGCCATTTTTTTAAGACACAACAGAACCAGACCATTTTAATTCACGTATTACTATAATTCTTTTCCTTAAGAATGTATATATAAGAATAAATTATCAAAAGAAAGCTGCAAAATGTAACATTTCTTACTTTCACTTGCACAGGTAGCTCTAGTACTTTGTGTCTGGAAAAAGCTAATTCATGAAAGGACTGCTTTTGGCACACAAAGCAAGTCTTTCTCATAGTCGATTACAATATTTGAGCACCAAGATGAAATAGCTTTATTTGCATGTATTGGGACACTTGATGCAAATATAGCCTCATTTACATCTTTCAGATCTTTCAGATGGGATGTACTGCTCTGTCTGAACTCTCTCATGCTCCCACAGCTGGATTTCTGAGAGGATTCTATTTTTTTCTTTTGGCCTGCTAACTTCCTACTCAAAATAATGCAGGACTGATGAAATGGCACCAAGTTCTTCAAGCATAGAAGAATATTTTCCCAGCTAAGAAATAACAGATAAATGAACATCTTCAAACTACACATACTTGGGAACAAAAGGACAGAATTTTCAGAGCTTATTTTTTTCCCATTTCCCTGAAAACAGGGTCAGATACATGATCAGGTTAAGTTGGTTTACCACATTATCCTGTATGAGCTGAGTTCTGTGATAACTTTACATGTGCATGTTTTTAGCCCACAGCAATGTAACATAATCAGATTTATCACAACTCAGTAAGCTGAATTATGTGAGCACATTTGCAAGAAGCTCAAAAATACAAAAATAGTAGCTACTACACCTCAGCTGATATAGAGTAATTTGTTAAATTGCTGTAACTTTGTTGTGTATCTGAGAATTAAACAGTTTTGATAGAATTAATCTAGAGTTGATCAAGAAACAAAAATTATCCAGTTGAGTTCTGAGTGTTGTTACTTTAAAAAATGATAGCACAGGAATTTAATGTAGTTTGAAATATATTAAAACTAATCTCATCTCCAAAATAACTTTGGGTTTTTTAACTTGATAAATATTGCACATGTCTTTATAGTTCTGGGGAATAAGTCTAGAGTTCATGTTTGGGGACCTGAAAGCTCCATCAGCTGATGCCCTGCTCTTTAAGACTTAGCATTTCACAACAATAACATGAACCACATTTGGGAAGCCTAGATGGCCAGAAAAAGTAATGGACTTAGCTTAAAAGGTTTCTGGGAATAAAGACCCTTTTACAGCTTCAATTACTACTTTGCTGTTGGAATGAGACAAAAAGAAAAAGAAAACAATAAAAGAGGATCTAAAGCAATTTAGAATGATTATTATTATTATTATCTGACCTACATTCATTTAGTGTAGTTGTCATTGCCTTCTGTAACTGCACCTGAATGTTTTTTTTCATCCTGTTTCCCAGAAACAATTTGTTTTCCACTGAATATGGACCTATTTCCACAAAAAACCCATGAATGTATTCATGTGGAAGACAGCATAGAATAATGTGTGCTACGTGGAACAGGACAAACTAGGCAGAGCAGAGTTGTCTCTGGATGGGAAGCAAAAGGGATTATGTGACTATCTCACTATTTCTGACCTAGTTATGAGCATTGCTATCATTGCTGGTATTTGTGGTAGGTAAAGGGTGGGAAGCACTCACTACCCACTCCTGGTGTACCAGGAGCAGACTGCTATTTTCAAGTCAGTTTCATATACTATCACTGAATAGAAAGATATACCTCACATGGAGTCTGTGTAAGAGGAAGTTTTGTCGTGTCGAGAAGTTATTACAACTGACCTAGTGAAAAAGACTTGTGCTGCATTGTGTGCTTATAATTCACAGAAACCTTCAAAAGTTTTGACAATAACTATTTCAGGGAAGAGAGAAACCATCTTGAGGCCTAGAACTCCATTACATAGGGAGAGCTTTCTGGAGTGCAAATGACTTGGCTGAATTTTTGCCTATGAAGCATTATGATGCCTGGGCAAAAGTCTAGCCAGGATATACTCCTAGTGAGCTCAGAATTATATAGATGCATTACTCTTAAAATCATGTTTAGAGCACAGTAAATAAGCATTACCCTGAATACATGGACTACTGGAGAAGCAGACTTGCTTCACTTAGCATCTGTTTCTATGAATTATGTATAATCATAGTTTAAGGAATACCAGACACAGCATTTCTTAATTAGGTACAGTAGATAAACATCAGATACCCAAGACTTTCTTATTAACACTCTTTCTCACCCTACTGTGAAAACCCTACTTTATCCTTTCCTCAGAAGTTTATAATTTTGCACACTCGGCAAAATCCATCCCTCTTTTCCTTCTGAGTTAACTTTCAGTGACTTCCAAAGACTTGCAAAATTATTGAGTCTTTTATATCCCTGTGCTATTATTTGATCCACAAGGAACTTCTATGCCTTTCTTGTTTATTCTTTGTTATATGTCACAATCTGAATCTGTATAAACGCATAGCTCACTCCAGCAGTTTTACACATTTTGAAGGGTCATGAGTTTTTCCAGTGAAACAGTTTGCACTCAGTATCCTCCATGCATCAGCAACTATAGTATGGTAAACTGATGGACTATGTTTATGTAGTCTTCAATCTGGCAAACTCTGATAGAGTTCAGTGTGGGGTTGCATTTTTCAGAAATAAGTACAATATTTTAATGCAAACTTTGCACTGCCTTGTCTCAATGTGCTTAACCAAAATAGTACTATTTAATCACCTGTCAATATTGTCAAAAAGTAATAAAAATTAAAAATAAACCATGGCATATTCAGTAAAATGACTGAAAAAGTTAGCTATCCCAACAGCTGCCCATCTAATGTGACATCTAACTTCTCAGTAGAAAACTATTCTCCATTGCTAAGCACTGGGGGTAAGGTTAATGTCTCTGCTCATATTTGATTATTATTGTTATTATGAAGTCCAGTTTATAAGATGATATGTCATGTGGTGGAATGGAAGCTATAACCTCTGTTTTCTTCTACACCAGAGCAAGTTAGAGATGTAGCAAGATTCAAGAACTTTCCTGACATGGGAAAGAATTCTTTCCCATTACAAACCTATGATATATCAGAACATGTAATGATTAAGCTTCATATGAATTATCACAACTTTGTACCAAGATGAGTAAGACCACAACAAAAACCTGGATGGGAAGCATTTTTCTGGAAGTGTTAGTCATGAGTTGTGATAAATGAACAATTCAACAAATATTAAGATGGAAAGATAAAAAGCATTATTTTCACTTCCATATCTGACTGCAAAATAAAAACAATATTAGCTGTTTTCTTTTTTTTTTTAACAGCCTTTGAGTTTTGAATATACAATGATGACCATAAATACACCTCATGAACTGTCAGGACATACCACAAGTGGCACAGCAATGTACAACACATCAAAATAGCACTAGCTAAAACAAATAACTTTTAAAAGATGTGGCTTTTCAAAATCAGCTTGTGCTTTTTTTTTTTTTTTTTTTTACTAGCCTCCTGTGAAAATCAATTTCTTTGAAACAACTCTAGGCATTCCTGCATTCAGCAGTACATGAATTCTGACACATCTCTGGATTCATGCAGAACAAGCAACAAAAATAATTAAGTTTATTATTAAAAGAAAGTGCATTCTTGTGAACGTACATCTATTAAGATGTGCTGCCACTCTTGGCCATGGGAAAGTCTACAGATGACTTACTGTTGGTTTCAAGACTTTCACACAGTTCAGTCTTGACTTCGCCATTTGGTCTGTCATTTCCTTTTTGTGACAGTTTGCTTTGCATTGTGGCAGCTGTCACTACAGCCTTGAAGCTCCGCTTCCGTTTTTGAACATTCTGCTCTGGATGAAAAATGATAATATAAACCTTGGGCATGTAGAGCATGCCCAGAGACACAGAAGCACTTAAACTCATGGAGATAGTAAGTGTTGTTGTCTGGATGTACATCTGGGGAAGGAAAGAAACAACAAAATAAAAATCATTGTTACATTGATTTAATATAAGAAGGAAAACAAAGTAATTATCCTAAAAGCAGTAGATGGAAAGGGAATATACATCAAAAGGACCGTTGGCTTTGGTTGCTTTTAATTATTGCCGAGTATGGCAGTTTCATGTTGAGTTTATAACCTTAAGAGTAGGCAATAGGAACATAATAGTCATGAAACTTCATTCTCATAAAAGTAACATAGATGCTACAGCAAACACATTGAAAAAGAAACAAACCCAGTGTGTCTGGACAAGAAAACAGGAGTGACAATAGATTTAGCCTCGTGTCATCTATTTTAACAGACAGAAGCCTCTACACCAATATGCCACATGGGGATTCAACAGTGTGTGCAGCATGGCTCAACTGACAGTAGCATAATGTAGAATCTAATGAAACCTTTTATATAGTCCGTGAGTTTCAAGCTTGGAAAAAAATAAATTAGTTTCTCCATAGTGATGCTTGAATATTCCTGTGTTGGGGGGTTTGTTTGTTTGTTTGTTTATTTATTTGTTTTCCATTCTACTTTCAAATTCTAATCACAATGTTCCATTGGCACACAAAAACTTATTAATACGCCATGGTCCTAACTAAGAAAGCAATAAATTGAGGAACCATGAAATTACATCACAGAAGACCTCAGTTCCCTATAGATACAAAGGAAAAATCTGGCATTTCAGAGTGAGTCTGTCTATTTTTTGTTATCACCTACAAAAAGAAGGCAATTCTGGTCTTCCATAATACCACAAAAGAAAATGACAATGGCCACTTCATAAGAAAAGCGGACAGAAGTTTCTATTTGAAGAAGTATTCTTTTAATATATTAGAAATACTAATTGTAGTTCTACTCAACATTTATTTTCAATTAGGAAATTATTTTTTATTAGCCATATTATGAAAAACATATGACTTTACAGTTCTGTGTTAAGTAGGAAATGTCTCAGTAATCCTTGTTATACTGAAAAAGATACTGGAGTAAAACATGCTCAGTGCCTTGGCAGATGATTCAGTGACATTGTTGTCAGGCGTGATTTTAAGCACTGGGCAATACTATCACATTAACCTGCAGATAAGGTGGTAAGTCTGTCTGCAATGTCAGCTTCAGATCATCATTTTTTATGAAGTGCCCTTGGGTGACTTGGCCCTTGGCAGAAAAGTAGAGATATAATAAACTGTTTTGCACTATTATAGTCAAACATTTTTAAGGTCTTTCAGCCTACAAAGTTTTTCCATTAGATACTTTCTCCTTAGAGATCACAAATAAACTGTGCTCTCTCACTTAAAGCAATCTTAGGTAAGAAAAAAACATGGATTCTGAACCACCTTATAAAGTAACTGTATAATTGTACAGAAATACAAATACTATGCCAAATTCTACCATAAAAGGAAGGATAGCCCAATCTACTCTTCAAGAAATGACTAACAATGCTTCAAAATCTGTAAAAAGCTGAAACTGCTTTCAGAGAGCACCAGGCTGAAAAGACAATCAGAACTGTCTTTCTGTTATGCTGAGGAAAGTTACAGGAGCAACACCTTCCTTCATTTCAATCATACATCAATTCAATGCTTGAGGAAATAATACACTCTTTTCTCACACCCGTGAAATAATTCCATTCTTTTCAATCTTCAAAATGACAGTGGTGTGCCTGAAAGCAGAGCTTGAGCTATATTGTGCATGAACATTTCTAATGAAAACATTACATGGTCACATTAATATACAGTTTTTTCAGATTTCTGTGGAAGGACCTCTGTACAGATGCATGTTCACATGCAGACAGCACCAACAACATGTCTGTTTCTCCCTGAACCAATCTGACTGATCTCTAGACAAACTGGTATAGCGTTTACGCTTAAGCATTGCATAAGTGTGTCCAAAAGGAAAAGTATTTTGGTTTCTAAAGATGAATATATTTCCTAACAGGGTTTTCAAAACTGAAATCATTGCAAGTAATACATTTTATAAACTGTACTGTGTATGAAAATTCCATTAAACATAAAAAATTCTTTTTGAAGCCTTACCATTTTTTAAAATCTAAGTCATGGCAGTTAAGAGCCTAGCTAAACCTTACCCATGCATTCCGTAACAATGCCTGGCATTTAAATATGCTTTGGTATTTTTATTTCTTATCAAGTACTCAAGTTATAAGGCTTGTCTTTCTCTCATGGTTCAGCATAAGAGTGACATGATAAAAAGGATAAAACTCTGAATGTTATAGGATAAAATACATACATCCATTTAATAGTAACATTAACAAATCTGTACATTATAGTAGATCTCAATGATCTTTTTTGCAATAAGAGGTGCCACAGTGCCAAGGTCTTACAAATACCAGAGGTTTCTAGCAGTATGTCAACATCTGCTTGAAGGTTTACATTCAACTAAGTTTTATAAGTGAAACTCTAAATCTCATCATACATACACTGAAATTATAAGAGCCCATGGATTTCAGCACAGGTATTTTTCAAGAGATAGGTCATTACATCTAATCTATTTTCTGTGGATTTAATTGATGACCAGCACAACAGCCTATTTTAAAAAATCCAAATCACAGTTAGTTTCATGTTGCCAATTACAGTTCATACGCAATGGCATTTATTTCTAATGATTACTGTGTTTTTGAACCAGCCACTATAATTATTGAAATATTAACCCTAGGGCGAGCTGGGAGTTTTCTGACAGGACAGTTACCACCTCTCTGGCTACACTGTTCCAGTGCCTCACCACCTTAATCATAAAAAAATCCTTAACACCACTCTGAATCAACCCTCTTTAATTTAAAACCATTACCCCTTGTCCTATCACAACAAGCCCTACTACTTTTTTAAGTGGTCATTTTGCAGGCTGAGAGTCTGTTTGTAGGACAGGACCTTCCCTTGCATTTAATCCTTCCTGTCTTTGGAACCTCCATTCTTGCAGCCCAATGAAGCACAAGTCTAGCAAAGAGGATACCACACACTTGGTTTGACTTTTGTCTGACTCTTACCTTGTTTTATTCCTGACAAGAGGACAATGATGTTTTATGGCTGTGCATTCTGAGTACTTTTATTATTCTGGGAACATAACTACCTGTAACTTTTACAGAATTAGCTGCTCTAAAAATCAAGGAGCAACAAAAGTAGTTCAGTTTAATAAGATATGAGGTCTGAATAATTCTTCATGTGTCTCACAGTGGTAGCTCACTCAAAGCTACAGGAGAATAAAGGTCCCTTTTTCACAATGATTCATAGTTATACAGAAATGAATTTCAGCACTCCTCACACTAAAACCCCTTCTGAACTACAAACTTTTTGTCCAATAATGCCTTTCACAAATGCAACAAAGACTGCTATATCTATTCTCCTTGTTCTTGACAGTCAGATGGTATGTCATGGTAGCGCAAGAAAAAAACCCTTTAAAATATGGGAAAAACTTGAGTCCCAAATAACTTCTTGTCACCATTCCCCACCCCAACCCCACCCCAGAACAGATACAAGACTTCTTACGTACAATTTTAACCTCCACAGTCAACAAAGGATTCCTCACAATACACATGTAAAAGATTTAGATCCCCACATGATCTCTATCCCACAAGTGACTTGGACCGTTTCCTCATCAGAAGGCTCCTACAAGCTTGGTAGTAGAGCCTTCAGATTATCCTAACTCAGCAGCTAAAATACATAATGACCATTGATTCTAGGACTATGTATCTCATTCTCTCTACTTTGAAATTTAAAATGTTACGTAAGAAACATTGGGGCAATGAAAGATGCTGTTTTAGTAAAACACAAGATACTCATGAGTTCTGCAGTTTGAAGGTACTTGAAACAGAATTGCCTCCTTGGTAACCCGAAAAATTATTATGCACCAAAGCAGGTGTGTGCACTGAATTGTCCCACTGCAGGTTGATGAATAACTGCCTCTCAGATAGGCTTCACTGCTTGGAAATAAAGTATCCCCCAAGTCCCCAGTAGTGTCCCATCAGTTTGGTGTTTGCTGAGGCAAAGTTCAACACAAAGCAACTACTTTCACTAGAGGGAAAAAATAATGGTAATGTCACAGCCTTGTCCAGATTGCTTCCTTGTTTTGAGCCCTCCCCTATTTTCACAAGATAATATTCAGGTTCTCTCCAGAACTGTTGATTTTCTCATGCTATTTTATTTTTCTTTTCTACTCTGTTTTAATAAGTCAACTAGACGGTACCTCTCACCCAGTCTGTTCCCTAATCTGGCTTTAATAGTATATCCTGGAAAGGGAGGACATATGGCTATTGTGATGTCTTGAGTAAATTGAACCTGTTTTCCACTTTGGCACTCTAACTCCTGGTAGCTGTAACACAGAGGAAAAAGTCCAGCAGTGAGTGAAGTGCTAAACCACAGAGGGAAGTCTTGGTACATCTCAAACTATGAGTGTGCCTAGCATAGCCTCAACTCAGCTCCTTGAAGTCTAAGGAGAAGTGGCTGTCTGAAAAGACACAGCTGGTCTAATGACGCTCATTGGCTAATTCTATACAATTTGCCCTTTAGAAGCATCTTTCTCCACAGGATAGAGCAATAGCCTTGGTATCAAACACTGGAGTTTGAGCCATCCTGCTGAGACAGATAAACACAGACAGGCACTCTTGAACGTGTCCCACGTTGCTAGTAACAGAGCAGAAGATTGAATTATGATTTAATTTTTCTCTTATCCTTGTTACCAAATTCTTTATGTCTCTTATGTGAATCTTCTCAGCTGCTTCAGCAAGTTTCATATTATAAGGCCAGAACTGCAGTAAGCTTCGTTTCCCAATAGGTTTTTTTGATCTTATTCCCTCCTTCCACTCTTCCCTTCATTCTCAGCTGCTAGAAGCCTTTACCAGATCATTCTATCCAGGAGATAAATGATACATCATAAAATAGAGATACATATCATCTATCTACAGGCATCCCTCAGATTGGGAAAGACAGCAAAATGGGTCTTCTTTCTTTCTGGTGGAGACAACATGAGTCTTTTTATTCTTAGGAAAACACTGAAAGCATTCATAGCCATCCTCCCTGTGCTGCAGAATGTAGAAGGCTTAGAAAAAAGATGGTCCCTTTCTTCTTTTAATGCACATGCCATACACTGCAGTTGCTTTTGTGTGTGTTGCTGCTTGCTGACAAAAATTATGTTTCACAGTTGTGCTCAGAAATGAGAAAGAAATGCCATGCAGTGAATTCCACACCAAAAATCAACTTGGATAAACTGGATACGGGCAAATATATATGAAATACATTTGAAAACAGGAGAATGCAAACAGAGAGGTAACATTGCCAGGGTGCCAATAATTAACCAAAGATTCATGCTTCTTTGCAGAACCCCATAAGCTTACATCTATAGGTTTTTATTGCTTTCAGTGCAAAACATACTTTTCTATCCTGACCTGTAGAAAGAAAATTTTTTTTAAGAAAAACATTACAGATTCAAGTCAGTCATTGTGTTGCTCATATAAGAAGATTATTTTCCATGTATAAAATAAACTTCACTGAATTGAGTCTTCTTCAAACATTTGTTCAGTTAGAACATAGTGGGAAGCTACGTTACGTACATATCTTTTAGCCTTTTAAAAACACTCCTTGCCAAACTAGCAATTAAAATGAGGCTTAAAGAAGTGAAAGCCTTCTCACAAACATGAAAGTACAATATTCATTAGATTATTATCTCAAGAAGTAAATGTAGGCTATAATTCTTCACACAGCAGAAAAAACCAAATCCTGAGAAAACAAATAACCTTTATTTTTATTTTTATATTTCTGCTGCTTTCAGAAACTTAGGAGAGAAGAAAGATCTAATAACTGATTTCAAATTAAATGTGTGCCACTTTTAAAAAGCATGAAATTCCATTAAAGCTTGGATGTGGGAGGAAGTATAAAAGCTTGGAGTCTTAGTGGAACATGTATATATTTGCATTTCAGAAACTGAATTATGGTAACTCTTTCATTTCAGATTTTCCACTTAAGTCTAATTTTGACCTTACCTCCAATATTTTTAAGTATTCCCTTTCCACCCAAAAATTATTTTATTCAAAGAAAGGAATGGCTTTACTAGGTATTTTTCAGCATTGTATTTATTATTTTAAGGTAGATAGATACAGAGAACTTAGAGCCGTGAACTGCAAAGTTTGCATTGCATAGCTTTTCCTCCAAGGTGCTATTTCACTAAAACTAATCTTAGTTCACCCAAAAATTTCCCAGTGATTTCTCAGTACCTGATTTTACCACAGAAGTAGAGTAGGACAGCTGTGGAGGTGAGGGAGGGGAGGCTCCAATGAGCTTTTATTGTGGCCTTTCAACATAAAAAGGTGGGGGAGGTGATTGTAGGAGAGACAGGGAGAGACTTTTTGCCAAGGCCTGCAGTGAGAGGACAAGGGAAGCAGTCTTGTCCTGAAAGAAGGTAGATTTAGACTGAACATAAGGAAGAAACCTTTTGCAATGAGGTGAGACACTGGCACAGGTTGCCCAGAGAAGTTGTGACTGTCCCATCCCTGGAAGTGTTCAAGACCAGGCTGGATGGGGCTGATGTGTAACCCCTGCAGAAAGTTTTACAGATAACATCACAGAACTCTGGCTTCAGAAATTATGCTGTTTTTTGGAAAAGCTGAAGATTAGACAAACAAATGTTGCATTATCAAACATTCTGCTCATTGGAAATGAACGACATTTTTGAAGGGAAAGTAATGCTCAGCTTTACTTCATCTACAACATTTATTACAATGTTTTATACTAAACTTTAATAAACTAATGTCTGATTCTTCACTGTGGTCCATCCTTAGGATATATATATCATGGAAAATACTAAGTACTGCCTTGCAGACTTTCAGAGTATTTTAAAATATCAGTACATAAATCGATTTTTTTTTCTTCTCCTAAGTTCTCATAATATAGTTCATTTTTCTTCTCATATATCACACTATCATATCACTTAGGTATACCACAGCACACAATTTATTGCAGTATTATGGTTTTTAAAGTCCATGTGAACCATATCTTTCACCAACCTTGTTACAAATAGAGCCACAGTTTTCAGTAATTGACCAAAGACTAATCTCTGTTATGTCTGTTGTAATGTGTATATCAGTCCTGATACTCAGGAATACTGAGCTCCAAAAGATGAAATAGAAATTTGGTGTTAATGTTTTATAAAGCTAAGCTAAAATACCTCCAAATACAAGTTGAAAAAAAAAAAAGTAAAAACATATTGAAAAAAGACTGTGCTGCATGGAGAAACTGAGGAAGGAGAAGAATTAAAAGTAGTTCTTATTAGTACGTTAATTGAATCTTCAGCATAATGTACAAGCAGGATTTTTATGGGATCTTGTGTTATGCTTGACAAAGCGTTAAGAAAAGAATTTATTGTTTGTCTAATTAAAATCTTAACAGCCTACTCAAAACCATAGCAAATCTTATTATTAGTCCAGCTACAATTATACTAGCTTTTACTTTTCAACTTATTTACTCAATACAGGAAAATCTCATTAATAATGTAGCTAAATCTATATACACATAAACTTTGGAGTATCAATCCCTTTTCTCCAGGGATACATACTGGTCCCTGCTTCTCCTAAGGCCAACAGATTCAGCCCTCCGAAATATAAACAGAAGGACAGGGAAATAATGTTAAAAAGCCAGTGTCCCAAGTCCTTGGTGATGTCTGCTATTCCTTCCCCCTTAGCCTTGGATCCAGCTGAGGTTGTATTTACACATTTTCCTTATTTGCTCTTTTTTAAGGTGAGTTCTCCTCCACACTCAGTCCATCTCCACCCATTAACTGCTTATTGATTGAAATTATGTCCCAGTGACTTTGCTACTGAGTGACCTTACAGGATTTTTAGATCTTTACCATGTCCAGTGTTCAGAGAGCTAAGCTGAAACAAGTTCGGCAGTACTCTCCCCACTGCTGGACAATTGTTACCACAGCCATCACAAGATCAGGATATAAAACAAAATATATTCTGAAAGCCCACACTGGCAGGTCAATACAAAGTCTGCAGCCTTTTTCTAGTAACAATATCATCTCCCCCACCACCCACCAACATTTATTGAGCAAGAGCTGGGTACTCTATAAAGCCTTATTTCCAACTTTATTTGATAAAAAATACTCCTTTATTATACAATTTCCAAAGAGCCTTCAAATTACTTTCATATTACTTTCAAATACATCAAAATTAAAATGCTCTTTTGTCAAATACATTCTAACTTGCACAACCTACCTTTCTAGATAAGATGAAGCAAAATTTAGAGAATTATTTTATTTTTGGACTTTTATCACTTAAAAGAAAATTTATTTTATATAAGTGGTTTATTATTAATTAGGTCTTCAGGTATCTACTTTGAAAAAAGATTGAATTTACTCTAAAACTAAATGAACTAGCAAAATGTGCCAGGCGGACTCTTTAAAATAAATTCATGTTGATTCAAACATTTTCAATTATAATCCCTTTGAAAACATGGGAGCTGAATTTCAGAACACTTAACACTCAAAAACCCAGTTGGCAACCCCAAAATTGTCACTTTCATATGCATAATTGTCTAGTGATGAAAAATGGAAAGCAAGAAAACTGCCTTTTAGTGAACTAAGGAAAGATGTTGTCAATAAAAATTAAAATATATGGTCTGAATTTAATTCAAATACCAGGATTAAAATAAAACGAAATATTCTGCTATAACACAAATGCCATTGATGTTGACTGACACATTCTTATAACTAGAATATATCACTGAGTACAATTATTTTCTTGTCCAGGTTTGAAATACATAGAGTATTACAATTCTTTCTTTTTAAAATTCCCTATGCTTACCGAAGATCTATTGCCTGTGTTCATAAAGCATGGAAAAACGTTAACCCTAAGTGGCGGTTTTTTACGCTATTACCTACATTTAGTTTCTTTTTTCTGAAGTCTTTTAAATATGCATAATACCTGAGCTAAAGAGATAACTGTGGTCTAGAAATAGTGTAAAAGAGCCTCTAACTCTGTAATAATTAACTTGCTACTAGGTTTGGTTTTAAAATGTGTTCCGTTCTTTAGCACACATAGTTTAAGTGTCAGAGTTTAAGTACCTGATAGAGACAAATATTAAGTGAAGTACACTTGTTCAGAAGATAATTTTATTTAGCATCTTCAAGCAGGGCATAATTAAGTTACTCTGTCATACAAAATGATGGAGGCTTAAATAAGTAACAGCTGGTTACCCCAATGGCTGCACTACTGAAGGGCAGCCTTTGGCAGGAAAAGCTGTGCAAACACAATCAATACATTATGCTAATGGGAACAATGTAATGAGCAAGGAAGCAGCGAAAATGGAATGACAAAAAGAAAAACAAACAATCAAACATGTCCCTGCAGCCCTTAGCAAGCATTTCAATTGCAATTTGTGAACAGAAATCTTACAACGGCTGTACTCAAGTACTAGTCTTATCTAGAAATGTTTGCTGTGTTCATTCCTTATGTCAGAATAAATTTAATGGCAGCCAGATGAATCCACTGATGGCTGCTTCCTTGGCTTCAATGAATTTACGCCGTATTACTCCAAGTGGTGAACTGATCAAAACTTATAAGCTAATAAAAATATTTTTCATTAATTTTCTCTCTGGTATTTTAGCAAAAATAAATTAACTAAACTGCAACATAAATGAGACTTAAAAATTTGCAAATTATAAAACTGTGTCCTCCCTGTTGCTCCTAATCTCTAAAGGTCTCACTTGAATGTTTACTTGCCTTGGTGTCATTCTGATTTATTTTGTTCCATAATTGATTGTGACATTGCTCCTTTACAGATTTTCTGTTAGATTTATTCACTGCAGAAGGCCATTGTGAATTCCCTAACTCACTGTGGAGCAGGAAAAAAGACCCACTAACCTGAACTGGATTTTAGAAGCTGGCACCAGGTTCTTAGCTTCAGTGCAGAGGGTAGGAATGTTTCAAGCTAAACATGACACATTCTGTGATACAACTAACCCACAGCCCTTTCAAAATCCACCGCAAAAGACTTTCAAAATAAGTGTTTCCAAATAAGACTTTTGAATGAACCTATGGTGCATGCTAAACATGATATGTTCTGTGCTGCTCTGATAAACTCTAAATTTCTTCTTTTTGTGCCTGGAAGATTCTCAAGGAAAAGCAGGATTCTGGTGAGTCCCACAGAAATGTGCCACACGATCTTAGTGGACCATCTCTGTGCTATCTCAGGAGAGCAAGAAGGTAGAGCAGTGATGACATATTTACCTTCCCCCTCCACCCCTCTGCCCTGCCCATGCACACCATCCTTCTGTCACCTTCTTTTAGCTATTTCTATGCTCAGGGTAAACTGAATATGGGGATTTGGTTTAGTTTGTTGTTTAGTTTTTGGGTTTTTTTCCATTTAACTGCAACCATCTCTGGTGACATTTCAGTTAGTTTATCCTGGATAATAATACAGTGAATACACTGTAGTCCTTCCACAATTCTTATTTGTGATTATTGTTTATTTATGTATTTGAACCCTCAGCAGCTACAATGTCAGTTACCTATTACAATAGGTAATCCTGCATCTTTACTAGATTCAGCATTAGAATATCTCTGATGTCAGCATCCAACATTTGCTTTTCCTCTGTCATTTCTACCTGTCAAGAGTATTAATCTTGAAATAAAAACCTTACAATGCCAGAAGACAGAAACTTCTGTGTGTAAGATATGCAGCAGTAGATGTGTATAAATTGCACAGCAGAACCAATAACAAGGTGGGCTTGTGACTGATTCAGAGCTGACTCTAGTACGCCCTGGCTGTAGTTTCCTCAGGAAATATCAGTGACCCAAACATTTATATTACTCTTGCAAATGCACTGAATCATACAAGGTGAGTCTGCCACACAGGGATGCTCAGGCATCCATCTATTCTTGCTATGGTAACACTGTGCAGAGAAGATAAGCCAGAGCATTTCTCTTCAGAGATCTGAGACACTTCCTGTACAGTCACTGTTATCATCTGCCACAAGACTAGGAGGGATTTGTCAGCCTGAAAAGATATTGTCTACAAGGGCAGAACAGACCTAGATTCAGGCAGAATGTGAAGTATACCTACCAAGAGATTTCAGTTTCCTGCTGTTCAAATTTGAACTCTAAACCTGGGAATATGTTGGCCTGAGCCACGAAAAGTTGATGTAAGATCATCTCTTAGGTTTTTAACAGCTGCTATACTCTTTGAACTTCTGTGTTATATGATGGTGTCAACATTACCACTGAGAGCAAAATTGCTCATCCCTTGTGTGAGGCTTTTCAGTGCTAGAAAGAGGTTTTGTACCAGATCAAGACCCATTTTTTTCCTCAAGCTGAAAATCCATAAAAACTTACAAAAATCAAAATCAGTTTAACTGAATAATTTGATTGCATTCTTTCCAAAAAAGACTTTGTTTCACTTATAAGTGTAGTTAGCTCAGGGTGGAAGGGATCTCTGGTCTCTAGTCCAACATTCTCCTCAAAGCAGCGTCAGCTGTGCAGTCAGACCTGGTGTCTCAGGTCTTTATGCAGTCAGGTCTTTCAAACCCCCACGGATGAAGAGCGACTGCACAGCCTCTCTGGGCAACCTCTTGAACTTCACTGCCTTCAGAGGGAAAAACATTTCTCCTATTACCTAGACTAAAATACTTTTGTTTCAATTTATATCCATGGATCCCTGCTCTTCTACCAACCCCACTGTGAAGGGACTGTCCCCATTCTCTCAGTGACCGAGATACAGGCACAAGGAGCTGCTATTCAGTCTGTCCAAAGCTGTCTCTGCTTCAGGCTGAACAAGCCCAGCTTCACCAGTCTCTTCTCACAGAGCAAGTGCTCCAGCCACCAACCACCATGGACCTCAGGCTGAACTTTCTCCAGTCTGTTGCTGTGCCTTGGGAGGTACTGGGAGGTCAGTATTTCAGATGTCTTCTAATGAGAACCAGTAGAGAGGGGTAATCCTTTTCCTCAATTTGCCTATCTGCTTCTGTTAACAGAGCCCAGGAGGCTGATGGCCTTGTTTGTGACCATGGTTCTGTTAACTCTTGCTTGGTTTGATGTCTGCGAGGCCTTTGTGGCCTTTTCTGCAGAATTTCTCCCCCAGTCAGTCAGTTTTCACCCTGTACCACTGCAAGGTCTCTAACTTTCCATATGCCAAACTCTGCATCATATCTTGTTAATTTTATGTAGTTTCCTGATGGCTCATTCCTCCAACCAATCTAGCTGCCCGTGTATGACAACCTTTTCCTTTAGGAAATCAGCAATTATACCCCAATTTGTTACCATCTACTATCTGGTCATTGGTAAAGATGTTAAACAGGTCCCAGAACAGACCTCCTGTGGCATTCAAATAGAGCATAACACAGATCAATGACTCTCCAATCCCTATTATTCTTACCATCTGATGTACACCCACTAAGACTATATAACATCCTAAACTTGGGTACTAAAATATGCAGAACACGGTGTCAAAAGTCTCGTTAAAATCAAGGTAAATGACATCCCCAGCTTTCCCCTCATCCACAAACCCAGATGTCCCATTGAAGAAGGCAATCAGATTGGTTAGGTATGTTGTCTATTTCCAGTAACTTTCTTCTCCTTCATGTGACCAGAAAAATGTTCCAAGAGGGCCTGCTCAATGATTTTTCCAGGGACCAAAGTGAGACAAATCGATTTGTTTACATACTTAAATGTTTTTAGCTTTTAAAACTGTTCTAAAATTGTGTACTACCTAGTTACTTATCTGAAAATGGGGAAAGAAAAGGTGTCACCACAAACCAGATAATAGTAGTAGTTATAATGAGGAGGTGTTACTTCACAAGTCCTATGGTAGTAGTAATAATAATTAAGACGTGTTGCTGGATTATCTGTAATAAAAAATTGAGTGGTATTACTGAACAATCTAATGACTTTATTAATACTTTTCTTTCTTTGTCTCTGTGGTATATGTTTGACATTTTGACCTTCCTTGTTCTGTCTTCTTGAACAAATAAAGAAGACTGAGATAAGGATCACATTTTAATTTGCTTTAATTTGATTCCATTTGCTAAATATGGTTAAGTAACCTAAATAATAATTATCTTAATAACAAATTAGTATTTAAAATGAGACAATTAAATATGGTGAAACTTGCATAAAGTATGTGGGGTTCTGATCAGTTTGATTAATAATCTGTATTTTTATGGTATATCTTACTTGAATACATAAATTAAGGGTTTCTAGTCCTCAAAGCATTTTATAAATGTCACTTATTAATATCAAGTAAAGCCTTGTATTCAGTACTGCATATCCATTGCTCAAAGCCAACTCAGATTCAACAGATTGTATGCTTTAAGATGTTGCCAATGTTTTAAACAGAAAATCCCTTTGGTTTATATTCCTATATATTCAGATTGTTGTTGCACAGCTGCTGTAATGATTAAATAGGACATTCCATCTCTGGAGGAAAACCAACTCAATTAAGTGAAAGAACTAAAAGGTAGCTTTCCTTCTTCTTTCTTAAAATGAATTTTAAAAGGCACATCTATTTTTTCAATAAACTATAATTAATATCTGTCATTGTAGAATAAAATTACAAAGAGCAGTTGCATGCCAAATGGAACATGACCACACAATTACCAGTCACTAAATACTGTCTCTCACTAAAGAAAAATAAGAACCATCAATAGATTTGTTAGTTATGGTTCCAATGCATCTAAATAGAGGGACCAATAGTATTTTTTTCTCTTAAATCAATGAGACAATCAGTTTACTTTACTCTAAGTGAACCTGATTCAATGAGCTGGAATACAAGACTGCAGCCTGTAAAATGGGGGCCAGACAAAAGATTTTGAATCAGAGATTCAAAATCAAAAGATTTTAAATCAGACAAAATCTGATTTAAATACTTTATCTTGCCAGATCACCCATTTTTCAATGCAAAGTGTAATGCTTGTCTAAACTAAAAAGCCTCTGCCACTAACCTGTCTGCTGGGGCTGCGCTGTCAAATCCCCTCAATGTATGCCAAAAAGCGACGCTCTTCTGCCAGCACAGTTACATCACCTCACTGAACAACAGATGCAAAACTAACATTAGCTTTCCTCTTTTGGCATAACCACACATTGGGATTTTGCCAGTGTAACTATATTAGTCAGGTTTGGTATGTGAGTGTGGGTTTGTTAATTTTATTTTCTGCTCTCCAGATCTGTTGGCAAGTCTTTGTAGACATGGCCTAAGAAGGCTACTATTAATGATCAAAATGGCAGATGACAACAACTTCCATCTATAAGGTATTTAACTTACTAAAATGTACTGGAAGATTAAAAACAGTAACCTTAAGGACCACAGATTTCTGTTTGATCTGATCAAAAACAAACAGCTCACTGGAAATGTTTCTTCTAGCTGTTTGGGGAGAAGCTCTATGGTCTTTATCGGAAGATTTTCCTGTACTGGACCATTCACAGATTGATTCTGCAGTGGAAGGATAACATCCTATAATATCTTGTCAGGTGTAGTTCACACCACAGCTTGTTTCTCTCTTCTTTAGCTGTCAGTTTAGGAACTCCACTTCTACATAAAAGTTGGCTGAAATAGGGTGTGAAGATTTTTTTTTCTTTTTTTTAAATTTGTGGTGGAAATAAGATAACTAGGGCTGGTCATATGCAAACTCTAAATACTTTTGCTATACAACTGCATATACTGTCCATATTTTATTCTGTCTGGCAGAACCTCACCAATCCCTATGTCAACCTCAGAGATTTTATTGTATTTCCTTCAATTATTTCTATAAACCTGGAGAACCAAGTAGCTGTTGCTGTTATTTTAACAATGGTTTGTAAATCTGGCCTGTGTTTCAGGCATCTACAATATTAATTTTCCAAAAGGAATGGAGCTGTTTTTTCATACTTTGGAAATCACCACGAATAGCAAACAAATATTAAACATGGTGCAGTAAGATGTATGTAGTTATTTTATTCATTATTTAGCCTTATAACTATATAAATAATCTCGCCTGGAGTGGGAACAGTCCAGTCAAATTTAGCACACCATTGTTTTTATGCAGTAGTATTTTGTGTAAATTGTGTTTGTGACAGACTATAATAGTACCAGACTATATTTTTTATGGAAGTAACAGATGACCCATGACAATTCTAAAATATATTTTTGCTGGTGCAGCACAGCTAATAAACCCATCATATTCCATCTATTGAGCTTCACTAAGAGGCAAAAAAATATAAAGAGCATGATAAAATACCTATGAAAAGGAAAGCCCTGCTATTTACCAGCCACACAAATCCTCTAATAGCCACACGTGATCCTCGCCACTGTCTCCCTGCTGAGACTTTTAGAATGAACCCTTAGCTCAGGACACTTACTTTGTTTCCCTGTGTCCTACCTTGTAACCTCTTTTGCTTTCACGTCTGATGGCATTTTTAGATTGTTATTATCTGACAGGTTGCCTACATCACTGACACAGTATCCTGCCTTCACTGCCTTCCCTGATTGGATGGCCTAATTTTTGCCAACAGGAGCACTGAATGAAATCATTATTAATGCTGTGAGACTGTTCAGGTGAAGGCTAAGAGTACTTTAGAATGAAGGATATAATAGGAGACAGGAAATATGGGAACACTTAGAAGATTAAAAATAATTTCCTGTCCTTCCCCACAGCCTCTCCCCCCAGCCCTGCAAAAACACTTTTTTTTCTTTATTTTGGGGCTGTAATCCTGAAATCTAGAGTTCATATTGGCTGTGTTTGTATCTTTCAAAGGCAAAAATGAGACTGAAATCAAATACAATGTTTAGCAAATTTTGAAGACCCTTTCTCTTGTCATTTTCTTACCAATTAGTTGCTATTTCTGCCACCATTCTCAACCTTCTTTTGACAGTGTTGTTCACCCTAATGACCAGCAGTCCCTGGATTTTACTCCTTGAATATTTCCAAGGCATGTTTAAAGGCCAAAAAAAAGTGTCCATGGTGCACGTGCCCTCAAGTATGAACTCTTGCACCATAATATTGAGGAAAGAGGTGGTATACAATTGTTGTCCTCACAAGTAGTTTTTATATTGCTCATACATATACAATCCTCCCTTTATTTGATGTTGTGTTGCAAATATTTCACATTAATACACTTTTAAATCCATATGACTCATAATTTCCTCCACTTCCATGAAAATACAAAATCTACAAAAAAGCAGGAATGCCAAAAAGGGGTTGAAAGCCCATTTAGTCTCCACGTATATGCTCCAAGCAAAACTACAGTTTTTGTAGTTGCAACAGAAACATAAGAAAATAGGGAGAATGCTTACTGAATCACAAGTCAAATCATATGAACAGACCCATAAATATATTATTCCACTGTTTATTCAGCTCTAAACCTGACACTTAACAAGAAACGTTTAGCCACATGAGACAGGAAATTGAATCTTCTCACTTATCCACATTCACGCTCTGTCTCTTGCATTTGATTTGTGCCAGATTAACAGAAGAGAGTGAAGGATGAGGCTAAATTGTTCCTCCCTGTGCAGAGGGAATGCAGAGATCTCCCAACAGCAAGTGGCTTTCCTCACCATATGTGCTTCTTCATCTTGGCCCAACAGGGCAGGAAAATGAATTTGAGGATTTTTAACACAACACGTTATGTAAGCTTTAGCTGCAGTACTTTGCCCCATTTTTGCCTTCAGTGGCTTATTCACATGCATTTCACAGAGTAGCTAAGCTCAAAAGTTGGAAAAGATTTAACAGTGTGGCAAGATCTACGGAATTCAAGTTAAATTTGTTACATGAGGGTGAAATTCAGGTTAGTATTCTACATATAATCATGATGTAGCTCAGTAGGCAGGACTCTGGTTTTGTACACACGTAACATACTTAGTCATCAGTTCCCAAGTAGTCCAAAATCAGCCTTGCAAAACGGGAGAATTTCAAGCACTTGCTGAAGCAGGGAACGCAGAAAAAAAACAGTTCAGGCAGTCTTATCCAAACCAGCTGCCAATGCCATTGCAAGGATCTAGTCAGTGACAGACCATTCTGTTTGAGAGACTCCATCTCCACATGAGCATCACCCTATGCAACATATTTCAGCCAATTAGTGGATACTTTAGCAAGTCTTATGTCTGTGAATATTTGTAACACATGAACCAGACAGTCCTTCACTTTTTTTCATGATAGACTATCATGCTGTAATCTCACTTTGCCAACATATGGCCTCTCCTAATTTCAGCATTTCACATGCAGCATTTAAAGTTGTTTCTTTAAATGCTGATGTTCATGTCTATGCTGTTTACACCATGTTGCATGATGGACAGCTTTGAATGAAGCACAAATTAAGTCATGGTCATCCTTCTTTCCTGACTTCATCATATTGATTATTGATGATCTCCATTACAAGGATATACACAGTATTGATATCAAAAGGGATGAGATGAGGAAATGGCTGTAGTTTTGCTGCTGCCAGTTGTGAAGTCAATGCAACTCAACCAGTGCCCTTGAAACTACACAATGTGCACTTGCCTTCTGGGAAAACAACTGGAACACTGGTCAGACACTGTGATGTATTTTACCTTCGAATCCTGATCCAGGCCAAATCAACCTGCAAGAGCAGATGCTGAAGCCTGTAAATCTTACCTCTGAATTTCTGAGGAAACAGTAAATTCCTTGCTACCATTTTTATGAATATGTAAAGAAAGTTTTTGAGAAGAGATCTAAGGGAACCCATAATTTAAAATGTTGTCTATAGGTATTTTTATATTAATAGTTCTCTGTACCACTCCATTCTTAAAAAGCAAAACTATTTTGCAAGTGGACTAAAAGAGCTTCCTTTCATATTTTATCAACACAATTTATAAAGCAATCAAATGCTTGAAGAAGTCTTTGTTCCTAAGCTATGGACTGAGTTGATTCAGACATTTCATTTCTTCATAACAGACTTAGGGCTTTCTTCCAAAACTTATATCATAAACAATGATCTTTATCACTTATAAACAGGTCCATGAAACAGAAATAAAAGTACAGTTGTGTTCAGAGTAAAGGAATTTACACATTAAATTTGTGGGTTATGTTTCAGGCTACTACTGCTTTAAAAATGATCCCACAAACAATTCCTCCTCCCCCAAATAAAGAACCTATGTATATTCATATTTTCACTTCTACTCAAAAAGAGAAACTAAAATTCAGACAAACAGAAGTACAAAGGCTAAACTAGCTACATATACCTACATAACTGCTACGTTAACTACATATGCCCCTTTAATTAGGGATAAGTTACATATGAAGATTCTGAAATTTATTATTTGTAATCCTGGAAAACAGTGAAGATTTTGATGGCACGGATTACTTGATGGAAGGGAGTGTGAATATATAAGTTTTTATTTGCACCAATTAACTGAAGATTTAAATCAAATTAAATAAAGCATTAAAGACAAAGTGTATCTCAGAACATTCCGAATCTCAAAGTTTCAACAGAATAGTGATGCTGTGTTATAATAAAACTCTAAACTCTCAATCATGGCTCTCAGTGCACTTTAAAATCACAACTGTCTCTTTTCTTCTCAGTGAACACCTTTCAAGTTAGCTGTCATTTGAAGTTTTTATTTTCATATGAATATCACACTGTGAGGGTTTTCTGACAATACCTTTGGGGGTGGGAAAAGTACCCTAATTTTCATTCTTTCAAAACCCTGTGACTCTGCAGCAGCTAGGCTTTCCTGAACACATGGGTAACAAAACTGGGAGTTTACCTCCATGCTCCCCCTCTGACAACAAAGTATCTTCCCAGGGCTCTGCCAAAGCTTACTCATATTTCTGCCACCAGAGTTCTTCCACTATTTAATACATTTTTCATTTTTCTTTCTTGTCAATAATAAAAAGTCAGATAACTCACAGCTACAAACTATCAGAAGTTACAGGTTGTTAAAGGATCTGGAAATAAAAACAGGATTTTAAAGGGACAGATTATATGTGTGAAAATATGACTGACAGAAACTGTGTGTGGGATAAACGACCAAAAAACTTATCTTATCATAGCAAAGTAATACAGAATATCAGAGACATGCAAAGACATAGCTATGTCTTCTGGAAGTCACATCAAGTCATATGTCTTCTGATAATCAAAAAAGGAGAAAAATTGAAATATTCCTTGAAGCTAATTTTTTCATGTAAAATGCATTCCATTTCCTCTGAGAAAGAACTCAACAATAATGTTCTCTATAAAAAACAGAAGCTACAGGGCTGGTGCTTATGGCTTATGACTTATGCAAAGGTTAAAAAATTGACATAGCTAAGACATTTAGTAAAATTATTGTATAACTTAGTAAATGTTTGCTTGCATCAAGGTCACCATTTCAGACCACTAAATTACTATGAGTGTAAGGAATCCAACTGTTATATATTTTTTCTTTTAAATCACAGGTAATTACTATATATTAACCATTTTAGCAGATATAAAAGAGCAGCTTCTGTGCTATTGTGACATTAATTTTTATATTTGAAAGCTTCCACACCTTGCATGTTCAGAGACACAATGTTTGATAAATACCACACTTGTAAATGTGAAAAGATGACAGACAAGCCAATGACAGGTGGGCACTGACATTTCTACAATCATTCTAAACACAATTTCTAGTAAGAACCTGGGCTTGAGATCCAGCATATTCACTAGAAGCCTAGGGTGATCATGTTCACATACACTACATGTCTGCAGAGTGTCAAATAAATCCCAGCTTATCTGTCTGGAGGACAAATATTGCCATAAGGAAACTGCATTGTCCATCTCCCTCACAGCGGGCTCACTGGGATCTTGTTTTCCTTTATTCATCGAGCTCTGTCCACCAACTCTGTACAAATCCCCATGTGACCAGTAAAGAGGGGGAGGGGTGTTAGCTCATTTATCCTTTTTGTTGAAACACACTGCAAACTCGTTTTCCCACAGTAATTATATATTTCTAATATTTTTTAAAAACACAGCACTATAACAGCTACTGAGAAGAAATTAACTCTATGCTAACTGAAACCAGGACAGAAGCCCTTTAAAAAAAATCTCAGTGAGACAGACATAGCCAGAAGAAAGGCCAAGTGAGAGAGGCTAACTGTGCCCATTTTACTTCCAGGACAGCAACTAAGAAGTCTGTCCACAAGCCACACAGTATTATTCCATCAGAAGAAGCATCCTGTAGATGACTTTAGTTTTTAAGTCTCCTGTAGGAGACTCCTCTAAAAGAAGAGGTACTTTTTAAACTGTTGGTGCCACAACAATTATGTCAGATTAGGAATTTCATGAACTGCATAAAACCTAAAAGCTTCCACTAGGATGAAAAGTCATACATTATGCATTTGAAAGGTATTAAACACAGTGGCTTGCATTATCAGATGAAAGCATCTTGGAGTAATCACAAATAATTGAGTGACACAAGCATTTGCTGTCTCCACTTAAAAAGTATACTGTTGTTATGCAAGTGGAAAATCACAGCATGTTTGCAGATGCATATTTTTTTTAGCTGCTGAAAATACAAATTTCAAACTTCAGGATGAAGACATGGTTTCATATGAAGGAATATTTTTAATAACCACAGCTACCTAATGATTGGGAGTAAGGTGGTGGTGTTTAGTTTTACTATATTATTATTGTATGGAATTATTGACCAGATCTCTCACATAAAGTAGGGCTGCAAAAAACAGATGGGGAACAAAAATTCAAAAGCTCATAAAAGCTTTTCAGGAGCTCATAAACACTAACAAAAATGCCATATAATGGGAAACCACCAAGAAGGAAGAATCAGTGACATAAAAAACCCCACCCAGTTCTATTCTTCTACTACAAATAGCAATTCTGTTTTTAGAAATATATACTATAAAATAAACATACCTTATTTTTTAAATGTTAAAGTATGTAGAAGTTACCTGACTAGATTAGAAGTGTGATCCATGTGGTCAAATACCATGACGTATAGTGTGGCCAAAGCAAGGTGCTTTAGAGGAAGGTATAAAGGAGACCTAGTCAGAGAAGAAGGTACTCTCTGAAGTCCTTATCTTCATTATTAATCACTAGAGACTGTATGAAGTCTTCAAGTATGATATTTTACTCCTTAAAAATTGTTTCTAGCACTAAATGGGCTGCTATACACTATTTTAATTGTTATATTTTAATTATTGTTGAATATTGTTAGATTCTTGGTCTCTGACAGATGTGTGAAGGCTTATCTGTGTATCTGTAGAATTATTAGGTGTTTAGGGATCTACCCCCACACTTTTATGAGTGTGTAACACACCATGGTGATGTGCACTGGCACTCAAAAGTTTAGCCTCTTGCTCCTCTGCATTCAGGTCCTGTACACATTATAAAAGCAAAATCCATTGGATAGACAAAACTCCTACCACTGTAGAATCCCTTCAAACTTCACTACAGCTGTGTACCCATTCTGTATTTTTATATTCAGGTACACCTGGTCTTTTGATCATGAAGCTGTATCAAATTGCTCAGGAATGTAGGCATGGAACTGCTTGCAAATGCCAGCCAGAGCTGCGAGCAAACAAGCAGCTGCCTTGGGTGCCAGTGGATTTAGAGAGGACTGCACTGAATTCTGCACGGAATCACCAATAACAAAGAGTTTTGTCACACTTTTTAATGACAAATTCAAGGGCAGCAATCATTTCAGTGGAGATATCCTGAGATATCCTTTATCTCCTGGGAAAGGAGCTGTGCCATTTTTCTATGCTAGTCATCAGTTCCCATTTACAAGTAACTGTAGCTGAAGGCTGTGTTTCCCCTAGGGTTGGTGTAGAATACTGTATACAGTGCTCCATGAAGGAAGAGAGCAAGATAATGAACTTCAGTAAATGACAATTCTTTTTCCTCTAGTTTGGTAAATAAGCCACCATGCAAATATTTGCTGGGATTGAATTTGCTGGTTTTGCTCACAGAAAAACCAAACTCAGTAATTTAAACAATTTTTTATTAATAAGCATTTCATTTACCACTGCATAATTTATTTTCTTTTCAGATCCTTGAAAGAAAAATTAAATCAAATAGAGCTATGAGAGACAGAAGAGGTGGTGACATCCTTTTATGTCATAAATGTTATTAAGATATTTCTGTTTTACCTCATAACCATTCTTGAGTATGGAGGGATTTTGTCTCATATTTCCCAGAACAGTAGCTTCATAACCTTGCTACAGAGCACCCTGGAATTATAATTTTCCATACCTTTAAATGGAAATTTTCTATATGAATTAACAATTCAAAACTCACCAAAACTGGAATCCACTGCAAACCTAGATTTACTGAAACCTCGTAGGTTCCTTGGCATAATTACCTCCTTTACAGAGTGTGATTCTCAGAGACAATGCTCAGCAGCAGTTCAAAGAAAACAAACATTTCCAAAGACAGTATTGACAAAGCCTTGACAACTATTCCTTTCTCCATTTTATACAGTTACTAGTCCAGCAGGAAATGAATTCATAAACCCTACATGCTCCTATGGTAAAGGACCCACATTCTATTCTATTCTATTCTATTCTATTCTATTCTATTCTATTCTATTCTATTCTATCCCATCCCATCCCATCCCATCCCATCCCATCCCACCCCACCCTATTTCATTCCATACCTGTTCTTGATGAACAGCACTTCTGATGACCGAGTAGTAAATCATGTAATTTAATAATAAAAACAAAACTGTAAGTAATATTTGCTATGCAATTCCCCTGCATGCCTTGGGTATGCAAGTGCATCTTCAAACACATGGTTACAGACTCAAAAAGTGGCTTAACATACCTTAAACCCACATGGAAAACTTTTAATTAGACTGAAGTTTGAAAGTAGAGCTTCATGCCTGGATTTGTAGGAAGACTGGCATCACAGGCGAAGACCACTGACCTGGCACTCTCATGCTGTGAGAAAAAATTGGGATCTAGGCACAAAGCAGCAATATTTTCTGTAGACTGATCATGTGAAAGTCTGTCCAAATGGCAAAGTTTCAGGACAATGACTCCACCAAATGTCCTGCACACCTTAATTAACATTATAAGAGGTCCAAACATCATTTGCTGAGAATTAATTCAATATTCCCACACGTAATTTTCCATCTACTGACAGCTAGTTTCTCCTCATTTGCATAACCAAATCAGAACATAGAAGTAAAAAGGAAAAACTTTCCTTTCTCTCTGTGCAGTCCTAGGAGACCTCTCATGACAATCTTTAGCTAGTCACTCATTGGAAAAAAGTCCAGGAAGGTTATTCAGTGAGAAATCTGCTGCCTCCATAAATTTCCCGGAACAGCTACTGGACATTTTGTTTCCACTCAAAATTGTTCGATAATCTTAGAACACAACTGAATACATCAAAACAAAGACAAGGAAATATGTCATTTGTGCCTATTCAGTCAAAATATAAACAGCATAGATAAACAAGATAAAGGAGCTGGACTTTGCATGAACTATCTAGTAGATAAAAAATTGTCAGAATTAGGAAATCAAGTGCTAGATGGCTGAATTTATGGCAGAATATCTTCCGCATATTAAAATATTAGACTTCTAGCCTTTCCAGGAAAACTCCTGGAAAAGCCCCTTTTGTTAAGGTTCTCTGCAGCCAGAATGGCTCCCCAAACACAACCAGCCTGTTTGTTAAAACTTTTCCTCAACGACTCTTCTGTGTCTGTGAAATAGCTACATCTCCTATTAGACAGCTGTTTATTCATCTGAAATAGGCAGACACGATACCTGAAAGTGCAGACAAGTATATTTTTAATAGACTGCATCAAGGGGGACCTGTGTAAGTGAAAAAACAGGACAACAAGGGCCCATCCTTGAAAATTACATGTACTCTAGTTTCTTTAATGTTCTTTGACAAATCTAGGTACTTGAAGCCTCTAGAAGTAACAGAGGACTTTCTTTTCTTTTTCTCTTTCATTTTTTAACACAGGTATTACTCACATACTTTAATTGGATTGTGAGCAAAATACAGTTATCACCTGAATAAGAAAACATGCACACTTAAACATTTTAAGGAAGGAGAGTGTGATTCTTCAAAATAAGTGAAACAGGCCTTGGTTAAGGGAAGAAAAAACAGAGGGAGATGACCTGTGAATATATTGAAAAAGTGATTCTAACAGGAAGTCAATAAGGCATAGAGTGTGGGGCCTCTGCGAAATATACTTCACCCAAGTGGGTGGCTTTGTAGGAGGAAGAGAGTATTGTTTACCAGAGCCGAAAAAGCTAGAATAGAAAAGGAAAAAATCACTGAGAAAATAAGCACTCTGGTGCTCAGAAACACATCACTGCTGGCTAACCTGACAGGTTAGATCTAAGTTACTTGCTTATACTCTGTCATTTTAAACAGCATGGTAGTGCTAACTGCAGTAAAAAATAGGTCTCGGCATTGGCTCTCAGGCATTACATGTGTTGGAAAGGTGTTGATGGTTTCATTTTACAACCATAGGGGTCTAGTCTTCTGTCAATATGTGTGCACAACAACTTTAACATTAAGAGAAATGCCTGTGTTTGTACACAGGCAAAGAAGCCCAAAGAGCTTGTGTTAGTATTCAGATGACAATTAAAATCAGGCTTAATCCTCTAATTTGGTAGATAAAACACCTAGCATAATTTTACAAAAGCTTTTATTTCAGTCATGTAGAGGAGACAGAAATTACCAAACAATCTTTCCGTTGCAATTAAAAAAAAATTCTATTGAGTAGGTCTTCAGTATACTGTCACTGTTTTGAAACACAAGTAACTTTTTCCAGCAGTGAGACATAGAAACCGTATTAACTTATGTCATAGAGAAGAGGCTTGTTCAGCTGCAGTTTTGACATTTCCCTGTATATTCTGGTGACCTTGAGAGACAATGAATATAGTCAAATCTTAAAATGTCTGAAACACCTTCTGAAAGCAAGTGCAGCTGGAGCAATGCCAGCTGACAGTGCTTCCCTCTAGCCCACAGTCTGGCGTGAAACCTGCCAAACTATCATACAGAGCTACATGGGTACAAAGAGAAAGGCAAAAACCCCCAAGGAAACAGTCAACCAGATCTGCTTGTTACATCCCTCCCTAGGAGACAGCAGGAAGCACACCACATATTTCTTTTTCCTCCTTTTATGCCTTCCTTGTGCATACAAGCTTCTACATTATAGCAATGTATGACACTGTTTAAGGACATAATGTACTTAACACTTTCCCTGTTTTGGGTGTTTAGTAAACCAGAACTGCTTGTAATGTATTTTTTGTGTCATTCACCTGATGTGCAGGAGAATTCAAACACGCATGGCCTGTTTATTAAAACTACATAAAAGTATAGGATAGCCAGCTTAAGTTAAAGCCAAGACAAATATGACCTATATTTTAGAAAAAAAAATACTATGTCGAATTCACCAGTTATATTCTTATATAACACAGATGCACAAAATTCCAGCTTACACAGGTCCCCCTTTAGAAAAGCTTTCAGCAGCTTGAAACATAGATGGGATGAATACAAAGAAAATATTAAAGGAACAGCTCAGGCATCAATGTTTCTTGACATCACTGGCAAAACTCTCACTTGCTTGTGGCTCTACCCAAACCTTTCAGAAGTAGAGCACTAAGCAAAGGAACTAGAACTTGGATAAATTTGAGAATGCTGGGGAAGGGAAGGAGGGAAGGGAGAAGGAAGGAAGGGAGAAGGGAGGAAGGGAGGGAGGGAGGGAGGGAGGGAGGGAGGGAGGGAGGGAGGGAGGGAGGGAGGGAGGGAGGGAGGAAGGAAGGAAGGAAGGAAGGAAGGAAGGAAGGAAGGAAGGAAGGAAGGAAGGAAGGAAGGAAGGAAGGAAGGAAGGAAGGAAGGAAGGAAGGAAGGAAGGAAGGAAGGAAGGAAGGAAGGAAGGAAGGAAGGAAGGAAGGAAGGAAGGAAGGAAGGAAGGAAGGAAGGAAGGAAGGAAGGAAGGAAGGAAGGAAGGAAGGAAGGAAGGAAGGAAACTTAGGTAAAAACACCTGCTAAATTTAAGAATGAAAGTAACAAACACCAATAACAAAATGCCACCATCGATATCTGTGAGGGAGAGGAGGAAGAGACACAGAAATAAGTGGAGGGTCTAAGTCCCAAGTTACACAGGAAAGAACTAGAATTTTGAATATAAGACTTAAAGAATATAAGATATTGGGGTATAGGAAGGAAAGTAGCAATGGCTGCAGCGACTTCTCTATCTTGGACAAGCTATCAAGTAAGCAAACAGGGAAACGAGAGGATTTAAACAGCAAAACATTGAAGGTTGAAAAGGACAAAGGTTGTATCTTTGGTGGTGGTTGGAAACAAAGAAATTACAAGCCTCATTGACAAGGCAAACAGTGTGGAGGGAATAGCAGAGAAATTTCCATCTTGGAATCTGGAAGTCTTGATGGAGATATGTGATCTTTGTAGATCGATAAAATTTTATGCGGTGCAATGGTGCAAAGGGATAGAAGGTGATGTGTTCTGGAGGAAGCTGCTTCAGTTTGTAGCATAATCTAAAGCACCCTTTCAGTAGATCAGTTCTTAAGGAAAACATATGGTGCAAACAATTCCCTTACAGAGACTGTTTGTAAAGCAGTTTTGGGCTTTGGGACCAATTTCAGCATCATGCCACATTGGTTTGCCTGTGTCTTTTTTGATGACTAGATTAGGAGATGGATGCTTTGCCTGCTGTGAGCTCTTCTGCTATACCTCACTCAGCTATGAGTTCTAACTTAATAGAAAAGACATTTGCAAAATGTAGTGTGTTCCTCAGCATCAGAGTTAAAATCTTTTTTTTCCATTGAATACTGTCTCATAGATAGTTCCCCTCTTCTAATCTTCTGAACTTGCTGTTTTGTAACTGGGAAGTATTTTGCAATACTTGAATGAACAGCATTCACAATACCTGTGAATACCTGCTCTTAATCTATTCCATCTGAGTTCAGAGGAGTGAAAAAAAAGGAAAATCAAGTACTTTGCCTTTCTCCTTCTCATTGTTCAGTTATTCTTATTGTACAATAGTAGAAACAAGGCTGTCTTCTGTAGAAAATAGATTTATGCAGGTTGTATGACATCAGTTCCATCAATGAGCCTGATAACACCACTTCAATCCCATCCATATGCTTCACAATATCAAATGAACACAACCTTGATAATCACCATGAAAGCAATCATTTGACCATTCTACTAAGGTCTTGTTTCTGCTAAAATGACTGATTATGAAATCACTCTCAAGTCTGGAAAGCACCATTTTAGAAAAATTCAAACTGTATGTACACACTGAAAATGAATATCTAAACTTAAGAAGATATTTCATAATTAATCTGTTTTTATCTGGATTGCTTTAAAAAAAATTATATTCTGTTATAGCTAAATTCTGACTCTCTTGGATGAGCTCATATGGATCTCTATTGTCATTTTATTCCCTGTCAGAAAGCTTCATTATAAACTGAAAGATAAACTTTAAAAAATAGGTGTATATGACCAATTAAAGACTTTTTTTTTTAGTAAATATTTCTTATATATATACTAAAATTATTGCTTTTGCTGGGCCTTTTATACTAGCTATTCTGGTTTCATGCAAGAAAGAGCTTAGAGTTGTGTGAAAATAAATACTTGTACATGCACACTCACATGCATATTCAGTATTAACAAGTTAATTAAATATTTATTCCTATAATAGACTTCGTTTTGCGTTTAAGAATAAGTGTAAAGCTCACTAATCTGTGCGAAAACAGACTTCCATCATTTCTGGTTCCTGGTATTTCTATCTTTATGAGACAGGAATTTAATATTCACAGTCCCTTACATGAAATTTTAAAATTGTATTGTATTTATCAATTCTGTTACAAATTTTACTGGGCTTATATCTGATTTGATTTTTTTGCCTGGATCTTGTATTTTGATAGGATGTCCAACTTACTGTCATCTTCTCAGCTATACAAATTATGACAATTCTTTAACAGAACAGTCACAAGGGGCTGAAACACTCATCAACCTAACATGCTTTCCATAACAAACACTATAGCAGAGTCACCATAATTGTGCTTCAAAATGTTATTTGTCTAAAGGAAGTACCAGGCTTTCATTAGGTGCTGATCACCTAATGGTGATCAGATTCACCAGCACAATGGTGACCTGGTGTCAAGTTCAAGATGTGGTACGTGATTAGCTTGTATTTGCACTGCTATTTAGGCTAAGCCTATGCATGACAACTTACCAGCCCACAGTATTTTATCCTATCCATAAGACCAAAATATTGATACCATTATGAATCCTATGCAAAACTGGAATTATGCAATGGGAGATAAGAAAGACAAGAAGCTGAATATCTACTCAGAGGCAAGCTA